>BTHU01000003.1:12977500-13577500 GCA_036184795.1 Tokudaia tokunoshimensis | reverse complement strand
GTAAGCGAGCTTGTGAAATGGAGCTGTGTAGCTCATCTGCTGTCTCTTCCTAGTGGAGAACTCACACAGGCACCGGTTCGTCTTAACATCTTGAACTGGATTCCCTCTGAGCATCTTCTTCCACTGAGCCGTCTTCTCTTTTATGGCTCCATCTCAGATCTCATGAATTTGGAGTCTCTCCAACCTCTCCTCCCTAAAGATCAGTGCCCCTCCTTCCCTTGGTGTATCCAGGCACCTGGGCTAGATGGGAGGGAGCTGGAGAGGTGGGTTTGGCGGATCTCAAGGTTAGGCATGAGTGCTAACCTGGCCAGCAGGCTATGTGATTGCTTCAAGGGTGGCAGAGGCAGGACATTCAGACCCAGGGCAGGGAGGAAGCAGCCCTACTCCTGCAGGTCTCGGGATGAGCTTTTTGAGGTTTCAATGTGCTTTGACCTCATCTTGTTCCAGGTCAGCTCCTCCGGTCTCAGGTCTCACAGTCTTCTAATCCCACAGTCATTCAGATTCAGATACCCTTGTGGCTGAGGACATCATTATTTTTATTTAACTAAGAGTCTTTGTTTTCATGAGTCAGATTCAGAGTTGGGAGTTCCTCTAGCTAGTAAGTACATCTGTTCCTTGGGAATTGATTGTTGGTTGATTTGTCAGCATATTAAGCCAAAAGTCAATCAAGAATTCTTTTGGCTAGGTAGCAACAGCTTTAACAAATGTCTGCATATTTGAAGTCCTAACATAAGCTCTTCATTTTAACTCATCCTACCAATTTATTTCCATGGCTTTTTGTAAAAACTTATTTTTTTCACCCCATGTTACATTCTCAAGTGTATGCCCTCCGTAGTCCACACTCCATGTTGGTGTGTAAAGCACTCATAATTGGGACTCGACGAGTGTATACTCCATGTCTTAACTGTTATTTCGGTTGAAAAGGTTTGTTACCACACCCACTCTCTCACTGCTGCATCTGCATATAGGCAGATGGTGTCTGCGGAGCATGGGCTCTGTTGTGCTGGCTAGTTTTATGTCAACTTGTACAAGCTAGAGGCCCAGGAGAGGAGGATGCCTCAATTGAGAGAATGCTTTCCTAAGCTTAGGCTATGGCAAGCCTATAGAATATTTTCTTAGTCAGTGATTGATATGGGAGGGTCTAGTCCACTGTAGGTGGGACCACCCCTGGACTGGTGGTTCTGCCATGATGAGAAAGCCAGTAAGCAGCACCCCTCAACGGCCTCCGACTCAGCTCCTGCTTTCAGGTTCCTGCTTTGATTGAGTTCCTGTCCTGATTTACGTCAGTGACAGACTAGTTTGCAGAGCTGTAAGCCTAAAAACCCTCTCCTCCCAACATGCTTTTTGGTCACCCTATTTCGTCATAGCAATATTATCTTTAATTAGGATGGACCTATTCAGGTTTCTCTAAGCTAAAAGGGCCATTTAGTGAAAAAATATAGGGGAATGCTGCAGAACATATATGACCAAGGAGAGTCTCTGGGCTCCACAAGGAACTCAGCCAACGCCTGGGTGGGGAACGGAACATTTGCTCGGTGCTCTTGGGCTTCTTGTAGTGTGTCTACACTGTCCTCCAAAATCTGAAGTCCAGCATTCTTTACATTAGTAACAAACAGCTATCTTAAGCCCGAAAATTTAGTTTGGTGCTATTACTTTAAGTTTATTCCCAAAGCTGATCCGTAGCTTGGCCTATGACTTATTTCCTCTGGCACCACAAGCCCACACTTGGTCCGTTCATCCAGATTCATAGAGGAAACGTTCACGTGAGAATAGCAGACAACGGATGATAGCTTTTCTAGGAGAGGATGAAGGTACAGCTCATTTCAAAACCTTAATGGTTAGCATGCGATCTGTCGCTAATTTCTTCACAGTCATTTCTCAGCTTTTGTTTGTTTTTTGTAAGATTCACTCAAAACTTAGACACAGATATTTATTACAATAGTTCATGTTTAATTTGTTAATTAAGTTTTATGCTTTGCCCACATACATGACCATGTAGCATGTATGTGGCTGAGGTCCTTGAAGTCTGGGAGAGGGCATTGGAGCCCCTAAAACTGGAACTGTAGATTGTTGTAAGCTGTCATATGGGTGCTGAAACGTGAACCCAGATCTTCTGCAAGAGCAGCAAGTGTTTTTAATACTTGGGTTATATTTCTAGCCCTTTATTTTTACTTTATTTCTCTGTGAGTGAGTGAGTGAGTGAGTGTGTGTGTGCGCAATTTCAGCAACTTTTGGGAGCTGGGAATCTCTTTGCACTGTGGATTCTAGGAACTGAGCTCATGTTACTAAGTTTACTAGACAGGCACTTTTACCTGATGAGTCATTTCACTGGTCCTTGTTCCAATATTTAAACCATTGTTTAGGACTTAAATTCAACCCACTATTATGTTCTATACTCTCCCCTTTCTTCCAAAAAGAAGTTAGTGAAAACATTCATGGTGCCGCTGAAGTATCTCAGATTCTTCTAATGATGTTATTCCTTGAAAACACCTCCCAGATCTTCCTGAAGAATGTGCTTGAGAAAGAGTATGACCTGCTACTTATATAGCATTGTGGCTGCCTTCAACCCGCACCACACAAGTTACCAACACAAAGAAACACAGAATTCCTCCTCCCTGTCTTGGGACCAATAGGGTTGCTACTTTTCTCCCTTTCTTACCTTTCTTACGGGAGGTTAAATATTGCCATCTCTCTTTCATCAGAAGCCATGCCTTTGGCCCAGAGGATGGGAGAGAGGGAGAGTAGGAGAGCTCCAGCACTTGGGAGGCAGGGCCATGTACCCACATGGACAGTACTATAAAGCTGGCTCTGGTGACATCAGCACAATGGAGCTGGTCCCCAGGGCATGAGAGCAGGAGAGATGGCCCTGCCCCTTGTCTGAGCAAAGCTGGAGAGCTGGTCCTGGTGGTGTGGGTGTTGGAGAGTTGGCAGGCTGAACAACTCAGCTTCCACCCAGGCCCAGATCCAGAACTCAGAGTTGGTCCACCCCAGCATATACCCTATCTATGAACGGCTGGAGTTTGTAACGAGGCTGGTCCTGCAGATCCAAAGCTGCAGGATGTCCATGGCACAAGGTAACAACGATGTCAGAGAGGAGTCCTGGTGAGGATCCAGTATTGGTAGTGTAGCGGAAGCCAGAGGCCTCAATCCAGATCAAAGACTCATTGCAATGAACATTTGCAAGTATAGCTGTTTGGGCAAAAGGTTGTACTGTATGACACACTGTAGCTTCTACGGCCAGATGGTTTTTGTTTGTCTTTTTCTTTTCTTTTATGGGGAAGGTTGCAAAGGTGGAGAGTGGGTATGAAGGGATGTGGAGATGAGTGGGATTAGAGTGCATGATGTGAAATTCACAAAGAATCAATAAAAAGTTTTAAAATAAAAGAAGAGAGGGGGAGGAGGAGAAGGAGAAGGAGTACAAAGAGAGGAGGAGAAGAAAGAGAAAAGGAGGAGGAGGAGGAGGAGGAAGAGAAGAAGAAGAAGACAAGAAGAAGAAGAAAAAGAGGAAGAAGAAGAAGAAGAAGAAGAAGAAGAAGAAGAAGAAGAAGAAGAAGAAGAAGAAGCCATGTCCTTCTGGTGTGTGTCTGCAGTGGGCCAGCATCTTCCTTTTCTTCTCCTGCTTCTACACTCTTGTTTCTGTATGACCTGTTTTCCTATTTTTATTTATTTATTTTTGTGAGTATGGGATGTATCATTCTCTAGACTGGAGTTATCTGTTGGGAGGCAGTTAAACCTAGTGTATAATTTTAGCTCAGTAGACTCGCTCCATTTGAGCTTTCTTTATACTTGGTTGTCCTTCACTGAATTACTGGATCAGTTTTGTCCCTCTCCACCTGGAATCGTCGCCTTCCCATTAACAATCCCATTTCATGGAGATTGTTATACTAGGGTGTTTTCTGTAAGACCAAACCATTGTTCCCCAGCTTTTCATGTTCCCAAGTAGGCAGGCAGCATCCTAAATATCTGTCTCTTGTACTTGATTTTGACCCAAAACAAGTAACTTTCACAGTCTGCAATTGGACCATTAGACCCTACCAACTTTGGTTCATGCTGAGATCTCAAGATAGTTATGATCCTATATTTATTCATTTCCTTTATTGTCTTCTGGAATCTCAGTTACGAGCACAGCTTCAGAGGACAAGTAGACCTCTATTAAATTAGGCAAGTGCTTGAAGTTTTGTAAGCCTCCGTTGACTTGTCAGTAGAATGAGGATAGTGAAACTCATCACTCAAAAGAATTGCTATGAAGATTAAATAAGAGAGCGGATCGTGACTGTGGACTGCATGCTTCCTGGTCAGTAATCCCAGGGGGGGCCTGGTTCCTGTCAGATGACTTTTGCTTGACTCTAAGCTTTTGAACTTGGAACCCACATCCCACAGTCTATTAAGCAACCAAGTCTTGCGATTTCTTGACTCATATCATATTTAGATATGATCTCTCTGTTGTAGATTAAAATTAAACAAAAAATTGCAAGAGAACTCAGGTGGGCAGCTCAAGAATATATTAGCAGTAAAGAGAAGCTGCAAAGGTGACAAGACTAAACTATAAACCAGTGGGGGAAGGAACTTTATGGGGAGTATGACCATATGGCCAAATAGTATGAAACAGGAGGGAGGGAGGAAGGGAGCGCCTTTCTTTTCTTCAAACAGGACAGTCAGGATTGCTTTATGAGAGATGAAATTTAATCCACAAGATAGACCACTGAAGATGATTAAACTGGAAGAAAATATTTTATTCTGTTCCCCCATGCTCTTACTTACATACCACGATTTGGATTACTAATTTGATAAATACAAATGACTCAGATTTCTCCTGATTTGAACATAGAATGGTAAATGTGGACCCACAGTGTTTTATTGGATGCTATGTTGTGCACACTCAGAAACCTTTAACAATGGAGAATAGATCCGAGGTGAGATGTTCCAGTGCCAGTGTTTTCAAGGACAGTGGGTATGACCTTTCCCCAAGCTTAGTTACAGAACTCATAATGGAGAACTAATTTATGAAATGACTTGTAAATGTACCGATTCTTTGTACAGATGAATCCTCCACCTCTCGAGGCTTGGTGTGGGCTTCGATTTAGGTCTCCAATACAGGTCCAGCGATTTGGGGAGCTCTTTATGGAAACACACCATTTGGAATGGTCAAGGTGGGAACTGAAGTAAGATTGGAGAGTTACCCCAATGGCTTTGATGTTGTAGACATGGTAAGGCAGGGAACAGTTTGAAGGAAGCTCATAGTTCTTTCTCTGCCAGGTTTCTGCTAGCAAATGTGTCTTCAACCTTTGAGCTATCCAGGCTGTAAAGATGTCTAGGGATCAGGAGGAGAGAAAAAGTGAATGAGGTCATCCAGATCAACCAATGGAAAGTCCCTAGGGAGTATAAAGCCCTGGTCCCATGCACTTGGCAATAGTAAAAACATGACCACATTAGAATGTAGTGGATGGGAAAACATTTCCTAAAGTAATGTTCAAACAAAAGTTATTGTTATAAAGATGTTGGATGTCTTCTCTCCCACATAAAGAAAGCAATATATTTTTAGCCATGAAAAGACTTCAGGAAATAATAAGGGTAGAGATTTAGAGACAATTTCAAGGATATTTGTAAGCCATACAATTGTGATTGGATTTTCTTGAAGTCAGTGGGGGAAATTTTTAAGACAAGTTAGTTGAGAACAAAGGGAAAGTAATTTATGATCATAAATGTCGATTGAGAGATACTGTCTAGGATGAACTTGGAAATGTGGGTTTTAGAGGAGGTAGGAAAGATCAGATGTTCACAACTGTGGTAAAAACACCAGTGTGGACTATGGTGGCAGGAGAGAGTTGGAGAGGATGTGGTAAATGTGAAAGCTATTTAAGACCCGAAACTGGACGGATTTGGTGGTTTGTGGAAGGATAGAGAATGGAGTCTGGAATGTCTTGGATACTGTGTAGAATGTGAAGGAAAGAGTGGGTACCTGGGGGATGATGGGGAGACCAATTTGGCATATTGCATCTGGTGTAACTCTACCATCTCTGTGTGAAAACAGCCGGTTCACATCTGTTAGTGTAGTGGTCTGTGGTGGGGATCCAGCCTTAGAAATCATCCAAGGACACATGAAACTCAGAACAGTGTAAGAAGGGCAGAGAAGCCCACAGCATCCTCATCTCCTAAGGAGGGAGCTCTGGCACAAGGGACTTCAATAAATCAGAGAGGAGATCAAGAGGCTATACTCCCAAAATCAGTGGAGGAGAACATTCCAGGAAGGGAAGATTTTCATCAGCACAATGGCCCACAGTGCCCTTTTCTGTCCCATTAACTCCTGTACCTCCAGTGTCTGACATCGGCTCTAGGTGGTCAGTAAATTCTCTGTACCGTATACAAGAAAGAAGAAAGCTAAAAACATGGCCGACCACATGGTTATGTAAGACAAGCATTCGTGCCTGGAGAGATTATTTATAGACAGGGACAAGACTCAGAGTGAAGAAAGTCAAGTCACTGAAAGCTCTGAGATCGTTTCAAAAGAAATTTGAAGGCTGGAAAGGTGGAAAAAGGAAAACCAGAGAGATGGCAGTTTAGAATCAAGGGATGGTTTTTAAATAAGCTTGTGAGCTGCAAGGAAAGAGTCTGTGAGAATAAGAGGCTTGAAAGGGAAAGCAGAGCCAGTAGAAAAATTATCAAGGTACTTTGGTGCCAGAATGGGTTATAGAGGTGGTGTATGGTAGCCGGCGGGATGTGTCCACACCCGGTACAAAAGCATAAAGAAAGCAAAGTGTGAGGAGCATAACAATGAAGGGATTGCTCCTGTGTGATATTTGTTCTCACTATGGGGGGGAGAGAGAGAGAGAGAGAGAGAGAGAGAGAGAGAGAGAGAGAGAGAGAGAGAGAGGTGTTATGTAAGGGGCTTGAGAATGAGGAAGGCTCATGAAAACTGTCTAGCGGATGTCAGAAACAGCTGTGGCTTCATAGCCAGCAAAATCTGAAACTGAACTTCAATTTGATGTATGCGTACGAAATGCGATGTGGTTGAGTCAGCAACTGCTACCTTTCCCATGAACTGGGAGACGCTCGAGCTGGTGCCGGAACTGTCTCTCCTTTTCCTTCCTCTAGCTTCCCCTCCTTCCACTTCTCTATCTAAGCGATCCACGATTCCTACTGACACACCCTTTGGTGATAGCCATTCATACCATCAATATAAGAATCCGATTTCGCAAAATGGACGAAGTTTAGACCCTGGGCTGACTGAAGTACGGCGAGGCGCCGGCCAGGGATCTTTGAGGAACTGGACTTGGCACACATCTGGGGTATGTGGATGAGTTCCCAGTGAAAGGTGCTTGGGATGAAACAGTTGTAGATGTTTGGTTGGAGGATCAAGAGCTGAGAATCTAAATCAAGAGACAATAAGGAAGAGTTAAGAACTTAAGCACAAATAGAAATGCTTCCTGATATTACAGATTTTTTTTGGTGTGGATTAAAATGTCTTTTTTAAAGCCACAGCCTTCAAATGCCTTGTGGTTAAATTGAAGTCTATTGAGCTTTTATATATATTTTTTATGGTATATGTAGTTTTTAGCATTTTCAGGGGAGAGGGTGTACAATGTTTATGTATGTATGTATGATGTATGTGCATATATGTGTGTGTTTGTGTGCCTGCCACATGTGGAGGTCAGAGGACAATCTTGGGTGTCAGTCCTTGTCTTCTGCTTTATTTAAGGCACTGTCTGTCTACTGTCTGCCACTGCACACATGAGGCTAGCTGACTCGTGAGCTTCTGCCTCCACCTTTCTTCTTGCAGTGGTGGCGTTGGGATTCCTGACGAAATGCCGCTATGTTGGACTTTGTGTGGAGTCTGGGGATTTGAACTTAGGTCCAGGCAAAGTTTATCCAAGCCTTCTCCCCAGGCTGAGTTTTATGTTTTCCTTGTGTAATCCTCACAACAACATTATTAGGTAAATTGTGTTGCTACGGACAGCCTCATTTTTGACGTGAATTAGCTGAGACTCTGTGCCACATACCTGTGATGATAGAACTCACAGATACTGAAGTTAAAATGGATTCTTAGACAGCCCTGCCTTGGAGGCCCTTGTTTTCTTTCCATAAGGAAGAGGAGAGAACTCCTTTGCCAATTATTGAGTTTGACGAGTAATAAACACATTGTCAATCTCACCTCTGTAGTGCTCAACACTCCGACTGGAGAATAAACTCAACCATTTAAAGGAGGGGAGTGACAGCTCTTCATGGTTGTCAACTTGACTACACCCGGAGTTAAACACTGTGAGGGGGTTTTCTCAAGTCATCTGGAGTGGGAACACCTACCTTTAATTGAAATCTTTTGAGGTGGGAAGATCTACCTTCACTCTGGGCCACACCTTCTGTAGGCAGCATATATAAAGGATGTGAAAACAGGAAGCGTTTCCTTGTCACCTGCACGCCTTCTACTCTCCTAATTCAAGTTCAATCCTTCACTGAAATTAGAGCTTACTTCTTTGGATTCAGGCATGTATGGTAGAACAGCTGAGACATCCAGCCTCACGGTCTGGATAACTGTTGGATTCTTGAACTTTCAATTGGTAGACAGCCATTGTTGGATTAGCTGTAAGCCACTCTAATAAATCATATATATATATATATATATATATATATATATATATATATATATTATATATGTATATATATTTATGTGTGTGTGTTTAAAAATCACATGTCTTATGAATTATATTTATATGTTTATATTTTATAAATCATATACATATTTATAAATGTTTATATATGTATTTTTTAAATCATATATATATATATCTTTTAAAATCAGTTCTATTCCTCTAGAGAACCGACAAATACAAGGATGAAAATTGGGTGAGAAACATTTTCTAAGCTTCCTCTACCTGGAGGTCAAAACTCTATGTATTATCTTATTTATACACCATAGATGGCCAAATATAAGTATTTTTGTCTATTTGTGAGATTTTAGAAGTTTATATAGTGCTGAGATGTGATGTTGGTGATATGGAAGCAACATTTTGTCTGAAGAATTTTAAAAAAAACCCTAACATTGAACTTACATTTAATGGTTTGTCTCTTTGCCGCCCCCCCCCCCCCCCACGGCCCCAACACGGTTTCTAGTTCCTCATGAGAAGTACAGAGATCTCTAGTCAGTAGTCTTGTGTTTCTGAAGGGATCCGAGGGAAAGCCACCAAGTTTGTCACTGTACCCAGGACTACCCCTTTCATTTTTCATTACTCACTTGGCCCTGAATTCATTTGAAAGTATTACCCTGGTCAAGTTCAACAATATCCTTTACAGACTAGGAACTGGAGCTGGGTAAGGGTTTCACCACAGCACACACAGTACAAGAACATCTACAAATAGACTTACAGATGAAGGGGCACACTCCACTCCACGCATGTGCACTCTGCTCTGCTCACAAGCTCCTCCCTATTGCCTATCGGCCTTCCCCTTCTGCGCATGCGCTGCCTCTGCTCCCGTCTTACCTATTGTCTCATACTGGCTGTATTTGAAAGTGATGCAGATGCCGCTTTGAGCATATCGCCTCCCGGAGGTTGGGTAGTCATAGCCTTGCTCTGGAACTGGGGGAAACCTGGGAACAGAATGTATCAGCCAGAACCCTTGCCTTCTGTTCCACACCAGCAGACCTACCAGAGAAAGACGTTTGATTTGGATAAATAAAAAACAAAACAAAACAGATCTCCTCTCAAAATACAGTTCAAAGCAGTAATACCGAAGCCTACTTACGCTTTAGGCTAATGTTTTCTTAGTCCCTTGAGAATTATCATGTTTATTTTTCAAGAATTTCAGTAACAACTCAGTTACACATAAGAGTGCCCCTCACCTCTCCACCCCTTCACCCCCTCCCCCCCGCTGAAAAGGGTAGCCAGGGCAGATACTTTGTGAAGAGCTAAGAGTAATTCTATGTCGAAACTAGTTTCGCTAAATTGGAATTTGATCTTGTTAAACATAAGGTAAACATACGGTCACCTGGCAAGCTTCTGCTAGAGTCTTCAGTGCTAATTTACCGTCAAAGGGCGGGTGGCAAAAGCCAGTCAAAAGAGGCAAGATCAAACAAAGGAGGATGCTGGTGGCACTTTGTTTTAAGGGACAGCTGCTCATTTCATTGGAGAAGGGTAAACCAATTTCTACAGATCTTATTTAAGAGAGACAAAGGGGGGAAATACCAGGTAGGCATGCAAAAGCATCCTTGTTGAGTGTGTTTTTAAAGAAATCTCTGGAGTCTATTAAAATGAAAGCCACGAAGGAAGCAAGTCGATTCTCATCTCCTTTGTCCAGCACGTTCTGGGTTTAACAATGTATGGCAGGTTAAGGAGACTTTCTTGTTCACATATGAACAGACCAGCAAATCCATTCAAATGCCGGTTGACTGTCGCCTTACAGAGACACCATGAACAATATGTGTGGTGGAAACTGGACTCATGACCTTGATGTCTTACATTGAAAACATTGGAAAATAATAATTATAATAGTTTTATAGTCTACTGAGTATTAGCGTTACAGATTTTTTGTTCAGCTACATTTTTACATTTTCTATAACACATACACTTACGTATACTTTGCAAATGAAAAATAACAAATATTGCTATTTTAAGAATTACTGTATGAAGTAATAATTTGTGACAAAGAATATATTAGATGACTATAAAGAAAAACTTTAAATATTTATCACTATGTGATATGTATATATATATGGATGTGTATATATGTATATATGTGTATGTATGTATAGCTGATATTTGAACAGCCAGTACTTGGGTGCTTACTTTAAAGAACATTTTTTTTAAAACATTAAAAAATAAATTGGGGGGGCTGGAGAGATGGCTCAGTGGGTAAGAGCACTAACTGCTCTTCCGAAGGTCCTGAGTTCAAATCCCAGCAACCACATGGTGGCTCACAACCATCCATAATGACATCTGACGCCCTCTTCTGGTGTGTCTGAAGACAGCTACAGTGTACTTAGATATAATAAATAAATCTTTAAAAAAAATAAATTGGGATTTCTGAAAAGGGCATTGGCATGTCAAGTCATATAACTATTTTGTAGTGTGTTATTTAAAACTCATATCTCAGTAAATGAGAATAAGCCATAAAAACAAAAACTGTTTTTTTAATATGGAATATGAGGATATTCAAGAAGAAAGGTTTAAGAAAATGTCAAATGTTGGTTTCTTATAGGAAAGAGAAACCAACAGCTGTCCGTGTACCTTTGGTATGTCCAAGCTGTCTGCTGTAATTCACAGATGCAGGGGCGCCGTCATTGTATATTAGATAGGCTGAGTCATTCTGCAAGAGCACATAAGAGTTAGAATAGCACAGACCTTCCATTTTCCACGACGTTCACCTTTGCTATCAGCTGCAGCCTGATCGTGCGGAGCCTTCATTCATGCACAGGAACATGAACTCTGTGACATACAAGACAGAGGGGGAGAAGAAGTCCATTTTCACCCATGAAGCTTTTACGTGTATATGTGTGTATGTGTATTTGCAGCATGTGCATGTGTGTACGCATGAGTGAGTGTGATCTAGAGAACAACCCGGAGTATTTCACCCACAGAGAAGTAGCCACATGGAGTAGGCTGACTTGCCAGCCCTACCTCAGGGATCCACCTGACTCCTCCTCCTCAGCTCTGGGATTACAGGCATGGGGCCACATCTCCTGAGACTACCCCCACAAGGGGGGGTGTTTAAAAACCTGAGTACTGGGGTACAAACTCAGAGCCTCCTGCCTGAATGGCAAGTGCTTTCCTGAGCAAGCTGTCTCCTCAGCTCTGAGCAACTTTAGCCCACGTGACAGGAGCCCTCCGTGATCTCTGTGTGAGAATGAGCTTCCCACTTTTCTTGGCTGTTTTGGAAGCAGGTTTCTGATTCAGCAACCAGCGTGTGATAAAGAGTGCTCAATTATTTGCTCAGGAAATGAAGTTGGTAGAACCAGCCAAAGGTTACACCTGGTTTTTTTCCACTGGTGTTGCAGGCACAGTGCGGCAGTGGGCTGTCTGGATCTGATCTTCTCTGTCTGTGCGGTGCCTCTCTGCCTTCCTGTAGCTTTGATTTAGTCAGGATTCCTTGTTGCCTGCTCCCTTCCTCTCTCCTGTGAGAACTGTTCTTTCCTCCAAACCATCAGTGCCACATCACCTTCTGACAGTGCTATTCCCCCCACACCCCCCGCTTAGAAACAGTGGTAAAATTTAATGTGTGATACTGGCTTTCTGCTGCTAAGATTCTCCAAATACATTGTTTGATCTCTAAGTCAGAGGAAAGCTATTATTTTTTATAGTGTCTCTTGGTCATTTGGGGGTGGGAGCTTATATTTCTTTGGGGGGGTTCCATTCCCTCCATGATGCGGTGGCTTTTACTGAAACTGATGATGTTGATATTGAAAAAAAAATCTCTGTGACATAATAGGGGCAGCAAGGGCAACTCATTTCTGAACAAAACCAAAACAAAATAACCCTATCCTTGAAGGTAAATTATTTCAGGTAATCTAAAAACACTTAAAAATACATAGTAGGTTTTGGCCTGTTTTGGCACTCCCAGGAAAATAAGCAGTTTTATTAGCTTTCTCCTCCCCACCCCTTTTTAAAATCAACTACAGATAATGTATCCTCCTTCTGAGAATTCTGACAGTTACCCTGAGCTGGGCATTGACTGTGGCATGAGCCTTTTGGGTACCACATGGAAAGATGATCTGGTGAGGAGATTTATTCTTACAATAGATGATATCTATCATTACAACCGTGAGTGTAACAGACAGCTATGGAGATGGTACTGATAAATAAAGTTGGCAGGATAGACTGGTGGCATATAGCTGTAATTACAGCAGTAAGTAGGTTCAGGCTGGCAGATCGTGAGTTCAAGACTAGCTGACTAGCCTCGGCTCATAGAATGTGTGAGTGTCTAGGTGCATTTGACTATGAGCATGTGAAGGCTGGGAGCCCATGTAGGGGCGTGGTCATCCACTACTTCTCCATCTTATTTTGAGATAGGTTCTCTCACTGAACCTGGAGCTCACTGGTACAGCCAAGCTGGCTACCATTAAATCCTAGAGATCTGTTTGTCTCAACCCCACAGTGCTGTTATTGCAGGCATGGCACCCCACATTTGGCTTTGGGGTCCTTATGGTGGCATAGCCAGCACTTGGCACACTGAGCCACTTCCTGGGGCCAAGAGATAGTCCCTGAACCCATATGTCAAGCACTATCTTGATTATTGACAGAGGGGATTATTCTTTGACCTTAGTCTAGCAAGAGATATAGTTCAGCAAGGGTAAGCCACTGCAAAGTAATTTGATTATTAAGGAGTATTGAGGGTCCTTATTTGCAAAGATAAAAGAATAAAAACAATTCAAGTGTAACCAGACTGTTGGACTCAGTCACCTTGACATTTGTGATGTAAAATTAGTTAGTTGGTCTGATCTTACATCCCACTGTCATTAGATGTTCAATACCAGGTTAAAGGTTAGGGACCTCCAAGTTAGCTCTGTTGCTCTCTTCTTTTGAGCCCATCAGACATGGAAAACAGCCCCTTTCCTGACCTTCTCCTTCCTAGAACCAAGTGCTCAGAGCACCATGTGTCCCTGGGTTTCACCCATTCGGCCAATGCTTTTACACTGTCATTAGGCTGCCTCCAAAGTTCCTCTTTATTTCTCTCAAGCTCTTTAATTCCTTGCTTCCTTTAGTTTTAGGGCGATGGTGGGCAAGAGTTTAGTCTGTAACCCAGATGAGCCTGGAAGTCACATAGATTCCAGGCAGGCCTTGAACTCGCGGTGGTCCTCCTGCTTCAGTCAGTCTCTTAGTGTTAGGATTATAGGTGTGAATCACACCTGACCCTTGCACTCTTTTTTTGTTGTTGCTGTTTTGCTAGGCAGTACCTTTTCTCTCCTAGGTCCTGGGGTTGCCTTTGCATGCCCCAGGTCATCACTGGGATCTGCCAATCTGAGACTCAAACACTCATCTCTTCCAGCTAAGGTAGAAGACAGTGGCCTGACATTATCTTTTTTTTCCTCTTCTCTGCTCCAGGAGTCCCTGGGAGCGAGATGAGAACAATGCAGGGGTTTATTTTCTCAGTAATGGCTTCTGTTCCAGGTTGCCATCACCGACCTCAGAAACAGAAGCAGCTCAGTCAGTTTTCATTTTACATAATAGCCTGGTTATTCAAAACGGGGTTGTTGTTGAGATTAAACCACTTTGGAAACCACCTGAAACAGCGCTTGGTACATCTCGTGTATTCAAACAGCCTACAGAGTCACTTTAACTGTGGAACTTTGCTTCAAGCTTGCCTTTAATGGTAGGTGGGGAAAATGAATGTCTCCGCACACAGTGACAGCTTCGAGTGAATGTTCAGCCCGACGTGTGCAGGAGCAACGGAAGCTAAAGCAGTCTTGTGCTGAGCCTCACAATATTTAACAGGCAAAACCCCCAGCAACGAACCCAGCATCTTATAAAAACAGTCAACAAACCTGGCAGCATATAGGAGTAGTCATTTTAAACATGTCCATCACGGTCAGGGAATGCATTTGTGGGGTGACAGTGTGTGTCACATACGGCTTGAAAATACTTGTTACCCTGGTTGGGAAGCAGTCACTGCAAAACAGATAGGTCCTGGAATTCTGCAGGGCTGGTCACCCCGAGGCAGCAGGCTTTTTTATCTATGTCTGCATTCAGTTTGTTACCTAACGTCTAGGAACAGGCTTCGTCGTCCCTTGGCTGAGCCAGGTCTGGGCCTCTGAAGCTAAGGCCTTAGCTGTCTGCCTGAAAATAGTTAATTAAAAGGAAAGCCCAGAGGAACTTTTACTTGACTCATCAGCGCTCATCAACACCATGATTCAAGCAATCTATAACTCGAGACGTAACGCTCACAGACCTGTATTGCCCGGCAGCAAGAGAGGGCTCTTAACCCCATTTCCATTAGATGTTTAAGTGCTGAGTGAGTTGGCAGAGGTCTGATAGCCTCAAGATTTCCAAGCAACCAGTTCATACCTTCCCCAGTGATGCTGTATCACTCAGGGCCAAATTGTGAGAAACTGTTTTGTTTGGTTTTAACCAAAGGTAGTTAGCGCGTCAAGGACTAATATTTTCTGAACCTTTCTGGTTTCCTCTGCGTCATCATCTAGTCAGGGATAAAAGACGGAAGTCATCTTGGCCAAGTATACTAACTAGCCCAGTTCGGGTCTCTGCACACCCTTTTTGTAAGAAGAGCTGCTGTTCTGAGCTGATTTTGCTCGGTTCATGTGTTCCTTTGCACAGCACAGGGATTATTTTTTGTTTTAATAAAGTGAGTCAACAGTTTGACGATGGTGTGGATTATGATGATGTGCTTCTTAAAGCCTTGGTCAGGTTGATTAAGTGGTTCTAGGCTAGTTCTGAGCGAGTTTATCTCAAGTTTCTGGGGTTAGGTAAGTGTGATACACACATACACACACACACACACACACATACACACACACATGCACATATATATAGATACTATAAAAATGTAAGTGTGCAAAAATATATATTCCAAACATCCTTTTTTGATCTATAATCTCCGCAAACGGTTGACTGTAACCTACCTTGGAATTGTGTGCTTCATACAGCTGCTCTAAGGTCCTTCCCAGAGCGCTCCTGCGGCTGTTGATCAGGTGACGGCTCTTGCTCCAGGCTTGCATTGTGGAGTCCAGGTACAGGTACTGCAGCCCTGTCTGTGTAGTTGCCTTGCCAGTCCTTTTGGGTAACTTATAAAAGGTAAACCTAACAGAGCAAAGAGTTATGATTTGCTATCATTTATTGACTGCTTTTCTGACAACACTTTCTGTTACACACTTGTATATCCGTTGGTGTTTCACGGGAGGCCTGTAAGGAAAGGCTTTCTGTTGAGGCTTGAGACTTCTGTCTATTCCTCCATCTCTTTCTTCTTCCTTACTCCAGGGAGGACAAGCTTGGTATGGGTGGTATGTTGTATGACATTAGCTGTCCTAGGGGTTGGAGCCCCTGAAATGAAAGCCCATGTGTCCTAAGAGTGATTCTCTCTGTTGTCCCCATCACCCCAGTGGTCACAGGGAAGAGAAGGTCAAGGGCTAGGTCTGCACTGGGGAACTTTTGGATTCGCTCTTACCACAGTGCTTAGTACCTGGTCTCTTTGGGGCTACTCAGGTGGGTATGAGGTCTGGGTGTGGGCTCAGGACGAGGTGGAGGCTTTCTTGAGGCTTGGTCCTCAGCAACGCTCTTCAGCTGTTTCCCAGAATTCTCTGGATTAAGGATTTGTTCGCTAAATGTTTGAAGCAGGTCTTCTCTGTCTGTGTCTATCTCCTTTGAATATTTCCCAGTGAGGACAAGTGGTTGGACCCATGTAGAGTTCAGCCAGCCTTGGATCGACCAGCCCAAGCTTTCTTATGTGCTCTAGTCCCAGTATGGTCAAACTAATTTTTACTGAGTTGGTCTGTGTCCTGTAAGATATCTGACCCTTCACTTTTAGATACCGATAGTATCCCAATGTTGTGACCCTCAAAACTGTTTCTAGACCTTGTCAAAAGTTCCCCGGGGAAAATTCTCCCTAATTTAAAAACTGGTTTAACCAAAAATATTATAATAGCATGAAACCCTGTAATTAATCCCAAGAGCCTCAGTAAGCCAAACATAACACATACACCATTACAATGCAGTGGTCTTCCCCAGAACATCACCCCCCCCCCCCTTGCTTGGTTCTCTACAAACTTACACTTCTGTTCCAGTGTCCTGAATTCTTACTCCCAAGGCCAGGTACTCACACATGGCAGGAACTATGCTAACTTTGTGACAGTTCAGCAACCTCTCTGCTAAGCAGCTGTGCTTCTCTTTTTGACATGTATTGCTAAGCAATATACCCATTCAGTTGTGACCAAAGAAGAGGCTATCAATCACAGTTTGGCACCCCTCCCAAGCAGAGTATCTGAAGACTGTCATTATGTCACAGTCACTAGGTGAGAGCAGCACTCAGTCATTTTTACTGGGTGACCATCTCTGTACTCGTAGACCTCTGGGTGGAGTTAGACATCTAGACAAAAGGATGCCCAGAGTCTACCAGCTCCACATTTTTGAAGCCAAATTTATAGTATTTTGCACTAAGCCAATGCAGCCTATGCCATTTTGGAAACATAGGCTCTCAAGAGCCTTACACCCCAGCTGCCCATCTACCTTCCATATTTCCAGACTGTTTTTTCCCCAGTTTTCAGTGCCACCCCTTAGCTTGGGTCTTCACATTTTGTCTATGATACTATGAGCTCCTTTTACTCTGTGGCTCCCGGCTGGTTCTCTCCCATCTGTCTTTTGCATCATTGGTGTGCACATCTGATTTATTGTCACCTTGTTCCAAGTCCTTCAGCAGTTCCCTTTCAAGCATCAGGTTCAAATCCCAAGGCACAGCCCACGAAGCCCTTCGTGACCTACGCCTCCCATTGTGGTTTGTCTGCAGACACCTCTGCATACGACACTACTCCAAATGCCAAACTTAACACGATGCCCCTTGATTCTGCACTATTTCTTTGATCCTCTATTGGCTGGAGCTCTCATGCCATCTCCTTACTATTTTTAAAAACAACTTCATAATTATTCTTAAAACTTAGCTCAAAGTTAATTCTTCAAGGAAGCCTTCTGGGCTGTGTGCTCCCTAGTGTCCTATGTCCTTCCCACAAATCTGAGCCCCTCGACAGAAGGAGCTATGTGTTGTTTAGACGTGTGTCTTTAAAACTCAGGGCAGGGCCTAGTCGGAGCTCAGAAATGCTGAAAGACTGAACAGATCTTTAGCTTGAACCTCACACTATGATATCAACCTCCACGACAGACCTGAACTCCAGAGTTGAAGAGCAGAAATGTGGTCAAAGCTCCTAGGAGGAGCACTAAGTCAAGGTGACTTAGTGCGGGTTCATCTCTTTGACACTGTGCTGGAGATCAACAACTTCCTGCCTACTGCCGGGGCTGCCTCGTGAACGAAGGTTAATCAAACAATGCTGGGCACCATCAGGTTCTTCTTGTTTCCATCAGAAGGAAGGTATGGTTCAGCTTTGGAAAAAGCCATATGCATTCCCAGCTCTGTGTCTCAGGAAGGGTACATTCGATGAAAGGATATTGCCAGGTGACAGTTATCAGCTCAGTCCCTTTCTGCCTCCCAGCTGTGTCCTCCCAAGAACACTGACTCAGGCTCCAGAGAGCTGCTTGGCACTTTTTCAGGGCTATCTCACACTTTCAGCAGCCAGCTCTGCCTGGGAATTGAGCCTGTTCGTGCACCTTAATCTCATTCTTTTTAGTTAATTAATGTATCTATTTATTTCTTTAACATGGGATCTCCTAGAAGCCAGGCAAGCCTCGAACTCATGTTGTTGCTGAGGATGGCCTTGAATTCCAGGCTCTCCTGTTGAGATTACACATGTGTGACATCCTGCCCAGTTTATGTGACACTAGAGACTAAGCCTGTAGCTTCAGGCATGCAAAGCAAGCATCGTGCCAGCCCAGCCCTATCCCCAGTCCTAGTCTCTTTCTTTGTAAAGTGAGGAAGCTGGGTGGAAGTTTTCCTTAGGGTCATCACAGACATACCCCAACTTTCTACTTACGCACCAATCACCCCATTCTTTGACTTACCAGTCCACAGCTTCACCGTCTTCATTTCTGCATGAGATGTCTGGTCTCCCCAGGACCCCGGCGAGGGCAAAGAAGAGCAAAGAGAGAGCTGTTCTTAGAGGCTTTGCTGTCATTCTATCCGTCGCCTTCATTCCATGCAGTGAACTGTGGAGTCAGAGTGTTGTCTTGGAGACCCAGGACAAGCTAGAGCACTGAAGATCAGGTCGCTTCTATGAGCTAGCTAGCCTAGCTGCTATTCTCCAGAATTCTCATTTGTAGGAAAGGAAGGACTTGTGGATCTATTTCTCCTAAGACAGGCCGTGGTGGCTCCGCTGAGGGTTCTATTCACTTTTGCTGTTCACTGTTTGGGCACAGACAGAAGAGACTGAGTCCCATGTCATCTGATGGCTCTGTCACAACATTCCAGTGTGACTCTGGATGCCTCTGTGCTCAATTGTTGATCAGTTTGCAAAGTCATAGAAAAATCTGGAGGGAAAGGGGTTTTTAACCAGCTACCTATGTAGTTAACTCTTTGGAGTGAATTCAATAGTGTGATGTGTGTGAGAAAAGGAATTCCTGACAAACTGATGTTGAGTGAGGTGTATTCCGTGTTTCTTTTCTCTTCTAATTGACTATCTGTAAGTGTAAATGCAAGTAATTCATACATCAGCTAGAAATGACAAAACCTTTGCCTTCTTAATAATTAGAATCTGTCCTATAATAAGCTATATGATAGGTTAATAACCTATAATAACCTCTGTCTTTAAGGGAATAACTTCTAAACACTATTCTGAAGGTTGCTTTAAACTAAGAGCAAATTCAATTGCGTTTCAGCAAAAATGTTGACATATCTTCCACACACCCCTGGTTCTGACCACTCAGCGAGGCACTGGCTTTGAAAGGCCTTTGTGTCTCCCTGTCCACTATGTAATCAGGTCAATATTGATCGCCTACTCTTTGGGGCTAAATAAAACCTGTTACCAACCTCTCTTCATTTTACACCATTCTTTCTCATTCTTGAAACCGAACCTGACGTTAAAGGCTGAGGGGAAAAATGGCCCATTACCATGGTGACTATGAAAAGGTGAGCCACCCCGCTCTTGAGAAGAGGGAAAGGGGAGATGGATACACACACATCTGCAAGTGGTTCTTTACATATTCTTGAATCCACACTTAGTTGTCATGCTAAGTAGCAGTCATTTCATGTCTGGAAATCATGGTGGCTCTGCTCTGTCTCTCCATGATTATGGATTCAGATTGGAGTTGTCTTGGAGACCCAGGACAAGCTAGAGCACTGAAGATCAGGTCGCTTCTATGAGCTAGCTAGCCTAGCTGGTATTCTCCAGGATTCTCGTTTGTAGGAAAGGAAGGGCTTGTGGATCTATTTCTCCTAAGACAGAGGACCAAAGAGCACTATAGACCCACCGACAAAACTCACATTATTTGTGTTGCCCACAAAAGGGCAGAATTCTGGGCTTTATCTCAAATGGTCAGAATCGGTCTCTCTCCAGCTGAGGTCAGGAATCCATAGTGTGTGTGTGTAGAGTAGTGTGTGTACAATAGTGCATGTATGTGTGTGAGTGAGGTCTGAAGTCAATATTGGATGTTTTCCTCAATCATTCTGTCTTAATTGTTTGAGGTAAGGATCTTCACTAGCCTGGAGTTCACTATCTTGGTTGGGTTGGCTAGCCCATAAGCCCTAGGTATCCTCATGCTTGCCACCATGGCCGGCCTTTTAAATGTGGGCTCTGGGGCACTGAACTTAGATCCTTATGCTTGGGTCACAAGTACTTTATAAACTGAGCCATTCTCCAGGCTCCCAGAACTTATACTTTAAGTAAGTTTATTGGCAGTACAGACAGGTTCATCCTAAAATTTAAACCCACTTCCCGGAGGCTTGGCTGTGTGCTAATCCATCAGATCAACAGCTTTCTACGAGAGCTGCCAGAATCACCTAAACCAAGAAACACTTTCCTTACCTTTTCTGCATTTTGATTTATAGATTATAAGAGTGTTCAGGAAAACAATTTCAATAGCTGTGAACAATAAAATATTCATGGCGTGAAGTCTGATTTATTTTAAAATGAAAAAAAAGTATCCTTTACCTCTTTTATCTTAAGAAATGTACAAGATTGGGCATACCAAGTACAGGGTTTGCTGAATCGTTTTGAGAACATGAGCAGCTCGTTTTCCCTCCTGGAATCTAACGGCAGCGTTGTGACCGGGGGAGGGAATACTTTCTGTGCTTTCCTCCTTGCCCTGCGCCTATCACAGTGCTGGGCTGGTGACATTTTAGTACACGACCCCTAAGTGTTAGCCAAGGCTATTCTTACCTTCCTTTGAGTGGGGCCGAAGGACACCTGTGTTTAGGTTTCATTTGCTAAATCCAATTTCATTTCAAGGTCCGGAAAGACGCCTTTAATAAACTTTCTTTTTTGGTGTAGCTGACTCTGACATGTGGGCTGTCTGTCAACAACCCTCCTTATGTAACTGTTTCGCTGTCAAACTGTAGTCAGCTGCTGAGAGTTTCCAGGGATTCCAGCATGGCCCCAACTCCTAGATGCCGATATGTCTTTTTCTTTTTTCTTTTTACTAAAACCAATGAAGTGACATTATAGAAAGAAACCTGAGGTTTGCTGACCGAGGAAGCTACAAACAGGATAGAACAGTTTCTATGATGTCGCTTGCTTCTGAAGCCACGCTATATATACCATGCTTGTCCACAGTCTAAGGATTTGTAAAAACACTAGAAATCGCTTTCTTCTTGACGTGACCAAGGACACAGGGAAGAGCTTGTTGCTTGGAAATAGACTGACCTTGTGTTTGCTCACCCAGAGATTTCGGAAGATTTGAGTCCTGTTTGTTTGGAGGGTGCCTCTTCTCTTTCTGCCTTTCTCGTGCCCGTGTATATTTTCATCTTTCATATTTCTGCTCCTGGGTGTTTGCATTAGTGCTAGACTCCTCTTACATGTATTATACTTTATTTTTAATCGTGTGTGTCTGTGTGCACTCGAGGGTGCAGTGCACTCAGAGGCCAGAGTCTTGGATCCCCCTGTAGCTGGAGGTGACAGGTAGTTATGGCCAACTAGACATGGGCGCTGGAAACAAACTCAGCTCCTGTGTCAAAGCCACAAGGGCTCCATCTGCAGAGAGGTTCTCCAGTCCCAGCCCTTGATCCTTTATCTGGCTTTCTGCATTCTCTCGAGAATTAATCTGTTACGTACTCTATCTCTCAAAAATAACCAATTCTTTTTTTTTTAAATTGTGTTCAACAGATTTTTATCTGATTATTAATCCACTGCTAGAATCTTTTTTTCATATGTCTATATGAATTATGTGTGCACATGAGTAGGCGTGCGTGCGCACACACACGTGTGTGTGTGTGTGTGTGTGTGTGTACAAGTGGGGGGGGGGGACTCTCACTCCTGTCATTGTGCTTGTGTGTGAAGCATTTCTGAGTCATCTCCATTTTATTCCCCCTACATTAATTTTTCAAATATTTGCTTCATGCCCAATCATCTATTCCTCTCAAGATATCAAATGTATTATTTTGCACATAGCATCTGGTTCTACTAGCTCCTGTATTTACAGGTTAGACGGCTGATTTTTCTGCCACTCAGTGTCGATATCTTTCTACTGGTGTGTACTTTTTGTTTTTTTTCTGTAGTTTATGGTCCTTGCAAATTTAACTGTGAAATTGCTTAAAAGACAAAGATAAAGTTGATGGTTTCCAGTTTCTGCGGCTGCTTGACTTGATCTGTGAGGGTTTCTATGAGTCAGGCTGCTGGCTTTATTTATGTTTTTGAAGTATGATTTACATCCCATAAGATGTATCTGTTTAAGCACAGCTTTCTTTCTGAGCAGATTTTACAAGTCTGCTGTTAGACCGAGAGGAATCTAGAATGTGATAGACTGAAGAAAAAGTTTATATGTGCCTGTTGTGTGAGCAAAGAAAGGCAGGGGCTTTGAATTGTTGAAAAAATAAAAATAAAAAGGAGGTAAGACAAGCAAAAGCAGAACAAAGATATGCTCACAGGGGTGTGGCTAAGGAAAGTGTCACCAGGGGAAGAGGTAATCGCTCGTATCAGGCTGGTTCCAGTCATCCTCCTGCTTTGGAATGCCAGTTCCTCCTGGAAGCCTTCCATGGTCTGGCTTTGGTGTCCCTACCACATGTCCCCAGAGTTCACTCTACTGCTTCAGTAGAGTGATCAATCCAGGCAAGGGATTAATGTTCAGCATAATTAGTTAACACAATGTGTCACTACTGACTTGTTTCTTTTTTGAGTCTTCTCCGAGAAAGTGGTGGGGAAACTCTTGTGGGCTAAATCTGGCCCATTGGCTGTTTTTATAAATAAAGTTTTATTTGTACACAGTAGTACCCACTGGTGTGTGTATTGTATTTAGTTTCTCTCATGTAAGAACGGAAGAACTGAGTTGTTAGAACACAGCCTGAAAAGCCCAGAGTATCAACTATTTGATTTTTCATGGGAGAAGAATGTTTTACCGTAACATTTCTCCAAAAGCAGAGCCTGTCTGCCTTGACTTCCCTTCCATCTCTGAGCATGTCACACTGCTTTGTCAACTCCATAGTGCTAAGTCAATGTAGCTCTACAAATTCGTGGAGTAGATGAAATGAATTTACAAACTTCTGTTTGGAGTAATAAGGAATTTAAAATGATGGACCTAGAAAAGTGGCTCAGTGGTTAGGAGCACTTGCTGGTCTTAGAGAGGACCTTGGCTCAGTTGGCTCACAATGCTCTGTAACTCCAGTTGTAAAGGGTCTGATGCTTTCTTCTGACCTCTGTGTCAGGCATGCATGCGGTGAACCTATGTTTATGTGTATGTATGTGTGTGTGTATATATATGATGTATATGTATGTGTATTATATGTGTATATGATGTATATGTATATGATAGATATGTATATTATATGTCTGTATATGTATATGATGTCTGTAGATATAGATGTATATGTACATGATATATATGTATACGATATATATGCATATTATATGTCTGTAGATGTAGATGTATGCAGGCAAAACATTTGTATGCACAAAATAAAAATGGAGAACTAACTAAGCCTAAGGAGAGACATCAGCACAGGAGCGTATGCAGTCGTAGGGAAACTCCATCACAAGTCATATCATCCCCGTGTTTGTAAGTCTTCGAGGCAGCTGCAGTGAAGAGAGGCAGGCAGCCTGCATCCCGTGCTGGGTTCTGTGTGTTCTCACATCACTCCTGGCTTCAGTGATCTTATCAAGCGGAAGTCATTGTTCACCTCGAATGATTAATGTCTGCAGCTGAAGGTACGCTGCTTATCTGCTCCAGAGAGATCGGCCTTTCACTTCTCCTCATGCTGACAGCTTAAATACGCCCATGTCAACACAGGCCCTCTGAGTTTAGAATCCCCCTGTTAAAAGGGATGGTATTGGAAGAGATAGCTTGGGGTTTGTTAAGTTTCTGCTTAGGACAGTCCAGTCTCAGCCCCCAGTCTGTCCCATGTGTGACTTTGGGCAGCTTCCTTTACACTGATGAGTCTGTTCAAGTTAAGCTACCAATCTGGGTTTTTTGATTTTTTGTTTTGGACTGCTCACAGAGTTGTCATGAGGAGTAGGAAAGATGATGTCAGTCCCAGTGGGTGGACAGTTAGATGACAGAATGCTATGTAACTGAGAGTGTTGTCTGGTAGTAGCCAATCCCCTCCCTCTGTCAGGGTTAGTGTGTTCTTCCCCTCACTCATGAGACGACCCAGAGGGGATTGACAGGTGGACTGAAGGTAAACAAAGGGTTAAATGCTAGGCAGCGCATGGCTCTCATTTTGTTCCTCTGTCCCCTAATAGTGTGTGTCCTGAGAGGACAACCTGACTGGCTCTGGTGTCTTCCTTATTCAATAATGACTACAAAATGTACTTCGTAAGGCTCTCATGAAGATTTAGAAGAAATCACACATGCAGACACATATCAGGCCCTCAGTGGATGGTTATCGTTCTTATGTTTCTTCCAAGCCTAGCCACTGAGAAGCAGACCTTTTCAGTGTATACAGCTCAGTAGCATTTCCTTCCAGTTCATTTCAGATGCCTGTATCAATTCTGTAAGTGAGCTTTCCCATCCTTATTCTAGAAGTCTCTGGGTACCTTCTTCCTGGTTTCCTATCCTGAGGCATTTGGCAAAGAGACTGGCAGGGAAATTGCTTCTCCCTTGGCTCTTTTCATGATGAGTAAAAGACAAAAATAGCTGAGCACTTACAGTTGGAGTCTCAGTGAGCTAACAGGTCACCCTTTCTTTTCACCATGGGTATGCAAGGAGAATTTATTCTTCCCTTGAAGTATTGCTTGAAACATTCTTTAGGGTGAACTTTAAAGAGAGTGCACATCTCCTTTCTGAGTGTTAAACCACTCAGCAGAATCACACAACAACAGTACAGACTCGTTGTATATTTTGTAGATTCCATGCAACAAAGCTAACATAATGCAAACTCTCTCTCTCTCTCTCTCTCTCTCTCTCTCTCTCTCTCTCTCTCTCTCTCTCTCTCTCTCTCATACATACACATATACACACATATACACACACACTACACACACATACACACACTATACACACTCACACACTACACTCCACACGCTCATACTCATACACACACACACACACTCAGACACACATTAATATACCCACATTCACACACACTACACATACATACTCACACACAGACTGTCACACGTATACACACTTAAACACACACTACATACACATACACTCAGACACACATTCATACACACATTCACACACACTACACACACATACTCACACACACATTCACATACACACACTGTCACACACACATATTCACACATACACACTCTCATACACACTCTCACACACATACTCACACACCACCATCGCTGGCTGCTTCTAACATTGTTTCTTCTTATTCTAACATCATCACTTATTCTTCTTATCATTATTATCTATTAAATCTCTGAAGGCAACACTAACATTGATCATAGGAGTGCTTGTCTTTCTCATATTATGTCATCGTTCCTTCTCCTCTGTGAAGATTATCCCAGTAGTTTTCCTGCCATTAAATCTTTTCCTATAAAGATACAAACAGACATGCATGCTACAGCAAACTTTACTTTTAGACATTGGACAGAGCTGAGGTTAACAACAACAGAAGCAGCCTCAGTCAAAGGATCCTCCTTTGCCGACAGGGTGAAGAGGTTCAGGGACTGAGGTACAGCATAGTGGAAAGACCACAGAAGACAGAGCGCCGGAAGAAGCTACTAAATCGGGCTCTGTGGAAAGAAAACCAGTGTGTGTGTTAGACAGTTCTACTGTTATGAATCTTGACAGACTATTGCAATTTCAGATAACATCTAATAAGAGAGGGTTCCTGTTGGCACCACAAGGGTTTTTCTTTCTTCTATTGTCTGAAAATGATTTGAACTCCTGAGGTCTGTAAGCCAACCTCAACTTTTCCCCTGTAAAAAATTCTTACTTTTAAAAGATTTATTTCTCTTTTGTGTATACGAGTGTTTTGTTTGCTTGCGTTTTGTGCATGATGTGTGTGCCTGGTACTTGCAGAGGTCAGAAGAAGGCACCAGACCCTCTGGAAATAGAGTTACAGATAATTGTGAACCACCGTGTGGGTGCTGGAAACCGAACTTGGGTTTTTTGAAAGAGCAGAAAGTGCTCAAAACTGCTTAGTCATCTCTCCTACCCTGACTAAAAATTGCTATAAGGAAATCCTATACTCATGTGGGGAGCACTTCCTGCACTCTTCCATCTTCTTGACACTTGAGAAGAACGTGCAGCTTGTTAGGGTGTCTTAGAACTCAAAACAATTTCCCCTATTGACCTAAAAATGACCTAACTTTCCTGAAATAGTCTGCCAATGAGAAGGTTTGTGCCTTGGACGAATCATTTGCAGCAGCGCACAGGGCACCACTGAATGCTGGGCCAGATGTGGAGAGGATATGTTCTAACTTTTACAATGCACTGCTGGGAAAACTTCAACGTGTGCAAAGGAGAATAAGGGAAGGTGTGTGTGAGCCCAGTGTTAGTGCTTGGCAACTACAGTGCCCTGAGTTCAAAGAGAAGAGCTGTATTTTAGGGCAAGGACTGGTGTACTAATGAAGACAGGGCATTCCAGGAATAGGGTGTGGGTATTGACTCGCCGATAAAATCACAGAAACTTGAAGTTAATTCCTAGTTGTGTAGCTAGAGAAATGAACCTATTTCTGCCTTGTTCCAAATCTAGAAGTGAAAAGAATCCACTGGGTGTCTGGTCCATGTCCGTACTAACATGTACATGTTAATCTTTTTAACATGCATGGCGGAATGGGGGCAGAGAGGAGCGTACATAGTGCTTGGGCAAAGGAGAATATTCACTTCATATAAATATTTTCCTTTGATGTACCTATTCAATTAGTAGTCACTCAAACTTCAGTTTATATCGATGAGGATTTGTTTTATCTGTAGATGTGAACAGGCTCAAATTGGTATGCACCCGTGTGACAGGATCCTCACCACTGTGTTATCAAAGGGAGAAGCAGAGCTTAGTAGTAATGGAGCTGGCGTCAAAGCATTGCAGGTATCACATCTGGTCACACTGGCTTCCAGTCAGCAGTGCTGGCTGACTTACTGATTACCGCGTGGCGGCCATTGTTCTGAGCAGTTCCTTGCAACCTCACAAGTACACATAATAGGTGCTGTCATTATCCCATTTTATAGATGGAAAACAGAAGGAATAAAAAGACAAGAACAAAAGCACAAAACCCAGTGCTTGCCCAGGTGCCTAGGCAGGCAGTTGGTTCAGGCTATCAGACTCTAAGGCACTGCTCTTATCCCCACTGCCTCCCTGCTTTCAGAAGGTCGCATACTCAGAATGACAAATCATCTCTTTCCTGCTGTCTCAGGGCTGATGATTAGATCCTAGAAAATCATACCGAGCAAAGTCACCCTAACCGTTTGGGCGCCAAGTTGCACAGAGAACTGGTTCTTAACATTTCATAGGGCATCAACTTTTTTGTAATGGAATAAAATCCATGTGTGTGCCCTAGAAAAACCCACACTTACTCTCACAAACACATAAAGATTTAGTTACATCTTCATGAAATACATAGTTCTGCCTAAAAAGCATCTACTGGGTACTCAGGAATTTTAACAGACTTGAGACTTAGAAGCCCTAAAGCTGTTATAACAACCAAACTCACTTTAGTGCAGCTAGAGATAATACCATTTACAAACTCCTAGTAGACACGGACATTGAGATGAGCCCTTTGAAATCTCGGAGGTCTTGCTAACATTATTTGTAGACTGTTCACAAGTCTGAATCCCTGTATATTTCAAAACCCATCCAGGAAATGAGATTTGTTTTATTCAGAGCTTGGTCAGGATTTGTTCAGAATATTACTGCAGGACATGGTCTCTCCATTTGTGGCTTTGCTTCTTAAGTCACACAAGCCTGAGGAAGGACCACCCAAGGTATGGATATCAGTGATGACGGAAATTCAAATCAGGCCATTGTTTCCTGAGGGGAGACAGTTGGAAGCAGGCCCTCTCTGAACAGATGTTTCTTGATCTTACCCTCTTGGGCTCTGGTTTGGAGTGTACCCTAATTATTTATCTCTATCCATAGGATACTTTTATGCAAAATCGGGCGAGTGATTTCTATTTATCAGTGATAATTATAAATAACATTTACTGAGCGCATGTTTGCCAGGCACTCTCCTGGCTGCTTTACACTTTGTCCTTTGTATTTCTCTCATTGATTCTAAGAGGGGACATTATTATTATTCTAATTGTATAGATGGATAAATTTACATCCATTTGGAATTAATGGTAGTTGAACGAAGACACCCACTGGGGCTGCCTCAGTCAAAGCCTGTCCTCTCCAAACGATGCCACTTGTACACACTAAGTCGTTGTCATTCATGGCTGTAGATCTCTACCTGCATTGTACACGGTGGGGTTCCAACGCTGACTTGGCATTCTTTGGCCTCAGAGCTGGGGGAGAATGGCCGTAGTTCTTATGCAGTCTATTGTCTACTGATTCTTTTGGGTAGTCCACGCTAGATTTGATGCCCCCACTTCAGGTTCAATGGCTGTGGTTGTTTGAATGAGATGTCCCCCATAATCTTGAGCACTGACTATTGGTTCCAGTGTCTAGTGCTGGCGGGGAAGTCTATGGAGGTGTGGCCTTGCTGGAGGAAGTAAGTCAGAGGAGGCAGGCTTTGAGAGTTTAAAGACTCCTGCCATTTTGAATTCACTCTGTTTCATGCTTGCTGTTCAAGATGTGAGCCCTCAGCCTCCTCCTGCTACTGCTACACCTTTGCCTGCCATTGTGGACTCTTGCCCTCTAGAACCAAATAAACTATTTCTTCTACCAGTTTCCTTGGTCATGGGGTTTTTATCACAGTAACAGAGAAGTAACTAATGGAGGTGGTTAAGTCCTATTTAGTCTAACTCATTTCTCAATAAACTCAGGCAGCTCAAGCTTGTCCAGTTTCCTGAGACAAGGTCTTGCTGTGCAACCCCAGCTGGACTTGAATTAATGGTCCTCCTTTCTTAGCTGAGATTATACGCAAGCCCTCTGACACCTGGCTTAGGATCCTACTCAACAGCTCTGATCTCTCTTTCTCATGTGCCTTGAAAGATTGTTGGCCTAGGATGGCTACATTCAATGTGGATGCTGTCGTATTATCAATGTAAACATCATGGCCTCTCTTTTTCCTCTCTACACTCCATTTTGCCTTTCTGGGATTCTCCCCCCTTCTTGTTGATTGATTAATTGACTGATGTGTGTGTGTGTGTGTGTGTGTGTGTATGTGTGTGTGTGCACACACTATCATATGTGATGGTCAGAGGACCACATGAGTCCTTGGAGGCCACTATAATTGGTGGCAGGGATCTTTATTTGCTGAGCCATCTCACCAACCATGGGCCTCTCTTCTCCGGCCAGCCTATGCCTGTGATCTTAGGTTTTGATCATCAGAAGGCCCACCTTCCTGTTCCTGTTTTCTTAGGAAGGGGACGTTTTTTGATGGCATCAGAACTGAACCCACTCTTCCTGTCTTGGGATCTTTCGTGTGTTTTCATTAGCCGTTCTGTGTCATCAGGCAAGCAGAGGAGGTGGCTAGTAGCACTATCCATTCATTCACGACACATTTATCAAGCTCCTGCTTAAGATCCAGGCGACGTGCTGAGTGCTGGAGTTGCCATGGTGACCAACATAGAACTTTCTCCTGCTTCCCTCGTTTATTGCTTCAGAATGAATCACGCACAAGGAGGTACTTGCAATACAATTTGATAAAGATTCTGAGGCAATATCAAATATCTTGACAAGACATCAGAGGAGCCACCTACTCCCTATTTGAAAGGTTAAGCCATATTACCTGCAGGAGGTAACACTGGAGACGTGACAGATGCCTGGGAGAAATAAGGCAGGTGAAGAGGTTGGTAGTCAGGGAGTGTGAAGGAAAGGGAAGTTTGGAAGGAAAGATGCAAGGCCTGAGGCAGAGAAAATCCCTGACCCACACTGAGTTCAGAATGGCAGCATCAGAGCTGAGGTGAGAACAGACAAGCCACTAGAGATGGTATGTGGACTACAGGCTCAGGGGTCACGTCTGCATGTCTGCTGGATACCCTGTGTTCTCACAAGCTAAGCTACTACAGTTTGAATGTGTTATAGCAGAAGATGGAGTTGAGGAGTGGAGTGCTCCCATAAGATAGAGATGACTTTTGGTCCTGGCCCATCACCATCCAAGCTATCACAGGGGCTCAAGCATCCGAGTCCCTTCCTCTCCTCGGTAGCTCAGCACACTTTGGTGTTAACACGTCAATATCTTTAACCAGCGTGGGCATCTCTGCTGCAGCTACATCCAACTGCCTGGCAAGGCCACTGTTGCCACTAGAAACAAAGCTGACGCTTGCAGAGTCCCCAGACACCCCACACAGTGCTGGTGGTTATCCCCATAGGTGCAAATGTTACTGGAACTCAGTGACAGTCAGCCACTTGTCACAAGCCACCAGGCTAAGTAAAACTGACAAGTAGAATTGGGTCTGGACTGATTCCTAAGTTATGGAAACAACACAACAACTTCTCCTCGGCCACCATCAAGGCTTTTAAAGAGCCACGATGTTTCTTATTTCATATTTGACAGGAAGTCATATTTCTTACTGGCATCTTTCTTCTTTTCCACATGAATGTTTCTTTTACGGGGTCTTGTGTATCTCAGACTGACTTTGACCCGCCTAAGTGGCCTAAAATGACCTTGATTCTGATCCTGCTTCTTCCACTTCCCAAGTGCTACAACTGCAGGTGTGCACCACCACGCCCAGTCTATGTGGTACTAAGGATGAATGGAACCCAGCACGGTCTACCCACTGAGCTACATCCCCAGGGCCTTATTGATCCTTGTTTTGAAGATGTTCCCAAAGGTTGGATCAAAGACTTTGGGGGTGCATCTCTAAGTCTCTCTCCTAGATAGGCATGACTCAATCCAGATATGCTGAACCCTTGTATATGTCAATGAACAAGAGCTTTCCCAGCTGGCTACATCTCCAAAATTTATGACAGTCTCCCATGCCTCATGTCCTTTAAGGAAATAACAATAATTTTGGATGTTGGCTAATACCTTTAAATTCTCCTCAGACGAACTGGTGACTTCTCATAAAGAGATTTTTAGGTGATCCCCGGCATCCTAAATGAGAGCAGCAGGAGAGCTTTCCTGACATTCTACCCAGACGTATGTGTGCTGTGTGCACTGTGTGTGTACTGTGTGTGTGTGTGTGCTGTGTGTGTACTACGTGTGTGGTTGTGCACTGTGCGCACTGTAGGTGCACTGTGTGTGCATTGTGTGTTCACCGTGTGTGCACTGTGTGTGCACTGTAGGTGTGCTGTGTGTGCACTGTAGGTTGTTTGCTGCTTGCTTTCATTTTTACTACTTTCATAACCACTTTAATGTTCATTATCCATGCTAAACATCTATCCAGTTTTACGACTCTTTGCTCCTCTCAAACACCTAGCAACAAGTCTGGTGGATGCCAGCTGTAGAAATGGATGTGTCCACTTGCTAAGGCTCCAGTTCCAGACACAGGTCTTAATGAGTAAATCACCAGCCTTTCATTAAATGTCTCTCCATCAGAGGCTTAGCTCTCCCTGCAGTCAGATGGCCCTGGTCCTGAATTCATCATGCTATTCTGGACCCTATTACCAATTACCCATCTCTTTCCTGGAAGCAAATAGAAAAGGCAATTTTCAAATTGTTTCCATTATCACAGAGCATTTTCTCAGAAGTATCACTTTTTAAAAAATGGATGCGGGAGCGTGGAAGTATTTCCAGTTAATACAGTCATGGAATTTTCTAGAAGAAAGCTGGTTTCCATAGTGGCCACTATATAGTTTGGAGTTAGCAGACCTGCGTATGTATATATATAACTTTGCCTTCACAAACCAAGTGAAGGAAGGCAAGCCACCCCATCTTTGCCCACGCTCTGTAAGATGTCAATCCCCACAGCTGTTACAGGGACAGGTCACATGTTACAGACGGGATGTAGCTTTGGCATAGGAGATTCAAAAATTTTTATCAAGAGAGGTTGGAGAGAGGCTCAGGGGTTAAGAGCGTCTTGCAGACGACCTGAGCTTAATTCCTCAAGCCAACATTAGGTGACTCAGAACTGCCTGTAACTCCAGTCCAAGGGACCTGACACCTCTGGATTCCACGAGCACCTGTATCTGACTGTCTGTCCTTGGGGTAATCATATATATATATATATATATATATATATATATATATTCTCTTTTTCCCATGAAAGACCAGTGTTCAAAGATCAGGCATGATATTGCTATGTGTTCTGGATCCCACCTGTTGTCTCATAAAATGAAAAGCTAGAAAGACCGCAGTTGGCATGTTAAATGTCACCTAGCCTTTTTCAATCGGATGGTTATATTTTCATTACAGAATGATGAAGTGGAATTTGTCCGAACTGGCTATGGGAAGGACATGGTCAAAGTTCTCCATATTCAGAGGGATGGAAAATACCACAGCATCAAGGAGGTGGTAACTTCGGTGCAGCTGACTCTGAGATCCAAAAAGGATTACCTTCATGGTGATAATTCTGACATCATCCCCACAGACACCATCAAGAACACAGTGCATGTCCTGGCGAAGCTCAAAGGGGTAAAATCATTCTTAGATGCTTGCTACTTCTTGATGCAAATTCAGTGCGCGCTCGTGTGGGGGCGGAACCTGCTTTTTTTAAGCTCTCATTTCCTTTTAACCTATTTTTGCATATGTGCCATTTTTAAAATTTTCCTTTTTACCCTAAATTTTTTCAGGCTTACAGAAAAGCTTGCTCCATTTTATTCACTTAATTTAACTTCGTTAGTTGGGGGGGAAAAAGCTCCTGGGTAAATTAACTGGTTACCTCAGATTGGAATAATAGGCAAGTCAAGGTCACTGGAGGATTTCAGACTAAATTTAACTCATTCCTTTAATCTCTATCACGTTTAGAACGTGCATTTGTAGTAGAAAATCCCATTGCTGTACCATTGAAGAGAGAACATTGATTATAAGATATTCTACTTATTGGCAAAATCTATTGTCAAATTTTGTGTCTTCTGTTTGAGTTTTCTCTTTGCTGTAACAAAATACCCCATACTTCAGGATGTGGGGGCACAACGTAGGGTGGGAAGGGAGATTATTTTGGATCATGGTTTGAGGGTATAGTCTATAGCTTTCCTAATGTTGCGAGCCTTGTGGTGACCCCAACCATAAAATTATTTTGTCGCTACTTCACAACCATAATTTTGCTTCTGTTATGAAACATAACGTAAATGTCTGATAAGAGGGCACTAAAGGGTTTGAGGCCTTCAGGTTGAGAATTGCCACTATACTCCATCATGGTTGGGAAGTGGTTAGTCAGGTGGCATTCAGGGTAGGCAGTTAGTCGTGTTGTATCGGTAGTTAGGAAGTGGAGAGATGGAAGCTGGGGCTTAGCTTGCTTTCACCTTCTTACATATTCTCTGATCCTAGGAGATGGGATGGGCACACCCACACTCGGGGCGGGTCTTCCCACTATGGAAATGCTCAAACTGACACTCCTAAGGGTTGGCTTTTTCTTTGGGAACACTGCAGCTTATTTGCAAGGCTCATGAGAAGACACAGTATTACAATCACACCTAGAAAAGATTCTGGAATACAGTCGCTTTGTGTTTATCCACTAATACCTCCTTTCATGCAAAGCAGGTTTCTCTTAAACACATGACAGGGCTCGTGAGGAGGCTTATCAATTAAGAGACCCAGAGGATCTGGGTTCCACTTCTGGGACCAACATGGTGGCTCACAACCACCTGTAACGCCAGTTCCAGGGTATCCAACACCCTCCACTGGTTACCATGGCACCATACACGAACATGATGCACAGACATACAAGCAGGCAAGACACCCATATATGTAAAATAAAAAATAATAAAAAAAAATAAAAGTAATAACAGGATAGAGTGTCCTCGGTGATAGAAATCTATGACCCCGGGCGGTGGTGGCGCACGCCTTTAATCCCAGCACTTGGGAGGCAGAGGCAGGCGGATTTCTGAGTTCGAGGCCAGCCTGGTCTACAAAGTGAGTTCCAGGACAGCCAGGCTACACAGAGAAACCCTGTCTCAAAAAACCAAAAAAAAAAAAAAAAAAAAAAAAAGAAATCTATGACCCACCCCAGGAACAGTTGAAAAAAAAAAAAAAGAAAAACCAGGATCAGGCTATCTTATCTCCTTAGATCTTAATTTTGTGTTTCTGTCCTTGGGAGAAACAACTCATCGAGAAAGAGCTACATTTGTGCTTAGCAATTACTCCTGGCTGAGTTTAGCAGTAGATGTCTCTCTTCCCAGCCCTTGGGGGCTGATGCAGAAGGAGGGCCATGAGCTTGAGGTTTGCCTGGGCTAAACTTTGAGGCTTATCTTAAACAAGCACAACACAACAAAAAATACTTTAAGCCAGATACAGAGGCTTATAATCCCAGAACGAGGTGCAGACAGAAGGGTCATTAGTTTAAGGTCAGCCAGGGTGGTGCAAGTCAGTGAGCCCCAAACTCAAATAAAGCTAGCAAATCAGCTGAGTCTTTTAGATAAGATGTTTTTGATCATGGGTCTCTCTCTCTCTTTCTTTACAGATCAGAAGCATCGAGGCTTTTGCTATGAGCATCTGCGAGTACTTCCTCTCTTCTTTTAACCACGTCACCCGAGCCCACGTCTATGTGGAAGAGGCCCCCTGGAAGCGTTTTGAAAAGGTTCCATCATTTATTTTTTTCAGTCTTTATATTTTAATATGCCTTAAGCAATACAGTAGCTGGGCAACTGCCTAGCCACCCATGCTGATAGACTCTACCTTTCTTCGATAATTCTGCGTTAATACTTACTAATTCTTATATGCCATTGAAGCCACTCCGGACTCATTTGTGGAGCCCTCTTTGCTGCACTTTTTGGCCCAGAGCCCAGGGCACTCTCCTGGCTTCTCTACCCCATCGAGGTCTCTGTCTCTCCTCTCTCCACACTCTTCTTCGGCATGGCAGATCCACCCTATCTTCTCCCCCTCCCAGTCCCAGGTCTGGGAATCCTAAAATCTTGCCTCTGTCTATCCTCTCCAACTATTGGCTGTTGGCATCTTTATTTACCAGTCAGAACCAACTAGGGGCAAGTTCCCAGAAGCTATTCAGTCCCTGTTTTGCAAACGGATTTTTGGGGAACATAATTAGTATTTGTAATACAAGCATCTGCATATATATAATTCATTATGTATATATAATTTTTTACATATGTATTTCATATCTTTAATATATATTTAGTAATTCATATATAGATTTAGTAATAAAATAAATAGTCAGCACATATAGTACATATATTTCTTAATTAAATATTTAGTATATTTATATACACTCTATATACTCAATATTTATTCAATTACCAAATATATATATATGTATATGCACATACATACACTCACATATATAAAAGAAAAAATAAATCTGTTAATGAAGACCTTCAGAGTTACTTTCAGGATAAAAGGTTGAAGATGATATGTATACACACACACACACACACACATATATATATGTGTGTGTGTACATGTATATGTATGTATATATTTGGTGGTTAGGTGAATATTTAATATATATAGTATATATATTTAGTAATTACTATATATACTAAATATATATTTAATTACTAATCTATATATTAATTACTGAATTTACACTATATAATGAATTTTATATATGTGTATGTATGTGCATATACATATATATTAGGCTTCATCATTTATGTTCTAGTTTAGTAAAAGAAATTGCTAGCATGGTTTGTGCTGAAATGTGATTGGCAACAGCTTTGCTCTCCCTTTCAGAATGGAGTTAAGCACGTCCATGCATTCATCCACACCCCCACGGGAACGCACTTCTGTGAGGTGGAGCAGATGAGGAACGGTAAGAAACCAGGTTCTACGCTTTATTCTTCAAGAGATGGCAGGCATCTTTTGTTGATGTCTTGGTTTTGTTTTTTGTTTGTTTGTTTTGTTCTGTTGTTGGTTTTCAGCCCTAAGCAATTCTTTTTCTTAACATGGAGGAAAACTTTAAAGAATTTGTAAATCTTTTACATCTGAGATAGGACTACGCCCTATGCATTATTCTCTCTAGCTAATTTACAATTTAAAACTATAAAACATTATTATAACATAGACCTTACTATTTGATCAGATAATTAACCTGATCCAACAAGGTTCCTAAAGCTGATGTTCCCATTGATTTGTTGAGGCCATAAGAAGCAAAATTAAATAATCCATTTGGATTTGGAGCAAAGAACTTGGAAGCCTAGAGGCAAAGATGCGGTGACACTTCCATCCCCATAAGAGATGCCTTAGTACCCATTACAGACTCTGAACTTTGCCTATTTCTAGTTCCTTTCTTCCTTCTTTATATGTTAATGTTTCTATTTGAGTTAAATCTAGATATAGTTAAGGCTGTCTCAGCATTTGAATAAAATATAATAGTATAAAATATAAAACTATTATTATGGAAGAAATCAAAAAGTTGTTTTGAACCGAAGGGCAATTTTGATTACCAAATGCTTAGTCAGGGAGTGAAACTCCCCTGCTGAGCTGTTCTCTGAAACAGCACAGACTCATTCTCCATCTTGTCTTCCCTCCCTGTCTTCTTCCTTTTCCTCAGCCTCTTCTCTCCCTCCCTTCTTTCCTTATGTGCGATTTTAGAGACAAAAAAGGGAAACACTTTTTTTAAGCTCACAGGCAACGTTCTCCTTCTTAATCTACACGGACTACTGTCATGAAATTAGAGTCTAAGCCAGCTCTGCTTAACTCTGCATATAATTTTAAAGTTTTTTTAGTAGCCACTTTAGGAAACCAAAGAGAAATGAGGAAAAATATTTTTAATAATAGATCTAGCTTAACCCAAAACTGTTATTTATGGAATAAATGCTAAGTCATTTCATTCTGTGGACTATCAGGTCTCTAACATGTAGCTATGCTGTATTTGCAGTACAGCTTCAGTCACGTTAGCCATGTTTCAATGTTGGCTGACGTATTGGCCAGCATAGCACCCAATTCATGTTCACAAATGTTTGGGAACTTAGCACGTTCTCAGTCCCATTCTTCAACTCCCTTTCAAAGACCAGAAATGACTAGATGGCCACCTGAGGAGAGCTGATGAAAATCAAGTCCATCTATGGAAAGTACTGGTGTCATTCATTATGCTCTGTCCACTGAGCAAGCAGGCTTTGCTACCACAGAAGACAGTGGATGAGGAGATGCACAGAACTCTCCCTAACCTCAGAGAACCTACAGGAGATTTCATGGAGACAGATCTTGAACAAAGTCATTGCAACATGACTGGCTAGAGACCACAGTGGAGGGATTTAGAGGCATCCTAACAGAACAGAGATGGTCCAAAACACAACTCTTTCCAGGGTAGCCATAATTATTGCTTGGTTTGACAACAGAAAAGCAGAGGTCTGTAATGGTCAAGTGTGTGTGTGTGTGTGTGTGTGTGTGTGTGTGTGTGTGTGAGAGAGAGAGAGAGAGAGAGAGAGAGAGAGAGAGAGAGAGAGACAGAGAGAGACAGAGAGAGAGAGAGAGACAGAGAGAGAGAGACAGAGAGAGAGAGACAGAGAGAGAGAGACAGAGAGAGAGAGAGAGAGTAGTGTATGTATAAATCTGTAAGGTCTTCATCACTCATTTTGAATGTTTGTTTCTCAGCTGCTTGCTATGTTGGCCGTGTCTAGCATATTTAGGGGTTGGGACCTAGCTGTCAGAAGGGGGTAGCTAGCTCTTGGTTCTGACCCTGCTCTCCAGTTCCTGGTCTGCTTCCATATGCACAAATCTGCCTCATGTTCCCCCCCCACCACCACCACCACAGGCTTCTCTGCTCTGTTCTGCTCTCCTTACCATCTTGGGTAGAAACCCCACAAAACACTGAGCCCAAATAAAGCTTTCCTCCCTTAAGCTGTGGATATGCTTTGTTCAAGTTGTGACCAAAGTGTGGAGAACAGGCTGGAAAGGCGGATGGAGTGAGTGAGACACTGGGGGATTAGCTGCAGAGTTGAAGGGAGAGATGAACAAGGCAAGAGAGGTAGAGACACACAGACTGGAGGCTTGTTGAGACACTTTGTGCGGCCTTTGAGATGTGTAACCAGCATGCTAGGGGTTGAGTAGAGCTGGAAGGTCAGAAGGGAAGGACTGGGAGCTAGAGAGAATATACACATGAATAAAGTTTGGAAGCTAAAGATGGTGAATTTTCTAATGTGGATGGAGATAGGTTTGGGGAAACATCAACAGATGGATGATAAGTGAATGAAGCTTCAGGGATGGAAAAGGGAAGGAAATAGTTCCAGAAAACAGAAATAACAATAAAGTATATTGGCCCACCAGGTTCTGCAAAGAAACAAAACTGATGGAATAAATATGTATGTATCAGAAGGTAATTTAGTAGATCAGCTTACATGATATGGTCCTGGTGGTCCAGCAATAGCAGCCTGCAGTTAGTCGCCTAGTGTGTAAGGTTGGATGTCTCAGCAGTCCAACCTGGCGCAGAAGGCCTGGGGTGTTCCTGCAGAGCTGCTGGTCTTCAATCTATGTTGGAAGCCCCCAGAGCATGCTTCTGATGTCAGTGAAGGAATGTCTCAGTCACAGGTGAGATGCACTGGCCAGCAAGAGTAAAGGCAAGCAAGCAAAAGGCAGAAGCTTCCATCTTCTGTGCCCTTTTATCTAGATGCCTCTGGATGCACTGCCCATGATTAGGGCGTGTCTTCCTGCCTCAAACAATCTGATCAAGAAAGTCTCTCACAGTAATGCTTAGTGGCTTGGGTTGTAGTTGTGTCCAGATCTAGTCTAGCTGAACAACCATGTGTCATGAGAAGAGGGGAGATAAGGTGATAAAGGCCTGGGAACATTCTTTAGTTCAAGACCTTGGCAGAAGACTGGTCAGAGAGGCAGAAGAAGGAGATATCTAGAGAAAGTGGTGTCGGGGAAATAGAAGAAAAATATGCTTTTATTGAGGCAGCAAGAAGCAAAGAGATCCATATGTGATGGTTCAGCACAAGGACTTCTTCCTATAAGCCCAGTTTTGGGGAGAGGGGATAAGAGGTGATACATATCAGTTATGGGGAAGTTGAACAGAATCCTAGGCCACCTTACCTTGCTACTCCTTATTTTGGAGTTCATCTTGATCATAAATTGCCTTGTTGGGCAAGTAGGAGTTGTAAAGACACTGAAGCAAAGAAGAGGGCAAGACCCCTCAGACGAAAGTGCCAAGTCATAAATGGCCCATAGCACTTCCCACAGTCACACCTGACTGCAGGAGGCCACAAAATGTTGCCTCACTGAGTGTCCAAGCAGAAGTGGAAATTGATTTGATATCTTGCCACAAAAGGTTAAGAAATCTTGCTTAAAAGAGGGCTGAAGAGGAATTCTAGAGTTGGTAAACATCCTTGGTGATTTCCACAAAGATATTTTCAGGCAGGGGAGTGGATGCGGATGTTACAGTGGTTAAGTCCAGGACACTGCTGATGATCAAAGAAAACAGACTTCTCCTCCTGCCCGCGTGCCAGGAGGTAGCGTTTACCTGAGTTCTAATCACTAGGCCGGCACTGCTGAGTAGAAAGATCAGCCTTAGAGCAGTTCAAGTCTTTTGTCTCTGCAGATGGCTACAAAGCTTTTGGGTGCACAGAGACCTATGGCAGTTGCCCAGAAGTTCCAGTTAACTGATCTGAAGCTCGGGCCACTCTGGTATCCTCCAGTGTTGGCAGGGATGGGGTAAGAGGATGGATGTGTAGTAAGTGAATTCAGGTTCCCATGGGCAGTGGATGCAAACATCTGTGTACACATGACTCTGCATGTGAGACCATTTCTACTCTGCTCCTCTTTTGAGAGTATAGGCATACATTCTCTTTGTGGCAAAGTCCAATTCCTAATTTGCTTATTATCTAAGTACTAAACTGGAAGGAAGGAATTGATACAAATTCGAGATATTATCCTCTTCGTAGGCAATGGAGCACTGGAGTGATGATTCAGTGGGTCAGAGCTCCAGCTGTGAAGGATGACGACTTGGGTTTGGATCTATAACACCCACCACATGGGTGCTTGTTCATGAAACCTCAATACTCTGAGGAAAAGACATTTTGATTCCAAGAGCTTTCTGGTCAGTCAGTTTAGTAAAAACAGTGAGCTTCTAGAAAGACTTTGTCTCAAGGCAATAAGGAGGTGAACATTAGTAGACACTTGGCATCCTGTGCTGGCCACTGTACACATGCACAGAGGTGCATTCACTCATACACTCACATGCACACACAATACACCTGCCAACACACAAAACAAAGAAAAAGAAGAAGAAATGCCCTTGTATCAATCTATACATTCCAACATTTACAGTAAAGTCTGGTGTTATAAGCCCCTGTGGTTTATTGGGGGTCAATAGAATGTTGAGAGTCCTGCCCTTCTCCCACACACAGTCACCCATGTGAATCTCCAGGGGTTCTTCCCAAGAGGATGACTGAGTTTCACCTGGTGGACTCAGCTCTTTCCTGTTTTCCTGAATCAAAAGTCTGGGAAAGCTACTGAGTCTTGGATGACATAGGTGCTGATATTGCTTTAAAACTCATTATATTGGGTTGGAGAGATGGCTTAGCAGTTAAGGGCACTGACTGCTCTTCTGGAGATCCTGAGTTCAAATCCCAGCAACCACATGGTGACTCACAACCATCTGTAATGAGATCGGATGCCCTCTTCTGGTGTGCCTGATGACAGCTACAGTGTACTCACATATAATAAATAAATAATCTTTAAAAAAAAAACAACTCATTATATTGTTCATTATGTTGAAATTTTGACTATTTGAAAGTCTGCTATTTCCTTGAGAGAATCAGGAGTGAGAAATTTGTTCATCCCTAGGGTCAAAGGTTGCTCTGCTGTAGGTAACGTCCCATGCCCTGGTAGGAGAACTGTGCTCTCTGCATTCAAGATACAACATCGGCTGCTGGTGTAAGTGTCACTGGATCTTCAGGATGAATGCTTTGTCTCCTGAGGCTCTGCTAGACCAGAAGCTTAGCTGAGCCTGGGTATCACTGTGATGTCTGAATCACTAATTTGAACTAAATTGGTCCCCAAGCCTTTGAGATATTTGAATTAAAATTCACAATTATTTAAGCACTCAATGGCTCCCATTCTGACTCTAACTACAAAACACAACAAAGCAAAACCAGCAACAAAAGGGTACCAGCTAACACAAAGCTAGATAGAGAAGCGGAAGGTGAAAGAGCGGTTGCAGATAAGAGATACTGTGTTAGATATTGGAAAAAGAAAGCACTCCCATTTACTGATATGAAGGCTACTGGGAGAATGAGATAAGAAAGGACTTGACATGATCAAAGTCCTGGGCCAGGGCAGGTAGATTTAAGGGTGACAAGCTAGGCAAAAGAAAGAAGTAAAGGGAGATCTGATCTTGGTTAAGGAGAGATCTGAGGGGTGATGACCACTTCTAAGACAGCTGCTTTCGTCCTATGACACAAGGACTGCAGTTCTTTGGTTCATAAGAGAAGTTCTTGACAGACACAAGGTCCTAAAATCACCATGCTTGGCGCCTAGTTGAAGTAAAAGCCAAGTTACCCTTCTGCCTGGTGACATCATCTCTTTCACTCCCAGAATCCCACAGCCTGGACTTTGACGGTCCCTGGGTGGGTGGGGGGGTGGGGCACAGAATGGATCCACAGAGGCAAACACTAATTCAGTGGTTCTCAACCTTCCTAATGATGGGACCCTTTCATACAGCTTGTTGGGTTGTGATGACCTGAACCATGAAATTATTTTTTGATAACTGTAATTTTGCTACTCTGATGATTCATAAGGTAAGTATCTGTGTTGTCTGATGGTCTTAGGTGATCACTGTAAAAGGTTAAAAGATTTGCTTGACCACCATGGGGTCTGGACCCACTGGTTGAGAACCACTGACCTAGTCGATATTGCCTCTAGCCCTTTACAAGTGTGCAGTTTGATAGTAGAATGATTTAATATGGTTTTAAAATATCTTCCTTTTAGCTATTTTTGTCCATTTTTTGGAGGCGTTAACTATGGAAGCAATTATCCTCTTCATGACAGTTCTTCCCCCACCTCAGCTCAGTAAAGCTCTTTTGTGCTTTTTTTGACACCTGATGCGTAGGTAAGGTTCTGGGCTTGTTTCCTATTAATTTGAAGTGAGTTTCTTTCCCTTCGAGAGCTAAACCGTGGATGCGTGCTTCTCTGAGAGATAAACCACAATCTGCTGAGTGTGGAGGAGGACACTAGGAGCTGAAGAGATTATACTCTAGTGATATAAAATGTGAAGAATCTTCCTGTTGCACTAACCCTCAACTATGGCAGTGCTGAGGCAGGCTGGGTACGGGCTTCCGGGGCAAGATCACAGGCTGGTTGAGTAATTTCATGCCATGGTACCCAGATGACACTGCTTCTGGTTAAATTACTTCTTTTGGATCTAAACTGGGATCTTTTTAGAGTGTGTGTGTGGCGGTATATTTTTAGTTGATGGCCCCATGCATTTGAAAGCCTCAGGTTTTTACCAGTTCTCAGCAGGCTGGGGCACTGCCAACAGAGAGGATAAAATAAGCACTCTGATTTCATCCAGTCTGTCTAATGTGTGCCAAGGAGAAAAAAAATGCTTTCAACATTCAAAGAGGATAGTTTTTGTTGGTTTTGTTCAGAGTGATGGAGGGCATCAGAGTAGCTGGCTTCCACTCGGACAAAACTGGTAGTAGTTAATTGTCCATGGGAACAGAAGGCATTTACGCTGTGGGAATCCAATGCCGAAGTACATTTGAAAGTGCAAGGCCTTTCTCTTGTTTCCAGAGGGCAGTGAGAGTGAATCATCTCAAGATGGCCAGCCAGGGTTGATATGTGTCACTCCAGGGCTGGTGAAATGCAGAATGAAGGCCTTCGGTTTCAGAGTCCATTGAGCCTGTGGGGTACAGGAAACATTGATAGGTGGTTAGTGTGGGTGTGGAAAAGCCAGTTGCAGCAAGGTCACCGTGGAGACTTTCACAGTGTATTTTGTACACAGCAGCTATTCTATGAAACCCTCATGTATGTTACCCTAGAAACACGTCAACTCCAAAAAACAGGCATGGCTACCTTCTCCATCCCAAAGATGAGAAAATCGGGATAGGAAGAGGAGAAGCGACTCCTCCAGGGGCATTGTTTCCATGGAGACGGAGAGTGCTGTGGTAGGAAGGGCACTGGGACTTGATTTGAGGGAACTTTGAATGCCAAAGCTGGGGCTTCTAGATACACAACACTACATGATGGCATCTTTATGAGTAAGATTATGGGAGGGGCCAAAGCTTGGTGAGCAAAGTAGATGCTGGGGACCAACGGCAGATGCACTGGAGAAGATGGAGACAGAGCCCTTAGCCTCTTTTCCCGTCGCCTTCTCATTCGCCTTTGAGGGATCCTACTATTTGTTTTAGTTCTGTTTTAGGGCTGTTTTCTGTTTCACTTGGGGGGGGGGTGTTGTCTTCCAGAAGGAGACATGGAGAAAGCATATTCGATTACATGGCTTTGTATGTAATGCAATGATTGGAGTTACTTTTTACTGGCAACTCACAGGAAATCTGTTCTCTTAAAGATTTATCTTCATCCTTTTAAAATGATGCCTCTGTGCACATGAGGGGCCCGCAGAGGCACCAAACCCTGCAGGGACTGCAGTTGCAGGTGTCTGTGAGCCGCCCACATGGGTGCTGGGAGCTGAACTTGTGTCCTCTGCAAGGACAGTGACTGTTCTGAGTTGCTGAGCCGTCTCCGTAGTCCTGGTAAATTTTTAAGGGATACCATACTTTCAAGATGCCCAGGAGTCATTTTAGAAAGTGATGCTTCACTCTTCAGCGGATGGAGGAGATGCTTTTCAAAGGCTGAGTCCCCCGAAGCTCACTGTGGATGGGAGGTGGCCACCCTCTACTCTCCTGGGAAGCCCTTTTGAAGTACTGAAAAGAGACAAAGGGAGTTTCAGGAAGGAGACACACTGCACAGATGGAGAATGATCTAAAAGAGGGGAAGAAAAATCACGGAATCTCATGGTGTGCGGCTGAATTTAGACCTCACCTCCGCCCATTTCTAACTGTGTGAGGATGGGTGCCGAAATGAAAGTCTCCTGCACAAAGATACTTACTCTGGAGTCTGCTGAGGACTAACTGAGAAAATGTCTTGGAGAGGCATCAGCCAAAAGCACGCTTCCAAACTGGATGGTTTCAGCCAAAGTTGACGCCCATGTCCTCTCCTTTGCTACCTAGAGTGTGAGAAACGGACAGTGGGGGTGGGAAATTCGGGGGTTGGGGCCTGGGGGTGGGGGGTGGGGATGTCAAACAGTAACTCTGGTGGATGTCAGCTCTCTAGGCAAGAAAGGGACTCTATCGTGATGTTGTTGTCCCTTGACATAAGTCAACCTCATATTTCTCTACTCAACAAATAGCTGTTGTGGGCTCTGCTGTTCTCTCGGGTTTGAAACCCGCTGCAGTTACATATTGGTGACGTGGAACCCGTGTCTTTATACATTTAGAATCTAGGCTGAGAATGCACTTGTGGTGGCAGAGCACCTACCTAGCACGCAGAAGAACCTGTGTCGGTCTGTACCTGGAACAGAAAGAAAAAACACAAAATGTAAAGTTAGACAAGCCGGGCCAGATGAAGGCATTTGAGGGCTGCTGGCCCCTCCTCCCATGTTTTCTTCAAGTACAGCAACCAGTGAGAACTTCTGAAAGTTAAATTTTTCTGTCACGCCAGTTTATCTGAGGACATTCTATATAGAGCCCTTTATTTAATCAGAACATACAGAATCAGCAGACCTACCGCGAACCTCTGGCCATTGCGGTCTCTGAGGGTAGGACTTGTGTAGCTTTGAAAATGTCAACATATTTGCTTATCTGGATTTCGATGAGTCACAGCAGCTGAGGACACACAGGTGGTAAGGGAAACCACTGGATTTTAACAGCTTTGATGGTGCCTTCTGACCCTTCTTGCTATAAACCCTATATGTAGCCCAGGCTGGCTTCTATGTAGCCCAGGCTGGCTTCTATGTAGCCCAGGCTAGCTTCTAACTTTCAGCGTTTGTCCTGCCTCACCCACCCAAGCATTGATATCATAAAGGTGGGTTTCCATGCCCGACCCTTTGGTTTTGATTGTGGACTGTGAATTATATTCTCCTTTTACTAAGACCAAACAGTGACATCCAGGAACTCTGACTTTTGACTTTTCAACTAGACAGGCCATTAAGGATAGGATTTGTCAGACTTACAGACCGAAGAGAAGCAGCTTTAGGAATCCTGCTTTTGGACTTTGTGGCTTTCCAAACACTCCCTAAATGTCCTCTGTCCACAAGCCTGTGCATACAAATAAGGTTGTAGGGACTTGCATTACCAAAGTTTTGCCGTTTCTCAGCTTTCTCGGTACTAAACTTCCAGGAGTCCATCCAAACTCCCTCACCTTGTGACAGCTTGTTCAGGATGACTTACCCATGCTCAGGAAGAAGTTTGGAGACAGCTGTTGCCCCAGGACTGTGCCTGGCTTTTGCTGTCAGCTGCCACATCTCCTAGGAAGAAAGTTCCTTCTTGTCGAGTCTACCCTGGGCTTTCCCAGTGTGTCAGTGTGATGTCCTATCCAGGTCTCACTATGCTGCTAAAGCTACAGTTTGTTCAAAATGTAAAGAACCTCCTCTTCCCTAACTCTGAGCAAACCCTCCATCACCTGGGTCCTTGAGTTGATTAAATGTATTAGTAATGACCCCAGAGAACTCAGGGTAAGTCAGTGTCGCATGAAGGGAAAGAAATTAAAAGCTTCCTCCCAGAGTCAAGAAGAGCAAGCCCAGGTCTGAATCCTCTCCCTCTCTCCTCATGACTTGTTATCTCCAGTCTTTTGTTTGAGTCTGTGCCTGCCTGTTTCGTCAGTCTGACTGTCCTGTCCCTACCAAGGGGCTTTTACTCCGTTTCATTAAACAGAGTATGACACAGAATGAGTGGCATGGGGAAGGAACTAGGGGTGCTTTTAAGAAACCTTTGATGGAGGATTTATAGGGAATGATATACTACCAAGCCCAGCTGACCCAGACACAATGCTACCAAGCAGTATGGGCATGCTGCCTTCAGTATGTTTGGCTGATGGTTACTTCATAAGAATGTTTTTGCTCTGTTTGCTCTTTACAGCAAGTGATTGTCATTGCACACACACACACACACACACACACACACACACCTGTCTTTATCTCTCTATCTCTCCATCTATCTCTCCCTCTATCTCTCCCTCTCTCTCTCTCTCTCTCTCTCTCTCTCTCTCTCTCTCTCTCTCTCTCTCTCTCTCTCTCTCTATTGCTCTCTGGGTTAGGGGCATGGACCTAATTTCAGATTAAAGCTATATATTAGGTTAAGTTGTAGAACTTGATTGCCTGGGAAATCCAAGGCAAGTAAGATTGGTTGTTACACTTTCTTTTAGAGGCAGGCTAAGCAAACAGGCTGTGTACACAGTAGGATAGCTGACTTAAGTCTTAAGTAACCTCAAGGTGCATTATTAACTCTGGCTATGAGGTTCAGCATAAGTTCTAGTTTCTTAGAACATAAGAGATTTTTAATAATAAGAAATTGCCACAGGCATTGAGCTAGCACTACTCGGCAGTCCAGTAAACAGCATCCTCTAAATGTACTCATCACCTTCTGCCACCCATCCCCTTATGAGGGGAAAGAGAAAATGATAAATCGTCTTCTTCCTCGTTTTTACCCCTTCTCCAACCCCTGATACCCACGAAGCAGCTTCCGCCCCAAGCTGGAAGTCTCTATGGATATTGAGTATACAGACCAGTGCTGGATCCGCAGCCTCCTCATCCCACTCTTTTTACTTAGACAGGTCCATGCCACTACTCACCAATACTCACCAATAAGGTTGTCTGGCCTTGCCTGAGCTTATTATACCCACCAGGGCACCAAGATGTTCTCGGGGTATAGTGGAGACTGGCATCATCAGTCACTATAGACCAATCAGAGGCCATACTGCAGGAAAGGGACCTCAGTGTCAAAGAGAAGATACTCTCTAGGGAATCCCATCAATTCATATCAAACTGCTAGTTGAATGCCTGGCATCTTGCATTGCATAAGACGGCTTGCCTGAGACACCTTTGCAGATACGGGGGGCGGGGAGGGGGGGCGTGTCTCAGCATAGATCAATATATTCTTGATCCTTCTATTGAGAGTTTCAGAGAGTCTGACAATCCATAGAGAAGGAATCCCCAGAGACAAGTGATCAGTAAAGACAGCGTTCTGCTTATACTCACTCTCTCCCACCCTTCTGTCTGACACAGGACCTCCCATCATTCACTCTGGAATCAAAGACCTCAAGGTCTTGAAAACAACCCAGTCTGGATTTGAAGGGTTCATCAAGGACCAGTTCACTACTCTCCCTGAGGTGAAGGACCGATGCTTTGCTACTCAAGTGTACTGCAAGTGGCGCTACCAGAGACGGGACGTGGACTTCGAGGCTATCTGGTACGACAAGCGGCCGCTAGAACCTAAAACTGGGGCAGGTTAAAGGGATCCTGGAGCAAAGAGGAAAGTTAGAGGCCTGTCAACTCAAAATCCTTTAGGACTGCCTCCTGGAGAGAGAGAGAGAGAGAGAGAGAGAGAGAGAGAGAGAACATGCACCTGTATGCACATGCATGTGGAGGCCAGAGAACAACTCCAGATGTTGTTTCTCATGAGGTATGAGTTATCCTCCTTGCTTTTTTTTTTTTATGACCAGCCTCTTACTGGGACCTGGAACTTATTGATTCAGCTAGGCTAGCTGGTTAGGCCAGGATCTGCAGGTTTTCTCTGTGATGGGGTTAATCAGGCAGCATAATGCGAAGTTTTGATGTGAGTGGGTGCTGGAGATGGAACTTAGCTTCCCCCCTCACACAGCAAGCTGTTGTCCCAGGCCCTCTTTTCAAATTATATCAGTGGCACACAGATATAAGTACACAATGGAATTACTCAAGATATTGTTAAAGATCCCTGTGCTCGCTCCTGGGCCCCTGAGAGAATCTGTATCTCTCACCACACCCCAAGTGACATTTCTGCTGCTGGACTCCTTCAAATGAAGGCAATACCTAGCCGTACAGCAATGCAAAGGGGCCTGAACTGAGGTTCCCCACCCCTCCCAGTTTGTGAGGGACTGTCTTGGTTTCAATACTGAAATTTCCATGTCCCTGAAAACCCCTTCGTTCTGGACAAATGGAGACAGTTGGTCACTCAGGGCTAAGCCCCACGTTCTCTGATAGTCACAGATGTAGTCTGTAAATGGGCTGAGGAGAGAGCTCATTTATAAAGCGTTTGCATTTGAGTCCCAGAACTCACACAGAAAAGCCAGCAGTGGGAAGATGGAGCCAGGCAGGTCCCTGCGGCTCATTGGACAGCCAGCCTGGCCGAAGCGGAGACCTGGTGTTAACAAATAGCAACTGACAGAGGCACCTGAGGTTGACCTCTGTGCTACACACACACACACACACCACACAAACATACACATGCCTGCACACACACATGTGCCTGCACACAGTATACACATACACATATGCTGCTCACATGAATTCACACACATGTGCTTGCACAGAGACAGAGACGGAAACAGAGAGTAAATGACAAAGGTGTAAGCCAAGTAAAGTGTGAGTTTTATCACAACTCTGACAAGGAACAATCAGCCTCTGAACTCCGAGCTCTGGAGGTTGAATTCCTTTGCGGAAATGCTAATTGTTAGCCGGCTCCACCCTGGGATGAGCTGGAAGAATCTGTCCCTCCCTTACAAAGCATCTCCCACTGATTGTTTTTCTGCTCTTTTTTTATTTTTTATTATACGAGAGGCTTTTAAATGCTCGGAAGGGAGCCTCACCCCGGCTCCTCTTTTCCTTGCTTATTTCAAGTGCTCTCCCTGGGGGCTGGAGCCTGGTGTATTGGTGTTGAGAGACTCATGAATCACCTCACTGAGGGTGCAGGCAGGGGAGAGCTGCAGGCCCCCTTGAAAGACAAAGGCTCAGTGGGGACTGTATGAGTTCAGATCTATCATCTCCAAAGTGGGGGTGATCACAGCACGGCCTGTGCTGTATTGAAGGCTCTGTGGTGTTTGACTTAAGCCCCTAAGGGGGGAAAGTTGAGCAGGGAGAGGGTCTGTGTTTGGGAGTCATTCTTTCCTGTCTCTGCATACATGGTAGAAGATTAATGCTGAGATGCTATTTGGGCCAAGTTTCTCTATAAGAAGAGATAGCTGCTTAGTGCTTGTTTAATGCAGTGTTGGTGTGTGTGTGTGTGTGTGTGTGTGTTTAAGAGTGAGATATGAAGTGGATTCTGCTTGTTTTCATTTTAGCATTACAGAATAAGAATCCTTCCTAAAAATCATCCACAAAATGGTTTTCTGGGCACTCCTACTTTTTAGCTTTATAATGCATTCCTAACAAATCATATGAGCTTCCCAAATCTCCACCTTTGTGTCCTAGGGGCGCTGTCCGGGACATTGTCCTGCAGAAATTTGCTGGGCCCTATGACAAAGGCGAATACTCACCTTCTGTGCAGAAGACCCTCTATGACATACAAGTGCTGTCCCTGAGCCAGCTTCCTGAGGTATGCTTTGTCACTTGTATTGGGAGGACGGAGGGGAACTGTGTCTCCTGTCAGCTCTGAGGAAGAGTTGAGTGCTAAAATAGGAGAGTGGAAGACACTTGAGAAATGACATCTGTTGTTGTTCAAAAGCTTGTTATAGCAAGTGAGAAGACAGCAGAACATGGGTAAATCTGTTCAACCTAAAAACACAGGCCGCTGCCACAATGCTGCAGTTTTGTTGAAAACTCCTTTGAGTTCCTTCAATCTACTGCAGACTTAAACTTCAATTTCAGGCCACTTCTACGCCTTGATAGAGAGATAACTAGACACAGATTGTATGTTTCAAGGTATAAATGATAGATGTAGAGAAATTCAGTCAATCTTCCCATCCTTCCTTCCAGCCATCCACCTACCCACCCATCCACCCACACATCCACCCATCCATCCACCCACCCATTCATCCATCCACCCATCCATCCACCCACCCATTCATCCATCCACCCACCCATCCACCCATCCATCCATCCATCCACCCATCCATCCACCCACCCATTCATCCATCCACCCACCCATCCACCCACCCATCCATCCATCCACCCATCCATCCACCCACCCATTCATCCATCCACCCACCCATCCACCCATCCATCCATCCATCCACCCATCCATCCACCCACCCATTCATCCATCCACCCACCCATCCACCCACCCATCCATCCATCCACCCATCCATCCACCCACCCATTCATCCATCCACCCACCCATCCACCCATCCATCCATCCATCCATCCATCCATCCATCCATCCATCCATCCATCCACCCACCCATCTATCCATCCATCCATCCATCCATCCACCCATCTATCCATCCATCCACCCATCCATCTATCCATCTACCCACCCATCCATCCATCCACCTACCCATCCACCCATCCATCTATCCACCCACCCATCCATCTATCCACCCACCCATCCACCATCCATCCACCTACCCATCCACCATCCATCCACCCACCCATCCATCCATCCACCCACCCATCCACCATCCATCCATCTACCCATCCATCCACTCATCCATCCACCCATTCATCCATCTATCCATCCACCCATTCATCCATCCATCCACCCACCAATCCATCCACCCATCCACCCATCTACCCATCCATCCACCCACCCATCCATCCATCCATCCATCCATCCATCCATCCATCCACCCACTCATCCACCATCCATCCACCCATCCATCCACCCACCCATCCACCAACCATCCACCAACCCATCCATCCATCCACCCACCCATTCACCATCCATCCAACTACCCATCCACCCATCCATCTATCCATCCACCCACCCATCCATCCATCCACCCACCCATCCACCATTCATCCACCCATCCATCCATCCACCCACCCATCCACCTATCCATCCATCCATCCATCCACCCATCCATCTATCCATCCACCCATCCATCCATCCATCCACCCACCTATCCATCCATCCATCCATCCACCCATCCATCCATCCATCCATCCATCCATCCATCCATCCATCCATCCACCCATCCATCCACCCATTCATCCATCCATCCACCCATTCATCCATCCATCCACCCACCCACCCACCCACCCATCCACCCACCCACCCATCCACCCATCCACCCACCTATTTATCTATTGGGCAGTCTCACTGAGGTATAAGAGGTGCCACTAGCTAGATTTTCTAGGAGAGGAATGTGCTGAGTCTTCAGGAACGATAGGGGTAATCTGGGATTATACTCAAGGGCTAGAGGACAGGATAAATGTGGAAATGGGAGACAGGCATGACACAGACTTTTCCTGTTCAGGGACAATCACATGTGACATGCTAGGAGGGAAGCATTTTCCTGTGTACAGGCATAAGGTGGAAATGGGTCAAGAAGATATTGTAGGCTTATTTATAGTCTATGCTTTATTCTGAGCTGTTGGGGGGCCACTTAGTATAGCAAAATATAGCGTGGTAAGATTTGCATTCTAGAGTGATCACAGGTAGCAGTATGATAAAAAGCCACGATGGACCACAGGCTAAGAGATTTGTGGGATGACATTACAGAAGTGTGGCCAAGAAAGCATGGACCAAGGCTATGTTGAGTTAAGAGAAGAATCGCCTGGACCAAACTGATTTCTCCTTTTTGGTTAGCACTGTAGCATCCTTCTTTTTGCTTCCTTTGCCTGTGACTACCTCCACCGGGTAAAGTTGGTGAAACTAAGCTGATAAACCCTTCAGGTGCCTATAGCTCCCCCAGAATTTTTCACCCAGTAGTCTGGAGACTCCTAGAACCTGGGTAGATCTGTACTAGAGACCTGTTCTATGGGAGAAGGCTCATTTCACGAGGCAGCAGATTCTTAGGCCTAAAAGTGGAGCAGAAAAATGGATATGGCTTGACACACCAAGCGCATATTTATCTAAATGATCCAAGGGGGAAGATGGGCCCGCCCAATGGCTGGGCTGGCTTTTCCCATGATGTTGTGTCCTGGCACAGTATCACAAAGAGTCAGAATTTTAAATTACAACATGACCTTAAAGATTTAACATGAGTACTTTTGTCAATTAGAAAAGTAGAGTATAGTTCACTAAATCTTTATGTCATGTATATGGGTCTACAATTTTACATGTGTTCTAGGACCTATGAATGTTAGGAACCATCCTATGAGGGGGATGGAGTAGGGAAGACGTTAGAATGTTGACTAGCCAGTTTCTGAAGGCTAATTGGATGTGGAGGGGATCTCCCAGATTTCCATCTCAAGGATCCTGCGCTCTCCAGAGAAGGTTTAATATTGAAGGAAGAGGAATGGATCTGCTATCAATTTCATAAGGAAGACTAGTGTGGGTTGATGGAGGGAGCGATGGGCAGCAGAGGATCATGGGAGTGTACCTTGAGATACAATCATGGTCACAGGAAGTGGTCTGGATGGGTGAGGCAGACGGAGGAAGAGAGAGAGTCTCCAGTGCTTAGTTTAACCCATGCTGTTGTGGATTTCAGATAGAAGACATGGAAATTAGCCTTCCGAACATCCACTACTTTAACATTGACATGTCCAAAATGGGGCTGATCAACAAGGAGGAGGTAAGAGTCTTTAAAAACATCGAAAGCACGTTTCCGCCCCATCTCCCTCCAGTCTCCTCGTCAACTCGGGACAATATCAATGCCTAAACCCCGAGCCAGCTGCTGGCTAGGGATAATATTTATAGTTGCCACTGATTAGAACCCTTCTTGGCTCTGGGTCTCTCAGTGCCTGAGGCTGAGTACTCCAGAAGCGGATGAGTGATCACAAAGAAGGGAGGAACAAAGAGAAGGAACAGAGTGTGCCCGAGGAAACAGCTCTAAGATCAACTCGGGAAGGTGCCACCCAAGGTAGTAGCTGTGTTATTCTTCCATCATGAGGCAATGGGAAAGGAAGGCTGCATTTTCATTTTCTTTTATCATGCCCACCTTTTGATTAAACAGTCAATTCAGCAGCACACAATACACTTGGGAGACATGAAAGTGTGTTTGTGCTATCAATGGCAAGAACAAGAAATGTAGGCTTTCAAAGGGAACCTTTGTCTCAGGAAATATATAGCCCTGACTTCCTTTTAGCTGTGACAATCAAATTGTCTGACTAGGCAGCCTGGAGCCCTGATGGGTGGCCTCTGTGGTCACGTCCTGGGAGATCAGAGCTGACCCTGCCCCCTGGATGTTTTCAGCGATAGGCCTTTTGACCCATGTGCAGCATCATTTTGGGTAACTGCTTTAGTGTGGGCAAGGGAGAGAGGTAAGGAAGAGACTGTCTATTTGAATGGTTCTGCAGGTGGAGACCCCACTCTCTGAGGCATAAGCTAAAGAGTCTCTAGAAACTTAGAGCTGCTGACCAGGAGTCTTTCAACCCTCCCTCCAGGACCTGATATCTCTTTTGCAAATCGTGCTGGTGGTTTCCACTGGCTCTGAACCATCAGCCTCACATGGGTGTCTGCCCCGGTGCTGGACAATGAGCACCAGGCATACATATCTTGTTCGAGGTGATCTGGGGCCCCAGCTGGTGGAAGAGGGAAAATTTGGCCCCGTGTTCACTGAGGACGGGCAGCACTCATCTCAGGGGAGGGAGGATGGCAGTACGCTACATTTGTGAAGGAGGACGGAAGATTTGGGAATGATTTCTTGCTGAAAGGCAGAAGATAGATCTGAAAGCAATCTTAGCCATGTCTGCCAAAGGCAAAACAGAGGAGCTCCAGTCAGAAAAACTGACCAGGCTGGTGCTCAGCTCACGGCACAGTCAGAGGGTTTCCGAGGTGTCTACTGAGCCTTAGGCTTGTGTCCATCCCCTCCTGAGCTAAGCGGGTGTGTCATTGCTGTGATTGGGTGGGAGGTGGAGGGTGGGGTGGGCATGGGAGGGATAGGGATGAGGGGGATGAGGGGGGATGAGGGAGGAGTGGATTGTGGTTGGGAGTTGCAGAGAGCAAAATAAAAAGCTGCAGAGAAAGCTCCTTCCTAGATCCCGGCCCTGGCCTGGAGATCAGAAGCCCTGAATATTTCAGGAGTCAGTCTCTCTCTCTCTCTCTCTCTCTCTCTCTCTCTCTCTCTCACACACACACACACACACACACACACACACACACACACACACACCTATCCATGAATAAACTATCCTCACACATGTGAAGGCATCATATGAGAAGCAGGAAGCTGGGGAGCGACAGGGTGGGAAGATAGGAAGACTCTAAAACACAGCAGTCTAGATATTTCACACTTCGCTCACAGCCCTGTGGACCTCATATGCTCTTCGGGGCATGGCTGAATTATAGCTATGGACAATGACTGATGTCCAAAATGAGTTATCAGAGAAGGTCAGATTTACTCTCCGGATTTTAAAAAGCAGGATTGTGTAGTGCATTTAGAAACACTCATATCCTAATGACTAACAAACAAGATGCTTCAGGCCAGCTGGTGGGGAAGTGTGGTCAGTAAACCACCTGCTGTGTGAGCATGGGGACCCGAGCTTGGGTCCCAGCATCCATGAAAACAGCCAAGCACTGTGACATGAGTCAGTAGTCACAGCACCAAGAAAGTAGACACTGTAGGACCCTGGGGGTTCACGGCCAGCCAGTCTAGCTGAACTGACGAGCTGAGGACCAGGAGATAGTTCAGTAGGAAAAGACGCTTGATATATATGCCTGGTGACCTGAGTCAGAACTCTGAAACCCATAGAAGAAAGATGCTTCTGCACAAAATTACCTTCTGACTTCCCCCAAGAGGGAAGTCAGAACACACAACACCCTTCTCAGTTCACACACATACACACACACACACGTCACATACACTCACACATAAATACAATAACCCCAAAATACAAAACTCTCAGAATCCCTATACTTTCTGAAAAAGGAACTCATGGCTCAACTATAGCGAGGAAACTCAGGCCCTGACAGACTTGAAGTCATGGTCCTACGGGGGAGTTTCCTCCTTGACAGTGTGACATTCTGGCTTTAACATTGGCTCATGGTAAGAAGAATGCTCTCTCTGAAGTTACCCTGCGCTTCCTCTACAGGTTCTGCTGCCTCTCGACAATCCCTATGGCAAAATAACAGGGAAAGTCAAGAGGAAGCTGTCCTCAAGGCTGTGACAATATGGCTTCGGTCCATCGGGATGCTGGGAATGACGTTTGTCTGCAAAAACTTCAACCCAGGATATTGATTGCTTTGTTCTGTATGAAGTCATTGCATTTTTTGTTTTGTTTTGTTTTGTTTTGTTCCTAGCTCAAGAGGGAACTTGTAGTTGTGGGTATGTGGAGCCCTGTTTTATTAGCAGGCACAACATGCTCCACGGTTGTGGGCAGTTTCCTTAAAAATTACTGGGCAGTGTTGGGAGAATCACGGTGATATTTCTCCTTGCTGTTCTTGTGTTCTCTGCCTTAGAATCCGCCTTTAGAATCCAATCGCTAAGGAAATGACCATAAAGTACTGGCTGCTGCAACATCGATTAATCTGAGCACAAGAAGCAAAAGCTGTCATCATTCTAGGGATACGTTCGGGTTGTGCTGAAAACATAATCAAACCACGTGAAAAAAAAATCATCATAGTGTTTTTAAAAACTCTGGCACTCCGATTAACGCTCAGCGTGGCGGAGGACGGGTGGGCGTGAAACAACAACCCTAGTTGAGGAGTTATTGGCGTTTAATTGAGGCTGGAAGAGGGAAAGTCAGCTTCGCTTGGGGGTGTGGCACCTGGTATGCCAATCACACTGAAGAGCACCAAGTTGCACGCCTAAAAGTGGTCAGAGAAACCCAAACTGGCCTCAGTGGGAGAGAGAGAAAGGACGTGATATTGGGTGAATGAGGTAGATCTGGGATGAACTGGGATGGGAGGTGAGTATTATCAAAACATATTGTATAAAATTCTCAAATAATTAATAAAAACATTATTTTAAATGTTTAAAAACTACTTTTAAGTTCCTCTACCAGCTAGCACGAATAAAGATAAGAACATAAAAACAAAACAAAACAAAAAAAACCCCTCCTTTGGCATTTGTAACTGATGATTTATTTCTAGCCTAATAATGATTTTATGGCTTAGTTATGTTGCTTTTATGATTTTTACAACCCTTGCAGAATACTTAGTACATACTGGGACATTAAAATGAGTATACATTGTTTTTCCTTGAGTAATGTGTATCCCTCTGGCGTAAAGAGCCACTTTTACTAAGTGTTTAGCCAGTGAACAGTTAGGTGGGTAAATATGCATGTGGAAAGGAGGCTCTAACACACGTCTCTGAAAATGTGGGCACAAGGACTCTGCACAACTGGATTTATGAATGAGATTTACTTTGGACTGTGTACTTTTCTGACTCTTCCATATGAAAACCTATTGCTTTCATGGTCAGAGGAATTTAAGCATAACCGATGCCTTAAAATGGATGCAGGCAGGAGAGGTGATTAGCTTTATATCAACCACTGACATTATTCCTTACATGTTAGTCTACAAAGCTGAACACGGACGACTTCAGAGACCCACAGTTAAGACCTGTGTATATGAACAACCCACTAACTTTTCTGTGCTTTTAATTGCTCTCTTTATTATTAACAAATTGATTTTATTATATGTGTGAATGTTTTGCCTGAATGTATGTCTGTGTATTATGTGTATACTTGGTGCCCACAGAGGCCAGAAAAGAGCATTGATCCATAGGTTTGGAGTTACAGCAGTTGTGAATTGCCATGTGATTGACCTCTGATCTTCTGGAGAAGCTGTCAGTGCTCCTCACCACTGAGCCATCTCCCCAGCCCAGCCTTTATTTTTAAAACAATGAAGTCTACATTGTGTTAGAAATGTCTCTATAAAGCTCTTACTATTGCTGATAGATTGCTCCGTTTACCTTTATTCTACTTTGGTCTTAGGTGCTATTGGCATTAGACGTCTATTGCTATAAAGACCTACTTGAGGCTATTAACTTTAAAAGAGAAAAGGTTTATTTTGGCTCAAGGTTTTAGAGATCTCAGGTGGCCACTTTGCATTGGGCCTCTTGCAAGAGTGGTGCATCTTATCGAGAGGACATACACAGAGGAGCTTATGCCACAGCTCAGAAACAAAGACGTAGAAGAAGATTCTGGGATCCTTGAATAGCATACCCTAGTGACCTAAGAATGTCTTCAAGGCTCTACTGTCTCTCAATAATACCATCCTGGGGACCAAACACCTTTGGTCATCACAGTCATAACAAGGGTGTGGCCGATGGACAGGAAAACTCACTAAAATCCTGGCTCCACCTTATACAGAGAAGCCGTTCTCAACCTGTGGGTTTCAACCCCTTTGGAAGTCAAACCTCCCTTTCACAGGGGTTGTATATCAGATATCCTATCAGATATTTACATTACGATTCATAACAGTTAGGATACATATTGAAAACCAGCCTGTAGTTTTGGCTACTCATTTTGGCTGTGACCAAAGGGGCAAGCCTGAACTGTAAACATCTGTGAAGTCCTCTGTACTGTAATGCTGATCAGTTTGCTCTGGGAGGGTAAAGGGGTAAAACTCTAAGCAAAAGTCCTCTCACCTGGAGCTTGCGGTTGTAGCAGTCTGGACTCTGGTTGAGGCTTCTGGTTCTGGTGGAGACTTCTTCTATACCATCTAAATCTCATCCCATAGCGAAAGACTTCAAACTGCACATCTCTTTTTTTCCCCCCTTCTTGGACTAAGCTCATATCATTCTTCATTTTTTTAAAAACCTGGATTCTCCTTTTTTCTACCCTGTATTAAATGAATTACCTTTTTTGAGATAGTGTTTTACACATTTGCCACTGAAATAGAATTCAACTTTCATCAATTGCTTTCATGTTTTAAGTGTAAAACTTTGAACGTTTCTTTTCCAATCCTTTTAATGCTTTTGTTGTGGGAAGAACACTTGGCTGTGTGACGTTTGCCCTGGTAAGTGGCCTTTGCAAACCTTTGCCTCCAAGCCTGTGCTTAGGAGGAAGCCAGACATGGTTCCAAAGTGACGCATTTCAAGTGTTCCCACCAGACACACTCCAGCTTCTAAACTCCATCTGTTTTAAGGCTCCACCTTTTGTGTGTTCCATGGCCTGGCTCTGATCTCTCACAGAGTTCAGTGGCCTCCTTTCTTCCATTTGCCTTATCTTCATTTTAGATTTTTCTATTAGTTATTTGAAAGTCTCATACAACATTTTTTAAAAGTATACCTCCGTTGAGAGCCAGGCCAACCCAAGGCTTTCCCAGAGTCTCTGATGTGTGGAGAAGGAACAGAGTTCCTTTTCTAAAAACAGGAATACACTGGAAAAGGCCAACAATAGCCTGAGGTCATCAGAGCTGTGGGGGAGCTGGAACTTCAGAACCTGAGAATCCAACCCTTTCCACCCTAAAGGGCTGTGGCTATCAGTTCCAGGGCCACCAGGTGCCTGGCCTGTGATACATTTGCAATATCCTGTGTTCCCTTTGTACAACACTGCTTGCTTAGCTTCCTGCTGACTTCGTCCCATCGTATGTTAGCTTCCTGCTGACTTCATCCCATCGTATGTTAGCTTCCTGCTGACTTCATCCCATCGTATGTTAGCTTCCTGCTAACTGACTTTGTCCCATTTTCTTCTGGAACTAGTGTATAAGATGCTATCATCTTAATAAGCTTGCTTGGCTTAAGGCATAGCTTTTCCAAGACTTCCTGGTCCCAGCTTTCTGTCTTTTTATCTTCCTATCATGGTCCTCCCCTTTAAGACTGTCACTGACGGTGACTGCACTGAACCACGTGTTCAGGTCGTATCACCCACCTCCCCCATCTAACTCCCAACTCATTACTCTTTCCCTTCCCACCATGTCTTTTTTTTTTTTCCTTAAAAACGAATTTGCGTCACTCAAATATTCTTGGATATGAGGTCTTCCAGTGTGGTATGGTTGACTCACCAGGGGCTGCACTCTTAGGAAAAGAACCTGTCTCTCCCTCCCTCAGCAGCTAACAATGCTCCATGACTATGCATTGGAATTGTGTGCTCAACTCATCCACCTGTCCATTTGGGGATTTGTTTGGCTTCAGCCTGTACAGGTACTAGGACTATTGTGTTGTACTCAGGAGATGTTTCCCGACCTTAAGTAGATCTACCACACCAGAGTCTTACCTTCCTTCTGCCCTCCCTTCCCTCTGAGGGATCCTTGAGCCTTGGGAGTGGAGTGCAGTGTACACGTTCCTTTTAGACCCGAGAATTCTGCAGTCTCTTCCTCTCTACACTGTGGCTAACAGCGGGTCATTATACTACTATGCAAACATAAGCTTCACTTAAGGAATGAGAGATTCCTTCATCTATGGGTGTAATGATAAGTGATAACGATGTCAGTTTAATATTGTGACCATTTGGAAGCGCAATAGTCGGTTTTCCCCGAGGGCCTATGACCTGTCTGGCTATAGGTTCTTAGCTGAATAATGGTGCCAGATGTGGGCTTCATCCTATAGAATAGGATTAAGTTCAATCCGAAAGTTGTTGGGTTCTCCACGACGCTCCAAGCCACTATTGCAGTTGTTGGTGTATCATATCTTCTCAGATCTGTCATTAGAGTATCTTACAGGACTCATAGCTGTGTGACTGGAGATGACCTTTCCCCTCTGATAGCGTGCACAGCACCTTCCAGCACCATGAAAGCTAGCCAGTAGGGATGAAGCTTCTGGGCCTGTACACCTTGTATTTTTGTCATGTTCCATGTAGTGCCTTCAACAATAGAGTCAAGTTCTGAAGAGTCATTAAGATCAATAGAAGTACCCTGTAATGCTTGGGGGAGTCTATGGTACCGAGGCTGGCTAGTTTTATGTCAACTTGACACAATCAAAAGTCATCTAGGAGGAGGAACCCTCAATTATGAAAATGCCTCCATAAAATCTGGCTGCAGGCAAACCTGTAGGGCATTTTCTTAATCAGTGATTGATGGGGGAGGGCCCAGCCCACTGTGGGCAGTGCCCTTCCTGAGATGGTGGTCTAGGGCTCTATAAAAAGCAGGCTGAGCAAGTCATGAGGAGCGAGCCAGTAAGCAGCACTCCTACATGCCCTCTCCATCAGTTCCTGCCTCCGGGTTCCAGCCGTTTGTGTTTCTGCCCTGCTTCCTGGGATGATGAACTTTGGGGATGATGAACTTTGATGTGGAAGTGTAAGCTGAATAAACCCTTTCCTCCCCAAGTTGCTTTTTGTTATCGTGTTTCATCATGGCATAGAAACCATAACTAAGACAGAACCCCGCTGGGCAGCAACTCCAAAAGAAGCCAGTCATATCCAGCATGAACTCTAATGTATTATCCTGTCCAGTAAGGGAGTTGTTGCCTGTTATAGGCTAGCTACATTCTCTCTCTCTCTCTCTCTCTCTCTCTCTCTCTCTCTCTCTCATTCTCTCTCTGTGTATGTATGCATATATGTATATTAAAGTGTATGTGTACATGTATGTTTATACCAGTATGTTTTACCTTCCCTCTCGTGAGCATCTCTCCCCATACAGCCTTTGCGTTGACTGGCTCTCAGGAATGCTTGAGTGTTTTTGAAGCCTACTCAGACTTGAGAATATAGTGGTTTTGCACCTTTCCCCCCAAAAAAAGATATGGGTTCATGTCTCTGTAAGAGATGAACTTAGTTCCATTGAGGAACTAACTTCCACTTCATCCTTAAAGCATAAAGGGATCGAATAGAAATTTACTGCATGAGGAATGCAAGCAACCACCCACAGGTAAGCATCCTGCTCGCCTTTTATGAGAAAGAAAGTAAACATCTGAAGAACAGAAGAGGAGGCTCCCTGCTGGATTAGCTGCTGGGGTTGCCTTAACAAATCACCCTGAACATGGTGGCATAAAACAGAGGATGTTTATTCTATCCTAATCAGTTTCTGTGGCCAGTTGTCCAAAGTCAATGCTTTAACCTGGTTGTGCACCCCCTGCAAAGGCTCTGGCAAAAAGGATTCTGTTTTTGTCTCCTTTAGGGGTTCTTGTCTCATAACTGCATCACCTCCATGTCTACTTCCTGAGTCACACTGATTCCTTTTCCTGTGTCAGGGCTCCTTGTATGGCTCTTATAAAGGCATTTGTCACTGGGTTTGGGGTCCATTCAGACATTCAGTGTGAACTCTCCGTCTAAGATTCTTAAGTTAATGGGATCTATAAAGGCTATTTTCCCACACAGGCTCCAGCAATTAGGAAGCTGACTTTTGCGTTTGGGGTTAGTAACCCACTACAGTAAGTAAGAGGCTACTAGGCTTGCTGATGGCAGCTCTGCCGGAATATGGGACTTGTTAGAGGCTCACATGCTATGATTCCCATCAGATCTGGAGGATAGCCACCACCCTGTCCTGTCCATTCCACCAGGCATCTCATAGACAAGCATACGTTCATGAAGAGTTTGGACTTTGGGACCAGACGGTGCCACGTTTCAGATGGGTTCTATCAGTCCCTAGGTGTGTGGCCTTAAACAAGTTACACGCTCGGCTTTGGAGCTCTTGTCTCTGAGATGGGACTGATGACTCTATGTATCTCCCAGGACACTCTGTGACACTGTTATCAGTACTACTGTTATCAGCGGTGGTACCTATGTTATAATGACTTTGATTCCTGCAGATGGATATCTGTGTCTTTGGAAGAAACGACATTTTATTTGCTTAAGAACCACAGAGACAGGTTGCCCCAGACTGACTGTCGGCTCAGGGATGGTGCCAAAACTCAGGCTCATCCACCTCCGTTCTGCAATCTCATCCTCAGAGTGTGATAAAGCTCCACGACCATGAGACAGACAATACAGTGACTGCTAAAAATGACAGGAGTGAGACCAAAGAACTCATTCCCTCCAGGGCTGGAAGGTTTGATCCTTGGTGACTGATTATCAAATCCCTCTGCAGAAGGTGTCTTGGGCAGAAGGAAGTGATCTCATCCATGTTTGTATATATTCCCTGGGAGCATTTCACAGTCAATATCTAGCCATACATGAGTTCAGAGGAATAGGATCTGGCCTTTCATATCCAACCTTCTGGCAAGAGACACTAATATTGACTGGGACTTTGATGTGGTGGCTAGTACTAATTGGGTGGCACTTTAAATACCCTAAACTCTTTTTATTTAAAAGTGGGCAGTGATTTATCTTGACTAAATAGGATACTTGTTTCCTACCCACAAGGACTCAGCTGGCACACTCCCGGGACTTTGAGAATCCTATGGAGGGTCTCAAAGGTAATGAGGCCATCTGTAAGTGACCATATGGGACCCTCCAGCTCTGTTAACTATGGAGCCATCACAATGCTGCCGGTAACATAGTGATGGAGGACCCCTTGGAGGTGATGCTGTACTGCCAATCTGGAGTTGGTATCCTGTGATGATAGGCTACTGTCCTGGAGACAAGCGTGGCCCCTAAACACTTGACTTATGCGTGGTTTTGTTCCAAGTAGGCAGAGCATTTGGGTTTGGTAGCCTAAGGTGATAATCGGAAGGATCTACTTCCCTTCCCTTCTAGTAACTCGCTTGGAAAATGACACTTCTCAGTCTCAACTCTAGGTTGTGTGGCATATTCCCAGGGCAACACTAGACTGGAGGATGAAGCAGGAGTGGTTTAGACAGGATCAAGCAATTGGCAAATTTGGCACTTTTCAAGAAAAACAGCTGTTCCTAGCATTCTTCAGAAAGAGCTATAATCAACCCAAATTCTTAGAACTCTTATGAGAGGGAAAAGATGAATAGAATGTAATGTATCCTTGAGTGGCAACTGGATGCTGGGGACTGTGGATGGATGCACAGAGTCCAGACCTCTCCATCCTTAGAGCATAATGCAATTTGAGGGTGGAAACAAGCCTGTAGTTATTTCACATAATGGGGAAAACCTCAGAGATTTGTACAAACTGGACTTGTAGACAGGTTAGAAGTGATCCTGGTCCCCAACCTTTATTTCTGTGTTCCTCCTCCATTGGGATCTGTAAGCTCTGGGAGCTTGCCCTGTCAGCTGTGGGTGGGTTAAGGCTCTAGCCATGAACGCTTCACTCTGCATCGACACCACAGAAGAAGGACAACACAGACTTTCTGGTGGCTGGGAGAACCTCAGCATTCACAACACACCATTCCAGTCTCCCAAACAGACCACTGAGCAAGCAGACCACAGGCTCAGATTAATATTTTATTCAGATTTTTAAGTTTTGGTTGTTTGTTGTTGACCCAAACCCACCTGCATTATGATCAAAAAGGCACCACAAAGCCTCTCTTTCATGAACTTCACAAATGCATTTTCAATGCCCACTTCACGTCAGCTCATCGGGCTTCAGATTAATTCCTCTAGATTCTGGAACCCAGTACAAATTCGTGTGTAGGTTTCTTCTTCATGTTTCCTTTAACTGATCATAACATGTTTAAAAGGAACTTCAAGGATGCATGTTGGGCTTCATTTAATTTGTTTTGGTTTATGTGCCCTTATGAGGATAAAAACATTTAAAACTACATGATAGCCTAAAGGGAGTAACTCTTTCAGTTCTTAGCAGTATCTGTGTGCCCCAAGAAGCAGCAGCATCTGGGCAAAGCCCTTGCTAATTGCCAGATGGTACTAGACTTGAAATGAGAATTCTTATCGATAAAACCTCAGTTGAGCTCTCTTTTGGGTGTGGCTCCGACGACTGCCTAGGCATTGCCATTCAGCTCCCCGCTGACCTCAGATGTGGTGTTAGAGCTGCCGGTCTCCCCAGCATCTGTCCTGATGTTCCTGACCAGTTGGATGAATGGCCCTGAAACGAAGCCTTTGGTTCTCCCTTTCCCTTGCAGACAGTATTGCCAAATGCCTCTGGCTGTCTGAGGAGTTCCAGTGCATGCCCAAGTCCTGGTGCAATCTCTGTGCTTCCCCCTCCCCCCCCACACACACACTGTATACAGGGTGTCTTAGTCAGGGTTTCTATTCCTGCACAAACATCATGACCAAGAAGCAAGTTGGGCAGGAAAGGGTTTATTCAGCTTACACTTCCACATTGCTGTTAATCACCAAAAGAAGTCAGGACTGGAATTCAAGCAGGTCAGGAAGCAGGAGCTGATGCAGAGGCCATGGAGGAATGTTACTTACTGGCTTGCTTCCCCTGGCTTGCTCAGCCTGCTCTCTTATAGAACCCAGGACTACCAGCCCACGGATGGCACCACCTACAATGGGCCCTCCCCCTTGATCACTAATAGAGAAAATGCCCCACAGCTGGATCTCATGGAGGCACTTCCCCAACTGAAGCTCCTTTCTCTCTGATAACTCCAGTCTGTGTCAAGTTGACACACAGAACCAGCCAGTACACAGGGTATCTTACCCGGGGCCACTGGGTTCAGACACGGTGGAGAGAACGACACCGCAAACACCACTTCTTCAAGGCAGGGACGCTGGCTGCTTGCTGAACTTTTCGAGCTGCTCCTTAGACTCTGTTTATGACCCCATGCGTCCTGTAGTATTAATTTCAAGTCAGTTTGCTTCCAGTAGTAAAAGCTGAGTGTAACCCACCGAGGAAAGTATATGAAACACAATTTACCAAATGCCTCTGCTGCCTCTGACTCACAAAGACGACATTTAACACGGGACACCACGCCAGAGATTGGAGGCCCCTGTGGGAAGCTTGCTTGATTGCTTAATCTCACTTTCCTGGAAGCTTAAAGTCTCCAAGGTACCCATGGGCGGTGTGTGAGAGACAGCATAACTTGCTGCATGGTTCCCTTAGCAGGTGGTGCACAGATCTGGCTTCCCAGACAAAACGTAACCCCTGCGAGTGACAGGTACATTTAGCATTATTTACCACTTACCCAGGACCTAGTGTCAAGTGAGTGGTGCGGCTGGATTCCAGCTCAAGGCTGAGTAGCACAATACAGGCTTCTGCCCACAATTCTCTCCCAGCCTTCCTCTCTGCTGCTGCTGAGAGAGGCCAGCCTATGATCTTATTCTGCAGAAGCGAGGCACATTTTCTAACTGGAGAAGGCTTTGCATTTCCTGATTCTTCCTTTGAAAGTGGCAAAACATCCCCACTTCATAGATGTAGAGTTTAGCTACCTGCTGGTGGGTCCTTACTTGCGGGATGCACCATCCCTGGACATCACTGCTAGTCTGTACACGACTCTCCCCCAGGGTTCACTGACCCCATGTGACTCTAAGAGGCAAATTGTCATAATCGCCGAATGGACTCGGGTTTCATTATCTTTTGTTGTCACACTGCCACAATTGGCCAGAACTGCTACCAGGTTAGTGATTGCCTGTGAAGTTCCCGCATGGAGCTTACGAGCTGTTCCATGTTGGTGTACACAATATACTTCCTTCTCCTTCCTGGGGTTTCTCTTCCCTGTCTCAAAGCAGAATGAACATGTTTCTCCTAAGAAGCCTTTCTGTCCTGAAGTAGTCCTCTCTTTGAACATTTAACTTCGCCCCCACATCATTACCGAGAAGCATTTCATGGCTCTGGGCCCAGACCTGACCCCTGCAGGTCCCATTTGCAAGGACTGTGGAAGGCAGATGAATCACTCACTACCAGTAAGTACTTTTTCCCTTTGGCTTCCAGATCTGGCACTGGTTGGGCAACTGTGGGACCATTAGACTTTTGCAAATTAAATTCCCCCAATGGCAAATTTCACTAATGCAGTAAAAAAGATGATTTGTGTTCCCGACAACATAGACTAAACTCCAAGGACAAAAAAAAATTTAATATTCATTTAGTTATTTGTTAAAATCAAAAGGAAGAGTGTGCCATAAGTTGACCTTTCCCTCTACATCGATGTCCATTAGCTTATCGGCTACCACAAATAAACTGCTTGAGGAGCTGGAGGGAGAAAAGGGAAAAGATTGTGTAATTATATTTTAATTGAAATTTCTTTTAAAACTATGCTCATGCTTGCTGCATGCTCTGGTGTAATACGACAGCTTGTTTCTTTTCAATTACATTGGCTTGCAATCTCTAATTCCTGAATTAACTTATTCTAAATAGCCTCTCTCTCTCTCTCTCTCTCTCTCTGTGTGTGTGTGTGTGTGTGTTATTAAAATAGTGTGGGGCACAGTTAGTGTCTAAAACTCAAGTGCCTTTGGAATCTAGACACTGCAAAAATGTGGAGCTAAAATGGAAGGCATTAACACATTGGAAATTTCAGTTCCATTAGAAGTATCTCAATATCATTTATTTCATTTAAATACACACACACACACACACACACACACACACACACACACAGAGAGAGAGAGAGAGAGAGAGAGAGAGAGAGAGAGGCCAAAGGAAAACGTGTGAATTTAAATTCCACTGGACAGTGACCAAGCTTGTGACCTAGACTTGCAATAGTCCATTGCGTCTAATTTGTAGGGTCTGAATTCATCGTTCAATGTATTGCAGGGAGGAGCAGAAGAGTATGGACTTCCTTGAATCCCTCTGCTTCTGGTATCCTGTCTGCTTGTGTCATTAAAATTAATACCCACCAGTTTTCACATCTATTTTACCATATAATATATTGGCACCCAGGCAGGCTCTTTCCCACTGCACACATGGTATGTGTTCTCATGTGCAAGTACATTTGTGACCAGATATAGACCAAGGTAACATGCATAGAAATGCAGTATGATGAATAAAGCTCTGATCTGCAGAATGTCAGCCATCCCTGTGGTCTGTTTCAATGTTAGTGATCGTTCCTGGATGGAGAGGGGCAGAGCACCTTCCACGACTGCTAACGTACCCACCCGTTCCCTCTGCCTGCCCAGACCCTCCAGTCTGTGAGAACAGCAGTCTGTGGGAATAGCAATTGAGCTTTAACTTATTGGTTTTGCGTGAAAGCTGTCCTCAGAAGCTGAAAGATGCTTTTTATATTTTTCCATTTGCTTTTCAATAACCTCCCTATCCTCAATACACACAGAGAAGTTCTATGCTGAGGCCGAGTCAGGATATGCCAAGTTCAACCTGGAGGGAAACAGAGGTAAAATCCCTTATGTGGTATCATTTGCTTGTGACCCGTGGGTGGTAGTAACTACAAGTAGTTCCCAGGTAGCCCTTACTCTTCATAGGCCTTAAAAGGAAAACAAACCCTGAGAGTTAAGAAAACTTGAACAAGAAACAGGCATTGCCACAGCCCGAGGATGCTGTCGGATGCCTTCTGACCACAAGGGGCTGTTTTCATAATCACACGGAGAGATGGCCCAGTTGCTCCAATTTGGTGTTACACTTTGTTAGGGTTTTGACAACCTTTGGTTTGGGATTGGCTCAGGCTCAGTAGCCCAGTTACTAGGGTGTTCTTTGGCTTGGGTTCCAATGTGCCCATAAAGAGACAGGGTGTAGTATACTACAGAGAGAGACCGCCTGCGGTCAGATTTTATTGCTCAGGTAAGCTGGGTTAGGGCAAATATGTTTCAGTTTGTAACAGAGTGATGAGGCTTGGGCTCATTAGGTTCCCCAGTTCCCAGTAAATGAATATTTCTAGTGTCCTTTGCAGCTTCCGAATGGCAATGAGACTGGTTCTGTTTAGGTGCAAGAAGAAGCATCAGAAATGTCCTAAAGGAGGAAGTTCTAGTCCCTTCTTTCGTTCTCTCACTGGCTAAAATCCATGTGGTGATGGCAATGTCTATGACAGCAATTTTGTGCTGTACAATGACAGAGCAAAAAGACAGGAAAAGCTGTGCACCGTCCTCGCCAAGGGCATGTCATCATCTGTTCCTCTTCTTTGGACATTTAGATAGGGACAACGTAGGCCTGGATCTTGTCATGACAACTGGTAATGAGCATGAGGTGGGCAGTTTCTGTTCCTTTGAAGAAACTTGTTTCAGTTATCACTGAGCTGCTAGAGCAGATGAGGTTTGGGGTGTCCCTTGAGTGATGCCTTGAGCTGTTTGAGCTCAAACACACATAGAATTTTATTCTTCCTTCTGTCCTCCTCTTCCTGGCCAGGTTTCCACAGGCTCAGGCTGTTGTCTTAGTTGCTTCTGTCACGTCTCAGTGTTAACTGTGTTCTGTCTACTGTGTCTGTGCCCTACGTGGGAATTTGCCCGAGGTGGGGTAGAAAATATCCCTTTGATAGTCACTTTTCCTACTTATAGTGCAAAGCAAAACATTTAAGTTCTAGGTACCCCATAAATTCCTTAACTGAAATAATTTGAAACTCATTTTTTTTTGTTTGAGAGAGAAAATATCCTGCAACGCAGGCTAGCCTGACGCTCAGTGTATCAGCCCAGGCTAGCCTGACACTCAGTGTATCAGCCCAGGCTAGCCTGACACTCAGTGTATCAGCCCAGGCTAGCCTGACACTCAGTGTATCAGCCCAGGCTAGCCTGACACTCAGCATATCAGCCCAGGCTGGCTTGAACTCCTGATGTGTGCCCTTCCCCAGCCTTGAGTTAGCTACACTAGTCTCCTATGGTTTTTACAACCTGGCTGGAGCCAGTGCCTGGCCTCACTGCATTTGCATCTTCCTGCCCGAGCTTTGAAGAGCTGTCTGCCTACTGAGCTTAGCTTACTTTCCAACTCAATCCAGCTGAAACAAAGCAACAGAACCCAGCCGAAGCAGAGGATGAGTCCTTGGGTTTCCCCCTATATATTCAGAGCAGAACATTAAACTTTGAGCCTTGATCAGAACTTTGGTCTTGGCTCTTTGGTTATTTCTCTCACCTGCCCATCCTATTCTATCCCCAGCTCTCCTCTCAAGTGTACCCGGTTCTCCATGGCCGCTGGGCAGCTACACTGATGCACCTGCCTCCACCTTCCAAGCTCTAGGGTGACAGACGCTTGCTCCCATTCCTGGATTATGTGGGGTTGGGACTCAAATGTAGGGACCAGTGTGTGCTAGGCAGGCACTCTACCAACTGAATGACATCGCTAGCCTGGAATGCATCGCTGAACTGTGAATTATCCCATTTTCTAGGTCTTTAGGTTTTATGTTTTCATAAAGAGCGGGAGAGCTGCTCTTCCAGAGTACTGGGCTTTGATTCCCAGCCACAGGCTGGCTCACAAGAGTCTGCAACTCCAGTTCTAGGTGGCCTGATGCCCTCTTTGGTCTTCTGTGGGAATCAAAGGTACACAAGATACCCAGACATTATAGGCAGACAAAACACCCATACACATGAAATATAATAATAAAAAAATAGAATTAGATTTTATGTTGTTCAGAAAAATGATCCCTATAGTGCATCAGGGTACTCTCTAAAATAGGGAGAGGCAGGCTCAGAGGCCCATGGACTTCCTGCTAAGCTTTGTGTCAAAAAAAAAAAATCATGAAAATGGTAGGCAAGTTAAAAACAAACTGTTAAAATCCAACCAAAAGTTGATTGCTGGACTATAAGAAAGAATGAGATCTAATGGGGTGACTTAATTTATATGTGGCTCAAATTATATAGTTTAGTTTTATTTTTATTTAAAAATTTAAAATTTATTATTATCATCATCGTCGTCATCATCATCACCACCATCACCATGTATGTGTGTGTGTGAGTATGTGTATACCTAGGGCTTGAACTCAACTCAAGTTTGGTGGCAAGCACATTTACCCACTAAACCATCTCATTTACCCTAAAGTTTTCTTTTTAAGGCATAACCTTCTCCCTTTGTTTTGAAGGAGATAGTCATCTTTAATCCTCAAAGAAGGGATCAAATGAGAAGAAACTGAAGACATACCTGGTGAACTGAAATGATGTTTTATTGCAATCACAAAGCACCAACTCCATGAGGCATGGACACACATCACTCAGTAAGCGCCTCTTGGAACAGAGATGTAGCAAGCCTACTTTTTCAAGTTCTGAAAGATAGGTACTCAAACCAGGGACCAAACACAGCAGAGGACAGTCGAAAACGATTACAGCATCATGGAGGGCTATATATACATGTAATATAAAAATATTCTGTGCTATCAACAAAACTTTGGGATCATCTATTAACTCTTGGTAAAATGCTTCAAAAAGAAATTATAAATATAAACCATAAAATTAAAAAAAAAAGCAAAATAACAAAAACAAAACACTAACTGCTTTCTTCAGCAATAAGGAACTGATGTAAGCAGGAAATATTCTTATCCCCATGACAGTGAGTTGAACACAATAGATATCTCCAGTGCAAAACAAGTTTCTCTTCTCAGAGAGAGTTCTGCTCCTGAAGGGGGCCTGGTGCATGTTCGATTCAAACACAACACAGCACATCCCTGGGAAACCTTAACAAGGTCAAGTGGAGAACCCTCTACAAAGAAAGGGTGTTGGCAGTTCCATCCAAGGAACATATGTCTAGGATGTCTAGGAGCAGAGAGTCTCCAGGGAGACAGCAGTCCTCCTCCCTCCTCGCTCCTCCCCTCCCCAGGGAGCTTCGTTTAATCTCTTTTCTAAGTCTATAACCCAAGGACACACATTCTACTTCCATCCTTTTATTTAAAGGACTTGATGGAAACCACTCTATGATGAAACAAAAAAAGTTCTTGTAATATCAAAGCCCCTGAGGGGAGGGGTACCTAAGACTCAGTGACAACTTGGTTTGACAAGGACAATCATCTTAGGTCCACTCTGTTTTTTGCTCCCCCAGGCTAAGTCAGGCCAGCTGATGGATCGCCTAGTCTATCCAATAGGATAACATTTTGTTGGGTTGAAATTCTTTACATACACACATCTATGTATTCTGTTTGCAGAGTTTCACAACATGAAACTAAATTACACTTGTGTATTTTGTTCTGAGGACTGAGACCTCAGTTTGATTTACTAAGAAGAGTTGTTCTTTAAATGCTTGGTCTGAAGAGGTTTTACATGATACTCATAGATTTTCAGAGCAGGCCCCAGTTTTAACTGAAGTCCTGTCAACACGTCATTTCTCGTCATCAAGAGCAGGGATTTTCCATCAATTTCCTAGAAGGGAAACAGAGGGGACAGCCAGTGTGTGAGTAAGCCCAGACACTCTGTGGATGAAGATAAAGGGAAGACTAAAGTCACACCACTTGTCCCTCAACTAAAACTACTGTTGCGGTGTTGAAATACAATCTTCTATTGTATCTTCCATTTTCTCTTTCTGTTTTGAGATTAAGCACATTTTGTAGCTGATATTGTTTTCAAGATCCTATTACAAATCTTAAGAAACTCAGGGGCAAGTTTAGAACAGTGTTACCCACCTCAGGGAGCAGAGGTTGCTTCTGAAAGGGATGCAGATATGCTCCAACCATAAAGTACATTCAAAGTTGCTAGAATTCCCTATATACTTTAAGTTTCAAAACCACTGTATAAATTACAACAGGCAGAGATTATCATTCTTAGTTTACAGACAAAACAAGGCTATAGCAAGAAGTCTACTGGCCTGAGACAAAAAAATAAAAAAATTAGGGAAGAGACATGAACTCTTTTCTGGCCACGCCTTTTCTTTCTATACTTTCTCGCGGTCTCCCTCTCTCCTTGCTCCTCTTTCTACTGTTGGGTGGTGGGGAGGAAAACAAGGTGAGGTCAGCACTCATCCCCAAAACCCTTCTCCCAGCCCACCCCTACTTAACGCACAATTAAAGTTTGTTATCTAGATGGCCAAACTGAGTCTGAGTAGGTGGTTTCTGGAAATCTTGCTAATTGCAATATTAGGGAATAGTGAACATAGCTCATACAGTGGGAGAGACTTTCTTCTGGTCATACCTCATTCTGAAAACCACTCTTTGCATGCTGAGGGTCCCTACCACGCTTCCTCTGGCCAGATGGAGGCTGTGGGCACTAGGACCCAGCCAGCCGCCGGCCCCTTTTCACGGGTGCTTTAGACTCCATCAGGCAGGTCCTTCCGGTATTGTGGGAACCACAAAGGAGAACAAAATGGGCTTCTCGTAGAAGAGATGAAGGCTATGAATGGAGAGGATGCTTTAAACTTACGTGCCATCTGTGGCCCTGCCTTTGTTTGCTTGTGGTAGTTTCATGTCTCTTAAGGCAGAGCTGGTTCTAAGGAGGCATAGGTCAGGCGTGCTTAAGAGTTTTGTTCATTGTTTTGCCTGGGTACTCCTGGACTGATCTGGACTGAGGACACAAGGAGACCCTGAAGTGACTTAAAACTGTGACTCCTGTTTACTCCGGTGCCTAGGGAGGCCATTGCTCCTAACTCTCATCGACCTTGTCAGGCTGTGGAGAAAATGTGTTGGATTCTGAGAGTGTGGAGAAATAGCACCAGGTCGAGGGCTGGAGAACCTCTCACTCTGAAGCCCTTTCTTCTGTCTCCTGGGAGACGGGGTTTCTAGGAGGATTCCATGAGTCCTGCTACATGTGCTCCTTTAGCTGAGTGACGCCTCCCTGTGACTGACCCCTCCATTGCTCTCCGTACCTCAGGTGACATCTCAATCACTGTCACCATACCAGAAGAGAGAGCTGCTTTTTATGGCCCTACAGTGTTTTTCATTTGGGGAAACGTTTATTTTTCTTTATTTTCCAGCTATTATCTGCTGGCGTGTGAGAGACAGCCACCGCGCAGCGACAAAGCAACTGTTTCAGGCCAGAGTTGAACATTATGTGGAGACCCAGGAATCAGTTCTAATACCTCACGCTCGTACCTCACGCCGCAGTTAGTGGTCATGACTGCCCATCAATGAGATGTGCAAGAGATCCAGTTGCCTATTAAGGTGAGGTGAACTTACTTGAGAAGAGTTATTGTCCCTAGAATCCCAGGAGCAGAGCAGAAGGTGCTATGTGGTGGCAGCAGAACCCAGGACACTGTGTTCTCACAATGGAACCCAGGACACTGTGTTCCCACAATGGAACCCAGGACACTGTGACCACAGCATTCTAATGTTTGGTGGCCTCAGTGCTCAACTCAGGCTCTGCTCTGGATAAGGTTTGCTTCACTGGGAACGCCTGTGGAGCTGAGCCTCACCTCCTAAGACATAACCCTCTATTTTTCAAACAGACACCTCTATTTTTAGACCCTGCTTTCATTTCTACACAAGCAAACTTCCTTTACTAACCGAAAGCAAACTGAGGACAGAAGAAACCAGGGATGGCCAAGCAATTTTCTGCAATTCGGCGGGTAATGTCGAGTGTGTCTGTGAAAATGGTGAGGCCTGGATTTTACTTGAGAGAAAATGGAAAAGTCATGTTTTATGTTCCAATGTGATGTCTTTTCTGTTGTCCTGCAGGCACACTGGAGCTCACAGAGGGACAGTGGTGGAAGGATCCATCTGGAGACGTCACAGTGTAAGTGTTGAAACAAATTGGCATCAACTCCCACGCTTTCCCCTTTGACCCCAACTCTCAAAGCTCAGACACAGAATGCAGAACTAGGTGACTGTGAGCTTTGGGTCAGACAGTCAGGTCTGAATCCTATTACCACAACCTAGGGGGCAGACAAGCACAGGGAATAATTTAGTAGCAGGGCAGTCTGTTCAGTCTGAGCTATGTATCCTTATGTACTCATCTGTACTCCTGTACTCATAGTGCATCCAGCACCTTGACACCCTTATCTGTGGTGCACATATGCACCTGGCAACATGTGAGCAACCTTGGACCACCAGCTGCACATACACGCACCACTCCAAAGCAGGGAATGTTTCTCCTCCCCTTTGCAAATGAGAGGCACCAAAAGAAATCAGAGCGTTCTGAGCCCAGGTCCACTCTCAGCTTCCTTTCTGCATCATTGCCAGTGGGATGTAAGTGTATTTCCACTTGGGGTGAGAAAAATCACCAAGACTAAAATTTTCAAGAACTGCATAAAACATGCACCTCATCAAAATCGCATACACGGGAAAGTCCCTCAATTAAAAGAGCTAATAATGTGTTACTTAACTTCCATGATAGACTGAAATTGCAAATGAAGCCCAAGTTTTGCCAAGCAGCCGGGACTGCACTATAGCTTTCCTGAGGAGGAACTCACCAACACCCCAGCAGTTCATTGCTATATACTGAAGAGGTAAAGACCCACCAACTGATTCTAGCTCAGCAGAACAAATAAACAACCCAAGATTTTGTAAATGCATCAAAATTAAGGCCAGAACAAATTGATGATTAATTCACAGGCTGGGATTTCTGTGTTACTAGACAAGCATTTAATAACTTCGCTGTGTTACAGTGTTCCTGTAGTCATGTATAAGCAAACTCCATATTCCTGTTGGGCCAGAAAGTTAAAATGTTTGTCTACTTAGAAAGTTCCAGCAAGTACTGATGCATTCAAGCAAGGCATAGAGAAGACAGGGCTGAACAAGGGGGCCCCAGATTTACAAACCAAGGAGAACGAATGGTCACTACTTCACTGGGTATTAGGCAGGGTCTAATACTATATCTCTTTTAAGTCTCGTTTCCTCACCTGTTAGATGGGGAAAACAGCTACCTGATTGCACCTGGCTGGATTCAGAGAACATCTACTGAGTAGCCAACACATGATATGCAGATAAACCTTAAACCCAGTACTTCTTACTGTCTCTGTCAGCATTAATCTACGTGGAGAACATGCCTCAAGTTGAATTTGATCATGATACAATGGGAAACTCATGGGAAGAGAGAGAGAAGACACAAAAAGAGGCTCAGGGAAAGAACAGGAACAGTCACCAAGGAGACTGCTGTGTGGGAAACAGCAAGGGAAAGGCACTGTGATGTGTTGTGGTATCCAGGCCTTACTCCCTGACTGAGGAAAGAAAGCTCAGTTTTGAGAATACAGTCTGGAAGGTCAGCACTGCTCCTCATGGGTTGTCTGTGTTAACATCTGACCCCACTCCACAGTGGAGAGAGCTTTGGGCTAAGCCATGCTCAGTCTATGCCATTTCCCCCTCAGATTTCTACTATTTCCAACAGGCATCAAGACACACAAATCTCATTTGTGTAAGAAGAAGACAATGGCAGTTCCTTACCAACCACGTGAAGGATTCTGACGAAATAGCCGTTCGTTCTCTATTTTCTTTGGTCCTCCAATGTTCTCTACAACTCTCTTTGTGACAACTCTCTTACCATTCACTATCTTGCTACAAGTGGTGACCAGTCTGAACTTTCCCATTCCTTGGCTTACATATGGTACAAATGTTTCAGGGTCATCAGGATTCAATAGGGATCCTTTGGACACAAAAGTAGAAAATCCTGTGTCCATGATGGGGGTTACAGTGAAGAAGGGCAAAGAGGTTCTTCTGGACCGAGTCATGGGACCAGTGAACAAACGGTCTCCTGAAAAAAGGTCTTCATCTTCAGTGACCTTCTGGAAAGTGCGGCGTGGCCTCCGAGAGCATATTTCTTTCTCCCAATCCGATTCGTCTTTGCCATCGTCACCTCTGATGATCTCCCCTTGGGCACAGCCATCACCTCTGATTTCTGCTTTGGTTCGGTTCCATCGGGACCTGTCATAGTCCTTTCGCTTCTTGGCATCAGATAAGATGTTATAGGCTTCTGCTACTTGCTTGAATCTCTCCTCTGCTGCTTTCTTGTCTCCTGGGTTCTTGTCGGGGTGCACCTGCAGAGCCAGCTGATGGAAAGCCCTCTTGATATCCGAGGAGGACGCATTCTGTGGCACCCCTAGTACTTTGTAATAGTTCACCATGTTTCTTCAAACAGCCTTGCCCCACCGAGATGCAGGGTTGAGATTTTAAAGAGTTTCCATATAACTTCAGAAAGGAAGATGGTCAATTATTCAAGTTTACAGCTTTGAATTTCCTCACATGGTTATTGGGGTGAAGCCTCTTCTGGTGGAGAAATTCCTCTTCAGTGTGTTGATCCTTCACATGCCACCACACCCTTGTCCTGCCTTTGCTGGTCATTATGGGAGATGACTATGAGGTCATCACTTCAGCATCTCACAAACTCTCAGTTGATGCTCTGCCTGCCTTGTCACCATAGTGGTGGGGAATCTGAGGTGGCCACTATAAAAACTGGAAAAACCTTCTCTGATTCAAAGACAAATGTGTGGATAATAAACGAACACACTGTGTCTTGTTAACAGACATAAGTCATGTGTGTAGCTTAAAAAGTATTTGCCTTGCTTGTTTCAAACAGCCACAAACCAGCAGACCCAACATCCACTTTGGGTCACTGTGGGAGCAAATACTTTTAGTGCCCTCTTCTGTGTCACTGTGTGGAGAGCCTTTTGGGTTGCTACTTGGCAGGAGTCTGACATTGGCCAAGGACAAGGAAATGGGCTGCTTGGCAGGAATCTGACATTAGGGCATGCCCAAGAAGTAAGTTCAGGCAGGAATCTGATTTTAGGGTAGAACAAGGAAGTGGGCTTCAGGCATGAATATGACTTTAGGCTAGGATAGGGAAGTAGGCTCAGATATCTTGATCATCATTAGAAACAGTGATCACCGGAGTGATCATGGGACTCTGTGTTTACTGTCTTGCTTGTTCCTTGACTATTTGTGCTTACTGACTTGCTTGTTCCTCATTGTACTACTCACCCTTAATACCTGCATGTAATTAAAATGGTATAAAAGCATATTGAAAAAAAAAACAAAAACCTGTCAGCCTCAAAACTGACTGGGGTCATGCTGCAATGTTGTCTTATTGTCTTTTTCTTTTTAATCCTCACTCCTGCCCTGGAGAACCTGTTGACTGACCGAGCAGGCTTGGTCAGATGGCACCTCAATATTGGAGCTCCAGTAAGGGGGGGGGTATAGTGATGGACATAGCGGGAATTAGACGCACACAGAGGAAAGTAAAGAAGATTTGGGCCAGCAGTGAATAAACCTTGTAGAAGGAGGAGGTAAAGGTAAAATGTGTTTTGTGTATGTGTTCAGAGTTATGCTAAAGTCTAGAGAAGCATAGGTGCTTTTAGACTTTGGAGCCTGACTAGAGACAGTTTACATCCTAGACATGAGAGAATGGGTTTCAGAAAAGCAGTCCTTCCCAACTATTCAGGGATGATTTGGCGAAAGACAAGGAAAATGAACATAAGCTGTTTCAGAGCTCTCCTAGGGACAGGAGGAGGTCAGGAGATGTCCTGTTTCCTCTCTGGCTCCTACTGAAGGAAAGCTTGGTTCTGGGGCCCTTAGGTAGGATATCTGGGTCCCTTTGGGACATCTAATTCTCTTTCCTCTCTATTGTCTGCCCTTGGCATGCCAATCTGTCCAGGTCCATCAAAACTGACTGTTTTATGTTATATCTATTTTCTTTTTGTTTTGTTGATTGAATGTTGTTCTATGTTTCATGTTCAAAAGAAAAAATGATTGAAACTTCATCTCCTGATTGTTCACCCCTTGATTTAGTTTTAACTTGTTTCAAAAAAAAATGGTTAACAGTCTCAATTGACCTTTGGAGACCTGCACCTGTAGCTAGGAGTCAAGCTCATCTGGAGAAGCCCAGCCAGGGTCTGATTGTCTGCACAAGGCTTCTCAGGTTCTATAAGGGAACTCACGGTTTTTCCTAGAAAAATCTGTGACTGTTACTGGGTTCAGCAGGTGATGAGGAGCTCCTCTCTTGAAATTACAGCTAGACAAATTAAGAATTTTGTCTGCTTTAAATAAGTAAATGTATGCAACCACACCATTTTTGTTTCTGATTGGTTTTAAAAGTATAAATATGTTCTGCCTGTGTTGTCTACAGATTATTGGCTTATAACTTATTGGGTATGATTAAAAATGATAATATTGGTAACAAGAAAGTCAGCTTAAAACTGGTAACTCCGGGTTGGAGTCATTTTAAACAACAACATGTGGCATGAGCCAACCCAGGAAAAAGAGGCCTCTAAAGATACTTCTAAATTGTGATAATATTTTATGTAATTCTTATACTAGAAACTAGACTTATACAGGATAAGATTTAAAACAATGTCTCTTTAATGAGGTATTAAAAGTTGCACTGTCATCCATTCACATATAAGAACTGGCAGCCAAACTTTGTAACGTGAAAGTAATGCTTTGGGTATTGATTTTAAAGAGAATGGACTGTTTAAAATTGGGTTTTGCTTTCCAAAGTTATAGTCATGCTCTAATATTGCAATAGAAACTTAAAAATTATGGTTAAACTGCTAGTGTTCCATTGCCTGCAGTTTGCAGTTCGATTGAAAGCTCAAGATTCTTAACTCACCCATATTTTGTAATTAGGATGATTGCTAGAGTAATAAAAGTTACAAACAGCAGTGGCCAGTATGGGCCTGCTGCCCCTTTTACACTAGTTTTATTGGATACAGTTGTAGAAACAAAATTTAACCCCCCAAGATTTGAAAGGAGATCTCAGTGGGAATGTACTTGGAATCAAACAGGTTCCTGATGAACTGTTTCAGGAATTTGTGGATAGACTACTAAAAATAGCTAGTATAATTTTTGGAGATCCTCAAGCAGGGGTTCCTTTTGTTAAACAATTGGCTTATCAGAATGCTAATGTAGTCTACCACACAGCCATCCAGCCATACAAAACAAAAACAGAATTATTCATCTTTGTGCAGAACTGGATCGTCATACAATTGGGGTCTGGCTATGGCTGCTGCCTTTCAGGAGACTACATTACAAGTAATGCTTTCATAGCTAGTGCTGAGGTGATAAGGAATATTTTAAGTATGGAGGCATAAATCATTTTAGGAAAGATTGTCCAAAAAATTAAAGATATAGACAGTAGACTATCCCACCTGGAGTCAGTCCTCACCTCAGGAGGGGTAATCATTGGGCCTGGCATCAAGCTATAGGCTCAGATTAAGAAATATTTACATCTGAATTAATGCAAAGCTCTGAGCAGGCTCAGAGAGGCTTGTGTGACACTCCTTTTGTCTTGCAAACCCTGCCTAGGTAAGTTTTTTTGGGCCCTCGCCTAGCCTTCGGAATTACTCTTAGGCCAAAGCAGCATTATTACAGATCTATCAAGATGTTGTTTAAAACAAAGTTCAAATTTAAGATTTATGAGAGGTTAATGAGGCTATGAAATTGAAGAGGCATTACAATCTAGCCTGCCTACTCCATATAGAATTATTATGGATTTGGGAGATTGTTCTTATATTTCTTTGCATCTTGGTGACTGTAGAAGGTTTGCATTTACTGTGCCTGCCTGCAATTTAAAAGAACCCATGAAGCAATATCACTGGAAAGTTTTGTCGTAAGGAATGGCTAATAGCCCTATTTTATGTCAAATTTGCTGCTACTCCAATACAATAAGTTAGGACTTTGAATCTTTCAGTGTATATTATTCATTATATGGATGGTATTTTATTAGCTGATCCCTCTAAAGGAGTTTTACTACAAGCCTTTGCTCTTATACAACAAGCTTTAAATTTTTGGGGAGTGGTTGTTGCTCCAGAAAAGATTTAAAGACAATATCCTTTTCAATATTTAGAACATCAGTTATATCCTATACAAATTGTAGCATAAAAATTCAAATAAAAAGATAATTTACTTATTTTAATAATTTTCAAAAGTTGTTAGGAGATATTAATTGGCTAAAGCCCTCACCTTAAGCTTACCACAGGAGAACTTAAACCTTAAGGGGGATGCAAATCTTAATTCCCCTTGACAATTAACTGATGAGGGATGAATAGCTTTGCAGAAAGTAGAGGAAACTATTAGCCAACAACAGATACATTATATAATCTATGATTAATTATTGGCTGTTTGCACCCACAGCAGTCCTTTGGCAAAAGGGAGCATTAATGAGGATTCATCTTTCTTTGTTTCCAAAGAAAGGTTTGACACCCTATCATGAAGCTGCTGCAGTGCTAATAAAGAATTGTAGGATAGAATTTTGAAAGTATTTTGAAAGGAATGTCTTAAGAACCTGATGAAATATTTATTCCTTGTTTCAAACAGCAATTAAATTGGTTATTGCAAAAATACTGATATTTGGCCTATTGCATGTGCAAATTTTTCAGGTAAAATTGATAATCATTATCCAAAAGGCAAGTTGTTACAACTTGCCTCAATGCATGCTTTTGTATTCCCTGTAAATTTCCTCATACAGCCCATAGAAAATGTTCTTGCTGTATTTACAGATGGCTCATTTAATGGGAAGGCAGCATATGTGACTGGATTACATGTTCATTCTCTTGAGTTTTCCCCTGCTTCAGCACAAGTAATTGAACTATGTGCTGTAGCCGCTGTTTTTGAAATGCTGAAAAATCAAGCTTTTAGTTTGTGTATTAATATAGTCAATATATAGCTCATGGCTTACAATTACTTGAAATTGTTCCCTTTTTAGATACTGCTAATTTTCAAATTTTGCAATTATTTATGTAAATACAATTTAATTTGAGGGAACATATGGTTCCTTATTTTATAGGACATTTAAGAGCTCATACTGGATTGCCTGGATCCCTTAGTGAGGGCAGATTTGTATACCAGGCAGATTATAGGCCTCACACAGGAACAATTAGCTAAACTATCTCATTCTTTACATCATTAAAATAGTAATAGTTTGAGACAATAATTTGGTATTTCTAGAGAATGTGTAAGTCAAATTGTAAAGTCTTGTCCTGAATGTCCTCAATTTCTACCTGTACCACACAATGGTGTTAATCTTGAGGACTTGAACCTAATCAATTATGGCAAATGGATGTCATTCATATTTTTGATTTTTGAAAGTTAAAATATGTACATGTTACTTGACACCTTTTCTGGCTTTCGAGTTGCATCTGCTTTAACAGGAGAAGCAACCAAAAATGTAATTAGTCATTGCCTACATTGTTATTCTATGCTGGTTGTTACAAATCAGATTAAAACAGATAATGGAATTGGCTATTGCAGTCGAGCATTTGAGACTTGCCCATACTACTGGGATTCCCTATAATCCTCAAGGACAAAGTATTGAGAATCGTGGAAATTTAAAACATTATCTTCATAAAATAATAAAGGGGGAGTTATATCCCTGTACACCACAAATTTATTTAAATCATGTTCTTTTTATTTTACATTTTTTAAAATTTGGATGCCAAGCAACTTTCTGTTGAGTGTCTATGGCACCCGACAACTAGGCATACTTATGCCTAGATGAAATGGAAGGATTCACATACTGCCATATGGCATGGTGCTGATGAGGTATTTAATATGGGGAAGAAGGCATGTTTGTGTTTTTTTCCACAGGATGCTGCAGGAGCATGCTAGCTGCCACAGTAATTAGTGAGACATGCTGATTCTGGGACAAAGAATGACGCTGACCTGTGAGCTTTCTGAGTGCCCTGACAATGGTGACAGGAAAGCTGTTTTGGACATTTGTTCCTGACCCACCTTTGCTTGCCTATATCCCTGATTGGACAAGCTTTTAAATCATGTGGGACAGAGAACATGGAGACTATGGAAATTGACTTAGAAAAATTAATCAAGCCGGGCGGTGGTGGCGCACGCCTTTAATCCCAGCACTTGGGAGGCAGAGGCAGGAGGATTTCTGAGTTCGAGGCCAGCCTGGTCTACAAAGTGAGTTCCAGGACAGCCAGGGCTACACAGAGAAACCCTGTCTCGAAAAACCAAAAAAAAAAAAAAAAAATTAATCAAATAGAGAAGTTTTAATAATGACTCTTCTATTTCCTTTAATGTGACAAGTTATTCTGACTCAATCATGAACTGGTATACAAATCAATTCAATATTAGAAATGACAGTCTTCATTCGGAAGACTGTATCTGAACTTTTTCAGAGATATATTTAGAAGTTAGCTGCAGTTCTTTATGAAGTTACATTTGCAGTAGAGGATGAAATAAACTATGCTATTTGCCATAGTCTCACATGTTTGTGACAGTGGTCTACTTACATTTAGAACCTATTCTTGACATGCCATCAGCTCGACAAGCCAGACCTCTGTAGCACCAAAACCCAACTAGCCCCTCCCTGTCTTCTCTCCCTCTTACAAATCAACCTTTCATTTCAATGCTAAGTTCTGCAGTGTTCCAAGACCCTTTATATCCTTCTATGTGAAGCCTATGGTTGACAGGGGAGTCATTCTTCCACTAATACTACAATGCAGCCTGCAGACTAACAGTCTTCTTGTGCCCGTGCCATGAGTACCCAGGCCAGGAGGAGCCTGTGATTCCATTTCTTTATCTCCTAATTCACTTCTGCTGACAGTAATGGAATAAAACCCCAAAGATGACACATCCCACTCCCTCAACTGTAGTGGGGTAGGTCCAATATCAAGGCAGAATTTATTTTTTGACTATCTCCCTTTCCATTCTCCTTGAAAGTCATTTTTAACTCCTATTAATAGTCTCTCATTTCTAATTAAACCTCTACCTCTCCCTTAATCTAAGTAGAACAAACAAGCAAACAAAGCCAGAAAACAAAAAGAGAAACTGGCAGGAATTCCCTAAATGTCTTCCCAAATCAGAGCACATTGGGTCCTCCAAGGAAATGTTCCAAATGGTGGTTCATCAGTTAGGTCTAAATAAACTGGAAACTCGAACTCCAAGAAAATTGTGGTGTTGATTCAAAAGTCTGGAGACTAGAAAATGTTGAGGTAGAGGGTGGTTGAATCATGGTCAGCATTGGAAGGCCTGAGAACTGAGAACTGCTATGTTTGATGGCAGAAAGCAAATACCTCAGGTCACACAGGGGAGATTCATCCTTCCTGTATGTTCTAGTTTCCTTCCTGTTGCTATGATAAACTGTTCTGATAGAAAGTGACTGAGATCAGGAAAGGATTTATGTGGCTTATACTTCCAGGTCACAGTCCATTGCTGAGGGAAGTCAAGGCTGGAATCCAAGTAGTGTGTATCTTTAAGCAGGAAGCCTGGAGGAAGGCTGCTTGCTGACTTGCTCACAGGCTCAGCTCAGGTACTTCCTGGGGTACTCCGGGGACTACTGGTGCAAAGATATTGCCCACATGGGTGGGGCCCTCCTAACACAATTATCAAAGTTGACAGCCCCACTTAGACTTGGCAGCCCAACCTGATAAAGACAATTACTCAATTGAGACTTTCCAGCTGACCCCAGGCTAAAGTTGACAGTTATGTTAACTAGGATACTCTACATTTACTATCTTCTGGAGACACCATTGGCTAGGATGTTGCCCACCCACCCTGATGTACTGATTCAAATGTTAATCTCCCTCATAAACACCCTGTAGATACACCCAGATCATAATCCTGCACTGGTTGTCTGGGTATCCCATAGTTGGTCAAATTCACACATAAACTTGATCATCACCTATATCTCCAGTGAAGCTTAACGCAGCCTTGCATTGATCATTCCTTCATATCTTAAAAATAAAATTTAAAAGTTTTATCAACTAACTGAATCATTATATATTATGGTTAAGATTACATTAGAAATTTTTATTATAATGAAAATTATATCATAGGCTAGTGAGACCCCCAAACCATGGTGACCTTAGTATCAACCATAAAATTCATGTAAATGTGGATGGAGAGACTTGACTCCTTAATGTTATCATTTGGCCTCCACATATATGCTCTGAGATATGTGTTCCACTATACCATATGCACATATAATTAATAATCATAAATAGTAATTAAATAATGTAATTGTTTAATTTTTAAATTAAGTTTTATATCATTTCTAAGTATACAGTAATGGAATTATTCTTACCATGTTGTTCAGTGATGACTACTATTTACTTTTAATTTTTTTGTCATTTTAATAAACTTTATATTCATTACAGGTGACTCAGCTCCTGGTGACCACTAATCTGCTTCTATGTCTATCTACTTCAGATATTTCATATAGATTATATAATTATATATTGTTATATATATATTTAATTATTTATTTAAATAATTTATTTATTATTTAAATTAATTTTTATTTATTATTTTATATATTATTTATTTAAATTAATTTTTAAATAAATTAATTAAATTTATTTAAATTATTTATTTAAATAATTTATTATTTATATTATATAATTATATATAATTATAATATAATTATATAACAATTCCTTAGCATGTTCTCAAAGTTCATCCCTGTTGCACTCCTCCTTTTTATGGATGGATAATTGTCCATTTTATGCGCACACACCACATCTTGTTTATCTATTTACTTGGTCCTGGCATTTGGGTTGCTTCTGCCTGGTTATTGTGAAGGATGCCTCCATAGCCCTTGCACAAGTGCAGACAGCTGAGCTTTCCCCATTATTGTCGAAGAACTGCTGAGTCATGGTAATTTGTGCCTGACTTTCTGCTGAGTCATGGTAATTTATGCCTGACTTTCTGCTGAGTCCTAGTAATTTATGTCTGATTTTCTGCAAAGCCACTGAGCAATTTTCTAGAGTGCTATACCATTTTATACTGATATCTTCAGGACACAAAGGTCCAGTTTCCCCACATTTGGGCTCCTTCACAAGCAGGATTGAGCTGCCTTCCATGAGGGAGTTCTGCTTCATTTAACTGCTCACCTATTCCTGTTGTTTTAATTGGTCTAATTCTTTTGGCCACTTCCTGTATATCAACAAGCCTAGACTTCCTGTCTTAGAAGAGAGCCCATATCCTCCAAGACCTTTTGGTGTCTGTCTCTCCCTGCACTTGCTTGCCTTCTACTCACTCCTGTGTTGAAAGCAAGGTTCTCCAACCTCCTCCCCACCTGCACCACTGAAATTCCACTGGCCAACTTCCCGGACCCCCGGAACACAACCTTTATGAGGTATTTTGAACGTGTTGATTAGTTCATTCTCCATAAAACACTCCCCTTCAGAGATTCCTAGAAACCTCTCACCACTAGTGTCTCCGTGTTTCTGAGGGCGTCTTCTCAACTGTCTCCCAAAGCTTTCACAATTTCTCAGGCAGTGCCCTCAGCTTAGGTTCAAGTTTCAAGTGTGTGTGTGTTTGTGTGAGACTCGGTCCCAGCCATTACACTCACTGTTGGCTCTGAATTCCTCAGTGGATCCCAGGGCCTCTCCTGCTAGGTAAGCCAAGTTCTTCCGGTGCCCTGCTTGCTTTTCTGCCCCATTGCTCATCAATCCGCTCAATGCTCTCAATACAAGTGTCTTGGAGTTGCCAAGACAACAAGTGTTTCACGGCCCCATGCTTCTGTGTTTGGCCTTTCCACTGCATGGAATATTCTGCACTTTCTTCAGGAGGTTCTCCTAACAGTGATGGTTTTAGCAGCTTTATTAGTAATGTTTGTTGTTACTATTGCTTTTAATAGTTGTATCCTTTCTTAATGGGGATTGTCACAACCATGGAAATCACTAAACAAATAAGTAAGCGTTCCACATATCTTTCTGGTTTACAGTTGTTTTTGTCTCAAACAACTGATTTAGCTGCTTAGCTTAGTCTATGCAAATAAAATAAACTCTTCGTAAACAAAAATATTTTAAGTATTTTCCATTACCCGTTTTGCCTTCCATTTAGCATCACTTATTTGCTTGCATTTTAACTTTCTTTCTTAATCTTTACGGACTGAAGGGAGTGAGTTGCCATATCCCCTATATGTTCATTATACTATAGAATATTTTAAGCAATTCAGAGTCCCCCCAACTGTTAAGAAATAGCAAACATCAGAGTACCTTGTATATTTTCAGTACTGGTAGTATAAAATGCTGACTAGGTAAATAAGCTTTCCCCCCTAAGGTGTGAGGTTTTAATTGGCCCAGTTTAGAGCTGAATTTGTCATGAAGCTAGAGAAACTCAAGCTTTACCTGAACAATCTTATACATATTTCAAAGCAGGGCTCTAGGGTTGTAGGAACTTGAAGCGCCACAAAAGCCAGGCTTGTCCCTGGTCTAATGAGAATCATGAATCTCGAGTCACTGTAGTTGCCTGAGTGTGGGTGCGGAGCTCTCTGTTGTTCTGATAGGCTTCCCACCCAGCTACCCACTTTTGAGAAGCATACAAAGCTCTGTGTGTCATTATTAAGATGGTGCCTTCAGAATTTGTTCAACGTTAGCAGCAATGAGCCAGGCGAAAGTCTAGTCTTCAGGTTTCAAATTAAGTCTCACTCAGATGGGTATTTCAAATGAGAGATTGTTCATTCCTATGGCTAAGGGAAAGGTAATAGAGCAAAATTAATTTGCCACTTTGAGTTGCATGTTATTTTGTCATGATACTGTGAGGGGGCAGATGATCTCAGAGATAGACAGTGTTCCAGAAATAAAATGACTGATGTCACTCACTCACAGGAATGGGATCATAGTCGGAACCACATGACAATGGCTGAATGTCAACTCTCTGCCTGTGTTTTCCTTCCACACTGTGAGTACATGTGAGTCAGAAGGATGGAGACAAAGAAGTGAAATAACTGCGTAACCATTGGGAGGACTACCTCTGTGACCTGGGAGCAAAACACAACCCTTGGGAGGACTACCTTTGTGGCCTGGAATCACAACACAATTCTTGGGAGGACTACCTCTGTGGCCTGGGAGCATAACACAACCCTTGGGAGGACTACCTCTGTGGCCTGGGAGCATAACACAACCCTTGGGAGGACTACCTTTGTGGTCTGGGATCAGAGCACAATCCTTGGGAACACTACCTTAGTGACCTAGGATCAGAACACAACCCTTGGGAGGACGACCTCTGTCCCCTGGGATCAGATCCAGCTTGAGTAGTGAAGGGCTGTGGAGAATGTACTGTCAAGAGATGACACTTCTTAAACCAGAACATGTTGCTTACTAGCCTTGTCAGAGTCTAATACAGTCAATCCCATCATAATGTTCTCAGATAGGAGGATATATTTTTGCTGTGATCAGGCAACCCATGTCCATGGGTAGGCATTGGTTATTTTTTTAAATCACTCACTTAAAAAAATCACTAAGCCTCAAGTCACTTTCATGTCTCACTCTATGCCATGGGAAGCCTACTTCAGAAGGACCCATCTCAAGATGGTATCTTGGACTCAAAGTAGGAGCTTAGGCAACATTCCATTGTTTAGCTCAACATTAACTGTGTAGACATCTGAATCCTAGCAAACATCCCAGGACCACCAAGTGACTATGAAGAAATGAGGAGACAATAAGCCAAGGGTAATGACTCCACTCAGAATTTGTGGGAGGGTGGTGCTGGCGCTTGGTCATCCCTGCCTCCCACTTTCCGTAGCCAGTGCCTCCTCCTCCAGAACCATGCTAATGAATCCAGCTGCAGAGGGTCCCCAGAGGTTGAAGAGCAACAGTCTAATGCCAGAAGCTAGCAGCTGAGCCCAGGGACGGCCACATCCCTAGCCACGAAGAGGACTGGTCAGAATAGCAATGCGGCCTGACCCACATGTAGTCCTGACGCCTAGACCTCTTTCTTGGTGGTGCTGATGATGTGCTTCCAGCTTAAGTTGGCTTAAGCAAGGCTTGTCAGAAAGCCTGATGCAAGTCTTTGAGCCACAGGGAACCTTCATGGTTCTAAGTGCTAAGTGGAAGTGGGGTGCGTACAATGAGAGAAAGAGGTAGGTCAGCTTCAGGTGCCCGGCCACCTTTGTGCTAAAGCCTTATGTGGGAGCAGAGTAGACAGAGCAGTACAGCAAGCTACTTCAATTCTTCTAGAAGGGCACGAACCCTCTCATGGGGCCCCACCCTTAGGATCTCATCCAAGAGCCTTTACTCTTAGGATCTTCCAATTTGGTGTTAGGTCTTCACTATGGGTCTTATGGGAAACTCAGACATCTATGCTGTAGGGATCGGCCCTGAAGCAATGCACTCCTCCACATCACTGCCAACTGTGCTGCCCACCTGGGACCTGTTCTTTTCAAGGGTGGCTTAATGGCCGTTTTCTGTCTTTGCACTGCTCCTGTCAAATGGCAAGGCAAATCTAGCACTGAGGAGATTTTAAAGATGTTTTACTATGGGTTTTTTTGGTTGCTACAACCTAATGGTGGGCCTGAAAGGGACATGGCTTTGGGCTGAAGATGACCTTCAATGTTCATATCAGGATATACCCAGTGAGTGTTGACGTGAAGATAACTGCCAGGGAGATGTTGGAGGCAAGATGTGGGTGGAAGAGACAGAATGTGTTAGAGGACAAGCCTCAGTTCCATGAATCAGAGCATGACATGATGTACCATCATGTGACAAGCCGCCTATCTGTAATCCCTTCAATGGGAATGAAAATACGAGAGCAGCAGAAAGAGCTGAATCACTTCTGGAGATTAATTCAAGGTCCACTCCTAGCCCACCAAGCTACACTCCAGTGAATGAGGGAATTGAATTTCAGGAATTGAATCTCAGGACGGACGCCATCTTCTGGGAATTTGTCAAGCTCCAGAGTTGGCAGACTAGATACATCGATGTTGTGAGGGATTTCTCAATGACATGGTCCAATTTATATCTCAGTGTCCCCAGTGCAAGAATGAGGTCATCCCTGGGAAGAAACTGCCACTGCTGGGCCAAGCTCTGTGCTGGCCAATCTCATTTGCAGAGCTGTGTACAGACTCTGTAAGGCCCAGAGAGCATGTGGTCCCCTCACCTGGGGTGTCTGGCTGGAGTCTGAGCATAGATGCAACCTTGGAAGGCTTTGGGCATCAGGAACCTGGCCAGGAAACCTTTTATTTAAGCTCTTTTTTTTTTTAAACCTTTTAAGGTATTACTTAAATTTAATTTCAGAAGAGAGCTACTCAATTTCAATGACACAAATGGACATTGTACCATTAAAAACCAAAATAAAATATGCTCTAGACATAATAGTTTCTACTTTCCAACCTGAGCTATTAGTTCCCACTAGAATTTTATTATAAAGATTTTCAGACATGAGGAAAATAACTTTTTGTAAATACTTATATCCTTCCTCTTAAATTCTACAATTAAAATTTTCTAAACTTAATTTGTTATATATATATTCCCCTACAAATACTTCAATTTTTATGTCATTGTTGAATATTCTTGTTGTTCTTTTCCTTCTGATATAAAATGTATAGGCCATGTAACATAAAGATATGAGTAATTTGAACAAGCCAGTGTCCATGCGGTGACTACATATGTAGACCCCTACAGTATACAGTCTGATCAGGAGACAGTGGTATGTAGCTTTCTCCCAACTGTAGTGATCTGAATGAAATTGTCTCCCATAGGCTCAGATTTAAACACTTGATTCCTGGTTTGTGGTTCTATTTGGGAGGGTTAAGTGATATGGTGGTGTTGGAAGTGTAACGCTGTGGGCAGGTTTTGTAATCTGACTTTCAGGCTCTTCCCAATTCCTGTTCACTGTCTCTGCTGTGTACGTGTGGTCCAAAATGTGAGCTCACAGCTTCCTGTTCCTGCCGCCATGCCTGCCACACGCTGCCGTGCTCAGTCACCCTCAATGGATCCTTTGGGACCAAATGGATTCTCTCTTCTCTAAGTTATCTTAGTCATTGTGTTTTATCACAACAGAAAAGTAATGAATACACTAACCCTAAGTAAGATCTCACACACACACACCCCACCTGTAATTTTAGCCTTTATCAACATACAGAATGTTGGCATTGCCAGAAGTTTCCCTCACATCCCTTCAGAAATCATTCTCCATCTCTGCCTATTCACATCCAAGCACTTTGTTTTAATTTGGCTATTGATCTGTTTTACCAGTCTGAAAATTTATCGTACCCATTTGGCATGAACTCTGGTGCGGAATGCTTCTCCCATCCAGTATAATGTTATTGATATTCATCTAAACTGCTGTATATGTCAGGAATTCCTTTGTTTTCATTACTGAGTGCTATTCCATTATGTATACCTCTCAGTTTGTACACTCCTTTTGTATCCAACTGTCAACCCAGGCTTCCGAGTTTTGCCGACTATGGGAAAAGCTGCTGATGACAATTTCAGGCAGATCTCCTTATAAACATGCTGTCGTTTTCCTTTGGTGAATACCCAGGAGTGAACCTGCTGATCTTGGTAGGTGTGATTTTTTTTTTAACACTCTTACCAGCAAGGTGGAGCATCCTGTTTTGCTACACATACTCATTTGGCACCAACTCTCTTTCTAATTTTAATTCTTCTAGTGGGTGTAGAGTCACTTAAGATTCTATTTTGGCAAATTTTCCAAACTAGCAATATATGTGGATCAAGTTTGAAGGAAATATTGCTGGAGGAGACTGACCTATGTGGCTTTTAAAGGGTTACTTATCTGAATTTGGACTGTGCTCATAAGCTCTGGTGAAGGGATGTGAAATGGATAGCCAGACACATTCTTCAGTTTCTAACTCTCTCACCTAGATTATGAGACAATGAAGGTAATGCCAAGGAGACTCAGGCTGTTGCAGGAGGGGAAGGAGCTTTGTGTTCTGAAGGGAGGACCATAAGCTCTTCCCCTATCTGCCTCTAGGAGGGCCATTCCTAGAGAGCTAGCTCAGCCATGTGAAGTCATAGATTACCCAGAGAAGAGACACCTGTCTCTAATGTCAACTCCTGGGTTCCAGAGAAAGAAATTAATGTTTTTGAACATCAACACTGTGTCAATACCTTTGGGGAAATTTGTATATTCTTCCTTTAAACTGTCAGAACAATATCCCTGTCAATCAGGTATAAACAACCTCATGTTAAAGATGTGAAGCAGAGACTCATAGAACTCCAGTAACTTTCCCCAGGATGGACAGACAGACAGACGTGGAGGCGCGCACGATCCTGAACCTGACTCTGCACCTTAGGCTCTCCCTTGATGAGCACCCACAAAACACATCACTGGGGCTGAACAGAGCCTTGGGACCCAGAGCCAGTAGTGGTAGTGAGTACCGTGTGTCTCACCAATGAGTCTGTCTCCCTCTCTCTTTCCGGCTGTCTATTTCCTCCTGTAGTAAAGACAGGACTGGTTCTTTCCACCCATGAGCATAATCAGTCCTTCAGAGGCCTCCAATGGAAATGAACTCAGCCAGCTTCTCTGTAGCTCTGCTTCAGCCTCAGGGCTTTTCTCTTGCAGAGTGAGACCACCAGCTGCCAGTCTCCTGCTGCTGCTTGCTGTCTAGGTGCCTCTCTGCCCCCTCACTGTCTCCCTCTTCATTCCCCTCTCAGTGTGAGGCAGCAGGGAACCGTGTCTCTCCAGTCTGAGTTACCTGTTCCTGAAATGCACCGGCTTGCTCCTCAAATCCGGCTGTTCGGAAATAATTGACAACGTCCATCACGGCCCAGTCTGCGGGGTCGGGAGGCCTCCCATTTTCCATGGAACTGCAAAATACAAATCCAGTCAGAGTGGGGCTTGTATGCAGATATGCACAGGCTCACTGCCTTGCCTCCCAGGGCTGGTCTGAGCCAGCTCACTGGGAGCCTGGTGCTCATTTCCCTAGGAGTCATCCCAGTCTACCCACAGAAGGACTCAGGTTTTCTGTGTCTTGGTTTCTTGTGATTACTACTCCTATGGGTACAGCCACTGCTTTCTTAGTGAAGTATTTGACCTTTAATGAAAATGATTCCCACAAATATCTTTTCTCTACTCATTTTTGATGGGCTGTAGCTAAATATGTCTATTGTAATTTCAGTATGAATAGACACTGTACAATGTGACTCAGAAAGCCATTCCTGTAGACGGCCTCTCTGCTCCATTCGGCCCCTCCCCTTATGATACTCTCTCTACCTGATGAGGGTTGGCCTCTGCACTAAGGTACTTCCCGGCACCACAAGGAAAGTACTTAAGTTATAATCTGCTTTAAGACCCAATACTCCATTCAAATTACCACCATAGTATACCTGTCATTCCAGGGTAAACACTGTTTTAAGAACTCAAGTGAGAGACGTAGACCAGAGATACACATGTGAACCTGGTTGGTTCTCGTTGTATTATTCCAAGTGTCAAGCATGAGCTTAAGGAAGTTGGTCAACATTGTTCAAAATGAATTACAGTGATTTAGGTAGATGGAAATCAGGCATCTGTTTGAGAGGCTCAGGTAACCCTCCTCAGTGGTTCAGAGAGGTGGGAAAAAATAAGAGTGGGAAGGAAAGCAACCGTGCAGCATCTGGGATGGTCTCATTTCAGGAGGATCTGTCTATATGTCACCCAAGGGAGTTCCCAGAAGGTCCATCTGATCACATTGTTTCTCGGATTAAATCCTTCAACGGCTTCCTGTTCCTGTGGCAAGTTCCCACAAGCATAACGGAAGTCCTTCAGGACAAAGACCTCTACCTTTCCAACTACGAATGCATTTGGGAGCAAAAGACAGGATAACCTCTATCTATGTGCCTTCCAGTGTCCTGAGAGGACACTGATCACCAACAGACTATCCAAGTACAGCTGCAAGTTACTCAAACAGCTAAGAAGGACATGAACCCGCACTGTGACAGGCCAGACCTAGAATGTTTCACTGGAAGCATCAGGGGTTAACTATAAAGACATCAGGTGAAGATTATTCCAAGATCTGTGGTAGGGATGCAGCCAGCCAAGGAGCCGTGACAGTCTTGGAGGCCACACTGTGGATTCCAGACTTCTCCTAAGAGAAGTGGGAAGTTGGTGAATGGCCTTATGGGAAATGGGTGATCTAGTTGAGGCACATCTAGAAGAGTATTGGAGAGGAGTGAGAAGGGGAGACCGGGTGTAGATGAGAAACGTACTGCAGTCACCTCTGCAGGTCAGGATCTCAGATGGGAGTAGTGGCTAAGGAAAATGAGGCGCAACCGAGCCAACCAAATCCCATTCTTAGAGAAAAGGGAGCGCATGGCTCACCAGTAGACACGTCATTTCTCGGTGGTACTTAATTTACAAACATTTAGAGCCAATGCTTGCTAGTTAGATGAGTTATCCTTTCAAGTTTAGCCTGAATCATAAGTAGTGTTTGCCTATATCTTCAAGTTTCTATTCCTGTGAAAAAAAACCACCATGACCAAAAAGCAACACAGGGAAGAAAGGGTTCATTTTGCTTATACTTCTAAAAGGAAGTCAGGGTAGGACCCAGAGTCCTGGTGCTGATTACTCTCTCAATCCTTGTTGCTTGTTTGTGTTTTGTCTTGTTCCTTAGACCCTGAGGCCACCCGCATAAGGGTAGTGCTGCTTGTAATGCCTCCCACCCCCACATCAATCATTAGTCAAGAAAATGCCCATGGACTTACAGTAGGAACACTGGCTAAGTTCAATTGTTGTTCTCTCTTCTGAGATAACACCAGCTTGTGTCAAGTAAACAAACAAAACAACAACATCAAAACCACCATGTGCTAGCTGGTTGTTGCATCAGTGGGACACAAGCTAGAGTCAGTAGAGAGGTAGGAGCTTCACTGAGGAAATGCCTCCATGAGATGGGGCTGTAAGACACACACACACACTCTCTCTCCCTCTCTCTTGGTTTTTTGAGACAGAGTTTTTCTGTGTAGCCCTGGCTGTCCTGGAACTCACTCTGTAGACCAGGCTGGCCTTGAACTCAGAAATATGCCTGCCTCTGCCTCCCAGGTGCTGGGATTATAAGCATGTGCCACCACTGCCCGGGTGTAAGATACTTTCTCAATTACTGATTTGTTGTGGATGGTTCTGGTGCTATTTATATTTTGATGTTAATTCTGTTTTACCAGGAGTGACTGCCTGGAATGAGGAATGAGTCATGTACTCAGGTGACTTCTTGTGAACCTTGCCCTAATGAATAAAGGAGCCAATCACTGGGTGGAACTTCTGGGTTGGACAGAGGAAGAGAGGAGGCAGGAAAGAGATAGGGGTTTTTGGACAGGGATATCGATAGGTCAAGATGTAGCTACCAGTGTCGTTGGGTTTCAATGGTGGATTCTCCACCAAAGAATTTAGATTTAATATGGCTTACAAGATTAGGATTCTAGTTGATGCTCGCAGCAATTGGGTTAATGTTGTTTCTGAACTAAGTTTGTGTGTTTTCCTTGGTGGCTCAACTGGGTTTATGAGAGAAAGGTATGATAGCAAAGCATGTGTTTGCAAGAAATGCAGCCCAAAAGGCCATGGGAATTTTGAATCATGGGGCTGGTGTGGTAGCAACCCACCAGAGGGAACTTAGCAAGTTGGGTGGAGAGATTTTGGAGCTCTGAGTCAGAGTCTCCACTAGATGAGTACCAGTGCCTGGCTGGCCCGCCTCTCTCGGTGCCTTGCCGGCAATAGTATGGACTCAGTTTTTAATACTTCCTGCAACACTGAGAGACAAGGAGGGCCTAGCCTATGGGGTGTGATGCCATCCCTGGGCTGATAGTCCTGGGTTCTATTAGAAAGCAAACTAAACAAGCCATAAGAGACAAGCCAGAAAGCAGCACTCCTCCACGGCCCACACATCACCTCCTGCCTCTAGGTTCCAGCCCTGTTTGAGTTCCTGTCCTGACTTCCTTCAAGAATGAACAGCAATGTGGAAGTGCAAGTTAAATAAACCCTTTCTCCCCAATTTGTTTGTGGTCATGGTGTTTGGTCACAGCAATAGAAACCCTAACTAAAACAGACCATAATAACCTTGTAGTTTTGAATACAAGACTTCCTACTACTTAAACTATCAGTGATATCTCTGAGAGGAGGGAACTCATCTTCATAATAATGATAATAATAAAAATAATAATAAAAAATAACAACAATAATCAAGCACTAATTATATATTTTTATACCAATGTGACTTTGGGGGTGCGTTATCCATGTGCTGAGATTTCCCATCATCTTAGTAAAATAAACAAGTATGAGCTGACCCTGAGGAACATCTTCAAGGCTCGACTTTCCATCCCTCACCTGGTCACGACAGGCCTGAAGAATGCTACCACGTGAGTTTGCTATTCTAACAAATCTCTTAAGCTTTCTAATAGTCTCACTTCTAGCAACAAGCGGAGTCCCACAGAGCAGACTTTTAAGTGCCTGGGAAATACTTGAGTTCACATTCCCTGCGGTTGACTTCAGTTAGTCACCTGTCTTCATAAAGCACGGTATTTGACTGTGATACCTGTGCTGTGGTATGATTTCAAGATGGAGGCTCTCTGGATTCCCTTTGGATTTCTGTAACACCATCACATTCACGATTCTGAGATGCCTTTGACAATTTGAAATGCTGTAGAAAAAAAGGTTGGCAAAAGTGCTGGTGGTATGGGTAAGTACTGGGGTGACGAGGAACTGTCACTTTCTCACGGGCAAGATGAGGGAATTCACCCAGGGTAAATGGGGTTAGTAACTAATCAGTATACATTTATGGTCTGTCTGGTTTAAGTTAAATAGCAGAGAAGACTGAAGTAATTTAGGAAAATTTAACAATGAGGGACTACTCATATCCTAAGAGGAAAGACCTGTTTAATTTCATTGCTTTCTTTACCAGCATCTATGACAGGTTTGTGTGGACACACAAAGACAAGTTATATGAGATGAACTACAGAGTATGATATGTTTCTCATGGGTCACAAAACGTCAGTCTTCCGCCTCCATCTGAACTGGAAACCCACTTTTTAAAACCCACCTTTAGGAAATTGAAGCTCAGAACTGGGTAGGAACTCACCCCAAATAGTACCGTAGGCTAGATCACCCCAGGACTAGATTCCAGAGACTCTTTACTACAAACCTGTGCTCTTCCTCTGAATTCACCATTAGACAACTACTGATGGGCAGCTATGCTTTTCTCAATATTGCACTAGGTGCAGGATAAAGAACAGAGAATGCACAATTCTTGCCCCTGGAGATGTGCCAATCCCGTGAGGGAAAACAAAAATAGCCAAGTAATGCTAGAACTGAGGGTTTACAAAGGGCTAATTAGGATGTATGCAATAGAAGGCTGGTTAGATGTCCCACTTGAACAGTTAAAGACCAGTCATTTAAATAGATATTTGTTACTCCAAACACTCAGCTTCTAAGCTAGGCCTTCAAAGAGGGAAGGGTTTGCTGACCCCACCAGGGATGTCAGCAACAGTTTCAAGGACAGTGGTGTATCATTCAAGGTCACCTTAAGGGAATGTGGAGAAGGAGGATTTAAGACCAAATAATATCTGAAGCTGGGTAAGTTTGGAGGGTGGGTTTACATGGCCATTTGTTTGCTGGGGAAGTACTATGTCTGCTTCAAAGACATTTTTTGTTGCCAAACTGAGATACTCAACTTTCTCCACTATAAATGGACTGTTGCCTTCACATGTTATCACAAGTACACATCAGATTCCAGCAGGAATTTAAAAGGCACAGTTCAAGACACTTCTGAGAGGGTGGCTCCATTTTAGCCAAATGAGACAGAAGTGTGCCATGGTCTCTTTGACACTTCCTATTTACTATCATAGTGGAGTCTTTCTTTGAAAATGTATATAAACTTGTTACATTTATGAGTAATTTATGGGCATGATATCTGGAAAAATGTATGACTATTATGCTTCATTCAAAATATCAAGAAAGTAAGGGGCAGAGTTCTCTTCAATTTTCTTACTTTCTCAAGTCAGTGTTTCCACTCAACCTTGTAGCTCATGGGCATACAGCTAGAAACACCACGTTCCAGTGAAAATTCATCATGACTGAATAACATATACTAGAGAATCCTTCTCCTTTAATGATATAACTCACTTTTAAGAAGAGATAAAGATGCAATAATCGTGATAGTCAATAAAAAAAACCTGGCATATATATGCAACTTTACTGAGATGTTCTTGTGAGCATTTTCATAACTGCACAATCATGATTTTATGAGACCAAAGTGCTGCCCACCGCACCAAGTGGACAATACATCATACTTTTAAGTGCTAGGAGAAAAAGTCTCCATTTCTCTTTCCATGAGGCTGGCAAAAATAACAGAAACTTTCTCAAGATCTAGCTCAGATATATTTTATGGTGTTTATGATATATGGACTCTGGGCGCTGGTCAGAGAAGAAAGATTATGATGGCTGAATGATCTTCACTGCCAATTTGCACACTTCTGGGAATGTTGGTGAGGGTGTTCCCATAGAAAGCACACACACACACACACACAGAGAGAGAGAGAGAGAGAGAGAGAGACAGAGAGAGAGAGAGAGAGAGACAGAGAGAGAGACAGAGAGAGACAGAGAGAGACAGAGAGAGACAGAGAGCTCCTCTAGTGAATGCCAATATACTACTATTCATTTTGATATTTTGATATTCCCTTATGTGTGTTATACATCCATCTTGCAACAAATGAATGAACAATGCAAAGCCAGGGGAAGGTGATGTCCTCATGTCTGGTATTTGATAAAGAAAACTGGTACCAGGAAACCGAGTTGTTGCTACAACTTTACTTGTCCATTTGAATTAGAAAAACTAGGAATTAGTTTGTGGGAAGAACTAGAAAACATGTGGAGGTAAAGGCTGGAGGGGCTCTAGAATGCTCTAAGCAGAGTTTGATGGAAAACCAGAAAAACAGAGAGCTGAGAAAACTTCAGACAGTGAATGCCTGGCCATAAGGTCATGGGGTGAGAACTTTAATGGAATTGGATTAGCAATCTTCAGGTAATATTCTGGTAATGAGTTTGTCTGCATCTTGCATGTGCTTTGAGTCTTTGGGAGGCTGAGGTTAAATGGAGTGCAGTAGTTAATCCACGAGAGGGTATCTTATAGCTGCTTAGCATCAATGCTCAACACTGTTGTAAGGCTATGTATGACTTACTAGAAGAGTCGTAGTGCAGATTGGGAGCAGAAGCAAAGTGGATTGATTAGAAATACTTGTAGTCTGCCCAGAAAGGGTATGTGTTCAATGCTGAGACCAAAGAATAGTAATTTGTTAGAGATTGGCCACATAAAACCCATTTTATGGTCCCATTATAGGGTGTAGAAATGTAAATGCATCCAACAGACTTTCCCTGGAGAAGAGATATATCTAGGATATCCTATGTGTACAGTCTATGCAGTAAACAGTTTCCCAAGATGCAGCCATTCAAAAGTCACAGCCCAAGAGACCTGGCTGCTTCTTGAGCTTCAGGCCAACTCTGGTTTGGCAGGAATGTGGAATGTAATATTCTAGAATCCCACAGCCTTTTGGAGAACAGGAAGTGTGCAGCTGCATTGGACTCCCTGGGGGTAGTTCCTGAGAGGGAAATGCATGAAACTATGAGAGCAAATCTGAAGATGCAAGGGAGACCCCAGGAAGTTTCTGAATATCTCCAGTGAACATGAATGTCTGCTGGGAAGATCTGCAGGCAGGGTACAAGTGAGTGGACGGGTTATATGGCCTGAACTGGCAAGACCATAGGGTGGGACTGCCCTCAAGCTCTTTGGATTTTACATCCTTCTACCCTGAATAAGCTACAGACTTCATATTTGTCCCGCTGGGCTTTGGTCTTATTTTGGCTTTATTTATCTCTACTCTACAAATATCTCATTTTTTTAAACTAAGAATGATTCCTGGATAATTGTGTATTTATTGTAAGAACACAATATTTAAGTTGTGTTCATAGGGCTCACAGGTAAGGGTTGAAGCCCATCTCAGAGGAGACTTTGGGCTTAAACTTTTGAACAGCGTTGAAACTGTTAAGATTAAAGGTCTTCTTGGTGTTTGACTAGGTGCATCTTGGGTTATAGAAGGCTGTGAGCCTCTGGGCAGCACAGGTAGAGTGCTGAGATTTGACAGGAAGCACACCACTGAGCTAATCCACTGATGGGTCCATAATGTGATGATGAGATTGGCAGGTGATATGTAAAGGGGTAAGGCATAGTGGGAGGAAGTAGGTCCCTAAGGGAGGTGTCACAGAAAGTTAAGTCTTGCCCTGTATTCTATCTCCACTCAGCTACCATGACTTCGCTGTTGGGCACCATTACCCCACCATGATGCTGTGTCTAATTTCATGGAGACCGTTGACTATGACTAAAACCTCTAAGATACACGAGCCCAAATAAACTCGTCTTCCTTTTAAGTTTGCGTTTCTCAGGTATTTGACACACAAATAAAAGGACACTTTGGATAAATATAATCTGTATAAGTTTTACAACTTTTTTTAAACCATTACATCTCTCCTTCAATTTAGGAGAGAAAAGGAGTTTCAGATCCTGGCTAATGATTATGGCAATGCTTCTGTCATGCTGCTCTTTCGATAAGACTCTTCCTAAACGTTACTTATTTTTACACTCAGAAATGGACTCTAATTTTGTAGTGCCTTTATTTTTATGACTTATTTTTAAATCAAATTACACTACCCCTTGCTCATGTTTTAAAATAGCCTTTGGTTGAACTCTTTGCTTATGAAAAAACCCTAAGAACGCAGCAACTGAACAGGATTTCACTTTCTCTCCCTTCCCTGCCCCCCCCCCCCATCATAGCAACAAGCAGAGATGTGGCTAAAGGCTGGCCCAAGAGGTGGAAGGAACAGTTCAAAGGTTCTTGATGGGACATTTTTTTCATTTAAAAATATTCAGATAAATGGGAGTTGAATGCATTTAGCTGCAGCATACCCAAGGGATGAGATTTCTGGGAAGCAAATAGCTTTCTGTGTGTTCTGAGGTCTGAAGCTAAGCATTCTAAGAGTTGATTTAAATACAGCTTTGGACTGAATTGAATCAAACGGACAACAGACTCAAATCTAGCTTGCCCATGATTTTGCTTATGCCACTTAAATCTTTCTCTCTGTTTTACTTCTAGACACTAAAGGCCTACTTTCTTGTTTTTAAGTAGCAGTTTAAATGTCCCCTTCTGAATACTGCCAGTAAATGTTTCATTCCAATTATTAATTAATAAAATTTTAATGGGTCTATGATGAGACAGACACTTGATAAACACTGGAACCCACAGCCTCATGGAAAGACGCTAGCAAGGCAGTATTTTTGGAGTTGGCTGGGTGTGCGGTCATACCTTTTCCAACTATGATTTACATAAAATACAAATGCAGATCTAAGAAGAAAATCTGTGTTCAACCAGAGATACAACCAGAAATGGAAACTATACAACAAACTAATAAAACATGGCAAAAATGTGAAATAGCCCAATAATGTTATGTTGATAACATGTTAAAGTAACATTTTTTTTGGTTTTTGGTTTTTGTTGGTTTTTTTGTTGTTTTTTTTTTTGTTGTTGTTTGTTTGTTTTTTCAAGACAGGGTTTCTTTGTATAGCCCTGGTTGGCTTGGAACTCACTGTGTAGACCATGCTGGCCTCGAACTCAGAAAACCACCTGCCTCTCCTCCCAAGTGCTGGGATTAAAGGCATGCACCACCATTGCCTGGCTTAAAGTAAACATTTTTGATAGTTAAATACAGCACACTACTGAAATTTGTTTCATTGTTTCACAAATCACCTCTATAAACTTTCAAATTACCTAAGTGGCTACAGACTTATTGCCACAGGATATATATATATATATATATATATATATATATATACACACACACACACACACACACACACACATATTCCTTTATAATGACTGGTATTTTCATATTAAAATTTACCAAGTGAATGAGTTTGTGACTGTGACTTGATTTTCATTTTCTTTGTCACTTTTAGTACTGAGTGTGATGGTTTGTATATGTTTGGCCCAGGGAGTAACACTTTTAGAAAGTGTGGCCCTGTTGGAGTAAGTGTATCATTGTGGGTGTGGGCTTTAAGACCTTCATCCTAGTTGCCTGGAAGCCAGTTTTCCACTAGCAGCCTTCAGATTAAGATGTAGAACTTTCAGCTCTGCCTGAACCATGCCTGCCTCTGGATGCTGCCATGTTCCCACCTTGATGATAATGGACTGAACTTCTGAACCTGTAAGCCAGCCCCAATTAAATGTTGTCCTTTATAAGCATTGCCTTGGTCATGGTGTCTGTTCACAGTGGTAGAACCCTAATTAAGACACTGAGTGTATCCTCACATGCTAACTGGACATTTAAGTATTACCTCCTGTGGAATCTCTTGCCCTTCAGAAATCGTTCAGTGGAGTGTAAGCTTTGGTTGTTGCTTGCCAACATCTTACTGATGCAGATGAAAAAGAACCAAAAAAAATTTTACCAAGGATTCATATTAGAAACCCAAGGTTGGTGGCTCATGTCTCGGTGACTTTAGTGTGACTGAATGAATGAAAGAAGCAAGCAGAAAGAGTACTCCTCTGTAGTGTTTAGAATTGTCAAGGTATCACATGAAAATGTCTTTATGTGAAACAGTCCCATACATACCAAGTAGAGAATGTGCATGAGGAAAACATCTTAGACGGATCAAGTGTATGTTTTAGTATGTAGTCTTTCCCTATTAGGGCAATAAGCTTGAAAAACCAAAGACCTAAAGTTGGAGATTCCATCTTTCCCTTGATTCTCTTGTAGCCACAACATAAAACCCGGTTCAACTTTGAGACAAGCCTGCTCCAAAATGCCTACAACCACACTCACTCCAGTTTGTGGGGCTGAGGAAAGGGTTGGTAGCTCAGAATCCATCTGGGATCAATGTGAACCATCTTGGATTCCAAACAGCTGAGTTCAGATCTCAGATTTGCCACTTTCCCGTGTGATTTTCAAATGAAAATCTATTTCACATGACTTCCTGGCCTCTGGTTATTCAATTTAAATGCTGTAATATATTTAAATATCAAAGACTGCATTAATCAAATGAAATGCTATTTGTGAAGACAGCACAAGGCATGACTCACAGTAGGTTCTGAGATGCTTTCTGACTTAGAACATAATCACTGTCATTGCAAGCCACTGTATAATTCATTACACACATATTTTCTTTCAATCCTTACAACTCTCAGTCTCTTCTTTATTGTCAAGAGAATCAAAGTAGGGATAAATTAAGTGAGTGTTACTCTTCTGATATATGAGAAGCAAAATGAAGATGAATGCCAGTGTTCTGAAGATATGACTTGATTCAAAGTCTCAAGTGCAAACCTTCAATGTCAGGCTTGCTGGCCTCTCTGGCTTCCTAATCTGGGTTGAGAGGATTGCTATCTTCCTAAAGGGAGATATATCATCTCTTCTTACTTTCTTCATTGGCACGAAGTGTTTTTCAAAAAGTAATTTCGGATTTAGAGAAAACTAAAGAACAGTACAAATATCTCACATACCTTTCGCCCAGATTCCCAATTAGTTAATATTTTACATTTATTATGTTTCTTTCTCTCTTCTATAACATATAAAGCAAGAAGCACAATAGGGAAGGCAAAGGAATGCTCCATACAGAAATATTTTTAAAATGTGTGGCCCTTCTATTACAGTCGCAAGCAGAAAGGACCGGTACAAGAATGTCAATGAGTCATGTGCAGAAGTTAGTGTCACATGCTCCTCAGGCACAGCTGTGCTCAGGACGGCTGGCAGTTCCCAACGAGGGATGGTTTTGTGCCTTGGGAGACTTTTGGCAGCATCGGGAGGCGTGCTTGATTGCCATGACAGAGGTTAGGGATATGGAGACCCAACAGCAGAGGCTGTGGATGCTGACAAACATCTTCAGTGCCTAGCCACTTCCTCAGGGCTTCATGTTTCATCCTTCACAGAGACTACATTAGACCCCAACTGTTCCCTCTCCCACGTTACGGATAGAGTAAGGGAGGCCGTGTTTACTCTTCTACTCTTAGACGAGAACTGGACAGGCAGACAGAATATAATAAAATAATACGGCACTCAAAATATTGGTCATAGCAACTAAAAGACCATGACCCTGCAAGAAGGGGAAGAAGAAATGTAAGATTGACTTAGGGCCTGGAAGAAATTTTCAGTGTGCACTCTAGACAGACAGGAGAGAGAAAGATACATAGAGACGAACTTGAAGGACCGACTCCGGGCTCCCTTGATGTGCTCAGCAGAGCTCCCACGAGCATCTCTGTAGAACTTACCCGAGGCTGAGGCCAAAAAAATCACCCAGAAGTACTAGAGGGAGGGGAAAAAAGTCACTGGAGTTCCTGCATGGACAAAGGTAGTATCTTCTTACCTGACAGAGAAGAAAATCTCATAACTCAGGAGCACTGGAGCAGTACAAAGGAGGGTCTTATCTCAGTAAAAGACCCAGGCAGCCCCAGAGCAAACACAGCTCTGGCCCCGGGATAATAAAACTTAAGGAGATACTTGAAACAGTTTCCAAGAAAACAGCCCCTCAAAACCTGTATCATGCAATTACAGGACTTTCAGAAAAACCTAGCACCAACAGAGTAGAATCCATGCTGCCCACCCTACAATCAAAAATTACCACTGTGTCAGTTCTTCCCAAGCCAACTTATGCAAATACTAATTAAAACACCAGCAGCTTGTGTCAATGTAAATGCCAATGCTGGTAGTGGAAAGAGCCGATTCTAAAACCGTAAGGAAATTTAAAAAAAACCAAAACTACCATGGCAACTGAGAGCTACGTTGGGTAACACTACCTGACTCGAGGCCACAGTTACTAAAGCTCTGATTATCAATACAGTGTTGCATTGCTACACATATGTGCAGACAATCAATGAAAGAGAACAGTCTACTAATCAACTCACACATAGAATCAATTTGTCAAAAGAAAAGGTTGCAGAAGCGCTTGAATATATGGTGCTAAAAAATAGGCTATCCATAGGGCAAAACAAACAAACAAACAAAACGTCACAAACATCAAAAACTACTTTAATACCACACGCCACATAAAACATAAAAAACCAATTTGAGGGGCTGTAGAGATGGCTCAGTGGTTAAGGGTGCTTATTGCTCTCATAGAGGACCTGGGTTTGGGTCCAGCACCCATACAGGGCAGCTCTCCACAGCCTACAACTCCAACTCTAGTATCCTATGTCTTCTTCTGGCCTCCACTCATGTTCACATTCCCACACAGAGACACAAAACATATACATAAGAGTAAAATAAATCTTAAAAACAACAACAGCAACAAAACCCAGCATACTTAAACATCAAAGTTCTACACCCCTAAACCTAAAGTTATGAACACTTTGGTCTATGAATTCTTAAATATGGCGCCCAAAGCTCTCTCCATAAGAGAAAAGAACAAATGCAAGGACAGCGAAATTAAAAACCAAAGACATTGAAGAGAGAATAACAAAACAAGCCATGAACTATGAGAAAGTTTCAAGTCATGGTAAAGAGCTTGTATTCAGAATGCACAGAAATTCTACGGCACAAATATGAAAAAAAAAACCTAACCCAATAAAATACATATCCATAGTCCATAAAAATTTTACACAACAAATATGAATAAAAGCCAACAAAAATTGAGGTGAAAATTTTGAACAACAGGACACGCAGGAAGATCTATGGATATCAAATCAGCATCAGCAAAAGCAGTTAAAATCAGAGGGCATCAAGGAAATGAGAACTAAAGCCTCACCAACTATTGTTAATAGGAATAAATTTCATGAGGAAATTGGACAGCTGAATATGCACTGTTGACAGTAATGTAGTTGGGAAAAGCTTTTTAAACAGTTTAACACCTATGATAGAGCCAAGCACTTTAATTCCCTCCTAAAGACTTTCCCAAATGAAATAAAGCACTCATTCACATAGAGACATGAACATGAGCAATCGAAGCAACTTTATTTGGATAAAACTACAAAAATGGAAGCAACTCCACCCTCTGGCACCACGTAGCTAACAAAATATCACTCTGCAGCACAGTGAACCATGCTGCATGTGGTAATACATGCCTTTTATCCTAGCACCTGGGAGGCAGGGCTGGCAGAGGCAGGCAGATCTCCGTGGGTTTGAAACCAGCCTGGTTTGCAGTAACAAGCCCCAGGCAAGCAAAGGCTACAAAGTAAGACCTTGACTCAAAACAAAAAACAAAACAAAACAAAACAAAAAACCCAAACAAACAAAAAGCAATGAACCAGTAATATAGCAGCATGCATGAAATTACAGACTATGTTGAGATACCAGCCCATAAAAGTAGGTGTTTTATATGCATATTATATATGTATACTGTCTACTCATTTATACAACATTCTGGAAAAGTCAAAGTAGTTTACAAAGACATATTTATAACTATGGCTGCCTGGGGATATGGACCCAGGAAAAAGATAGGAAGGCAAGACTACTGAGGGTTATGAAGACAGAAGAGATGATGGGGATGGGGGGTGGTGGTGGTGGTCATTATCTCAATGGTAACTGGTTTTATGGGTATATTAAACATTAAAACTTACCAAAATTTAACTTATAAATAGACCTAATTTGTTATATACATGCATCATATTTCACCATGTTTTTGTTACTCTTGAGGATTACATCTAGGGCTCCACACTTCCTGGATGAGTGCTCTATCACTGGTCTACCTCCCAATTCCTCTTTCCTCTTTTGTTTTTGAGACAGGGCCACACATAAGTTGCTCAAGCCAGCCTTAAACTCACTCTAGAACCCATGTCGGGCCTTCGGCCTGCCTCAGTCTCCCAAGTAAGCTGGGTTCACAGGCCTTTCTTATTAGGTTTGACTAAAATTGTTCATCTTCAAATTGAAATGAAAAGAATGAAGAGTTGGTTCACCAGGTACGCTAATCGTATTACTGCGTAGTGAGCAGACATGCGGAGCTCACAGCTACCATGCTGGAGAAGACAGTAGAGACTATCTCCATCACTGCTTGCTCTGTAGATTATCTTTCACATGCCCCATAAAGAACACATCCCATTCCGCCCTGTCTGCCTCAGCAGAAACGGAAAAGTTGGCAGCGCTTGCAGCAATACCCCCATTGCTGGGATTGTTTTAAAGCAGATTTTATTGAGATAATTTTAATGTAACATTTCTGAGAAGCAAAAACATACATTCTACTCGTAAGCAGACAATACACGGCTCCCTGCCCACCTGTCATGGCTTCTAGGGACAAGACGCTAGACAAAAGGAAAGAAAGGACAACCACTTGGAGCTTTCTTCCTCCTTATAACCAAGAGGGTTACACTTTTAATACTTTTTCCATACTCTCGATGGCTTCAAAGACAACCTGCAAGTTACCATTTTCTTATAGTCTACTGTGTACACAGTCACCTTGTATTTTCCTATTAAAAAGAATCCAACACATAGTCCTTAGACAGCAAACGTACCTGGGAGTGTCAGAGTGAGACGAGATATTCAGAAACCCCTTCGATATGCACTGAAATAAGTCACCTTCAAGGAAAGGTTCAAAAGCCAGGCAGAGAAGTCATTAATCTCAGAATCTAACGACCGTGCACTTCTGTCCTTGATATGATCACTCTCAATTTTGAAGGTAGATGTGACATTATTAAAACAAACACAAAAACTCAAAAGTGTTTCAGCCCCCACATAGCAGCCTGTGGACTGGGGAATCTACTTTCTCAGTTTTTGCCTCATATGAGAATGTGGGGCTGAATTCCTCAAGGTTCTCTGATCCACAGCCTAAAACCATCATCTTTCCACACACATGCCTGACGTCACTGTTGTCACATAGCTAGACTACAGAAAAGGCAGCTGGAGTTAAGAGGGAAGGGGACAGGTAGCTCCAGTGTAGATGACCAGATCCCCAAACTCTGTACTACAGCAGGGAGAATGGAAACAGAAACCGCATCCCTGAGTGGTTGGCAGAAGCAGAACTCAGAAGCCGCCTTCACTTACTTTTTGACACCGACACGGCCATTTCCCTTGTTGTCCATGTCAACAGAGAGCATGGGGCAGCTTGCAGAGTTCCTTTACTTCCGCAACTGATCAATAAGGGAGAAAAGCTTGGGTTTAATTCTTTGGAAGTGAGAGGATACATATTCCCAACCGGAAACATGATGGTCCTTTACAGCTTTGCACAGTTCACTCCTGGCTGTTTAAGTCTCCAGTCCCCTCCAGCTGGAGAGACAGGACTGCAGCTTCAGAGACTGGAGAACAGGTTGGGGTCCTTTCTTTTACATTGCCTTGACAGCAAGAATGTGCAAATAAAACTGAAGCCTCCTTCCAAATGAGGGACTGCGACCTGGCAGGGCTTCCTCGGAACGCCTAGCTCCCTGAAGACATTGCAACCCGTACTCAGAGAAAAACAAGCCTCCATTTCTGGCCCCTTGTGATTTTCTTTTTTTTGGTGACCTCCCCCTGCTTCTGCCTTTCAATGAGATGCAGAAGGGGCTTAACTAAAGCCTCTGTCAGAAAGTATTCCCTCCCCTACCTCATGCATTATCAGCAAAACTCAATCTGGGAGGTAGCCATGCCAAAGTAAAGCAGAAAGCTAAAACAAAAACAAAAACAAAAAACTGAAACAAACAACTAAAACCAACCAACCAACCAAAATAACAACAATCAAAAACCCAGATCATATCACAGAAAGGGTGGTGGTGACCATGGTGGGGTGTTGGGATGTTAGGATCTGTGTGTGTGTGTGTGGGGGGGGGTAGGCAGTTCATCAAATTTATATAAAACCATACAAACATTTGAGATACAGTAACATCACTGTCTTTTTGTTTATCAGATGAGGAATGTACAAAAAAATAAAAGTCCTCCCCAACTCATATACAATTAGCAAAAGGCGGGAGGGGAACCTGCTTTAAACACAAGAAAGTCAAAACAAAAAGCCTGGTCTGGAAATCTGTTTCCTTGAATTCAGCCGAAGCCATGATTTAAATACATTTCCTCTCAGCTCACTTTAGACTCTCCTTCTCCAGGGATTACTGCCGCAGCAAGTGTGAGTTCAGGAAATTCAGAAGACGCGTTACTCTACCAGAAGTGGACGATTAGCAAACAACATTGCAAGTGTGAGATCAGAGCGCTCGTGCGCGCGCGCGCACACACACACACACACACACACACACACACACACACACGCACGCACACGGACTTCCAGCTGCCAAGTCTCTGAGATCACTGCTAAAAGCTAGCTGCTATTTAATGTAATATAGACATTAGCACCCATGCACACGGTCCCAGAGTAGACAGGGAGAGTGCTGCTGCCCCGGCCACAAGAAGAATGGCACTTTAGTTGGGAACTATTACACGGTCACCATTTTCGATGCATGTCAGGAACAAAACAACTCACAGCAACACTCTGCCACAGCGCTCCACACTGTCTTATTACCTCCACTACTACTTCCCCTCTCTCTCATGAAAAAGTAAAAGGCAAACCTACCTAGAAGCAACTAAAACATATCATTTTTATAGGCTTATCAAGAACAGCCAAAGAAACCCCAATGTTTTCTTTCACAAAGTAGTCGGGCCAGGGAATTCAATCAGGAGGTACAGTTTGACACAGTGAAATAAAACCAGGCTGGCTTGCAGCCAACATGACGTTCGGACTCACACACAAGCCGCAACTGCCTTCTGGTTGGTTCATGGCTGACTTTTTAAAGCTACAGTGTGCCTGCTCACTTTGGCTCACTCCCTTCAGCACAATTAGTGGGAGGGGACGACCCCACTTCCAAAGAGGCAGAGTCCTCCTTGCACACGTCTTGTACAAACGAGAAGCTGCTTACTTCCCTACCCTTCCCAGTTGCTACATAGGTCTTTACTACTCTTCTGTGTAGCCATGGCATGTCTCAAACTACTTAGTTTTCTTCCAGTGGGAAAAATAAGAGAAAATCCAGGGCTATACACAAAGAACACTTGGAAGCCGAGTCCTATATTAGTCTTTTTTTTTTTCTAACAGAGGCTGGGACAAAGTTCCCAGAGCTGGCTTTTAAGTAATCTCTTTGTGAGGATAAGGAAGACTCTGGTCAGCTAGCAAATCCTTCACCCCTCATAGGAAGCAGCATCTCTCAGAGTGAATGTAAAATAGAAGACCAGAGCTCCTGCAAACATTCACACTCCACCCCAGGAAGCCAACCAAAACCAAACAGAAACAGGCAAAACCTTTCTCTACAAAAGAAAAACTTCAAATTTAACGGTTGCCTCAGTTGCATAAAAAGCTTCACCCTCCCCCAACCCTCAAGAAAAATTCAGTTAACACTTCTAACCCTGAACATTTGGTCTTGCTTAGGTCACATATAATCAAGGCGTGCCAACCTACGGCCATCTAAAGTTCCAATTCAGCAGACTGAGAGTTGAGCGAAGAGACTGGGGGTGAGTTTTCCATTGTCACCTGGTCAACTTACAATTAGAGTGTGTGTGTGTGTGTGTGTGTGTGTGTGTGTGTGTGTGTGTGCAGGGGTGGTATTCCTCTGTGTGTGTGTGAGTATGTGTGCAGGGGTGGTATTCCTCTCTCTCTCTCTCTCTCTCTCTCTCTCTCTCTGTGTGTGTGTGTGTGTGTGTGTGTGTGTGTGCAGGGGTGGTATTCCTCTGTGTGTATGTGTGTGTATGTGTGTGTGTGTGTGTGTGTGTGTGTGTAGAGGGGTGGTATTTCTGTGTGTGGGGAGGGAGGGTATTCCTGTCCCATAAACCTTAACATTTTGTATGTGATATCTGGGAAACAGATATTAACATTCCTATGCTTTGAATTCAAGATATCCATTGACCCCCAATCCTGGCGCTAACAAAAACCCAAGCAGAAACAGTGACAAAACTAATAAAAACCCACTCAAAACAATGTTCAAGATCCATAAAAGGACCATGAGGACAGCAAGTGTGATGTGTGCATTTTAGGCAGACCCTAAGATAAACTGGCTTCCCTTTTCTCCTCTAACCCTTAAGGACAATCAGAGATCAAAGGTCAACAAGTATAGTCTAAATCTGGATCCTGAATGCTCAAATCACCCCCACACCTGATTTTAGGAATGGCATTAGAAATTTTCAGCTTCCTGAAAGACCACAGCTGAGAAATATTTATTTCAAAGGCTCTCTTTTCTGGGCTTTGCTACTACTGTCTCATTGCAAAAGCAGCTGTGCATTTTTAGGGGTGAATTGTAAGTGCTCAGTATTTCTGTGTACTGTTCTGAGCAGGGGTCCGCATGTGGGTACATTATCATGAATGACCAAAATAGGGCTGTGGATCACTGACTTGTCAGTAGATTCATACCCTGGGACTTCACGGGGATTCCTGACTCATTTCCCAATGACAGATAAAAGGAATGGCTTTGCATTGTAAGTCTGGTGGGTAAGGGAGCCAGGGCGACCACACAGCGCAAAACAGTTCTCATAAGCAGTTCTGATCACATTCTCCAAGGGAAAGGCTCAAAGAGATGCAGGCATGCCTGAATTCCTCAGGCACACTCACAAGAAGAAGGACTCTGAAGTTTGTCCAAGCACCTTCCCCTTCACATAGAAAAGGCCACCCTTTCCCTTCCTGCCTGCTGTGTTCAAAAGTTTGCCTGTTACATAAACGTGTTTCTGGAAGTGTTACAGGTGTCCTAAACGATGGCAACAGGTTTCACTTAGCAGCTAGTTTCTAACCTTGGAAATAAATGGACATTTGTGAACGTCTGTGTGGGTTCAGCCACTCATCTTTGTACACTCCACAAGCACATTAGTCATTTGCTCTTATATGAGGGGCGTGTATATTCACTATGTTAACACTGTATTTGTGTTAGGTGAGGCACTGGACTGTTGTGTGCTGTACGGATGTGCTTTGTGATTATAGAACGTGTGTGTGTGTGTGTGTGTGTGTGTGTGTGTGTGTGTGTGTGTGAGCTGTGTGTAGAAGGGCGCCCAAACAAGACTTCCTAAGGTAGTACATCAGGACTGAGGTAGCTGTGGATACCCTGGCCTCTGGAATCTGGAACTGAGAACCTTTGGGACCACTTAAAAGTGCCCATCGGATGGGGGAGGGGAGGCCAGTTAGGAAGAGCGGGAGACTGGGCACATTGAGTGGCTTCTATGTTGACCCGCACCCACCTCCAGGAAGCACCGACGGCCCAGGAAAGCCAGGCTGTTCTGTAGGAACCTTCCACCTGGTCCCGTGCTGGACCGAAGTCCCCGAGGGCAGGGCTGCACGGGTCCCGAAGGGCGTCTCCTGGGCAAAGGACCGGCGTCCTCCCCGCCGGCGGTCGGCTAAGCACCTCGCGGTGGCCCGAGGGACAGAGGGGAAAGTTTCTGCTGAGATTCTGAGGGCGGTCAGCCTTGGGTGGGAGCTGCTAGGTGTGTGGTGCAGACCCTAGCTCCTACGACCTGTCCTGTCCCGCCAGCTCTGCCCCGCTCCACTCCAGGTGACAAAGTGCACGCCCGCGGGGCACCGAACTCATGGGGACCCCGGGGCGGGCGTTTGTGGTAATTTGGCTTTTTGTTCTGTTTTTTGTTTTTATCCTGGTGTTCTCTGGTTCCTTTCATCCTGGAGAGGATGGAGGGCGGGCGTGTTCCCAGGACCGCCTCTGAGCCCATCACTTACCTCCCGCCCAGCCGCCCGGTGGCCGCCACGCGCGGAGTCCAGAGCAGCGCGGGGCGCGGGGCACGCCGGGAGTTGTAGTCCACCGTGGCGTGGGGGAGAGGGGTCTCGGAAGCGGGGGTGGAGGGGGCGTGGAGAGGCAGAGGCTGAATCCGCTGGGATTCCTAGGGGTAACATCTGCCAATGCCTCAAAACTTCCAGGGAACAGAAGGGAGGGGCTCCTCCCGAGAAAACTAGCACCGCGGAGGTTTTCGGGTTACCAACATTTTCTGTGGATAACCCCGCTGAAGTTGCAAGTCGAACTTTAGCAATAATGATTACAAGACATTCCCAGGCCAAGTTCCTATTTTGTAGGGCTCAGCTTCCTCTTCACTGGGAACATGTGTGTGGCATGCTTTGCTTAGAAGCTCCGGTTTTCTTGTTGGGGAAACTGCATCGCTCCGTCATAGGGTAATTGGACTCTCCATTTACAGATCACTCTATAGCACTCTTTACAAAGCTGTTTATTTATTTGCTCCATTCTCTTCCATCCATACAGCAACACTGGGATTTAAGCAAAGAAAAGCTAAAGATGCGGTTTTGTGTGTTTGCACCTGAGGAGCTTGGAGTCACCTGTCCTTAGTCACTTCCTCCTCCCACCCTTAGTTGTTAGGAGAGAGTGAGGGAGGCCTGGAAACAGCTGTAGACACAGAGCTAGAAAAGAGGAAGTTTTGTGGAACGTTTTCTTGAAATAGCTGGTGAGGTCTGCAGAGATAGCTGGGTTAGTGACATGTTTGCCTGTTAGATGTAAAAATCTCAGAAAGTGTTCTAGACATTAGGCCTATTTATGAAAAAATGAGCCATAAAAGTGACAGCAGATTTCACTTACCAGCAAGCGGGGAAAAAGCCAGGTATAGTGACTTCAGCTCTGGGAAGGCAGAGGATCCCTAAGGCTTGCTGGCCAGCTAGCCTGGGATCCTTGGCTAGTTCTAGACCAAAGAGAGACTAGGTAACAAACAAACAAACAAAGAAACGGAGACTGTACCTTTAGACCAGCACTTGAGTTTGCCTCTGGTCTCTATACTCACTCACACAGCTGTGCAAAGACACTTGCACAAAGGAACACGCACCACATGCCACTCCCCCATCTGTAACAGTTGGCAAATAGATTGGCAAACGGCTGCTCCAGATCTAAAAGCCAGCTGGGGTGCCAGTGCACACAAGCCTCCAACCCCAACTCAGAAGCTGTCTTGATAATCACTGGCAGAGGATATTCAAGCCACACTTACGGACAGATCCACGTCTAGCAGTAGATTGCCTTTGCTGATACATTCTGGCTTCCAGTCTTGTGTCCTCACGGGCTTCCTCTGTGTGTGAACGTGTGTGCCTCTGCTTCTCTGTGTTTCTTTGGCTCTTTTGTTGTTGTTGTTGGCTTGTGCACTTGTTTTTTCTTATTCTGCTTTGTTTTTATTTCATCTATTTTGTTTTATTATTATTTTTTAGATGCCTGTTTGTTTTCTGATGAGAGAGAAAAAGAAAGGGCATGGATTTGGGTGTGTGAGGAGGTGGGGAGAATCTGGAAGGAGTTAGAACCAAGTATATTTTAAGAAAAAAATCTATTTTTTAATAATAAATATATATTTTATATTAATAAATGAATCATGAGGGCTAGATACATAGGTAGCCACCTGATGCATTAGAAGAGCAAAGTGGGAAGGAAAAGACAGTAGGAAAGAAATTCAACGGAAGATTATAAGATGAAATATGATACCGTAGAGTCAAAGGGGGCCAATGACAGCAAGGAGATCAGAGGCCACTGAGACCTAGAATCCCAGTGTTGTCACTCCTGAGTTAGGTCTAGGAACAAAAAGTTATTTAACCTCTCCAGATCTCTTTGACCTCAGCATTAAAATGTAAGAAATACCAGTTGTGTAACAATAGCTCTGAGTGGCAGTTCAGATTAAAATAGGCAGGAGACACTTAGAATAGTGCGTGGCCTATTCTGAGCACCGAGCTAATGTTACCTACTATTATTATCTACAGAAATTCCTTTTGTGGAAGTATCAAGGAATGAATTGGCGTGGAAGCAGAATTGGGAGGCTGTGACTGTGTTCTAAGCTACAGCAGCATCTTAAACTGCAGTGGCAGACAGGAAGCAGCTAGGAGAGTCTTCAGAGAGAATAGGCAGGGCAGGGCAATCATCTGCGTGTGGGGGAAGAAGAGGAGGGAATCCAAGGCGGTTATCATGTTCTGGATTTAGAATATGCTTGGAGTTGCCGTTTCAGAACCAGACCTAGCCATCGGAATACAATGTTTTGGAGGAAAATAGCCAGTCTGGCTTGAAACCAAACAGGAGCTTTTCTGGGTGTGAATGACCATGTAACAGTTGGAAAGCCTGGGCAGAGACAAGCTGGACAGGAGGAGCTGAGGTGGCCTGTGATGGTGGCAGCCAAGGGCTGCAGGGGCGAAGTCCGGCAGAGCCAAGGAAGGAAGGAGCAGTGAGGGGGACAGGCCAGCAGCACAGTCACAGAGGGGAGCCAGCCACACAGAAGAGACCATGGAATGTAGAGCAGGCCTGGGGGGCTTGTTTTGGAAGTTGATGGGGATGAGTTTTTTCTTGCTGCTGACTGGGAAAGGAAGGAGTTGCTGGTGCTGAGAATGCTGGTCTTCTTCCATTGCCTGGGACTCCTGGATTGTCTTGCACCCTTCGTCCCTCCATTGTTCCACAGCCCCACAGTTCATATAGGTAAAAACCCACGTCTTTAACAAGAGCAAGCATTCCAGGTCCTTCTCACTGTGGGTGATGTGGGCCTTCCATCCTCCCTCTGATCTGTCTCGTTCCATATCATTGTTTCCCATTCAAGATGGACGGGAGTTCATTTGTTTCCTTACATTTAGAGAGAGGGAGGGAGGGAGGGAGGGAGGGAGGGAGGGAGGGAGAGAGAGAGAGAGAGAGAGAGAGAGAGAGAGAGAGAGAGAGGAAGGAGACAGAGGAGGGAGTGTTCATGAGAGTGTGCACACACGGGTGATGAAAAAACCTGCTGCAGTCAGTTCTCACTGACCCACGAAATGGGTCTTAGGGATCGAACTTAGGTCATCAGGCTTTTACAGCAAGACCTTTATGCACTGAGCCCTATCATCAGGCCCTGTTGTTGGTTTTTAAGTAGCTTCTTTCCCACCCAGCTTGCTGCAGTTCTCACTCCTGTTCCTTGGTGCTTTTAATACAATTTTCAGCGACCCTCTTATTTATTTTCTCTGCTTTTCCAGGTGTCTTTTATTTCTTACTATTATATAGATTCTGTGTTGTTTCTCTCGTTGCTCACATCTTTAAGGAATCAGATCTACCTGATTTTCTCAAGAGTAAAGTGAATGAACCCCATTACCCCGTCTGTAATGGAGTTCTCCACGGCTCCTATTCCTTGGTTTGTCATGATTGATGGGAGTGCTGGGACAACACAAAATTGGCTGTGAATTAGGGAGCCTCAGGACGTCACTCTTCTAGTTAATACCAGCTTTTCCCCCACAGAGAATTAGGAGTGACTTGTAATAAGAACCAGTTTTAAAAGCTGTTCAACCCCAGAATGAAAATAAAACATTAACACCAGAAGAAAAGAAAAAATACACACATATGTGGTTATGGCATGGTGCAAAGTTATTAAAATTAATGAGTCAGTAAATTCTTAAGCTTCCTGACAAAAATAAGAAACATGTAATTAGACATGTGATTTTCTTCGACTCTAAAATAAAACCTACAAGTTATTCAGAGAAAAGTTTTTTTTTTTTAAAACACTTGGTTCTAGGAAAAAAAAAATAACCAAATGGAGCGAAGTTTTTAATCACAGGATTAGTACACGGAACAGTGGCGTCCATTAAGCTTCTATTTATAGTAATACTTAATGAAAGCAGAAAACAGGAGAGAGAGCCAAACACGGTCCAGAGAAAGTGCATTCCTGTTTCTGAGACGATATGATTCAAACCTATTTGGAAGATTAAAATCTCTCATATGACCACAGAATATGTCCTCCTTCAGAAATTGGCATTGTAGGTGTAATTAGTTAAGAGAATAAATCATTAGTGGTCGAGCTAACCCAGTAGTGTTGGTGTCCTTGTTAAAAGGCAGAAGGAAATAGAGAGGAAGGCAGAGTATATGAAGGCAAAGAGATCTAGGCAGGGGTAGAGGTTGATGTTAGGCTACCACAACAAGAACCTGTTAGAGGCAAGGATAGATCCATTGCTAGAAAAGTTAGAGGGAGCACGACTTTGTCAATGCCTGGTTTCAGATGGCGAGTAATAGAGTGTCTGTTCATTAATGTACTAGGGTTGCGTTGTGATACTTTCAACACATCAGCTGCACTGGTCAGTTTGTGTCAGTTTGACACAAGCTAGAGTCATCAGGGAGGGAGGATCCCCAACTGAGAAAATGCCTCCACAGGCTCTTGCTGTAGGCAAGACTGTAGGTCATTTTCTTAATTATCAATGGGGAAGGGTCCAGCCCATTGTGAATGGTAGCAGTCCTGGGTTCTTTAAGAAAGCATTCGGAGCAAGCCAGTAAGCAGCATCTCTCTATGGCCTCTGTATTGAATCCTGACTCAAAGTTCCTACCCTGTTTAAGTTCCTGTCCTGACTTCTTTCAACAATGAACAGTACAGTGCAAGTGTAAGCCAAATAAATGCTTTCCTCCCCAAGTTTCTTTGATCATGGTGTTCCTTCACAGCAATAGTAACTAAGATGGCAGGCTTTAGAAACTAATGCAGATGGTTACAGTTTGTTCAACCATCTTTCTTAAATGTTAGTTCTTCCAAGATATGTTATGTATTGTACAACAGAGAGTTTCATATGGCAAAACTGGGTTTTGGGTGCCGAATAGAAAATGGATCCATGTGTTTCCAACGAAAAAGAATTTTGCCAGTACTGGTGGAGTTGATGGCGTCCCTGTGAACACTGCAGTACCTGAGTTTCTCACTTAGAATTCTGGTCATCACCCCACATGCAGAGAAAGTCAGAAATATATTTGAAAACAAATCCAGTGTGAGACGTGTTTGTCACATGAGATGGATGAGTGCTGCAGAGGTGATTTAGTCTAGAACCTTTACAAAACACGCAATGCCAACACTTTGAGGTGACAGAGAGGTTAATTGCTGTAATTTGGTCATCATACATTGTTTACATGCATCAAATTGGGTAGCACTGTACCTCATAAATAAGTATGAATGGTATATATCAGTTAAAACTAAGAATTAAACATTTTCAAAAACATATACATTAAAACCATGGAAGGCTTACCAGCAGAAAGGCCACTCCTGAAGAGGGAGTGGAGAAGGGGTACCAGGTAGAGAGGGGTGCCTGACACAGAACGCTGCACTGGGCATCAAGTGAAGGAGTTTCCGGCCATGAGCTTGGCAGCTGCAGAGGATGCAGTTAGACACTTATGCCTGCAAGTAGGACCCCGAGCGGAAATGATCAGGGAGACAGTAAATGAGGCATTTAAAGGCAGATGAAAGAAACCAAAGATACAGCCCCTAACTCCCAGTAATCGTCAGTGAGAAACTGAAAGATACAGACTCAAACACACTGAAGATCTTCAAAATGCCAGAGACGAGAACAATACATTAAAAATAGCTAAAGAGGAGATGGAGAGGTGGGTCAGCAGTTTGGAGCACCTCTGCTCTTCCAGAGGACTGGAGTCCAATTTTGAGCACCCACATGGTAGCTCACAACTATCAGTAACTCCAATTGCAGGGAAGCTAATATCCTCCCCAGGTCTTGGTGTGCACCAGGTAAGCACATGATGCCCAAACATACATGTAGGCAAAACACTCACACATAGAGCTAAAAGCCCATGCTGTCCTTGAACTCTCAAGGTCTTCTTGCCCCAGTGTCTGAGGGCTGAAACTATGGGTATATGCTGCCCCACACCCCCCTGCATAGAAGAGAAATCGATCGACTCCAAATGCCTGCATAAGCAGGATGACCCTGACCATTTAGCCAGTGGCAAACAAAGTATTATTTATTGGAAGTTTGAAAGACTAAAGGCCAAACATGCTGCTTAAAGAGATCTGACGTACTGTATGTCAATAAAAGCAAGAGTGAAAAAAACTAATAGCCAACTCTGGTGCAGACAGAGGACATGCAGTTTAATGAGCAGAGCTCAGAACCTTTTATGACAGTTATGTGAGTGAGTGTGTGTGTGTGTGTGTGTGTGTGTGTGTGTGTGTGTGTAGCTATTGCAGCTTTGGGAGGTATCTACTATTTTCAATTTTAAGAAATAGATAAGTATATAAAGAAAACTAGATGTGATCAGAATGTGACTTAGTTTTATAATGCTTAAAATAATTAACTGGGCCCTATAAGACATTATAATCAGCGGAAGCACTCAAGTAAGCATTAAGAATGCAAATTTTGCCTAATTGTGCAGCCAGAGCTCCCATAAGCCTGTGCGGCTCACCTGATTTTGGATCTTGCTCAATGGAGTGAAAGTCACGAGGACAGTGAAGATGTTCATCTGGAGCATGTGAGAGGACAGACAGCTTTTCTTGCCCCAGTCCCATTCCCACACTGGTCAGCTGGAGTGAGTGACCTCTCTGCCCAGACTGGGTTCTCAGCACGTAGTCTCACAGACACACATGGAAACATGCCTTCCTCAAGATCATATGGCCAGGAGTGCCATGGCTTCTACTCACAAAGCCAGTCTGGCTTAGAGTCTGTGCCAAATTTCAGTTTCTCAACGTATTGTGGGCTTTATACTGAAGTTTTGATTTAAAGTGTGGAATGTTCGACATGATTGGGTGGCTTGAAAGTTGGATCTCTCTCTCTCTCTCTCTCTCTCTGTGTGTGTGTGTGTGTGTGTGTGTGTGTGTGTGTGTAAGCTTCATACATCCTCCCTGCCCTACTACTTCTAGCGCATCTCCTAAAACACATTAAGTCCAGCTAGTTCTGGACTTACACTGAGTGGGGTCGTACAGTGAGCACTCACTACCTAATAATGGTCACTACCCATCCCCTGAATAAAAATGATTCTTGATCTTTGTTCTTTTAGCAGCTCTCACCTAGGGGCGATCCATCCGGAGCCCCTCCCACCTCCTAGTTGGAATTTAAAAGAATCTTTTTCTTTGCTTCTTGCCACATCCTTCAGTGTAGACCTCCTTGCTCTCTTTCAAATACATGGTCTATTTTTTCATTAGTCGTTGTTACTACTGTGTGTGTATGTGTGCAACTGTGTGTATACATCTCCCTAAATTCATAAATGCAATCCACTCGCTCAGTCCACATAATGATGGTTGGTTGCATGTTTATATTTTCAGGGCTGACCATTTAGGACTGGATAACCAATTGGTATGTTCATCCCTGGCAAAGATTATTTTTCTCACCCTCAACCTTCCGTTCCTTACTTGCCAGCTAGAAATTTTAGTTCTTGATCTTTTAATGTGTGACAGCAATGCTAGGTCCAAGGGGCAGGGTCTTCACAGCTCTCCACCTCATCTCCCTGTTCTAACATCATTCTTTCTCCTCTTCCTCCGCGTACACTGAGCCTTGGGGGAGGGGCTTGCGTGTCCTATGGCGTGCTCGGACCCGGGGCTGCAGTGAAGCCGTGCAATGGGACATGGGCAAGCCCTGCCAGCGTCACCTCATTTCATTCCAAATTTTATTTTGAATTAATGTTTGACCATTATGCACTCAGAAGCCTTTTATTGTTGCAAGTTTTTGTGTGTGTTCTGGTCGGTTGCTTGGTTTGCGCAACCCTCACACCTATGTTGCTGGGACTCAGCTTCAGTATCCCGGAACTTAATTTACTCCACCCTCAACACTGAGCAGGAAAGCCCCCTCCTGTAACTCCTGTGCTTTCTTACACCACAGCATTGCCACAGAGCTCTGTAACCTTCAGTGGTCTGGCGCGTCTTCCCCTCTAGTCGTTAATTAAAGCAATAAATGTTATTTGTTGAGCAATTGTGGGCAATTACACGCATTACTTCTGATTCCCAGTACAGCTTGAGGCTTGGAGAGCCACAGGAAGATCTGTAATATCTCATATGACTCTATTTGCACAGACCCTGCCTGTCACTCACCTGGCTGAATGTGGATGAGTGGATAACGTGGACTAAAAGAAATCTTAGTTTAAGTGGTTGGGGAAAAGCCAGATTTTGAATTCAGATTACATATTTGGGCTGGAGATTCACCTTTTGCTCTAATTAGCTGCTTCAACAGGAGAATTCCTAGAAAGAAAATCACATCCAGAAGTATTAGTGTGGTAACGGGACTTCTGGGGGCGGGGGATGATGCAGATGGAGTGGAAAGATTCCTAAGTCGCACAGAGGCAGTGCGACTGTCAGCATAAGCTTGCTTTGTGGAAAGGTTATCTTGTCATGCGATATGCATCTCAGTTCCTCTCGTGGAAAGATGCGGCTTTGTTATCTCTGTGAGCAGCTGTGACCAGAGGGATTGGGTGGGCCTTGGTCTCTGCGCAAATGCCTGCATACTGCTTGCCTTTGGGTTTGTGTTGAAAGCTGCTGGTTTCTGAAAATAGAACCTCATCCTGCCTCTGACTCAGTCCATCTTTATTTCATTTTCTTTCTGGCCCGTCAGTGCTAAAGAACCAGTTTGTCTCTGGCTGCTGGCTACATGCATTGGAATACATTTTTTCTCTTCTTGCAAATTTTTGAAATTTGCACATTTTTCTAAGACATTTAACTTTTCTTATCAATTCCAGAAGCTGGTATGTGAATACACATTGTTCTGTTACATCTCTGATCTAGAAAGTTATGAGGCCTGTTTTACTCAGACTTCTATGTCACTAAACCCACCTCCTTAGAGACTATCCTACCTCAGAGGGGAGCGAGGCCATGCTTGTGAGCTAACCTTTAACCTGCAGTGATCTGAGCTCACCCTTGACTTTCTCACTGGGAAACCCTCTCCATGAATAACTTCTCTATTTTAATTAAACATTTTTTCATAAGCTATATTTTGATCATATTTCTTCCCCTCCCCAGATCTTCCCAGATCCTTCCCACCTCTCTACCTCACAAATTTCATGTATTCTCTCTCTTTTTTTCTCTCTCACAGGAAAAACCAGAACAAACTAACAAAAAAACCCCACAAAAAAACAGAAAGGAAGGAAAGAAGAAAGGAGGAAGGAAGGAGAGAGGGAAGGAGGGAGGGGAGGAAGGAAAGAAGGAAAAAAGAAGGAAAGAGGGAGGGAGACAAGGAAGAAAGGAAGGAAAGAAGGAGGAAGGAAGGAAGAAGGGAGAAAGGAAGGAGTAAAGATGATTAAAATAAAACAAAAAAGTGTCCAAAAACACTGAGTCCTTTTTCCCTTGGTCAGCTACTCCTCACCCCAGTGCCTGCCCTGAAGTGTGGTTGATAAGCGTAGTGACAGTCCACTGGAGAAAACAGTTTTCCCTTTCCCAGCGAGGATCACTGCAGCTAGCTTCTTGGTTAGGCTTTGTGTCCATTTCCTCCACCCTGAGCTGGAAGATTGCCTTTCCTGATCCAGTGTGAGCCACATTTGTGCGGCCACGGTGTCTGCGAGTTCATAAGGCATGACTACTGTTGTGTCTGGAAGGTGCCTTTTCCTTGGCGTTCTGCGGGGGCTGTGGAGATAAACTGGGTAGAGGAAAAGAGGGATGGAGAGTGAGGTACCATAAGCTCCTGCCACTCCTTGAAGAGCCCTGATCCACTGTACACAGTGTATGATCTGACGTGGCTCCCGGCACACTGGTGAGACATGACATCTTCCTGAGGTACTGGACCCCCTCCCCTGTTCGCTCCTGAACAGGCAAGTCAGATTTGGCTAAACGACACAGGTTGCACTCCAGTTTGTCCTTGAGTACATAAACATACAATAATTGGCTAAAAAGTTATATATAAGCTTGTATAATAAACAATAAAGTTAGATCTGCACTCTGATGCGGATCTCCGGGCATCGTGGGCTCCGTCTTCACTTCCCCCGTTCCCACAGCATCATCCACCACCACTGGTTCTCACGGACTTTCTACCCCCAACCTCTATTTCCTAAAAATCCCTAATCCCTGAAGAAGGGAGGGCTGTGATAAAGATCTCACTTAGGACTCTGAGATCTCTCACTGGACATTATCTAGTTGTGGGTCTCTGTGTTAATTCCCATCTACTTCAAGAGGAAAGTTCTTTGACGAGGGCTGAGCTCAAGAATGGCTTCTTTTTAAGTGACTTTTTAATGGAGCCTCTCTGTAGCCTGAGTAACCCGAAGTAGTCGTATCTAAAGCTCTGCGTGCCTGTTGAGGCTCGCTGTGCACTCTGGCTAGCTGGTTCTACTCAGTCTTTTAATGCCTCTGCAGAGGCCGGAATAGAATTCTCACCCAGTCATTCCCAAACCAGTAATTTTGTTTTTTGCCTTTTTTTTTCATTGACTGGTTAAATTGTGGACATATTTGGGTATGGTGATTCCTTTTTTTTTTGGCAGATGCTGGAACTTTCGGAAGTGCGCTCTTGGCGAAGGAAGACCATTGTGGGCTGATCCTCACTGCTTGCTGCTGCCCTCCGCCACTGTGATAGTCTGTCTCCTGACAGGACAGGACAGACACCACAAGATATAAATGTTCTTCCCTCAAGTTATGTCTGGTAAATTAGTAAGACAACAAAATGTCTGGCCAATACAGTTCACCCTCATCTGAAATCTCATTGGTTGTGCATACGCATCTTTCTCACTGCCTCTGTGTAGGACAGCACAGTGTTGGTTAGCTCAACAGTGGAGGTCGCTCTGTCTTATGCTTCTTTACACTGACAAGAAAATCAGGGAGAAGTGCATGAAGGCAAGCACTTTAGCTGTTAATACTCATTCCATCGTCAATAGCTAGATCAGAGCCGAGAGACTTGCCCAGTCCTGGATCCGACTAACATTCTTTCAGCTGGTTTCCAGAAATCAACTAACAGTAGAAAGAAATGAAATGAAAGAAGATAAAGTAAAAAAAGTCACAGAATATATTTTATGAACATAAATAGTAAGCTACCTAAGTACTAGGATATGTACCACTGAACTTTTTCTTTCTCTTAATCACTGTGGTACTGTGGTCATTTTCTGTGTCTGACATATTTATTAGCTAACCAGTCATTTCTTTATTTCTTAAGATTTATTTTATGTGTATGTGTATGAGTATATATATATGTGTGTGTGTGTGTGTTTACATATATATATGAATATGATATCTTCATGCACACTAGAAAAGGGCATTAGATCCCATTACAGATGGTTGTGAGCCACCATGTGGTTGCTGTTGATTGAACTCAGGACCTCTGGAAGAACACCCAGTGCTCTTAGCCACTGAGCCATCTCTCTAGCCGCCCCCCCAAGTCACTTTCTTAATGATTATGGATTATTTTTTTTTAGTTATAACATTCTGACTGCAAGTTACAACAATCATTATAATTCTTAAGGCAAAAATGGAACTTACTAAGAGTGTAAGTAAAATGGATCCTAAGAGTGATCTTGGGATAGAGTGGGCCCACAGACCCAAGGACATCTCTATCCTTCCTTTCTAGGCACTGTTGATAGACTTGGCCTCCTTTTGCCCAGAGCAAAGCAAGCTCATTACACAAAATAGGGGCACAAAGTGTCAACCCTGCAGGTACACGTGCCTTCTCTCTAGTCTTGAACTAATCACTAGGTCTGGTGGCTCACGGTCCTCCACTTGTTCCTGCTGCAGAGCCAGAATCATTCAAGTATAGAAACCAGAAATCTGGATTCCAAAGTTCCTTGACTCTAAGGCAGGTCCCTGTAGGCTCATACTGCAAGTGTTCTTTACAGAAGGGTCTTGGCCACATCTTGAAGTTAAATTAACCAAAGCATCTAGAAATGCTTCTCCTTTTGCCTGTAACTGACTTTGGGGATCTTAGAGAATCAAAAAGACAAATTTGAAAACAAAACAAATAACAACCTCCCCACCTGTTAATCAACTCAGAAACACACACACACACACACACACACACACACACACACACACACACGCACACACGTGCACGCACAGGCACACGTGCACACATACAACCTCAATCAAAAACTATGCTTAGACACGCCACTTGATGACAGGAAGTCACGTTGGAGGAAAACACCCTGAAGGAGGCTGAGGAATAAACTCACCTGTGTAGACGCCTGGGTAAGGTTGATGTTAATCTTCTTTATAGAAACTTTACAATCCTCAGGTTGTACTATGTCCAATTTTCTGAGGAGCCACCAAACTGCTTTCCAGAGTGGTTGTACCAGCTTGCAATCTCACCAGCAGTGGAGGAGTGTTGCTCTTTCTCCACATCCTCACCAGCATCTGCTGTCACCTGAGTTTTTGATCTTAGCCATTCTGACTGGTGTGAGGTAGACTCTCAGGGTTGTTTTGATTTGCATTTCCCTGATGACTAAGAATGTTGAAAATTTCTTTAGGTGTTTCTTGTCCATTCAATATTCCTCAGTTGAGAATTCTTTGTTTAGCTCTATAGCTCATTTTTAATAGGGTTATTTAGTTCTCTGGAGTCCAGCTTCTTGAGTTCTTTGTATATATTGGGTATTAGCCCTCTAATGTAGGATATAGGGCTGGTAAAATTCTTTTCCCAATCTGTTGGTTGCCATTTTGTCCTATAGACAGTGTCCTTTGCCTTACAGAAGTTTTGCAATTTTATGAGGTCCCATTTGTCGTTTGTTGATCTTAGAGCATAAGTCATTGGTGTTCTGTTCAGGAACTTTTCCCCTGTGCCCATGTGTTCGAGGCTCTTCCCCACTTTCTCCTCTATAAGCTTCAGTGTATCTGGTTTTATGTGGAGGTCCTTGATCCACTTGGACTTGAGATTTGTACAAGAAGATAAGAATGGGTCGATTTGCATTTTTCTACATGCAGACCTCCAATTGAACCAGGACCATTTGTTAAAAACATACAACTCCTGGGCATATACCTAGAAGATGCGCCAACATGTAATAAGGACATATGCTCCACTATGTTCATAGCAGCCTTATTTATAATAGTCAGAAGCTGGAAAGAACCCAGATGTCCTTCAACAGAGGAATGGTTACAGAAAATGTGGTATATTTACACAATGGAGTACTATTCAGCTATTAAAAACAATGAATTCATGACCTTCTTAGGCAAATGGATGGAACTAAAAAGTATCATCCTGAGTGAGGTAACCCAATCACAAAAGAACACACATGGTATGCACTCTCTGATAAGTGGATATTAGCTCTAAAGCTCTGAATACTCAAGATACAATTCACAGACCACATGAAGCTCAAAAAGAAGGAAGACCAAAGTATGGGTGATTCGGTTCTTCTGAGAAGGGGAACAAAATATTCACAGGAGCAAATATGTAGATAAAGTGTAGAGCAGAGACTGAAGGAAAGGCTATCCAGAGACTGTCCTACTTGGGGATTCATCCCATATACAGTCACCAAACCCCGACACTATCGTGGATGCCAAGAAATGCTTTCTGAAAGGAGCCTGATATAGCTGTCTCCTGAGAGGCCCTGCCAGAGCCTTACAAATACAGAGACAGATGCTCACAGCCAACCATTGAACTGAGCACAGGGTCCCCAATGGAGGAGTTAGAGAAAAGACCAAAGGAGCTGAAGGGGTTTGCAATCTCATAGGAAGAACAACAATATCAACCAACCAGACCCCCTAGAGCTCCCAGGGACTAAGCCATCAACCAAGAAATACACATGGCTCCAGCTGCATATGTAGCAGAGGATTGCCTTATCAGGCATCAATGGGAGGAGAGGTCCTTGGTCCTGTGAAGGCTCCAATGTAGAGGAATCGAGGGCAGGGAGGTGGGAATGGGTTGGGTGGAGGAACACCCTCATAGAAGTAGGGGGAGGGAGGATTGGATATGGGCTATCAGGAAAGGAGGGAAACTGGGAAAGGGGATACCATTTGAAATGTAAATAAAGAATATATCCAATTTAAAAAAAAAAAGAAAGAAAGAAACTTTATAATCAGGAGGCCAGGATAATGAAACACTTGAATGCTTATAGACAAATAATCCAACTACAATTCTGCATTGTATCACATAGTTCTTCAAATTTGGAGCAGAAACAAAGCTTTTTCAATCCAAAAATTGAGGAAAATTGTTGCCACTATAAATGGCTTCTAAGAAGTATTTTTTAAAGTTCTTTAGCAAAAAGAAAAAAATAGCATAAATTGGAAAGGAGTATATGAAAGTCAAATATAATTTATTCTTTGTATTTTTAATTTGACTGACAGGTTGTATTTTTAATTTGACAGATTCCAGGTTGTTGAAAAATATTTTAACAATTATGAATATAACTAAATATATATATATATATGTATGTATATAAATATATATGTATATATAATCTACAAGGAACCTATTAATTATAGACATATAGAATCTATAAGTAGATAGAAATATAATAATTAAATTGATAAAGAAAGATATGCCATATTAATACTAATCCACATACAGTGGAATTAACTGTATTAATTTTAGAAGGGTCAGACCTCATGGTAAAAGAAAATACAAGATATAAAAAAACATTACATACTGAAGCTGTAACAGCCTTAAGCACAGCACATAAGGCAAAGCCCAACAGAGCTACAAGCTAGAACGGTTGCCGTGTGTGCTGTAGTTGGAGTTTCTACTTCCTTTTATGGTAAATAGACAGAACTAGCTGGTTAAAAATGAATCAGTATGGACTTGAACTCAGTGTTACCACCATTAGTTGGACACAAGGGAAAGATACAGAGTATTTTATCCAGCAACTACCCAATAACATGTCCATCTCAAGCTCACTTGAAACTTTCACCAAGACTGGCCACATACTGGGCCACAAGACATAAACAATAAAAGTAATTTAAAATTAATTATTACAATTTAATTAGAATGATCAATTAAACCTCAATAAAATTGAGTTAGAACTTAGAAAGGCAGCTAGAAAAAAGTCTGTGAATGGCACACAGGGCAAAAACACGGAATCTTAAGAGAAAAAAGTAAATTATATTTTAATGAGAATAAAAATACATCAGACTTGTTGGAGTGCAGTTGAAATAGGAATTAGTGGGAATCTATAACATGGAATGCATATTACAAAGAGATGGATATGCAGCCAATCATCTGAGCATCTACTCAGGGAAAAAAAGAGTAAAGCCAATCTGTAGGAAGCTGACAGAATAAGTAAGGAAGTAAATAAGTCAGTAAAGCAAGATGGAAATCGGTGAAAATGAAAACCGAGAAGCAGTAGCGATCAGGCAACCCGAAAGCAACTTTTATGAAAATGAACAATAAAAAAATCAATAACATGATGGCTGAGTTAACTATGAAAAAGTGAGAGAGGTCCAACTGCTACTGGCAGAGAGAAAGGAGAGACATCCCTGTGACTCTTATCATCATTGAAGCAACAGAAAAGGCAAGGAAGGTCATGGCTACAAATTTGTTAACCTAGAACCCGAATCAAGTCTCTGTTCAAGAAGTCGAGTAAATCACTAATAACCACTGAGGCAAAAAGCGCCAGGGTGAGTTTGTGGCAGTTATGAGAGACATCACACAACTATCTAAACATTTGTCTTAGAAAATAGAGGCAGGCAACAGTTCCCAAAGCCAGGTAAAGTATCACAAAGCCAAGAAGCTGCATACCAAAGCTCTTGTAAGTGTAGAAATGAATTCTTCGAAACGATATTAGTGAAATGAGTGAAAAAGTGTATAAAAAGAATTACGCACAAAGTAGTGTTCATTTCAGATGTGCAAGGCTAATAAAAAGACTGAGATGCAGATATAGCTCAGTTGATAAAATACTTTCCTAACATACATAAAATCCCAGGTTCAATCTCTAGTACCTAGAATCTAATACCTAACACATAGTCTGCTTGTGGTGGCCCATGCCTATAATCCCAGCAGCCAGGACATAGTGACAGGGAGATCAGTAGTTTGATGTCATCCTCAGCTACCTGGGGAGTTGGAGACCAGCTGGAGCTATATGAGACGATGTCTCAGGCAATGAACTAATGTAAGCTATCACATCAACAAGATAATAAGGAAACATTACTCTTACCACCAATGAATGCAGAAAAAGCACTTTTAAAAAAATCCAATGCTCAGTTATGATAAAAAATACTTAATCTAGAAACATATGGAAACTTCCTTCACAACACAGAAGATATATGTAAGAACTTACAGCTACCGTCACAGTTAATGACGAGAAAGAAGCCTGAAGCTTTCCCACCAGATTAGGAACGAGGCAAGATTTTCCCATTTGCCATTGCTTTGCAACAGTAGTAAAGCCAATGTTCATGGATAAATAATAAGACACGAAGAGAAAGGGTTGAGAAGGAGGTAATCAAATTGCACTTGTTTGCACAGGACATGACGTGATTGCATGGATTGCAGCGCGAAGAGGCTGTCCCAGAGTTTCTCTAGTCTAAACAACGATGGTACAATCGTAGAATTCAAGGGCTGTATGCAGAAGCCACCTGTCTTCCTGTTGGCCACTGGTGGACAAGCGGAGTTTGAGATTAATACACAGTGTTTTTTACCCAGGAGGCTGTCAGTGGATGTAATTAACAACGTCGGGATCTCTGCTATCTGTGGGGTCAGGCTTCCCCGCATTTCCCCCGAATGCCTATCCTGGATCTTTTCTCCTTAGACCTTTATCTTTAGCTTGATTCTCAGTCGATAGAACCTATCTGGGGAGATGCCACATACACTTCACAACCCGATGACCTCTGCTCTCTATATGACTGAGACCACACCAGATCCTAGGCCCTTCTGCTAAAGAACCCATCTTTATGGCTTCTGTTTTTGCAAAAGAGTTTCGATGTGGTCATGCCTTAAGCTTTATGGTGCACGTGGAATTGAGATCATTGTTACCAAAATCATGTTTTCCCAAAATTGTACTGTAAGTAAATAAGTCTAAAATAAACTGCCCGGTCTCAGATTCTGAGTTTGAACTAGCACCAGGTAGCTAAGACTTGTTGAATTGGATTTCCTCCTTACCTCATGTGGATTGTTCTTCTGTTGGCTGTGGCATTTCAAGGGACCCCACAGAAAACTCATCTTCTCTTCTCCTCTTGATCTATAGATTCAAGGCAATCCCAACAGAGAACCCTGAAATCTATTTTGGAATCTCAGCAACTTTACTGGAAAGTTCAAATGCAAAAGCAAGAGCCTTGAACATTCGGCCCATAGGGAGAAGCAGAACGGGACTGGGGAATGGAGCACTGCTTTATTTCAAGACTCGCTGTAAGACTTGACCAATCAGAACTGCGGTGTCGCCAGTGATGGGCAAATAGATCAGAGGAACAGCAGACAGAGCCTAGAAATAAATCTGCACACATAATCAACTGATATTTAGTCAAAAGCAGCAAAATGAACATAATCTCCTTGCAAAACTGAGGCATCCGTTGCAAAATGATGAATCCAGACAGAGACTTTATCCCTTTCTCAAAAATTGGCTCAAGGCAGATCAATCAACAAGCTAAACATAAAACTATGAATATGCTAGGAAGTAATATAGGAAACACCTAGATGATGACAGGCGCCTACAGTGACTTTAATATCGTACCACCATCTGTGAAAAAAAATGTTGACAAGTACATACAAGGTCACAAGAAATACATGATTAAATTTAAAATTAAAAATTTGAAAACTTATCTGGCAGAAGATAACTTCAGGAATATGATAAACCAAAAACACTGAGATAAATTATTTATTGAAGGCACTTCTGAGGATGAATTGTCTCTAAAATACATAAAGAATTTTCTTACTACTTTTATTTTTTTACAATCCAGTTTTTATCCACCTCCCACACAGTTCCTCATCCTATTCCTCCTCCCTCCCTCACTCTCCAAGAAGATGGCCCCCTACCTCTTCACTCTCCCACTCTCCATCCCCCTGCCAGGACTCCCCACTCCCTGGGGCCTCAGATCTCTCCTTAGCTGTCTCTTCTCTCACTGAGGCCAGACCAGGCAGTCCTCTGCTGTATATGTATCAGGGGACTCTACCAGACCAGGCAGTCCTCTGCTGTATATATATCAGGGGACTGTACTAGATGGTGTATGCTGCTGGTTGGTGGCTCAGTGACAGAGATTTCAGGAATCCAAAGACTGCTGGTCTTCCTGTGGGGTGACCTCCTCAGCTTCTTTCCCTAATTCAACTACAAGGGTCCCCCGCTTCATTCTATTGGTTGGGTGTAAGTATCTGCTCTGTCTCACATAAAGAATTCTTAAGCCTTCAGAACAAGCAAACATCACAATTAAACTGTGGGTCAAAGACCCTCATGGATGCCTTGCTTTTCAAGACTTCCAGATGGAAAATAAACACACAAAAAGATGCTTCACATAATACATCATCTAGGAAATGTAAATAAAACAGCAGAGAGTTACCTGTTAGAATGACAACACTCTAGCCCAAAGGCAGGAAGTAAGTTCAGCCCCAGGAGCTATTCCTCATCCCTACAGAGAGTGGGAACACTGGCGCTCTGGGATACAACCAAGTAAATGCCCATCCTGAGATGTTGCACTCTTCATGACTGTTTACCCAAAGGAATTAGAAGCTTAGGTCCAGATAAAACACAGAGGTGGTGGCTGCTTTTAGAAATTTTAGTTAAAAAGTTGTTCTGCCTTGGAAAGAACAAGTGGGTGATTTGTGGTGCAACCAGAGAACAGAAGCTGGGACCCCACACTGAAGAGGAATGAGTCATAAGCCCCCGGGGCAGGGGAACTGCACAGTGCACATTGCTAAGTGAGAGAAGCTGGTCTAAAGGACAGCACCCTGGAGGACCGTTGTGTAGAACTCCAACTGTGTAAAACCCACTATTCTGGAAAAGGCAGAACTAAAGAAGAAATAGATGGTTGGTAGTTAACAGAGATGAGGAGAAAGGAAAGACAAGTGGAGCACAGAGGACTTTTTAGGGTTGGTGAAACTTCTGTGTGTCTTCTAATGGTGTCTCCTTGCCGTTCTAAAGTTTTCCAAACTCAAAGACTGGACGGCACCAAGAACAGAACCTTCTCATAAATGGACTTTGGGAGATGATGATGATGTATCAATGTTGATTTATCAGTTGTCATTACCACAGTGGTAGGAGCTGTGGAAACACAAGGGTGCACACATAAGACCAGGAGTTTATAAGAAACCGGCATCTTCTGTTCAGTTTTACTGTAAACCGAAAACTGAAAAATGAAGTCTTATCTAAAAGGGAGGCAACCTAGCTGGTTTTATGATCAGTTAGGTTGGGAAAGGCAAACTTATAAACCTTCTAGGAAAATCTAACATTTTAAAGAGCAGTGGCTGGGTAGGTGTGGGCTGTTTTTCCTGTTGTGTAAACAAATGGCCCTGGCCAGATGTGCTACAGACTGGTGTGTCCAAGCCTCTCCCACACTTTTACACAAGTCAGTTATTTTTATTCCTAGGATAGATCTAGGGTGGAACGTTCTTCCTAGGTTTGGGGACTTCCAGGTTCTATTCTTATTGACGATTCTACAATGAGGAATTCCTCATCAAGGGAGAGGAAATCAAAGCATGGTTATAAAATTAGGCTCAGAGGCACATAGAGGCATCCTCCAGCCACACTTTCATGCAGACCTGCCCCTGTACAGCATACCAGAGCAAATCAGAGCAACTCTGCAACCCAGCATGGCATGCAACCTTCAGGGCATAATGAGACAAACTGAGTTTGTGCTAAAAATCCCACACAGGAAGGAGTCCCCTGGCGGAGAGCCACACAGACTCTCAGGATGAAGCCCTGCATGGTGAGAACGGAACATACTTTGAGGTGGCTTCTAACAACCCAGGCCTTGACCCTGGCAGTCATCAGAACATCAGGAAAAGCTCAACCTTTATCTCTCTTTTCTGCTTAAAAGGGTTGTACTTCGGATTCTTTCCCTCTGTCCTGTGAGATATGCATGGGTCTGCTACAACTCAGGGTATTTACCTCCTCATTCTCCTCTTCCTCTTCCGGATTCTCTTGCATCGGCCTCCTGAGTGGGAAGGGTACACCCTTGGTCTCCCAGTCTGCTGAAGGACAGAATAACATCTGTGGTTGAAGTTATTGAGCTCCATTGGCTTAGTCATACATTTATATTGACCAACACTATGACTTTCACCACCTGGACATCTCTGGGTCGCACACCCATCCCAACTCTGTCATCTCTTCCATCTGACTTTCCAGCAGCCATCTTCACAGAGCACAGCCCTTCCCCCTATAGTCAGTAGTCAGTATTTTAACTAATATATATGGCTTTCTGTATCTTTGGTGTGGCCTAAAAGAGTGTGAAGTTTAAAGTTTTTTAAAAAAATATTAATCTTATTTTTAAAATGTGTATGTGTGTGTGAGTGTGTGTGTGTGTTGCATATGTGTCTCTGTAACTATGTGCACATGTAACTGTACCGATGCCTACAGAGGCCAGAGGATAGCATCAGATCCCCTTGGAGGTGGACGTGGAGGTGGAGGCTATAATGAGCTTCTGACATAGATACTGGGATCTGAACTTGAGTCCCATGCAAACGTAATACATGTAAGCACTGAGCCATCTCTCCAGCACCATGATCAAATGGATTCTCAGTGCTTCTCAGTCAACCATGTTCTGCATTGCTGTCAGACGGAGCTGGTCCACAGCTTCTGAGTCCTTCTAAAGCTGCTTCTGATCCTGCCTGCTCTCCACTCTTGGTCTTGCTCACTTCATCTCAGTAATGCTGGTCCTTTGCTATTCCTCAAGAATGCGTGTCCACCAAATGTGTTCTTGATGTGGGGCATTTATAATTGCTGCTTCTGCCCATGGGAAACCTTCCATCCAGTTTTGTTACCTTCTCTGAACTCCATCCAAATTCACCCCTTCACAAATGACTTTCTGGGCATCTTATTGAAAACTACGTTCCTTATCTGCACCCGTTTACACATCCATAGACTACTTTGCTCACCTATATGTGGTGTGTGTGTGTGTGTGCGTGTGTGTGTGTGCACATGCAGTGCATTCATGTGAATGTATGGGTGCACATGCAGAGACCAGAGCAGTGTGTCAGATGTCTCCTTTAGCCCTCTCCACTTCTCAAGATCCACCAGTTCCTACCTCCAATGTTGGGGTACACACAAGGTCATGCTAAGCTTTTTATGTGGGTGCCAGGGATTCAAATGCAGGTTCCCATGTCAGGAGAGCAAATGCCCCTACCCACTGAGCAACCTTCTCAGTCCTAACTTCTGTGTTTTACTTTTGTCTTTAGCATTCGCCATCAGGTTTATGGTGTGCTTTTGTAGTTTGCTTTGTTGGTTGCTTAATTCTCGCTCTAAATCCATAAGAGCAGGGTGTTCTGTTTATAGCTTTAACTCTCAACGCCTCCATCATTATCTGTAATATGCCAGGTGTGCAGTAAATATTTGTTGAATATAATTCTGAATGACTCTCAATCAAATACTTGTCTCTATAGACAAAGATGTTCAGCAGATCAGAAGATGTAGCTTTTCCAAGATCTCACAATGAGCTGGGGACAGAGTGGTTATGTCCTCAGTAAGATGCCAGTGACCACAGATCAAGGCCATCACTCAGTTCCCGGCACTTTACTCACCAGACTATGGCTGCATTTGGTCACTGTCTTAGTTAGGGTTTTATTGCTCTGAGCAGGCACCATGACCAATGCAAGTATTATAAAAGACAACATTTAATTGGGGCTGGCTTACAGGTTCAGAGGTTCAGTCCATTATCATCAAGGCAGGAGCATGGCAACATCCAGGCAGGCATGGTGCAGGAGGAGTTGAGAGTTCTATATCTTCATCTGAAGGCTGCTAGTGGAAGACTCGCTTCCAGGCAGCTAAGATGAGGGTCTTAAAGGTACACCACAATGACACACCTACTCCAACAAGGCCACACCTACTCTGACAGGGCTTCTAATAGTGTCACTCCCTGAGCCAAGCATATACAAACCATAACAGGCACTTATTTTTAAGCTTTATACTTAAGGGAAGAAAGATCTTTAGAGAAGTCCACCAAGCCACACCCAGGATGGCTGCAAACATTCTTTCTTTTTCCACAAGGTGACTTTCAAGACTTTTTTTTTTAATCTTATTCAGGAATTCTGGATCTGTCTGATCAAACAATGACTGACATTGCACCAGGGAACAAAATGTCCTTAAGGAAGCAATTACATTCAATTATAAAATGAATTCGAGTTTTGCACAACCTGAAGATGTTTCTGTAAGTGATAGATCATAATGGTGGTTCCATGAGATCATAATACCTAATGGTATACACACTTAGGTCTGGCTGATACCCACTGTGAGGAGCCCACACAATTATGTCACCTCACGGCACATCAAAGTACTCTGCAATCCTAGAAGTATGACTACTTTAAGGCATAGTTTTAATGATTTAAATAGTTTGATTTATCCAACTGATCATTTTTACCGAGTACTGTCATAGGAGAAATACAGATTTCAACAGTGTTGTTCCAAGGGCTGATGGTGGCATCTCTGGGTTTTGTTTTGGAAACAAATGAGAAGAGGGTGTTTGGGATTTTTCTTCTTAGTATCACAAATTATCCCCAATTTACTGGCATATAAAAAGACCTGTGTGGTTTTCAGGGTTGTGATGTGATCTTTAACAGTTTCAGAAATCAGAAATCCAAATGGATCTTATTAGACTAAATCTAGGTACCAGGAAGCTCTGTCCCATCTCCTGGCTCTACGGGACCTTACATTTTCTTGCTCTAATTTCACGGCCACCTACATTCTTGGTTTATAGACCCTTTCTCCACCTCAGCACTCTGCTTCCTGAGCCTTCTCTTCTTCTGCCTCTTTCTGAGGATCTTTGTGAAGACATTGAACTTGCCAGGTCATCCAGAGCAATCTTTTCATTTCAAGATCCTTAACCTAATCAAAGTCCCCTTTACCATATAAGGCATTGTTTGAAGACCTGGGGATTAAGACATGCATGTGTTACATAACCTTTATGCAGCCTGCCACCCAGAGTTGTGTGACTAATGTGACACTGGAGGTGAGTGGCAGGTGATCTGGCAGAGCGGATGTAGAAGAGATTTATAGAGTTAATTTTTAGCTAAGGCCTGCATGGGTGCCAGTGGCTGGTAGGGATGTATTGTGGATGTGGTAGGGACAGGAGACAGCAATGAAGATGACATTTGAATTAGTTACATACTAATTCATGGTGTCATTACTCTCTGATTAAAATGTTCTAACAATGTGTGTTTGGGATCTCCCAGTGTCTCAGAGTCATGAATCCACGATAGCCTTAACGACATGGCTGGATATTATGGGCTTTGTGAGGTGGTAGTCAAGATCTGAGAGGGGACTGTATATACTTTTGCTGCTGTGAGCTGAGATATCCATCTCTTGTTACAAGGACCTCTCCATAGATTATATCGCAAAGATGGAGGCAGGAAGAAAGGAAGAAGGGAGAAAGAGAGATCCCTTCAAGGAAACAAGGCAATTACAATGTAACCTCAGAAATGGGATACTTTCATTTCTGCCATGGTATTGGTTGCAAGTCTATATGGAGGGACCACAGAAAGGGGCGAGCACTAGTGATCAATGTGCATCTTATAAGCAGGTACTTGTTGCTGTCATGTCGCCCTAACATGGGAGACAGGCAAGAATAAAGCCATCATGGGAGGGGAGGGCCAGAGCAAGTGACAGCTATTCTTATCCAAGGAATCTAGACATAATCTCTTTATAGAGAGGGTGGTTTTCTGAGGCTTAGTCATGGGAATGAATGACTAAGAACCCTGGAGTAATTCAGTAGGCAGAAAGTGGGCCTCAGTTCAAGTCAGTAGTGTCAGGACAAATCCAGTGGATGGTATGGTGGTGAAGGGAGGAGAGAAGAGGCCCCAGGGAGCTGCTTTGAGAGGGATGGAGAACATTAAGTGAACCCACAGAGTTGGCGTGTGGGTGAATAAGGATTAAGATGTCTGATTCTAGTATGCTGTATTTCTAGAACATTCAGGTTCAAGTTGCTAATGAAGGGAGTCTAGATTAAGTTTAGGAAGGACGCTGAGGGGTCTGTTCAAAGGATCTGTGTCTCTCACAGAGGAGAACTCTACTTTGCCTTGTTGATTTTACGTTCCAGTCTATGCTGAATGATATTTTCTAGTTTCTTTGTATTACCACCATCCCTGTAGCTACCGTTGACTATGTACTTTGTGCTGACCACAGTTTCTTATAGTGTGAACCCTAAGCCCAGAGGAGATCATGTGAATGAACGAGAGTCACGAAAAGGTTTAGAAACATGGAAAGGTTTGTGAACATGCAATGATCAAAAGTTAGTTCAAAAGAAATGTGTAATGAACCGGAGACATTTCTAGCAGTGTCCACCTGTGTCATATAATGTAGTTTCCCAACAGCCTTGGTATTAACACACAAATGGACCTTCTATACATGCCAGGCCATGCAACACTAGTGACTAGCACATCTCAAACATCCCAGCTCGGATTGGAGATCACGTGTGAAAAGAACTACAGTGTTTTCACTGTACATGCCAAGTTCTCTGCTCTTGTGGAAACAGTGATTTAATTATGGAGAACAACTTTTTAATATTCTCTACTGTCATTCTTTAGCTTGTATCAAATTAATCTGTCTTTGGATTGTATTGAGTTAGGATGATTTCTAAAAAGTTGTTTGAGTTGCTGAGTTGAGTTGCATAAATAAATATGAAATGAGTTTTGGCTTTCTAATAAGAAGGCCTTTCCAACAATTCCTGAAATGTCCCTAAACATATGTTTGTCGTCTTGTACTATCTATTTATGTGAAGCAGGAATCCTTGGCATTGACAATTATAAAATCAAAATACCAATTAATATTGAAAATTTTAAAGACTCTTCCCGTCTTTCAGAGTCAAATAGTCAGTCACGAGTCAAGCCTTAGCATGGAAATAAATAAGCAGAACTGTCTCTTCATTAGAATGTAAATTTGGTTTTGATTTAATAAGTGGCAAAATTATATGTCTACCAAAGAACTATTTTCAAATAAACATTGGTGCCTTTTCATTTAGTGTCAGTAAGTGCTTGGTTGTTATACCTGTTTTAAACTGATGATGGTATGGCCATATTTTGGGCACGCAGGAATGTCTAAGAAACCCACTGCAGAGCAGCCTGTCCACTTTGTATCATGTACTGATTGCTTCGGATCCCATTCAAACCCAACCAGAAAGGTAATGTTCTCGTCGCTCTTCTGCAGACGAAGCAATAGGAAAAGGCACACGGTTTCTACTTTACTCCTGTGTAGATGAGTGGAGAGTGTCAAGAACTTGTACTCACAGTTACTCTGTGAGTAATTGATGATCACAGTTCTCAGTTCCCTGGGTCCTTACTGGACAGCCATCTGCAGCACCATCTTAGAGCAGCAGAGACATTTCCATGGTGGATCTGTGTTTTATAGGCTGCTGTGTGTGTGAGAGCCAAATATGTGAAACAGGAGCACATTCCTGAACCCTTACCTTCAGGGAGGAACCAAATGGCCTTTTCCTGCTACACACACACACACACACACACACACACACACACACACACACACACACATATTGGGAACGCTTAAATATACCCCCCACCCTTAGAATTCTCCTCCTGTTTTTCCGGTTTCTGAAAAAAGATGTGAGGAACTGTTTTTATTTTCTTAAAGACTATGAAATTGTTCATTTTCCTGTCAAAGGAAAGCATCCTACAGTAGCCAGACGGCCCTTCAGGCGTAGGATTCTTGCAAAGTGAGTTTTCCCAATGTGGCTTTTTTTTTTTTCCTAAGCAAAGAGAAAAAGGAGTGGGTGGATGAGAGCTGCCGGAGGCAGGCCAGCCTTTTTCTCAGGGAAGGATCTCATAATGACAATACATTAGCTTGGAAAGCTTGTTATTTATGTGAAACTCAAATTTTCACATGGTTCTCCTATCTGTGGCTGTGCAGTGGACTACGAGAGACCGAAGGACCAGCAGACTTGATCAGAGTCGTCTACTGCCCCTAGGCTGGCCATTGTCCCAAAGAACAGGACCCCAAGAGCAGCTCCGGAAAGGTCAGAATGTGAGAACACAGGGTCCTGCACAGGCAGGAGGAACTTCACAGCCTCACTGAGGTTGTCTGAATCGTTTCAGAGGAAGAAGCAAAAAAAAAAAAAGTGGATAAATATAGACTTTCACCTTGAAATGCCACAAAGGCAATCAAAGCAGCCATCGCGGGTGAGGATTGGGTGGCGTTCAGTGAGTTTCCAAGCAACAGAGCTGCTCAAATCTAGGGAAGGAAAATGTGAGTGACAGGCAGGGCAGAGTCAGGTGCTGGGTGTCCTATAGCTTGCAAAGAAAGCTCTGAACATGGCTAGTGGCTTTCCGCAGCCAGGCTGTCCACAGCCACAGCACTTCCCATACTGTGTGGTTTTGCCAGCTAACCTTCCTTTTTGCCTTGTCCTCCTCCTTCCTCCTCCTTCTTCCCTGCTCCTCCCTCCTTCTCACTCCCCCTCCTCCTCTCTTCCTTCCTCCCTCCTCCCTCCTCCTCCTCTTCCCTCCTCCTCCCTCCTTCTTTTCCCTCCTCCCTCCTCCTCTTCCCTCCTCCTCCCTCCTTCTTTTCCCTCCTCTTCCTTCATCCTCCTCCTCCATCCTCGTTCTCCTCTTCTTTCTCCTCCTCGCCTTCCTCAGAACCTCTGGACATCGCCATAAATCTTATTTATCCAAACAGTCATGCGCAGCCCCTGTCTCAGCCGGAGTCTTTTTTCATCCTTTTTGTGACTTGAAAAACAACAACAACAACAACAACAACAACAACAAAAAAACCATACAAACGTTTACTCAGGTGTCTGGAGTTTGGAAAGCATAAAGTTAAAAGGCTACATTTGATGAGGAACTTCTTTTTTAAAACATTGATAATAATTTGTTTAAATCTCAAGTCTGTAAACTGGGAATGTTGGTGCCCCACTGCAGGGAGCCAACACCAGTAGATTATGGCTGAACTCACATATCTGTTAGCTTATGTGTTAGTTGGAAATGCTTTTGAAATTTTTTTCAACTTATTTTTGAGATTATGAAATGATTACAATGTTTCTCTCTTCCCCTTCTGTTGGCATTAGAAACAGCTATAAGGTCAGCCTCCGAATCCAGCGATGATGTCACCCCTAGGCCACAAGGACCCTCTTGCATCTGTTGCCATGACAACCGCCACACAATCCCTGTGTAGGCTTCACCTTGGAGCCTCACCTGTGTGCAGTGGTGCTCGTGATGACCTGGCATCTACGTCACAGCTCACATAAAAGACAGAGACCCCAACCCTTCACCCCCTTTTCCTCTTTCTTCTCTCCCTCGCTTCCCACAATAAAAGCTCTTCTCATGGGGCTGTGTTGGCCTGGCCTGATCTGACGGAAAAGAGCCGCTTTCTAACACAACATCTTCCCTCTAACTTCCCACACAACCATTCTCTGCTCATCTTCAGATGTAAATGTTATTGAATGCATTTATGTCTTTGTACATCCATATACATATTGCTAAATATAACCTGTTGAGTTCATACAGTGCTACTCTGGCGTATGTTTTCAGAGTTGATCATTTGGCACTGGACAAGCCATGTGTGTGCTCTGCCCTGGGGACCACGTTTCTTCTGCTCCCAGCTTCACCTGGTTGCAGTCCTCTGTGTAGGGTCGGAGCCTTGTAGGCGTGCCCCTGTCCAACTTGGCGAGTTCCTCGGTGTCCTTCGTTCAGCTCCCATTTGGGCTGTGACGTTGGTAAGACTTTATGAGTACAGTTTCTGATGTTCCTAGGAGACCCCATCTCACATCAAACTCCCGGATCCTCCGACTTTTACAGTCTGTGTGACTCCTCTCTCTCCATGTCCTTGAACCTCAGGTGTAGGGGTAGTGTATCTGCCAGGACCGGACTCTGCTGTAGAATTTCCTGTTGCTGAGGACTCTGTGCAAAGCCCTCAGCTGGTGCACATGGCAGAGAAAGCTAAATGTATTTATTTTGTTAATTCTCAGAGAATTTCATATATGCTTGCACTGTGTTTTGATGGTCCAACCCTCCATGCCTCTCCGCCAACTCTTCCTTGGCACATTAGTCTACTTTATTCTCTTACTTTAGAAAAGTAGTTTTTTTTATAGATCACTGAGTCAAATTATTGCTTCCCGTGTGTGTGGGTGTTGGATCGTCCACTGGGGCCAAAGGAAGCCTCTTAGGAGCCACACACTGGGAGAAAAATAACCCCAGCATCAAGCAGCCATCAACTACCAATAGCTCCTTAGCTAGGGACGGGACCCAGTGAGTCCCTCCTAATCCCAGCCATGCTAGAATGCCAACTGGCTTGATCCTGTATAGGCACTTGCAGCTGCTGTGAGGTCTAAGTGAACTGGCTGTTTCACATCCAAAAGACTTCCCCCGCCCCAGGGGTCCTAACCAACCTCTGGCACTTAAAACCTTTCTGCTTCCTATTTTTTCATAGTCTCTGAGCTTCTCTACCTCTCTGTCTCTGTCTCTGTGTCTGTCTCTCTCGTGTGAGATATACATGACCCATTTAGCACTGGACACTCCACGGTCCCTTATTCTCTGAACTTTGACCATTTGTGAGTCTCAGGATTAATACCATCCACTGCCAAAAGCAACTTCTCTGATGAGGGCTGCATGATGCACTAATCTATGAGAATAGAAGCAAGCATTGAGAAGAAAGTCTGACACCATCACTCTTTAAAATAATAGCAACAGGTTCTCCCTCAGGAACTTGAACATTCTTTTTTTTTTTTTTTGTGGTTTTTCGAGACAGGGTTTCTCTGTGTAGCCTTGGCTGTCCTGGAACTCACTCTGTAGACCAGGCTGGCCTCGAACTCAGAAATCCTCCTGCCTCTGCCTCCCAAGTGCTGGGATTAAAGGCGTGCGCCACCACCGCCCGGCCCTCAGGAACTTGAGATTCTCAGCCATGGGTTCTCAGTCATGGCGTACAGTACCAGGCATGAGTTGTATCAATAGAGCAGACCTTAAATCCAGTCACAGAGCGGTTGATTGCTCCCACATTATCCTTGCCACAGCTGCATCAGTGGGTGTGTCTTGCCAGGCTGGTCATGGCTGCAGCTCGCTTGGTTCACAGATACGTAAGATTGTTGATGGCTTCTCTCCCAGGACCTTGTGTGGCACCCTCGGCTCTGTGAAACCTAGACAGTGGGGTGGAAGCTTCCGTGTCCTATGGCAAAAATGCATGGTGTCTTTAGCAATGGGGTTTTATTGTCGTGTTCTGGTAGGCAGCCAAGAGCGATGGCAAATTCCTGTATTATTTTTAAGATTTTGGGTATCCCTTTGCTCAATAGTGCAGATGGGGGATATTCCACGTCTGGTGCTGGGACAAGACTAATCCTTCTCAAACATAAGTTAATTCCATTCAAACTCTTAAACATATTTCTTAGGAAGTTTATGAAAGAGTAGGTGTCATCTGGATTTTTTCAAGCACCTTTTGTGTTGTTTCACCTTTTCTCCTCCTCTGCCTTTCCTTGTCTCCCAGTCCTTTCCCCACCAAAACCTTCCTAACACATTATTTGCCTTTCTTCCTTCATACCAGGTCCTTTTTTTTTAATCTCTGCCCTTTAACAAAAGCTTCTCTTTACAGGCATTCCAAGTCAACCCACAGTAGAGAAATATGTTCAAAAATTAATTTAGCATGTGTGCACAAATGAATGCACATGGGTGTCCACGAGTGTGTAGAGTCACAAGACAACTTGAGGAAGTTGTTCTCTTTTACCACATGAGTCCCATGGATCTAAAATAGCTCAACAGACTTGGGAATAAGTACTTTAACCACTGAGCCACCTTGACACCCCAAGAGCAATGATCCAGGAATTCATTAATTGATTAAATTTAAGAGCTGCTGTCTTTATGACTCAATCAACTCCCAAAATCCTTACTCAAAATATTAATAAATGACTTTGAGGACTAAGGTCACTTTGATTATCCAGTTGCCATACAACTTGGTAGGGAAAGTAAGTTGTATTTGTTGTGCATTGTCCAGGTTAACACAGCAACGAGGAGGGTTAAGCATCATTCAACTTGGGGGGATATAAGCTCCTTGCCGTTTAAAGCATGCATCTCAACATAATTACTAGTTCCTGTTTGGGGTTTCAAAATATTAGGGCTTAGTTAAAGTTGATTAAAGTTAAAGTTAGTTAAAGTTTAATTCAAACTCTGCAACTACGTTTTCTTTCTCAACTACTTTTAACACATAGTTCCTTTTATTGATCATTTTTCTCCATCTAAATAAAATGTAAATTAAATGAAAGAAAGAAGCTCATAAGACTTCCCATTCGACTGTAATCAGTAAAGTGCTTAAGTACCTATTGGCTACTTATTAGTACTAATGTGAACACACACAACCTCATGGTTTTATTTTCTTCTCTTGCTGTGACAAACACCATGACAAAAAGTGCCTTGTGGGCGACAGGTATGGGAGTACGGCCAGGCAGACAAGAAAGCATGTCATTGGCCAGTAGAAATGGTCCCTGGGCTGCTTGCTGGGAGGCTCAGGCCAGCACACGGCCTCTTCACCCCAGGGTTGCCCTGCACACCTGGGGCTTGGAGTCACCGCTGCTGCCCATGGGCTGTGTGTGGGTACCAGGTACCAGGTATCACTTACCAGCATCAAGGGCGGCACGGTGTACAACTGCCTAGAGCTCTCGCAGATCGTGCCCACAACACACGCTGCCCAACTGGAAGACCACCCAGACTCTGAGCAACAAAAGAACATCTAAAGGAAGAGTGGGTCATTTTCTGAGTTAAGTCTCCTCAAAAGACGTCCTCAGTCCCCGCTGTGGCCAAAGGCCACGTTGCTGTCTTTGATCTGTTCTGCTGCCAGAGGCCAGGTTGTAGTCTGTGGTCCCTGTTGCCACTGGAGACCACAGTGATGTCCATGGCCCATGCTGCTGCAGGTTGCTATGGGCAGGCAAGTTTCTTCGGCAGTGGTATCGGTGACTGCAGACTCGTAACTGAGAATGAGAGACGTTGGAGGCTTCTGTCCCACCCACACCCTAGCCCCACCCTGAAAGTAACAGTCAGAATGAAGCTATTGAAGAGAGTCCTTAAAAATGTGATAAAGATGCTGAAGTATAGCTCTTCATAGTTGACAGCTTTGGCAGGGGGATAGGGAGGAACTGAGTTTTCTTTAAAGGGGCTGCCCCTGGGGGTTTGACCATGCTCCAATGAGTATATGGACAACGCAAATTGGACATGGTGGGGTTTTTATTGGTAGGGGGGAGGGGTGGATGCAAGTAATGGGAACGTAGACCTGTGAGGAATGGAAACCAAGTATAATTGAATATAATCAAGGTACATGGCATGAAATTCCCAAATAATTAATAAAAATATTATGTTGAGGGAGAAAAAGCTACTGGGAAAGAAAGTGTTTATTTTGGCTCACAGCTCCCAGGACACAACCCATCACTGAGGGAAGTCAAAAAATTAACTCAAGTCAGGAGCCTAGAAGTAGAAACTGAAGAAGAGACTTGGGAGGAATGCCGCTTACAAATAGATCAAAGCAAAAGCAAAACCCAAATGTGTAAATAGCTCAGTGTCCAATGTCTAGGACTCACTCCTGATTTCCTGGGCTCCAAACGTGTTGGGTAGCCCTGCCTTTCCAGCAATGCCATTTACAGCACATTGCATAACTTGTCTTGCAGGCTCAAGTCTATGAATGGGATGAGATAGTAAAAGACCACAGTAGTAATCTTAGCTTCTAAATGCATGAAGATTTATGGCATCCCAGGGTACAGTCTGCACAGATTCAACTACTGTTCGTCCATGACAAACCAGCCTAGGACCAGAAGGAAGTCTTCGGGCAAATCCAGCCTTCTTTGAAGCTTCTCCATCTGCCATAATCAAGAGAGTCATTCTTCCAGGCTCTCAAGGGCCAGCACTTCTTAGTCATTACACAATGCTGATTTAGCAATCGTAGGGACAATTTTCTATTTGCTAAAGTTGTCTACATTTTACTTTGACTGCTTAAAATTCATTCGATGATATTAGTGAATGAAACAGTCTCTGAAAGGTTCTCAGAGGACTGAAATGTTGTGTGCTTCGAGACAGAATGCAGAATGCTTGTTACTTTGCCTCTACCAGGGGCACAGCTAGTCCTAGAGAGTGCTCCCTATACCTATGGGTGGCAGGAATATTCATGCTGGCCCTATGTGAGCTGAGGTCCAAATGGATGAAACTCTATGCCCTCTAGTTTGACTCTCATCTTCTCCCTCAATTTGTTGGTTCGTCCAGTTGAGAGCTGTATTTGGCTGATCAGCGCCTTCCATGTTGCCTCTCTGTTTTGTCTCCTATTCTTTCATCTGAGTTCTTGTTTCAAAAAACCAGCCTTAGTAACTGCTCCGCTCTACCGAGCCTGTAATCCATCCACTAAGATGCATCCAGAACTTCTCTGCCCTTTCCAGAACTGCCCAATGTTTCAGGGAGTCCTTAGCACTACCTGAAAGAATTTGTGACTCTTCTGGTTATGAGATGTGAAATGAGACAAGATGGAGGGTAAGTGGAAGTCCTTCTGACCAGAGGGGGCCAGCAAAGCACACCTATAAAGGCAGAAGCACTTTGCTTAAAAAATAGGGCTTTCTGATGGAGACAGTTCGAGACCAATAATGATTGTTCTATAGTCCTATGCTATTTTTCAAGAAAACATAAAATTTTGATGATTTATTGAATTCTTATTGTTGTCAGATATAAATATTCTGAATACACATTACTTTACTCAGGATTTTAAACTGGTATTGTGATGGCTTTTTAGAGGTTATAATTTTGTATGTTCTGGTCTCTTTGAATAGGGGATTATAAAGCATGGAACCATAACCTATGTTCTTGTTTCTTAATTGGGTCTTTTGTCGCTGAGTTGGTTCAGAAATCCATTTCCTTTTCATTTGAAGATTTTAAAAATTCAACTTTTAAATTCTTTCCAGGATGTTAATTATCAGAAACTTAACATTTAAAAAATACTGTAGGAGAAAACAGGAGGGATAGTCTATTCCCCTTGTCCAGGTGGCTTTGCGTCGAAGGCTCCCAGTCACTACCCCAACCTTAAAGACAGAAAACAAGAGTGCAAAGAGGAAGAACTAACAATGGAAATTTACACGGTGCCCTTCATCCTGATGCATCCAGCCACATCTCCAACCACATTTCTAAGTCACATCTCCCACCCTTTAATAGCAAAGCCAAATGCAGATGCCTAGTGAATATTTATTCAGAAAGCAAATGACATTTTTGGCTTCCTTTAAGGGAGGCCTCCTCTGGTGGCAAGGGTCTGGAGAAAATTTCCTATCAGCTGAGTGATGCTGAACCCTTTGTGTTACTGTACAACATTCAGCAAAAGATGTTCCTTTGTAAGACCCTGTTGACTTATTTTTAACAGAAGACAGCAGAAGTGAAACACTCAGCTACCTCAAGAAAGCAGAGACATTTCCACTGGTCTCCAGCTCTGCCTAGAAATGGGCTTCATGTGGCACAGTAAAAGCACCCTCCCTGGAAGGATCTGAGGTTGATTTTCTCCTGCTCCAACTATATTGCCATGTCTAGTGATAGTTGTGAACTTAGTTTCTTCCCTATAAAATAGGAGAAATAGCATCACCCTGGAAGGGCAGGAGTAAATAAGATGTTCTTTTAAAATCAAAACTGGTCTGAATATTTTGTAGAACACTACGGAGACCTCACTTTTTCCAGGTCCTCAGTGAGAAGGGTGAGGAGGGGAGTGGGTGGCATTTGCAATGGGTTTGAGTCTGAGCCTCTCCAGTGTCATGAGACTCGAGTCCTGGGTCTTGCCCTTTGAAGGCTAATGGCAGTTTTCCTCCTGTGTGAACCTTGACCACCTCTGGTTGCTTGACTTCCTTCTCTGGGTCCTCAGGATGCTCACGGAAGAGACAATGTTGAAATGAGTCAGAATGACTATCCTTTGTGATCCACAGGGAGCTCGGAGTTCATTCTCAAAGCTCCTACCTCCGGGCTGGGAGCTAGCTGCCTGAATGGCATCCAGGCCCAAGTATTTGAAGCATGAGTGTAGGGTCTTCAAAGTAGAAAGGCATTCTTGCAGACTCTGGTGGTATATTTGAGAACCTCGAGAAATCTTTAGGTCTTAACTGCAGTAACGATACTCATCCTACAACTGTACCAGGTGGTTTCATGACATAAAATAGAGTCTTAGAGCAAAGCCTTAATACACCAGTCCCTCATCTTGGGGCACTCTGAGCATACTCATCAACATTGTGAGAGCCCTCATCCTTCTTTGCAACATAGGAGTCAAGATACCCATTTCTGAATGTAATGGAAGCAGTCAGTGGGATGTCAGACTTAACATGCCCCTCTGTATGCAGTAGGAACCCCACAGGACAGTTCTTTGTGAGCTGGAGAACACGGAGACAGCCACAAGGAATCAATCAGGCGACAGAATGTTTGCCAGAAGTGCAGCCTGCATATTTTTCACCACTCACACTCCACAAACCAGGCTTTCTTACAGTACCAGTGGGTTTCCTGTCTACAGTGCGTGGCTACTTGAGATGGGAATAGGCGGCATCACCTAAACCCTCTGGCAAAGAGACCCACTTTTTTGTTCCTCTTCATTACATTCTCTGAGACTCTTGAAAATCCGCACATAGAGCTGCCTGATTACAAAGCCAACAGAGAGGAAAATGAAGAAGAAAGAGGGAATATGAAGAGGAAGAAGGAAAAGAAGAGAGGACTGGATGAAAGAAGGAAAGGAGAGAGAAAGGCAGGTAGAGAGAGGGAGAATTTTGACTGTTTCTCTGAGGTGCAGCCATGCCTGGAGGTTTTCAGATGCATGGGTTGACCAGTTCTCTCTTTCACTTTGTCTGGTTGGGTATTTTGTTATTCATAACTAAGGAAGATTAAGTTCACACTGGCATCTGGATTTTATATGTCCCCAGGAAAGGACGATGCCTGTGTGGTGTGTTGCCAGAGCTAAGAAGAGTGCCTGGCACAAGGTCAGTGATTGGGCCTATTTATTGATTAATCCCACTTGGGCTTGGTCTCGGTCATATTGCCTCGATCATCCCTGTCTTTGTTCCATTTATTTTCTGTTTTCTGTGTTTCAGATCTCTTCCTTGCTTGGATAAGGTAATTGCTCAGTTCTCTTTAATCCTGGAAATAGAAGCAAGCAAATGACAACATTTAAAAAAAAAATCTTCCTTCGTTATGCTGGTTGTTTCCAGCTTCTTGACCTCCTTTTCCATCTTGCCTGAGATTTCCTAAGGCATGATATTTACCCATTGGAGGATGACCTCTGTTGCAGCTCTTCTGACGCTGCTCCAGCTGGGCCCTAAATGGCATGAGAACATGTGGAATCCTCTGTCAGCTTCTCTTCTTACTTCCTCTAAGGCCAACTGACTCCCTTCTGCTTAGACAGCAGGACACTTCTCGGCTTCCCAGATCTTAGTTCCAGAATCTTCTGTGCATCTGTAGTTCATCATGGGATTCCAGGTATGTGTTAACAAATAATTGAAGTTGTTTGTTTGTTTGTGCTTTCTCCTGCTTTAGACTTTGATGGCACTACCTTCTCTCTCTTGGGCCTCAGTGATTTTCCTCAAGTGCCAAAACACATCAATCCTCTGTCAAACACCATATGTCCAAAGCCCAGAAGGTATCACATTATGACTTTGAGAATTACAGTTGCTACCTCAGCTTTTCCCCTTTGTTAGTGCTCAGCTCCTGTCAGCCCAGGCTCTGAGGATAGCTTGGAACGGGAAATATGCTCTGCAGCAGTCACAGTTAAGAGAGAGATGTATTTCATTTGACCTGGACTAGTGGACTCCTACTGAAGGAAGTTTCAGTGTGAAAGGTAGTTTATCACACTGATTCAGGAATCCCTTTGTAGATTTATCCTGGCTGTTCTGATGCTCTGAGAAGCTGCAAAAGATTCCAAACATCTAAGTAGGACTCCGGCCATATGACAAATGGTTGTGTATAAGAAATCCAAGTTATTTAGTTTACATAGGCTTAAGTGAATCTGCTCATTCTGGTAGCATTAGGAAACATTAAAGAATAAAAAATGTTCATTTAATTTATCTAGCCATCAAATATTTAGCAACCACCCCCATCCCACAAAGAGTTTATTGTATACATAGAGGCAAAAATCATTGTAAATAAATAGGTTTAATAGAATGTATGGCTTAATAGAAAAACCATATGGGTTTTTCTCTGGGAAATAACTCTGCGGTGCCTTAAAAGTAAACATTAAGGTAATAGGTATGAGGTATTCGTGTAACTCATAAAACACCAGGTCATTTTCTTCATCAGTGGCTGCATATCAGCATCTTGCACAGTAGCTTCTTGTGAACCTTAGGGACTCATATTCTCCAAGGATATGTCCTTGGTTTGATCATTGATATGATTGCAACTTACTTTCATAACTAGGCATGAAAAGTCACTGACTACTGATGACATCAAGGGACTGAGCAGGTGGTGGTGTCTCCCTTCATATGGTGCTTGCCACAGATGCATGAGGATTTGTATTTGGTACCCAGAACCCATGTAAAACAGCTGGGTTTAGTGACACTCAATTGTACTCCCAGTGCGGGGGAACGAGAGACAAATGGATCCCTAAGACTTACTGATCATCCATTGTAGCCTAATCAACAATTCCAAGTTCAGTGAGAATTCTTACCTCAAAAATCAAGGTAGACAGCTCTTGAGGAAAGAGCTGGAAAAGCTTGACCTCTCACTTCTGTTTGAAAACACACACACACACACACACACACACACACACACACACACACACACACACACGGACCATGTCTTGATTCTTTATACATACTCTCTGACGTTATCTTTAGATTATGTTTAGAAAGCTTCATTGGGTAAAGTTAAGGTGTCCAGAGCTCTGTTCTGTGGGCTCCAGGGAACTCACTACCAGTCTCCGAGGTCTGACCCTCCTCTATTTCACAGTAATTACTGTTCAGGTATCTCTCTCAACATATCGATCCCTCCATGCTTCTGACTACACCTCTCATGGACCTTCCTTTCCTGTCTTCCTCTGCCATTTTTAAACATTCTTTTACTCCTCTGCCTTCAATCAAGCCAAATCCTCCCTGGCTGCTGATCTCCTCTTCTGTCTCCATCTTCCATGGGTTAAAACTACTGAGATTGTATTGGGCTAACCCAGGGGACTCCTGGGCACTGTTTTAAGGACAGATGATGAGCCACTTTAAGCCCTTTCTGTCTGCTTACTTTCTCTCTGTCATTTATGATCACGTAAATCCTAGGTTCCAGGAAGTGCCCATGGCCATTCTTTGGGTGCCATTCTCTCCCTGCAGGCCTTTTACTGTTGTTTCTTTCTAGCCCTCTCTTTGTAAGTTCAGGCTGTCTGATAGGCCAAGAGTGTGGAGCAGGAAGGAGGATAGAATACAGTGCTAGATGTCTCCTTTAAAGGGGCAATAGATGATTAAGCCAGGCAGAATGCTGCCATGCTGGAATGGGAACCCAGTTTCCCCAGATCATCTTTCTCTTTCAGAGAAGTTGAGTTTTCATTCTTTGCGACATCCTTCAACTTCAAATTTTTAACAATAGGCTTGTTAAATATTTCGAAGCTTTATGTAAGCTAATCAATCCACCTGCATCCGCTGCTATGTCTGGCCTTGGGAAGTCCATTTGTAACCTCCCCTCCCTTTTCCCCTGGAAATGACCTCATCATGATCAAAGATTCAACTATCAGCATGCACTACTTGTGGTGGCCTGCAAGGCTGTCTGTCCAACCAGATGTCTGTGATGAGCTGAGACCATCCCAACTGCTTACTGGATAGCTCCTTCAATTCAGATGTGTTTCTCAAACTGAGACCCAAGTCCCTCCTTCTCTAATGAGGTCTGAAACCATTCCCTCCAGCACACTCTGCAGCCGGCCTGAATTACCTTCTTACTAGATTCTCATAACACACTTAGTGCATCTTTTAGGATCCATGTTGCTCCCTGCTTCCAGCCTGCTCTGGCAAGATGCTATAAATAACAACACAAAACAAAAACCCTAGGGTTTCTTTCTTATGATTCTGGAGGCCAGATGCCTTAGACTATGGTGCCTGCCCGGTTGTACCATGGCATAAATGAGGACATCAAAGGGTAACTCCCGTGAAGTGGTTCTTTCTGTCTACGTCACACATTCCTGGGATTGAACTCTGGTTACCAAGCTTGGAGGCCCCACCCTCTACCTGCTGAGCTATCTCAAAAGCCTTTATGCCTCTTTTCACTTGATCTTAGCCAAAAGGCCGAGAAGCGATATATGCCTCTTTTCTATTTGGCATCCTCCAAGGGTTCTCAACAATCTGTAGGGTGAGGCAGACAATCTTTACATCACTCAATGATTGCTTCTCATGATAGGACTGGCTATCCTTTCCACTGTATCACTTCTTCAGTGCTTACTGCTATGACCGAATATGTTCATCAGAGCTCCCCACACACCTAGTGGCATTGACCACTCTTTTTTTTTGTTTGTTTGTTTTTTTAGTTCTTTACATTTCTTTTTTTTATTAGATATATTCTTTATTTACATTTCAAATGTTGTCCCATTTCCTGGTTCTCCCCTCCCCCAAAAATCCCATAAGCCATCTCCCCTTCCCCAGTCAACCCTTCCCCCCCATCCCCCCCGCTTCCCTGTCCTGGTATTCCTCTACAGTATGGCATCAAGTCTTTCCAGGACCAAGGGCCTCTCCTCCCTTTGGTGTCTAACAAGACCATCCTCTGCTGCCTATGAGTCTGAAGCCATTGGTAACTCCATGTGTACTCTTTGGTTGATGATTTTGTCCCTGGGAGCTCTGGGAGTACTGGGTAACTCATATTGTTGTTCTTCCTGTAGTGCCACAAACTTCTTCAGCTCCTTGGGTCCTTTCTCTAGCTCCCCCACTGGGGACCCTGTGCTCAGTTCTATGGCTGGCTGAGAGTGTCACCCCCCCCCCCCCCGTATTTGTCATACACTAGCAGAGTCTCCCAGGTGATAGCTATATCCAGCTCTGGTCAGTCAGTACTTGTGGGCATCCATAATAGTGTCTGGGTTTTGTAACTGTATATGGAATGGATCCCTGGGTGGGGTAGACTCTGGATGGTCTTTCCCTCAGACTCTGCTCCACCCTTTGTCTCTATATCTCCTTCTGTGGGTATTTTGTTCCCCTTTTTACAAAGGACCCAAGTATCAATACTTTGTTCTTCCTCCTTCTTGGGCATCCTTTGATATGTGAAATGTGTCTTGGGTATTCCATGCTTCTGGGCTAATATCCACTTAACAGTGAGTGCATACCATGTGTGCTCTTTTGTGATTGGGTTACCTCACTCTTGACCACTCTTTGTAACTGGAATGCCCTCCCCCATTGAGAAACTGGGACCCCTGCATTCTTAAAGTAAAGCAGAAGGTGCCTGTGTGTTGTAAAGTGTTCCTTGTAATTTTTTTTTTCTGCTGTAGCTCTGAGCTTTCCTGATGTGATTTTCATCTTTTTTTTTAATGCCTGTCTCCTATGATTTTATTTGTTCTCAGTTTTGTTTCGTATCAGTTTTGTGTCACAACTTCTCAGCACAGAACACACACACACACACACACACACACACACACACACACACACAGAGTAATATCTCTGAGGGAACAAATGAATGAACAAGGACTCATCTAGGCAGATGGTATCAGTCCTATTTATGATCAAAATTACTCCCGAGGAGGTGTCATTCTTTGACGTGATTCTTGTCCCTCTTTCCAAATTGGTTGCTGCCTTCCGCCAGCTGCAGAAAGCTCTTTGAATGATTTCAAATGTGGGATTCAAAATTGGCTGCCAAGAAATGCTACTTCATCTCTTTTCTAGAGTAATGTGATTTTCCCTCTGACCCAGGAAAAACATCAGTCCTAGGTAAGGTTTTTTTTTTTCCCAGTGACAGAAAGGAGTTAACAAGAACAGACTTGAAATTTACTCATTCCTTTGGTCTTCCAAAGGTGTCCCAAGGCTGCTCTCTTGTTCAGAGTGCATAGGCAAAGGTCACAAGGTCAGGGTTTTAATGATATAGTACCAGGAAGTGTCAGCACTGGGTCAAAGTTGCAGACTTCTGCAATATTATTCCAGGTCTAGACATGAAACGAAAATCACAATGCATTGCTCGTAGTCCCAGAGCAAATTGGTTATCTTTCCAAAGCTGGGAGGCACAGACACAAAGGGATGCTGTCTACAGGGAGCTGAGCCCACAAAGCCTGTAGACCAACTCAGAGTTGGACTTGTCCACTGTTGTCCCAACCAGAGGACAGGCACACACCACGAGCAAATTAAAGAACAACGTACCTGGGTTATCAGATGCTATATTTTTTAAAATGTCTGAGCTTTCCTCTCATTTTCATAGGTATATTATATTATCTACACATCCTTCTGGGGGAAGGGAAAGAATGAACCTCTGACCTTAAACCGTAATGTACTTTGAATGCCTTAGCTGCTTTGAAAAGAAACATACTGAAATATGAATTGTATTTTTCACAAATGAGGAGGCAGAGAGCAAGTCTTGGCAGATTTGACAGAAGTAGTTGAAGGTATGGTCAGGACGTGACTCTGGGAAGATACTACTTGGAAGTCTATGTTCATTATAGTTTTTGCTTCTGATGCAGAAAACGGTCATGGAATAATAACTTTTGTGCTTCTGTGTCATAATCAACAACTTCTTTCAGCTCATCCTCTACTTCTGATGACACCTCACTGGGCCAATGTGTCCAGAGTATTCTCAGCCCAACAACTGAGGAATCAATCAACACATTAGGGAAGGTACATCTAGGTTGACAGAGAGGCCCAAGATCAGCCCTTACCTGCCAAGACCCCAGCCTGTCTAATAAGAGGAAGCCAGCAAGGAGACATACACATACAGGATCCACAGGACAACACAAGAGCTGTCTCAGGTGACCAACTCAGCAATTCCTTAAGCCGGCATGATTCACATGAAGGTGTGATCTGGTGTGCCATGCACACCCCTGGGTGTCTGTGAGTTCAGAGGCATCGCCCTTTGTTTGCCCATTTACACCAACATGTTAGAATGCAAGTGATTGGGGGACTGTTATTAAAGGCACAATTCAAATCTGCTGTGATGTTAAATCAAAATATATCTATCAGGATCTTGGATGTCTGAGTTATTTGCAACTAAATACCAGCTGCTACAACAGATGATGGTACACCCATGTTTTTAGAGTTATTATGCCTGAGAATCACTGCATAGGATGGATAGAAGCCTAGCGTAGACAAAGCTGTTGTAAGGAGAGGGGACACTGGAGGCTAGGCTGGGGAAGATTGGGGTGTCTCATGCAAAATAGTGATGTCCAGATGAGTGTGTACCCTAACATGATGCCTGGCAGGGTCTCATGCCAAAGAGTTGCTCTTCAGTTACTCCCCCAAGTCCAGTCAGTCTTACCTTGGTGCAATAAGAACTTAATGGCAAGCCCTCCCCCTCTTTTTATCTGAAGATCCATACATTACCTCAGTCGTATGGGTGATCTCTGAGCAACTGTTTTCTGAAGCAACTTCAGCTCATCAGACTGGATTGTGCTTAAAAATAGCATATGAGCAAATTATTTCTTCCTTTGACCAAATAGTTGGGAGTATTTGGAGTTGGATGAATGATTAATTAAACAAATAGACTGTATTTTCTCTGACCGGAGTTGGGTATGTGTTTTGGCCTGTCTTGATTGTCATCTTGATCATATCTGGAATCAACTAAAACTCAAGCAGCTTGGCATGCCTGTGAGGCATTTTCTTAACTGGATCATTTCAGGTGGAAGATTCACCTTAAATCTAGGCTTTGCTTCTTGATGGCAGCCCGCATAAAAGGACGCGGATGAAGGACACTTTTGCTTTGCCTGCTTTCCTTCAGTCTCCCTGGAATGTTCATTTCTCCTATCGCTAAGGCATTCCTTCACTTGTATTAGAACCATATTCTTCTAGACTCCAACATAGACTGAAGACCAGTAGCTCTCTAGGAATTCTCCAGGACTCTAGCACCAGTTTGGAGCTGCTGAGACATCCAGTCTTGTGGACTGAACAAATGCCTGACTTGGTCTTTCTGTCAGGAGACATCTATTGTTGGATTATCAAGACCAAAGCCTGTAACAATAATATTACTCCATAATAAAATAATACTCTAATAAATTATATGTGTGATTTATTATATATAGATATAAATATATTATGTATAATTAACATATTTTTTATTTATATAATACACATGCATGTGTGTTCATGTGTGAGTGCATGCATGGGCACTCATGCACACACACACACACACACACACACACAAATCAGTTCTGTTTCTTTAGAGAATCATGACTAATATAAGATAAATTTTGTCACTTACTTGTATTTTCTGAATCTTTATATATTATTTGCTCTCATGACGCTTTCTCCTCAGAGGGTGATGATTTCCCAGAAGTGAGAAAGGTAAAAGAGGGAAGGAATAAAAACCATAAAGCCCCAAAGAAGGATTTAGAAGAAGTAAACATTCCTTTGCTCCTCTTGTCCATAAATTGAGCAAGATTAATGATATGACACCTCCTAAGTTTGATATTAGATAAAACCATAATCTTTCCTCAGAACATAATTAGTTTAGTGCAGAATGATTATTAATATTTTGAGATAGGGTATGCCTTGTAGCCTAGGTTACCCCAGGATGATTATATAGACCAGGTTGGCTTGGAAAATGTAATTCTTCATTCTCCCCAGTGCTAGGATAAGCATGCCTGGCTACAGCGATTACTGGAGGTTTTCTAAAGATGTAGACTGTTAGCTAGTGAGCATCAGTTCCTGTCCTCGTCCTGCCTTCCCATCCACACAGCTCTCCCAGACTCTTATTCATGTCATCTCCTTTTACCTCCCAGCAGGCTTGAAAGCTGGAAGACCTTGTCCTTGTGTTTGCTCCAGTGCTCAAGAGGCCTCCTGCCCCTCCCTCTTCGGAAATGCTATCCTAGAGTGTGGCTCCTGCTTTAATCTTCTGCCTCTGAAGAGTGTGTACTGAAGATCAGTCAGTTCTGAGGAAATGGCTCAGAGGCAGGCAGGGGCACAGTTCTGATGGCATCCTCGGATCTTCTAGAGCTCACTTAGAGAGAAGACAGCAAGTGGATTTGTTGCTGGTGTGTCCTGGCTTCCCTTTCCTTACTAAATCTGCTTACCACTGATTGGTCCAACTATGACTGGCCAGTGAGAGGTCTCAATAACTCCCTGAATATCTAAATGAGACTCATGACTCCCCCTCTTTACTAAAAATCATAAGAAACACAAACAATCCAGCAAAGTTTGAAGGAAAAACTACCAAATAGCCTTAGATTCCAGATCAACAGTAACCTTCCTGTTAGAGTGACAGAACTGAGGAGAGAGTTTGAGGAATAGTCATAGAACAGTAATCTTACAGAACTGTACATACCTAGGAAGCATATTAGAAAGAATTCAACTTCACTAATGCTATAGAAGCGTTTGCCAGAGAAACTGAAATGAAAATTGAAAGGGAAATTTGAGGCTACATTATTTATGTATTTTTGTGTGTGTATGATGAAGGGGGGAGCGTGGCACACATGTTTAGCACACCAAACTTTCAGGGTTTGGTTCTCTCTCTCTACTATGTGGGGCTTGGGGATCAGACTCAGGTGATCCAGCAAGTGCCTGTATTCCCTGAGCCTTCTTGTAGCACTGTCACTGGGTTTAACACAGTAAAAAACTGAAGTGGAAATCAAAACTGATAATGTTCCCTTCCCTACAAAAGATTCACAAAATCATAGCAGAAACTTGTGGGGTTGGAGTCATCTTTCAACCACAGGTCTAAATTTAGATGGTTAGTTGCCTGCCATCTACAGCAAGGGAAGAAACTGTATGATTCCAGTCATCTCTCATTTCCTTCTTTTGTGGCCTTCAAGATCTCTTTTTCTTTCTTTCTTTCTTTCCTTTCCTTTCCTTTCTTTTTCTTCTCTCTTCTCTTCTCTTCCCCCCCTCTCTCTGTCTCCTCCTTCCCTCTTTCTTTATTTCCTTTAAAAAATTATTTTTTAATAAGTATTTTTTTTAAAGTCTGTTTGCTAAGCATATCAGATCTATAATTACAGTGATCACAGCTGCTTTGTTTACACTGAGGCCTGTTCACCGGGTTCCTATCACTGCTAGTCACCCAGTTCTCTTTATCCACACCCACTTGGATATGAAGGAAGGGCTGAAGGATTGTTCACTCTTCTGTTTACTTAAAGGAACCCATCTTGTGACTTTTAAGTGCAGTCCATCTTAGCTGGGTATAATACTCTTGTATCATATATTTCTGTCCTGTGCCAGTGTAGCCACTGCACAGTTTGAGTGTTAGTAAAGAGGCATCTGAAGACACAATCTCTTTCCTGCTCTTGTCTTGGACTAGCTTGACTGCTTGTTTATTTATTCATATTGAGGCAGTTTTACATTCCAGGCTGGCTAAGGACTTATTTATATAACTGTGGATAACCTTGAGCATCTGATCCTTCTCTTCCCACCCTTCCAGTGCTGGGAATACAGTTGTGTGGCACTATGCAGGTTTTTATTCAGTGCTAGGGATCAAGTCTAGGGTCATTCCCAGCTAGGGTGAATTGACTATCATGCATGAAATTTTAATTGTCACAATTAAAAATCTTCCAAGATATTGGAAGTGTTCTGTCTCTGCCCTGAGAAAAAACAAGTGCTTTTCAATATGTAATCTGTTTTTCCTTTATTTTAGAGCAATGCTTCTACATTTGATACCCTTTCTAGATCCATTCGGTAGCTTTTCAATTGAGGAATGTCAACAATAGACTGATCTTCATTTTCTGTATCATTTGCCATTTCTGTCATCTCTTATCTTTTCCTGTTTGCTGTAAGGACCTCACTGTAATCAGAATGTTTTCTCTGTGTTAGTAAATCCATCCTTTGCTTTTTAAATATCACTATGCTTTCTATTGTGAAGGTCTGATCTGGGAGTTTTTATCTTGCTTTTATTGTGACTTCTGTACTTAAAGATGTTGAGAACATGTTCTGTCCTTGCCGTGTGCATTGGGAGAGACAGTGGAGGGAAACAAGAAGGGTGTGAATACCTTCACAGATCTGCCCACCAAGCATTCTCAACTAGGTCTGAAAAGTAGTTCTGTTTATTTAATGTCCCATTCCTAATGAACATGTAAACATATTTGGGGGTTTGTCTCTCTTTTTGTTTTCCATTCACACTTCTCAGACACCTTTCCCCAAAACACAGTTGTAGGGCTCTAATAAGGATCTGTTCACAGAAAGCTCTTTCATCTGGAAGAGTCATTATTTTACTTTAGGTTTTTCCTTCACAGTGACGTCTGGTGATGGAGTACAGGGCAGTATAGAAACGGTGACCCTAGAAACAACAGTCAGGGAAGCAGAAGCCCCTCTACTGTTAAATAGAACAGAGTTATGGATGGAAGAGATGGATTACACAGCCAGACAACTGCACTTTACAGGACAAAAGAATGAATACACATTACCCAGGTTTAGAAAGCCTACTAAAAACAGACATGGTGGATAAGGACGTGATCCCAAGATGAGCACCAGCAGTATTTTCTGTCAGTCCTTGGAGAAACAAAGAGGCAGAGGTTGCAGAGATGAGGAGCTGCAGCCACACGGTAAAGTGGGAAGCCATGGCAGTGGGCACTAGAGAAGATCCATGAGATGGTGCAGAAGCAGAGAGTGAACCTGTAATTACCTTTCTCCTATCCTTTAGTCTTTTAGAATCATTCACCAGTCAGGCCTCTCTGGACCACAGGGGGCTAGTTGGGAGGGAACTAGTCCCTCCACACTTGCTAACCAAACAGTAGTTGCAAAGGTTAAGAACTTGAAGAAAAAAAAAAGCACAGTTCACAACATTGGCTCTCTACCTTCTGTCTTCTGGGGCTAATAAGAAATCACTCCTTTGTGTATACTCTAATTAGGACTTTGTTGCAGAAATATTGCTTTTGTTCTGTCAAGCCTTTATCTTGAGAGGGTTTCTTCTGTAAGTTCTTCATTGTTACCATCTCTGCATCCTCCTTTAGAACAATTAGATAACTATGTCCTATAGTGAAATCAATATGCTTGCTTATATTTTCCATTTTTAATATTCTTCCTAGGGGGCTGGAGAGATGACTCATTAGTTCAGAGCATTTGCTGCTTTTGCAAAGGACCTAGACTTGGTTCCAAGCACTCATATGGCAGCTCTCAACCACCTGTAACTCCAGTTTCATGTCTACACAGGCATCTGTACTTACATGAGTATACCCTTCACAGGAACACAGACACAATTCAAAGGAAAACCGACCCTCTTAAAGAGAATTACGGTGGCGGGCGGACTTAAGGATGCTCATTGACTGGTCTCAAAAAATGGGACATGAGTCTGGGTTAGCTAGATAGGTCTCAGATGACCACAAGGCAGTGTTCTCTCTTGGATTTAGGGACCAAACCCCAGGCCTTATACTCACAGGAAAAAGCAAAACCCCTGAGCTGTACCACTAGCTCCATTACTTTAGCCCAGTGAGCCGTGGTGTGGATAATAGGCAGCTGCAAAGTAATACACCTATTAGCTTGAGTCACTCAATTTATAAAGATTTGTTAGAGGAGCAACAGAAAACTAATACCTTAAGGACATCACCCCTTTTCCTGAGATAAGAACAGGGGAGGAAGATCCAGCTAGAGTTATGGGCAACATCAGTCAATGGGTGAGCCAACTGTAAGTTCATGTTTAACTTGAGCTGCTCTAAGAGATTAGCTTAATACTCAGAGACAATCTGTCTGGGAGTTAACAGGGATTTGAGTGAATCCTGTTCCCTCCAACTCTCAGTGTACCAGTAGCACTCCTAGAAACAGGAGAGAAGACACCTTGAGCTTTATGAATATTCCTCTCTCTTCACCTTTTAAAAACACCAATTCAGTTCTGGCTAAGTGTTAAGCACCTTTCAGCATATGGGCATGTGCAGTTGGTTCTGTGGGCACTTTAATTTGCTAGCACATCACAACAGTGAACTGTGAATGCTTGCTTCTTGCAGTCCTGGAGTCTGGGAGTCCAAGATCAAGGTCTGGCGGAAGTGACTTCTGTGAGATGCCAGGTTCATCAGCTGGTCTTAGCACAGTCCTCATCATGTATGCATCATCTTGCTTGGGTAACAGGTCAATTTTGTTTATAACAAAATTTAAACGGAGCTCCTCTGAGCACAAAGACTATTATATATATTCAGAAAAGCTAAAATGAAAACAAATGTTTATTTTTACATCTAACATTTGTGCATAAAGGAAAATTCATTGTTAATTAGATCTCAAATAATAATAGTTATAGTATAAAGACATGCCCAAAGTCTTATTAAAAAAAAAGAGAGAGAATGGGAATTTGGATTAAGCCCTGACAATAACTAAAATACTTAGTACTGGAAACAGAAAGAATCATGTTAGAAAATGCACCAAATGTTTGCAAAGACCATCAAACAGAATTGCAAGTTATTAAAACAATGACCTAAAACTGGTAACTCCTCAAGGTAAGCTGCCACAGCAGCCGCACATGCAGAACCATACGGTTTACCCGTCAGGGTGGAGGCACGCTCCCGAGAGGCCCTGAAGAATAAAGCACTCACTGCCAATAAGAGTGAGGGCCCTTGAAGAACCAAATCCATACACGTGAGGATTTCCACTGTCAGGAGTAATCTGAAGCCAAATGAAGTAGGAAAACCTCTTAGCAATACCAGGTTGTGCATAGCAGTGTCACAATGAAGGTATAATTTGAATAGACTGTTGATTACACACTTTTTTTGCTTAGATCTCTGCCCCAAATATCACCCCAAATATTTGAAAGTTAGGAATTCATAACCATTCCTCACATCAGCAGAAAAGAAGTCTAGGATGATGGGCACTGGACAGAAGACTCAACAGCTTTTATCCTTTGAAGATACTTTAATTTTGCGGTTATTGATGAATTAAAAAACACATTTTCAGCATTTCCTAGCTATAGTAGCGCATAGGAAATTGCACTCTAAACGAAGAACTAATTAATGAAATAACACATCTTACGTCTTACATTGAAAGCTTACAGTTTACAAGGTGCCTTTACATACATTATTTCATTTGATTCTTACAACAAGCAGAAGGAAAGAAAAACAGTCAGTGGGAAAAGATAGTCATCTATTTTTAGGCTTACAATGAGCATTTATTTTTTTTTTCAGACCAAGGGGCAATCAGTACAGGTACATACCAAGAACAAGACAGCAATACCCATAAGCCACGGCATCTTTTTGGTAGGCTGACAGTTTGATATCAAGTGTATATTTAGCATCAGTGAGGGATTAAGGAATGGGACAGACAAGGCCTTTATGATAGTCAAGGGATTTTCAGCACATTGTCAGAGGTAAGAGGAAGGATGCACAGAAATGTGTCACTGTACAGAAACTTAGTTCAAAGCATGATATCCCTTGAGAATATTAGCTAAGGAGGGAGACCTGACCTAACTCAGGGAATCAGAGGATTCCACAAAGTGCCTGTTTCTGCCCTCTGTCTGCATAATGCCACTCACTCCAGTAAGCTTCCCTGTCAGGGTAGGGCTCCATGCTATACAATACCATCTCTTGATTTACTGGGCAAAACGCCATTTCTTCTGTCTTATGTAATTTAATTTTAATAAAATACTGGTTTTTGCCACCAACTTAATATTTCAAGTTTTTAAAGAAAATCCTTTTCAGCTGTGGCTAAAAATGGAAATTTTAGGCATGTTAAAAATATTCCAATTTAGTGTACTTGGTTAGTCGGAAATAGACCCCTAGACACAGCTGATGGTTTGCTCATGTACTTCAAACAGAGACAGTAAAATGGAATGGCTGAGAAGCCCCAGAAACTAATATATGCCTAGGGGTCATCTACCTGGGTAGATTCTAAATGGGTACTAATAATTTATAGAAAAAAATATTTTTAGGATTCATAGAAATCTGTTCAATTTTTGAAAACTAAATTATAATAATCAAATTGTCATCCCCATGATTTATTGAAATAATTTTACAATAATATACAACAACGCTACCAGAGAATTTGTAGCATACATAGAACACATGATTAGCATGTTCTTGGGTTTAAATGAAATACAAAAAAGTAAATAAAGTATTTTATACAAATGATGCTTTTAATTTATTAACACAATGATATATCTTTGTTACATAAAACTTGCTACAGCAGAGTATTTCAATTTTTCTTGCACATTTTAAATACAGGTGGACCAACTGAAATCATTATTTGTTATTGTGGGACACTGCCATGCAGAAACACTTGACAACCAAAACACATGCAGATAGGTGGAGAGAAGGTCTAGGATAGGATTTTCAGTGTCTTCAAGGGCTTGGTGAGGGTGTGTGTGTGCATATGAAAGGTTTGGTGAGGGCATGTGTGGATATGACGAGGAGTGCTGTCAATGACCTACCTGCACCCGTAAGGAGGCAGACAGAGAGGCTCTGTATACATCAGGGGTTTGTTAGACTTAAAACAATCTTGGAGATTGATCATGAAATGAAATATTTTAAACTATTTGGGTGAGTGGATTATTTAAGGTAGGTCACTGATACAGAGATAAAATGAGGTGAGAAAATTAAAAGTAACGAAAATATAGTAAAAAAAGTTGTCATTTATTCACAAAGGAACACTGAACTAAATGTGCAAGAGTGTTTGAAATTTCCTCATAATGGCAACATTGTTAAGTCAATTGGCAAAAAGTATAGAAAAATTAAGGAAAAGCAAATATGAAAACTGTATCTGCATGATCATATACTCTGTCTATGAAGGAGAAAGAAGAGGTTAGCAATTCTGACGTACTTAAAGATATCACACCTTGAAATCAAATACAAATGTGGCAGTTTCTTAAGCGTTTCGTTCTCTTGTCACTGGCCAGGCGGGACGCACGTCAAGGCTGCAACAGTACTACTTTCCTTCCTCAGAAGAGGAAGGAACAGCGACTGCTTTGCATTTTTTCTTACCTGTTACGAACCAAAGCAAACAGAAAAGTTCCCTTAAAGGAGAGAGCCTCTAAGCTGCAAGTAGGGATCAAGGCTTCTGCGGACTTAGCATTTATCCAAGTCCATGTTTGCTCTTTTCCCTTAAGAACCCGCCGATGAGGACTGAGAAACCTCACAAAGTGTCATTTACCAGTCACGCTTTCCTGAAATACTGGCTAAAGCCCCCATGGAAGAGCGAAGGCTTAGAAACCTTCAGCCTCTCTCCTAATACACAGAGATGTTGGTACCAAGGGAGACAGCTGGGCGAGGAGCCATGCCCCTCACTGTCCCTGACAAACGAGGCCTCTGTCTGGTCACTTACTGTCTCGCTGCGGGAGAGAAGACTATCAGAAGCCAGGGACGAAGCCCCTTGCCCAGGATCCTCCCTGCTCCTCTGGGTGCTCTGATTCACTGCTATATCAGTGCACCCTGAAAAGTCATCTTCATTAATGCAAATCCCCGTGCTGATAAGACATTCCATCTTCAAAATTACTAAGAGTTTTGGCAAAACTGAGTCCAAGCTACTCAAAATAAAAATAATCATTAGAGAGTTTATCTTCAAGCCACTGGTCAGCAAAAATATCGCTCAAAACTACAAAAAGCAACATGTAGCTCTCCTTTTAAATCTCACACAGCTATAACACTGCCCATCTGAAACACCAGGAAAATAAAGGGAGCACTGGTCAGAGAGGTGAATGAGAAGGATGGAGGAGGGTGGAGAAAACCAAACCAGGAGGACGTGGTGTACACCGTGTCACGGCACAGATAATGCTGAGAGCGGTGCCTGGGTACACAGGTGGGTGCAGAGCGCACACTGATGACGCAGGAAAGACCTCACGCAGTTGCTGGAATGAAGGGATTGGAACCCGCTCCAACAAGCAGGTCTCGGCTCCGCCTTCCACCTCCACAGCGTGCAAGGACTGAGTGTGAGCTCGGGGCAAGCTTTTTCCTCTCTAAAACTCACAAAATTCCTTTCCACATTTTTCTGTTATAGACACACGGATTTCTTCTTCTTCATAGTCATCGAAGTTGCTGGTATCGCCAGAGCCTCTGAACTTTGGTATGAATGGAGCCTCAACCTGTAATTGACATCAGGAGGAAAGTAAGAGAAGAACAACTCCTCAGACACTTCCAAACACTAAGAACAATGAATTCCCAGCATGTATCACACTGGCATCTTTAAACACAGAAGTGCTTGAAGTGTGTGACCCATTAGAAGTTAGCTAGAACCTCACATTTTCATTTGAGAACCACAACCAAATACTAGAGCAGTTTCCAGGTCAATCAGCGAAAAGCATCAAATTGCCGGCTCTAAGTTCTAGAAAACTACTTTCCATTTTATTTTATTTTTATCAATTTATTTCCAAGGCTTTCATTATTTTCTTCAACTTCTTTCTTCTGTGGTTGATACATTTTATACTTTCAATGTTTTTTCTAATTCCTAAGCTTATTTAAAAACCCTAACTATGAAAAGTCTAAGTTAGGGAGACATCTCACAGAATCACAGAACTCAAATTCTAAACATTTTCTTTTTGTTGACTCTGAAAATGACATCTTTCGATAAACTCTTATGGTGTGCCTACTATGTGTGAGGACAGGCTGTCATAGCTGCGATGACTGAAGCTGCACACAGTTGCTCGCTCTGCCCCCATGTCCACTTCCCCACACCACAGGAAAGCCAAGGCCGCCATTTTCATTCCTATTTTAAAGATTACAAAAGAGAGCTGACTGAATTTCTATCACTAGTAAATGACTGAGGCAGGCATCAAACTCTCAAGGGCTTTTTCTTCTGCGTACAGCAGTGATCTCATTAAATATCTTCTAGTATGTCATTACATGGATTTCTTTCTATCTATCTATCTATCTATCTATCTATCTATCTATCTATCTATCCATCCATCCATCCATCCATCCATCCATCTATCCATCTATCTATCCATCTATCTATCTATCTTTTATCTATCTATCTATCTATCTATCCATCCATCCATCCATCCATCTATCTATCTTCTATCTATCCATCCATCTATCCATCCATCCATCCATCCATCCATCCATCCATCCATCCATCCATCTATCCATCCATCTATCTATCTACGCCATGACTATCAATATACCCTAGGTTATAGATAAGATAGACACGTGAAAAGAGGAAGGTGACAAGTAAGTGTGAGCAGAGATTCTAATGCTCTCTGTTTCCCAGTTGGCCACCTTGCACTGTGGCCTGGAACCACCACTATATCCTGAGCCAAGCACACAATTGCTTTCTTTCTAGCCAGACGGTGGTTTACAATCAGACCATTTCTAGACAATGATTGTGCAGCCTGGGTTGACCAGGCCACTTCTCTATTCTGGGCTTTCTTTCTATCTTTCTGCTAAGTACATTTGGCTATTTCGTTGCTCAAACACACTTGCCAAGGAATAAAGGCTGTGGGCTATTTAAATATACTGTCTCATTTTTGTACTGCAATGTGGACAAGTGAAAAGATATTGAAACCAATATCTACATTAAGGTAGTTTTTACTTTTTGTGACTTTTGCTGCTCTTCATGCCCATTTCACTGATACCTGAGATTTATCTGTCCCTCAACATGCTTCCCAGGATGACCTGGCCTGTTACCACAAGCCACTTCTGGGTTACTATTAGTTACTGTACTATTTGGGATGAGTCAAGTCCTTCCTGAGATAAATGAAATCTACATGAGCAGGAGTAATTCAGTTCTATTACAATTTTAGAAAGATTATTAATAATTCATTGTGTGATATAATTATTATGTTTGCTGAGTACCAGCAGAAAATTTTATTAAAAAAATATTAGGATGAAAAGATTCAAAATGTATCAGAACTCTTTGTTTTTTGAGACAGGGTTTCTCTGTGTAGTCTTGGCTGTTCTGGAACTTAATCTATATAGACCAGGCTGACCTTGAACTTGGAGATCAGCCTGTCTTCCTCACACCAAGGTTTATACATTAGAACTATTAAATGCTAAGAAGCCAGGCTGTGGTAGCACACACCTTTAATCCCAGCACTCAGGGGCAAACACTGGAAAATCTCAGTGAGTTCAAGGTCAGCCTGCTCTACAGAGCGAGTTCTAGGACAACCAAAGCTATGCAGAAAAACAAACAACTCCCCCCCACCCCCCGCCAAACTAACAAATCACAACACGCTATAGAAATATATACTTAAGTACAGTACTAACAATAAATACAATAATAAAGATGATAAAAACAATAATGATTAACAGTAGGGATAATTTTACAGGAAAATGTCAGTTTCTAAAACTGGCTGGAGAAAAGTAGGTAAGTTTTTAAGGGACAAATACAGAGAATTCTGTATAAGAAAAGTTGCAACTATATGAGGAATTTTAAAATTGCCAAGTAATGCCAGAAAATATTTGAATAAATATAGCAGCATAGTATGTTTAAAACTAGAGTCAAATGTATGATAGTTTAGTACTTGCAAGGGCTATATCAAGATTACTCAATAATGCTAATAATAATGTAACAACCAGTTAGTTATTGTACGACAGTCAGTGAGATCTCTAAGTCCGGAGAAGGAAACAGGTGTCAAGCAGATGCTTTCCCAATGGTTCTGTCATGCGCGGTCAGGCACCTGACGGGATGTGTGCAGCAGCAAGTGTGAGGCAGACTGAAGCGCGCATGAGGCACTTAGGTCACCATGGACTGCAGGGATGAGGAGTGAGGAAGGAACTGGAAGACAGTGCCAACACGTCATGTCTGCGTGGGAGGAGCCCACTTGTCCCCTCACCAAGGTATCGGATTGGAACCAGGACCTACTGATCTAGTCTTTCTCAACATTCCTTGCTCTCTGTTGAATTCTCTACCTTACCCCACACTTTAAAGTAATAATGCTTATGTTTACATAGTTTAACAATGTGCTCCAGGTCAGACTGTAATGTACAATTGATCTGACTCAGGCTCACAGCTACCCAGGTCCAGAGTTCAGGGTCTTGGTTGGTCTCTCTCCTCATCTCTCTTCCCCCTCCCCTTCTCTTCCCTCCTCCCTCCCTCTCTTTCTCTCTTCCTCCCTCCCTCTTCTTTCTCCTTCCTGTTGAAATAGCCTCCCCCTTTCCCAATTGCTCAAAGCTCTAAGTTAAACAGGCGTCCTATAAAATCTGAATGTTTTATGAAATATGGTATTTACTGCTCTGTACCTTCCTAGAATCCCAGCATCTGGGAAGCCAAGGTCAGAGGATTCCTCCCGCCCCCAGCAGGGGTGTTAAGGACAGACCTATCTAGTTCCAAACCAACTTGAGTTATAGAGTGAGAATCTGTCCCAAGCAAATGACCCCCACAAAACCCAGAAAAAAAGAGGGGTCAGATTTTCAAATAGTAATGAGCTGAGATTTGAACCTGGTGAAGCTGGGGTCAAACTGAGAAGTCCCGCGGCAGCGCTGATATTTAAGCAGTTATCCCTACTTGGGGGTCATGTTTATAATCAGTAAAATGAAAACATAATAAAACAAAACATGCATTCTCCTTTTAAGAGGAAAACCTCAAAGGCTGATGAGAATCCCTTTTATTGACCATGTGGAACTGTCTTCACTCGAGCTCATCTAGAAGAGGCACAGAGCACGGTTTATGAGCTGGAAAGACTGTTTTAATCACCGGGGTCCTTATTTGTGACTACGTGACAGTGTCGAGCCAGTGATGCCCAAAGCACAATCCTTGAACTTGGTTCAGAGCTTTGGGAGTTGGTGGGGCATGGCAACTGTACTGTTTGGCCTTGCTGTGCTATTAGCTGAATTTTAAAATTATTTTATAACTTTGTTTTTATAATCTTTTATGTTTTTAATTAGAAAAACTGCTTTCAGTATAAAATGGAGTGTTAAATTATTTTTCCTCAGGAAATGTGTTCATGAAATGTGGCAAGACTCTGAAACATCAGAAGCTGTGGTTTTTGTGGGGGTCGGGGGGGGGGGGAAGCTAAATATATACACTTTATCCAAGTTATTTTTAACTCAGCATTCAAGAGTAAAAGGAGAGATAAAGTTAACGGAGCAAAATCTTTTCCTAAATTTCCCCATTACCATGGTAGAGTAATTACTATGAAGTAACACACTGGTGTTACTGAGGCTGTTAACACTGAGAACCTGGGAAATAGAACTAGTCTCTTCAAGACACCGCCAGCTACAGCTGTGCTCTACTTAATCATGTGCTACACTAGTGTGAGAAATGAGCTAATGCTGCATTTATACCTATTATTCAAATTGCTTGACCCTCTAACACTTCAGAGTCTTCTGGGAAGGAAGGAAGCAAGCAAGCAGATAAGAACATCTAGACACTCAGAACAAAGCACTCACTAGAGTCCTTCGAAATTTCTCAGCACAGCAGGCTGATTCGCCTTCCATCCCTTCAACTCTGAGGTCTAAACTGGAGGAGTGAGGCAGACTTCACTAATCCCTTAGTACTCTGAAGAGTACCTAGAACCAGCACAGGGGGTCCAAGCTTCTATTTGGAAGAATGCTAAGCAAATCAAAAAAGACTGGAGGACACACATGAAGGACAGTTGCATGTATATAAAGAGAGTGGAGGACAGTTACATGTATGTTAAGACAGTGGGGGACATTTGCATGTATGTAAGACAGTGAGGGACAGTTACATGTATGTTAAGATAGTGGGGGACAGTTACATGTATGTTAAGACAGTGGGGGACAGTTGCATGTATGTTAAGACAGTGGAGGACAGTTGCATGTATGTTAAGACAGTGGAGGACAGTTACATGTATGTTAAGACAGTGGGGGACAGTTGCATGTGTGTAAGACAGTGGGGAACAGTTGCATGTGTGTAAAGATAGTGGAGGACAGTTGCATGTGTGTAAGACAGCAGGACAGTTGCATGTGTGTAAGACAGCGGGACAGTTGCATGTGTGTAAAGATAGTGGAGGACAGTTGCATGTGTGTAAAGATAGTGGAGGACAGTTGCATGTGTGTAAAGATAGTGGAGGACAGTTGCATGTGTGTAAGACAGCGGGACAGTTGCATGTGTGTAAGACAGCAGGACAGTTGCATGTGTGTAAGACAGCGGGACAGTTGCATGTGCAGAAACATGGGCCCAGTGAGGGACTGAGCAACATGCAGGCACGTGCACCAGTGGCTGTGGCCTGGGAGAGGGTATAATACAAGGGAGGTAAAGCTTCTGTCCTCATGAAATATTTTAAAACGAGAGAGAGCATACAGACTAGCGAGGAAGGACATGCTTCAGAGAAAATATCAGTGAAGTAATAATTATGTTCTTAAGCACGCAGTGGAATATGGAGGGTCAGCGAACTGGGGAATATCTCTGGGAGTGGAGAAGCAGACATGTGGGAGCCTCATCTGTGAAAAGTTTGGATCTTTCTGGGGAAACCCCATGGAAAAAAGTTGCAACCTTGGTAAATGTCCACAGCAAGGCTAAAGTAAGAAAACATTCCCAGAACTTAAGTCGATTTCTGTGTGGCTATGTGCTGCTTTTGGATTATACTCACTTATGTCTTCTAAATATGGCATTTATTAGTTTTGAAGTGCAAGCCTGTAGAATACTGTCTAAAATCCTATTTCCACAGTATTGTCAAGAGTTAGTATGGACAGTAAAAATTTACAAGGGAAGCCATATATGTGTTCTCTTTTATCTGAGAGAAGTTATTCTGAGATCCTGCAGAGAATTAGTTTAAAATAATTATAAATGTGCTAAAGTTGAGCGCATCTCTGCTGCATGACAAATCACACCTTCTCAAAGGCACTAAACTAGGAACAGAGCCACACCTTTCTCTGGTAAATAGCAATCCAGTCAGTCGTGGCAAACCACTTGTGAGTCTTTATGTCGCTCACGCCGTTTTTCAGATTCCCGAATCGCTTTGTCAGATCCACCTGCAGCAGGTTCCGCAGGAGGTCCTTGAGATCGGAGCTGAAGTGGGACGGGAACCGGACCTGCAAGAACACGGCAGGAGGTGAAGTACAATCCTAGCTGCTGGACACTGCTGTTCTGATTTCATGAAAACAGACAAAGGGAGTGGTGACCTCTCTGCAGTGTGGCACACGCCTCTCTTTGAGCATTTGCTTCAATTTCCCTTTATGTTTCCTGTGATCTTCTGAGACCATGTTAACTCTGAGTTTGCTAATCATGCACTGCTCAGGTAGACCTGTCTCTTGAGTGAACTACAGACGTGTAGAACAAGCTCACAGCACATGACGAGCATCAGAACTGTCTGCAGTATTGAAATACAGAAAACCTGAGTCAGTGCCTCCAGGGTGGGGCACCAACGGTGGGAACCACACCGGGTGGGCAGTGACCACAACTGACTAGCTGTACCCAACAGGTAGACCTGCTCTGGCGTTAATAAATATTTAATAAATACACAGATTTAAAGTCATTTGATTTAAACCTCCTATGTGCTATGCACTCATGTGCTTGAGACAGAGAGAAATTCTTACGGAGAAAGACACAGAATACATAAGGACAGCGACAAGGATGATCCAGAAATGTGACTATCACTCCTCACAGACTTACTCTGAAGAATACGGGAACCAAGGACAAGGTTTTTCCTCTATCACTTTGGTTTGGTTCTGGGGACTGAACCCAGGGCCTGGAGTATGCTGAGCTGGAGGGTAGCCTCGGACTGTAGCTGCATCCTTCCACCACATGGCTTTATATAAGTGACAGGATGGAACTTGTTTTTACAGAACCAACCGCTCTAGTGGCTTAGGTGAGACGACAGTGGACAGGTAAAAAGTATATTCAAAAGCATAGCCAAACCGTTCCCCCTGAGTGGGAGACACGGAATCACAAGTTACAAAAGCTATCAAGCTATTTATTTTATGTTCTTAATTCCTGACTGCAAAGGTAGGCTCTTGTAATGCTAACCAGCCTGGACTCACTCCTGGGGCCAGCGGTCATCCTGCCTCAACCTCCTGAGCAGCAAGGATGACAGACACCTACCAGCACTGCTGGTCAGGCCATCTCCTCAGAAGAAATATCCTGACTTTCAATCTCAACTTGAATTATATACATAGTCTATGACCTATAAAAAGCCCATTTACCCTTTTCAGTCTCAATATGCCCCATTATAATATGAGGAAATATATTTCATTTGGAAGTATGAAAAATCATGTAACATTTATGAAAACAACTTTTATTATGCCCAATAGTAACATATTTCCCATATTTTTAAGCTTTTCTATTAGATACCACTTTAATCAAAGAAGAAGTCTGGAAGATAGAAAATCATAATTTAAAGTTTCCAAAATACCAAAATATAGTCATGTCAAAAATTTGATAGAATGGGAGAACACGGATGACCCTAACCATGTTTTATAGGATCAGCACTGTGCATGCAGCTGGCACGCTAAGTGACTTGTTCAAATGACCTCCATCCCATGTAACACTCAGCTCGGGATGAGCAGACCTGACAGACTCTTGTGCTCTCGGCACTAATTACAGGCTCATGCATTTCAATTTTGGAATAACTATTATTTTCTACAAATTTAAATTTATAAATTTATTTCTCAAAGGTGAAATAACATTCAAAAAGCAAGTCACTGCATGCTGTCATGGTATCTATCACTTATATTCACTAACTAGTCTTACTGACCCCCCTCCCATTTAGCAATAAAGTAATTCTGAGTTAAATTTAATATTGGAAGTTATAGAATTGATTTCTGGCTGATGGAGGGAGCATCTTGTTAGTATTCTACAGGTATTGGCATGGGGGAAAGATTATGTAACTAGTAAGTTTTCTGGGCTCTGAATACACTTGCTAGGGTTAAAGCGACTCATCGAAGACCTTGCACACTGCACCAAGCAGCACTCTAGCAACCTCTGGTCACAGCACACTGGAGTATGTTGTAAGAAACCATTTTTCTAAATCAGTTATTGCGATCTCAATCAAGGGTTTATTTAGTACGGGAAAAAGTTCTATATTAATTAAATTCTCAAAGATAAAACATTTTCATACCCCAGGCTTTCTAGAGATGTGCTAATATTCACAGGACCTGTGGTCCTCAGAGAAAGTGCATCAGCCTGCATTTCAGAAGTGGACAGAGGACAGGGCAGGAAAGCCGATCTGTAAATACAGATCATGTCTGTGGAGTCTCTAAGGGAAATGCAGTAACTCTACAGGTGGGTGCAGAGGGCTCCTGTTCACTTCTCATTCCTCTTCCTCCCCCAAGGCAGTCAGTGCTATAACTGTCTGCTCGCCAAACCAGTAAACGACTATCTGGAAGCAAGTACTTAGATCAGTAAATCACCAGAACAAAATGTTAACAAACGGCCTAGGTTTTTTAAAGACAGCACAACTGCTTTCTATTTCACAAGCACATTTAGGGGCTGGGGCTTAGCTCAGCTAGAAGAGCACTTGTCTAGAATGCATGAAGCCCTAGGTTTAATCCTGCTTCCAAGTTCTGTGTTTGTCAGAGAGCTGGGACCTTGAGTGGTGCCAGTTCCTGTCACTGTATGAAACTTCCCTGAAGGACTGTGCGGCTCTCGGTGCACAGATCTACAGACACATGGTTTGTCTGAATGTGAGTCCAGGATGGCACTGTGTGGTAAGGGGAGGGTACATGGGTGACACACCGCCAGTAAGAACACTGGGCACTATGTTTCCTGTGGCTATCACTGATCCGTAACACTTCACAAGTGTGTGTTTTGGTGAGTAGACGTTGAGGCAGTTAAATGCATCCCTGTGGTCCACAGGTGGCTCCTGGAGGCCTACCAGTCTATGCCCGGTCTCCTGTGGACTTGCCTGGCCTGCCTCTTCTCTGTGCTAATGTGGCTATCTACCTTATGACTGTCACAAATCTAAACCCAATTACCAGTATGTGCTGGGCCTTCTGAGTCCTCATAGAGTCACCGAACCTGGAGAGAGACTCTGGGATCCATGCCCTGAGGGAATGACCTACTAACCAGTTATCCATCATGTGAATACTAATGTCCCTTCAGCAAAAATTAATGAACTCACTGGTCAGTATACATTGAAGTATATGCTCCTACATTTCCTGTAGTGTCTTGCTGCTCATGAAGAACAGAATAATATTTATATTATATATAGTAAACCTAAGACATTTTTCAAGTTATATAAGTCAAAGACTCTAGAATTAGGTTTTCTGTAACAGCTGTTACTTGATTATTCTGTTCTCACATACCATTTTTGAACACAATATTGATTTTTATATTCCCATCAGTAACACAGCCAGATAGGGTTGCCATGGAAACCATACCTGACTCTCATTACATACTTCTGGCACTCAGGCATGAAATGTAAAGACTATAAACAGAAACACAGTGCATGCATTGCTAGGATGGGAACAGTAACTGCAGGCCTTTCTGTCAACTGCATTTCCAAGTAGCACCCCTGAACCTTAATAGTCATGAATAATCTGACATTTAAATGCCCCCTCCTCTGTTTTTCAAAGGCGAAATATGTGCAGGAGAGAATAGAAAAGCTGACTGACCATCTATTATTCTGTGCATTTAAAAACACTAGTTTGGGTTAAAATACTGTAATAGAGAAACTGCTTACTAACCTGGGCCTGGAGAAGCTGCCTTCCCTGCAGAGCTCTCTCTCCTAAAGCTTCAAATGCTCTGTTTCCTTCTCTATTGAAAATGGCAGTAGTCATTCCAGAAAAGTCTCAAGCACGAGCTAAGTGAGACTCTAATGACTCTAAGCAAATACTTTCAGAAGAAAAATTACAGACTCAAAATGCAAAAGAAGAGTTTATGGAGTGATTTTAGACAGTGTTACAAGCTCAGTCCACTCATGGTCAAGGATAACTGTTATTTCCTACTTGCTAAAAATCAGCCCCAATTATAATCACATTAAACATAAGCAATTCTGTTGAACTCAATTCTGTGAATTCTTCTTAGAAAAGGCCCATCCAAATTATTTTGACTTTTAATTCTGATATAATTCAAATAAGAAGTTTTTAGAACAGTTACATAAAAACAGTCCCTGAAACTCCAAATACAAATTCACATGAGATCGCAATTCTGGTTTACAGGAATACTGAGAATAATTACAATCATAGCTAGCTGGCTTCTTATTCTGACCCTGTTGACCTGTTTGTACAGCAGCTTTTTAGTCTAGAGGAGCAGCAATACGGAGTTTCTGTTTCCCACCCGCTAAAGGCAATAACCTGACAGCATGATATGGTTCTAATCTGGAACTTTGACTTCACGCACAGACAGTAGGGAGGAAGAAATAATCAGCCTTACCTTTCCAGAAACAATCTTCTCATAAATCTGAATTGGCTGGTCAGCAAAGAATGGGGGGTAGCCAGCGGCCATCTCGTAGATCAGCACGCCCAACGCCCACCAGTCCACCGCCTTATTGTAACCCTGAGATAGAGTAACATCAGCGAACACTAAGTCACCAGTAATTTCAAAATGATTTGGAAATGTATGAACATGATTGTAGCAGTTTTTAGCAGCTGTGTAGAATAGAATATGATAAACGAATAAAAGCCTATCAGGGCAAGTTTAATTAAATGAAGCAAAAAATTTCCAGATATTGGAATATGTTATTGGGAAGGACTATTAAATCTGAGTCCTAAAAATCGCTGAGAATAACACTGACAGCAGCAAGGGAATCAGCGCAAACTACCGCTGGAGGCCCATCCCAGGCCCCAACCCTATGCATTAGGTGTGCAATAGAGAGCTGGAAAGATCGGAAATTTCAAAACAAAAATAGGATTACTGGAACAGCAAATGACGGAACTGACTTCTGAACAGCTTACATTCTGGGATTCGGAGGGAGGGTGAAAATACTCGACATGATCATGTCTATTTCAGTATCTTTTGAATAGTAAAAATTTAATGTGGCCTCTAATCAGTAGTGTCTAAATGCATGTGAATTTTGCTACTTGCTTGTCTATGTCTTGTCTCCTGAAGGAAGCAGAAAGAAAACACGCATAGATTGTGTATCCAGGGAAAAGGCAAGCTTAGAGTACATTGTGAGGAAAGACAATTCAAAAGTTCTGGTTGTTTCGCTTGCCATCAGTCATATCCAGCTTACTAAAATGCACACGCTGAGCCGTTTGTAAGAGGATACCTGGTGACAAGGTTTAGGTCAACACATTCTCAATACATAACACATTAATACAGCAGTTGCTAATCACTATGGTTTGTACCAACTGGAGATTATGAGGGAAAGACAAGGCTCTGCCTTTTTTGCTAAGATATTTCAAACATCCCTTCACTTAGGTGGTGAGTTTGAAAGAGGAAGAACTGACAACTGACTCATCTTGTCTCTAGCTCAGCCTCTGGGAGGGGCCGGGAACAAGCCTTCTGCACTGGGATCCTTCCTGTTGGGAAGGACCAGGACGGCCTGGCTGCATTGAAGGTTAGGTCATCACTCTGCTTCATCAGGACTCGGAACAAAACTAACACAGCTCAGAGATGTGTGAGCAGCTCTAGACAGACCCACTCAGGGATCATGCCCTGGTAGGTTGAATCTGTAGCTTGAAGGCCCGCAGGCCTGCCTGTGTGTGCCGACAGCACTCCGTACCTTGCTGAGGATGATCTCCGGGGCCAGGTACTCTGGAGTGCCGCACAATGTCCAAGTCCTGCCCTTGACTCTTTTGGCAAACCCGAAATCTGTGACCTATGAAGGGAAACAGAAATGTGAAAACTCACTCAGAGAACAGAGGTCCTGTACTTAAATCCAAAGTTAATAATTCAGGATTAAAATACTATACATGAAAAAAAGTCAACATGATTAGTAGTAATTCACGAAGGTGATTATTTAAACTTCATCTCATCTCAAAACCAAAAAACAAACCTAGAGCGGCGGAGTCTAGACCTAAGCACCTTACAAATGAAAACGAGGAGCTAAAGGGAGAGGTCCACTACAAAGTGAGCGCTGGTAAAAACACCCCAGGGCCTGCATGTCTGCCCATGCCGTGGATCACCCTCTGTGGACATTCCTCTGACAGGTAAGCTTAGACAGCCGTGGCCTCAAGCTATTAAAGGAACTAGAGAAAAGACAGCCACTAATCGCTGTGTCTGCAATTAGGGCTCAGCCAGCCACATATGTGAGTGGTAAATGTTGCTAGACTTTCTGGGTTAAAATTCTAATTCTTGCATTCCTGACTAGATATCGGCCATGACTGATACTCATTAACTTTAAGATTGTGACAATAAGAGTATTTACAATTCACAGGGTTATTTCTAGTATTAAAAGAGGCAACCACAGACTGAATATCGCTTATCCAAAGTATTTGGCACCAAGAGTGTTTCAGGGTTTGGATTTTTCCAGTTTTTTCAATAATTCCAAATGAGTATCAAGATCCCGGTAAGGGGTCATACCCAGAATTCATGTTTTATAGACACTGCACAGTCACAGCCTGGAGGAACGGCAAATGCTATGACCAGGGCGCCTAACTCTGATCGCACCTGTCACATGAAGCCGCTTGAGCAGTTCTCCACTTAGGGTGACGCATCAGTGTACAGGCGAACTTCAGATTGGACTGGTTTTGATTGGGATTCTCGGACTGAGAGGTGCTCAACCTGCACACACAAGCCTCCCAACACCCGTGACCACTCACACAGGAGCCACACACAAGCCTCCCGACACCCGTGACCACTCACACAGGAGCCACACACAAGCCTCCCGACACCCGTGACCACTCACACAGGAGCCACACACAAGCCTCCCAACACCGTGACCACTCACACAGGAGCCACACACAAGTCTCCCGACACCCGTGACCACTCACACAGGAGCCACACACAAGCCTCCCGACACCCGTGACCACTCACACAGGAGCCACACACAAGCCTCCCGACACCCGTGACCACTCACACAGGAGCCACACACAAGCCTCCCGACACCCGTGACCACTCACACAGGAGCCACACCATTTCTTTTGGCAGGAGCCTAAGCTTAGTTCACAGCCACTGACTCTCAGAGACACAAACAGGTTCCTTCTTCTCAACCAACCAACCATCAAACACTGACATTTAAGGCAAAATGTGTGAAGCTATTTCAGTGTTTGCAAATGCGTCTACACCATGTGATCCAATCCTACCTGGATGTAACCCTGGTGATCAATTAAGAGGTTTTCTGGCTTGAGATCTCTGTAGATGAGGTCGAGGGAATGGAGGTACTCAAACGTTAGCACGATCTGGGCTGCATAGAAACGGGCATGGGGTTCACTGGAAAAGAGAAAACAGTTAACTAAAAGTGGGGGATTATACACTAAATGCAAATGGAGTGGATGTATTTGGGGAGAGGGTTTCCTTATTCAAATATTGGTGAAGAATTTGTCATTTTCCAAACATCTATTGTCTTCAAATAACACATCTTATTTTAAGTTCTCATTGTCCAAACTGGGAGACGGTGATGTCACTGTAAATACAGTTGCCCTTGAGAGGACGGACAAGCAGTCAGTCACTCTGTGGTCTGGAAGAGCCACCACTACAGTTACCAGGTCACAGGCTCCACTCACTTTTCTCACACATTTCAAGGGTTTAAGGAATTTCATTATACAGAACTGCTTAACTGCATTCATCTGAAGATCAGCAATGTCCCCTATTCTGAAGGACTTTCTACTACTAACTGACTGGCACACACTCGGCATCAGATAAAATCCTGGTAAGAACTCCTGGGTATATACCCAGAAGATGCTCCTACATGCAATAAGGACACATGCTCCACTATGTTCATAGCTGCCTTATTCATACTAGCCAGAAGCTGGAAAAAACCCAGATGTCCTTCAACTGAGGAACAGATACAGAAACTGTGGTATATATACACAATGGAGTACTATTCAGCTATTAAAAACAACGAATTCATGAAATTCTTAGGCAAATGGATGGAACTAGAAAGCATCATCCTGATCGAGGTAACCCAATCACAAAAGAACGCACATGGTTTGCATTCACTGATAAGTGGATGTTAGCCCAAAAGCTCAAAATAAACAAGTTACAATTTCACAGACCACAGAAAGCTCAAGAAGATGGAGGACTGAAGTGGGGGTGCTTGGGTTCCTCTGAGAAAGGGAACAATACACTTACAGGAGCAATAATGGAGGCAAAGTGTGGAGCAGGGACTGAAGTAAAGGCCACCCAGAGACTGCCCTACCTGGGGATTCACCCTATAAACAATCACCAAAAACACTACTATGGACAACAAAAAGTGCATATCAAAAGGAGCATGCCATGGTTATTTTAGGAGGGGCCCTGACAGAGCCTTATACATACAGAGACAGATGCTAGCAGTTAATCATTGGTCTGGGAGTGGGGTCCCCAATGGAGGAGTTGGAGGGCAGTCCGGAGGAGCTGAATGGGTTTACAGCCCCAAGGGAAGAACAACGATGTTGAGTACCCAGATGCCCCAGGACTCCCAGGGACTAAACTAGCAACCAAGGGGGACACATGGTTCCAGCCAAAAATGTGGCAGAGGAATGCCTTGTTGGGCGTCAGTGGGAGGAGTGGTCCTTGGTCATGTGAAGGCTAAATAGATGCCCCAACAAGGGGAAATTGAAGGGGGGGGGAGAGATGGGAGTGAGTCTGGTGGAGGGGCATATACTTGGAGGCAGGGAGTGGGAGGAGGGGTTAGGGGTTTTGGGGGTGGGGAACTGGGAAAGGTTTTACCACTTGAAATGCAAATGAAGATTTATATTCAATAAAAATGTATATATATATAAAACCCTGATAAGAACACAATCCCATCTAGAACTATATAGGCAATCTTGTCACGTGCGTTTCCAAATCTCCAACTGGGCATGTTTATAGTCACATAGACACAATCTGTGTGTTTGTAAAATCCAAGTGAGGTTCTTATACCTAGGTCATATATCTAGAAACTTTGACATTAGTGTAATTTTTATGCTATATTCTTAGAATTATTTGAAAATGGTATATCAAATTTCTAATCAGAATTTGTAGTTAATTGTCAAATACATTCATTGAGTGTTTGCTAATCTGCCTGATAAAGTTTCATGACTTTCAGATTTGTGTCTTTAATGAACAACAATTATTGACAGAATTTCAAGAGATGGCAGCAGACCCAGATATACCTCAGAAGACCTGGATACATGCTGCTCTTTGCACCCTCAGCACATTCCAAGGGTCGGGACTTCCTTGCCACATTCACTTGAGGTGCTCAAGAAAAACTGGCTAACTTCAGGAATCAGCAGTGGTATTTTACAATGCCTCCTCAGTTCAGCCAAGTCCCAGCAAGGCAGTAAAGAATGAGGGGGGCTCTGGAGTAGACATTGGGGTTCCTCCCTGGTTAGGGACATGCAACTTCAGAAGCTCTGAGACTTTGACCTGGAAGGCCCTTAATACCTTCTCTCTCATCTGTAAATATGAGATCCACTTGCTGTTGCATTTCTTTGTTTATACAACTTAATACTTACGTGAAGAAATACAGAGAGTATATCAATCCAGTAATCAAAATGTTGAATGTAAGAGAATATTCTAAATACAATGCATTAAAGCAGCCTTAAGTGCAGAACCAGTCTAAGTCAAGACTCAAAGGACTGACTAGACTGATAAAAGCCACCCTGAGCCATTATGTAAGTCCCCTGGTAAGATATGCAGTGCTTAGGGTTCACATACAGCAAATGTGAGTTCAGGAATTATTTCAGTCAGCTTGCTTTCCCTACAGCTCCAGTAGGGCATGAGAAACACAGATATGGGTAGCCTCACAGCAGAGACAAGTGCTTGAGAAAGGAGCAGTGCATTTGGAGGGAAGGCTTGGGTGTAGCATTTCAGTGTAAGCTTGGGATGACTACTGGGAACAAGAGCATGGTTGTAATACTTTAAGAATATAGGGCTTCCTTAGAGTCACAGAACAAAGGACCAAGCAGAACCACTTAGACAGGCTGAGGGGAAAGAAGAGAAGACAGGACGTAAAAGAAGACCACCAACATCAAAGAGTAGCCACGTCGTTTCACTGCACAGTCTCCATACATATTAGGTTCCCCCTGCACTAAAGGTCAATAAATGAATCCTGGCTTAGGATCAGGCAACTCCCGTAACTAATGGCTGCCTCTGTGTTATTCTCTGGTGATGACCCAACCCTACGACCCCCTATTATGAGGCAGTCACCAGTCTCATGGAAACTCACACGTAGGTTTAACTGAATTCTGGATACTGAGTGAAACTTATTCTGGTCTTAATCTTAGATACATTCATTTTATAAATGATTACTAATTAACAGTTGTAGCTATGACCCTTGTACATAGATAAAAACTGAAGCGTGTTAGTAATAACTTGGCACGTTACTAATTATATATATATAATATAATTGTGTATGCAGTTTGTATATATATTTAAGGAACTCAACATGAGAAAAGCTTTAATTGAAGTCTAAAAAGACACTATAACACAACCTCATCCATCACCATATATCACTATTATTTTTATGTCCCTTCCTCATATTTACTCATTCAAATTTCTGTTATAAATGTCCATTAAGTATTATTACAAATCACATTGCATGTGTTGTTAGATGTCTCAAATACTATTATTTTTTTTCTAAACATGTTGGTTTTTTAAATTTAAATTTTTTTAGTTTTAGAAATTCTTCAAATCACAATACCTACCAGTGGAAGAATATTTAAATTAGTTTCATAGTGTTCTCATTTGAAATTTAAAGCTCATATATGTTAGAGCTTCCACTTACTGTGTTCAGCTAATACTTTCTATGGATAAAATATGAGTTAATTAAATCAGATGTATTTCTGGCTTAAAATAAACACAATCATGGGAAGACTCAAGGAAGACATGCGCACTAGTTACCTGAACCTTCCAATTCTTCTTAGATGTGAAAACATTTCTCCCCCAGGAACATATTCCATAACCATGTATAAATTAGAATTATCCTGTGAACAAATAACAAGTTCCAATTATAAAAAACATCTTACGATGACAGCATGTTCAATTAGAAAGGGCAAAGTCAAAATTCATTTAACAGATCAATAGAAATGAGTGGGAGAGACAGGAACTAAAAGTGCTCTGGTTTTCCACACTCATCTCCACCCCCTTAGTGTTCCAGCCATAGAGAAACCTGAGACTCTCACTGTTCCTCTTCTTGAAGGGGACACTTAATTCAGAATAATGGAATATTGCAGCAGTGACATACTAGCACAGCATACACAAAGAAATAACATTAAAAAACACTTTGGAAAAGCTAATATGAATATTTACACTTTCTGTTTGCAAGATGGATGGTTGTACTATTTTAAGTATATAGGGCTTCATTAGATTCCCAAAACAAAGGATCAGCAGAAGCAGATGCCTCCTATGACTCAGCAGTCCTGAGAAGACAAGTATCCCTCATCAGACCCAGGGCGGCTCGGATTTAAAGGGCCAACCCTCCATTTTATCTGACTTAGCAACAGTGGCACAGAGGCTGTGCTCCCTGGTTAGCAAAGTAACAGCAACAATAAAACCACAAAAGCCTAGAATACAAATTAGTAGAGGAAGGAAAATCTCCGGGACATAACAGGAAGGGTTTAAGCTCCGTAGCACGCATACAACATCATTTGATGAGCAGAAGACTGACTGGTAAGATGTCCGTCCGCTCCTGCATCAGTGCTCCAGGGAGAAGCAGAGCTCCCGATGTCACAAGCTCACAAGCACAGTGACTGACTACACAAAATCCACGGGCTTTACTGTTTTGTTCATGCCCACTCTCTAGTTTTATCGTCTCACTAGAACTCTCCTACTGTTCCATGTGTCAAAAGCATATCTGCATGGAAATATCTTCCTTAGACAGCGGGGCAACTGACCTTAAAAGAATACTCCAGCCGAACGAGGAATGGAAACTCCACTGCCTGCAGTATTCTCTTCTCATTCAAAGTGTGCTCTATTTGTTTCAGCTTAACAACCTGCAAGGGACAGACAAGACTTTAGTCTATTTAAACAAACTTAAACGCTATTATCATTTCAAAGAAAAATGTCTTCCTGTAATAATCACAATGGATGAACAGAATTACTAGACCTCAATAAAGAAAACAGTAACAATCAACCAGGGTGGTAAGAGTCAAATGCTTGCAGCCCAGCAGAGTTCCAGCCTCTGTCCCAACACATAGGAGGCAGAGTCAGGAAGAGTACCATAAATTCAAGGCTAGCCTAGGCTATACTGTCAAAAAAAAAAGGCAACTATAAATCAACTTAAAAACAAGGGTTAGATGGGAACAAAAAGCAGACCCATTGCTTTAAAAGTTACTATGTGAAGTCACTGATAAGGGGATATTGACCCAGAATCTCAGAATACCCTAGACACAATCAGCATATCAATAGATTTCTAAAAAGATGGAAGGAGAGACCCCTGGTCCTGGAAAGACTGGATGTAGGGGAACGCCAGGACAGAGTAATGAGAGGGGGTTGAACAGAGAAAAGAGGGAGGGAAGGGGGCTTATGGGACTTTCGGGGAGGGAGGAAACGGGAAAGGGGAAGTGATTTGGAATGTAAATTAAAAAAATAAAATAAAATTAAATTAAAAAAAAAAAGTTACTATGTGAAAATATTTGCTGCTAACATGATTAAATTACTATCTCAGTAAGTAGCAGAAAATTAAAGATCAAGAAAGTCAACTACATTCACATGAGACTAAGATTGACATTAATTCAAGATAAATAAACTGGTAAGGCAAAAATGCTTAGCCAATTTTTAATGTAAAAGTTTAAAAAATTAACTAAGTAACTGAATTTGCTTTCAGTTGTGCTCATCATCTCCTACATACACGCCGTAAGCAGTGACGCTGAGGGACCAGCTAACAAGTGCCTGCCTTCACACTGCACAGGACTCACTTGAAGGATGCAGGAATATGTAAATAGCAATACGTGAGCGACCGGTAAATGACAGCCATGATTTCTAACTGTCAGGAGCTTACTTGAGGCTGAGGACAGAATCCTCATCTCTAAAATTCTGATGCTTTCAAATGTCATGGGAATACGATGCAAGTCACATGGTTAATTTACTGCCTGGCACACAGTAACAGCTCAAAAAAAGCCAGCTGTTACTAGAACTTATTTAAAAACAGTAAGAGCTGAGACGATTTAAAAGACAGATAGATAGTAAAGGCTCAGGAGAGCTTTGCTCTCCTGAAGCAAAGCTGGGTCCAGGTTAGAACCAGACCCCAAAGGGAAACCACGCAGAACCAGTCCCCAAAGGGAAACCACGCAGAGACAAGCAAGAACGGTGGTTTCATTTAGCTCTGCTTCTGAAAATGTGGTAAAGAACGTGTCGAGAAAACCTAACAAATATCTCTTGGGATAGAGTTTATATATTTGCTTCAAAATTCATATCCAGGCCACACAGCATCCCCTTCCCCTCAGAAAATCATGTATCCTTTCAAGTAAGAGAAGTAGACCAGAGACCATGTATGAGAGCATGAGGTGGGAGACTCCAGTGCAGTGGGGAGACAATTATGACAGGCTAGGAAGTAGGGAGATAGAGCTCCACTCTGTCTTAGTAAACTTAATAAATGTTACAGGCTTTCAGATGAGATGAAGAAATGCTACGGTAGAGGAAAAACATTTTGTCAGAGAGGAAGGAAATACAAGTAAGAAGTCTGGAGCCTTGGGCATCATGGCGTTACGATAAAATCTAGCGAGCTGACCTTGACTGGGCATCACACAAGGAAGAATCTTGGAGATAAAAGTATGTTTAAAAGAGAAAATAATGAGGAATTAAGGCATGAAATCAGATAAACCTTGGTCTACCTTACTAGCTGTCAGACCCTGGGAAATAATGGAGAGCAGGGGTTAGCTTAAAAAGGGAGAACAATACCACATACAACTATGAAGACTTACTGATACAACAGGTGCATGTTTGTTACATGTGTGTATATATGCAGACGTGTGAATATTTACATATGTGTATATGTTTGCCTGTGCTCATGTGTGTGTGTGTATATATATATATGTAGCAATACTTGACGCACTGTAGAGAGAAGTAATGTGATTGCCTCACTTTCTGTACTGATTTTAATCCTTTCGCTCCCTGGACTCTAAAGCCAGAGAAGTTAAGCTTACCTAACTGGATGATTTCTATGATCTTACTGACAAAGTGGATTATTATACCTTGTTATTTTATTACTTATCTCAAGCAAATTGAATAAACAAAAAATCCAAATATAAAGTTTTTCATAGTAATTTATGCCAAGGCACAGTGTACTGCAGTAACAGAAATGACATCAAACTGCAGTTACTTTTCTGCAAAATACTCATTACTATGATGGATCCACGAGGTAGCCATCTTAGTAGATTACTTCACAGGTTCTACAGTATGAAAAGAAGAAGATAAATATGTCTTTCCAAATATTTTAAAGCTGAGAAGGTAAATATCATTACCTTCTCAATATCTTTGAAGTAAAGCATTTTATTAATTCCTTAAGAAAGATGACATATTAGAAGCTATCCTGACAGCAATTAATATACATTGTAATGACAAGCTTATAAATAAAAGGTGAAGCCTAGCCTCTTGTCTTTGTGTTACCAGTCTGAGCAGGTGAGTTGTTAGTAACCCTCTGTGAGATCCACAACCTCAGCGACAATAAAGGCAGGAATAGAATGGCCTGGAAAAAGCTCCACGCTCAGACTGCACAGCTTAGGAACCAAAAGACTGAGAAAGGGTTGAGGTTGTTGGATAAGAATATATAGGGAGAAAAAGTGAAATGAGCAAAGGGAAGGACAGACAGACAGACACACACACACACACACACACACACAGGGGTTGGAGGGCAGGCAGAGAGACAGTGTCGGCAGTCTAGAGCTTAGAGAGATGTAATCCTCAAAGAACATGGGAGAGACCAGATGAAGACAGGAAAAGAAATACAAGGAAGACCCCAGAAGCAGGGCAGCGTCAGGAGAGAGGCACACTTCCAGGGGCTGGGGCGGGACCGTGTCAGGGGGAGTGGCCACCATGGTCACATGCTCCAAGAAAAGTCAAGCGAGATGAGCAGAGGGCACTGGAGCTGGCGATTTGGTTACTGGCCTGGTGACCCTAGGCAGAGACATGCAGGAAGACAGTGAGAGGATGGATTAGGAACGTCTCAAGTGTGGGGTTAGAATGCACAGGAAGTGAGTTAGTGAAACCACTGTTTAAGAAGAACGGTTAGAAATGTGTGACTGAGGGCTGCTGACAGCGATGTTCAATTAAATGTGTATTATTACCTTTATTTTGAGGAAGATGTAAGCCAGTATTTTTTTCATGTGGAGATTAATCTAGTTTCAATTAAAATGAAGGTTGGAACAGTCTGATGCTATGGTGCCCAACATGTGCAGTTATTTAACATAAAATATGCCTAATCAAAATGTAAATTACACAACAGATTCTAAAATCTTAGTATGAACCACAGTAATTCTATATTTGTTAAACATTAAACACTGGGCCATTAAACAAACCAGCCTTTAAAATCTATTTCTTATTTCTTAAAATGTGGTTATTAGGTAGTGTAGAGTCAGGAGTAGAGCTTCTTTATATTACTAGAGGACGAAGTCACTCCACATCTGTTCCCTGGCAAGTATTCCCACAGGTCAGTTACACTATATGTCTGTTCCTTGGCTACTCCCCCTGGATTCTGCTAACAGTGTTCTAGTAGGATCCCAGTAGGCCAAGAAGCTAGTCTCTGTAAGGTAAGCACTAAGTAACATGGACCAATATTACTCTGGTCTTGTCTAAATTGTTAAATAGCTGCAAAAAAATCAGAAAATGCTTAATATTTAAGGTAATAAATGCTAAGTGCCTCAGACAACCTGATTTATGATACTGGCTCAGAAACAATGAAAAGTTCTTTTACATAGAATATAGGTTTTACAGTTTTCCTACAATTTAACTGATATTTTAAATTGACCAAACCTAGTCATGTCAAGCAAGGCAGTGCTTACTATAAACTGCAATGGAAGATGAACTAAAGTCACGAAGTTTCAGTTCATTGGTCTGCAGGTGCAGCATGAGGGGTACTTGTTCTGCACATACCGAATTCCAGACTGTTAGTGTGCATAGATATGTGTTATCTATTGAGAATCATAGAAATGGCATGCTCTCAGATACTAAATCCCATATAAAGTTGCAAACAGCAACACCAAGTCTATCTGAAGGCGTCAGTGCAGCTTTCTCACTGACTGCATTGTAAAGTGGAGGTAGGCCTGGAGGTCACCGACCTTCTGCTTGTCCAAGATCTTCATGGCGTAGTACTGCTCAGTGGCTTTATGCTTCACCAGCATGACTCTTCCAAAGGAACCCGTTCCAAGGGTTTTTTTCCTTTCAAAATCCTCAAGCCCAGCATTACTCTATACAAGTATTAAAAAATACAATAAGGTTTTAAATTAGAAATTCCCACAAGACTACAATTATTATCATCACTTCAGTGTTATATAATCAGGGTGGACAATTTCATTTGTAGCTATCCGTGTAAAAATAATGCATATATACTGTTTAAATTTCACATTATTAATTCTATATTCTCCTTTGATTACCAAAAGTCCAATAATAAAGAATACTTTGTAAAATGGAGTATAAAAATGAAGGAAGTAAGACCCTTGGTTAAAATATTAGTGGTCACATTTCAATTCCAATGTGAGCTCCTAATGAGTACTTGTACATTTAAAGAATTATAAACCCATAGTCAAATAACATATGTAGTCAGCTAATATCTGTAAATAATTGTACAAATGAAAACTGAGAGATCAGTTCTTTCATGCCTCCGAGGAAAGTGGTGTTGTTTCCTTGCATGTAGTTAGAGAACTAGATAACACCATAGTACTAGACAAAAGCCAAGCAACCAGACATCAGCTGCAGAAACAAGAAACAGTCATAGAACTAGGTGGCAACTGGAAACTAGATAACAGCCTTAGGACTTGGTAAGAGTCATGGAACTAGGTAATGGTCTCAGACCGGTGTATGGTCCCAGACTTTCTCCTTGATTGTAATAACCCAGCATTACCTAAAACAGGAAGGGAAGAAATGTCTTCATTCCACAAAGACCCAAAGCCAGAGTCTCAGAACAATAATCAGATTCTTCTCCTAGTTGAATAGATGCTTTGTTAAGCAAACATCTTTGTTTGGCTTTGACTAGTGCACAGAAGCAAAAAATTAGAGGCATCAATCTATTCAATTTGTTGCTGCTACAACAAAACAAAATTGCTAGGAACAAATTATGTGCTAGCAACAAGTAGTAATTGCTGACCCATCTGTTCACCAGGCTGCAGTATGAAAATCCCATGGAAATCTCAGGAAATGTTCCCAAGGCTCAGTCTGCAGCATTAGCTTGAGCAAAGCCTGATGTGACGTGGCTCTTCTGTATGCGGCAGATACGGACACTGCAGGAGTGCACTGCAGTAATTTAATCCCCGCAGTTAAACTAATCTTGCTTTGGAGAGACATCTTATTGAATCATTACAGAAGAAAAGCAATCTTATATTTTACTTATAAATGTGTTTGTACTGTATGTTCATTTCATGCTTAGGAAAATTATCAAAAATAAAAGTCCTTATAATTCTGATTGAATTAAACTTGTGGTTTTACATCTAACTGTTGGTTTTACTGACACAGGTGGATTGCAGTGGCTGACACAGTCACATTGGAGCAGTGGGAACAAACAGGGTACAACAAGCCATCTCTTCATGTCTGATCACTGCTTTGCTTCCTATCAGAAAGAAGGCCCTCCTCACCCCTTTTCAATGTTTCATGTGACAAGTGGTATAACTAAAACTATTTCAGAAAGTATTTAGCTTACATTACAGCAACTTGGAATGAGTACCAACACTTACAACAGTCTTAGGGTACAGCTTGTGGGTAGAAAACTTGTTAGGCATTCATGAGGCCCTGTGTTCAATTCCCAGGCTGTGCCGAGAAACGAAACAACAAAACTCCTACATTTAGGGATTCTATGAGAAGGTGGTTGCTTCTCCAATGTAGGTATCCATAAAATTATCAATTAATGAATTATATCACACCATTATGGTGGAATTCCCACCATATTATATGTTTACTATTAACATTTAAAAACTACAATTTGGGGAGTAGCAATAAGTTAAACAAAAATCATGAATTCACTTCCAATTGCAGAAAAACATACAGCTTCCTTACCGGGGGAGGGTTCTCCCATTTCCTCAGAAAGTCTTCTTTGGCTTTGGCTAGGAATTCTTTCACTGGATAAAAGAAAAGAAAATAGACAGTGTCTGGTAAAAAATGTTTATATTACATAAAGAAGACACAGCACATGTAGCTATATGAAATACAAATATCCTTGTGTGAGCAACTGTTGTAAGGACATGTGTATCCATTTGTGTGATAGCCCAGGGAGCTACGGGGGTCTCCGACTTCTAAAGGCCTAGACTACTGCTCCACACAGGGACCTCTCTGAGACCGTCGAACCCAATAACAACAACGTTCCAGAAAACATAGCTGAAGTCACGTAAAGCGAATCAACTGATGACAAACCAGTGACTGAGTAAGCTGGGAGTGGTGTCAGTGGAGTCTGAGACCTGAGCTGAGGATATTCACGTCTTGGTCTGCGTATTTTGAGAACAACTCACTGTGGTAAAGGGCAGTTCCAGGTACAGGCTGTGTGCAATAGATCTGTGGTCTCTCCACCAGCAGAGAGGAGAGGAGAAACCACAGACTAACAGGTACAGACAGGATCTACAAACCCATAAAACCCAAAAGGAACAAAACACTAATTACAATACAAACTACTTTAAAAACTAGCTCTGAACTTACAACAAAAATTAAACTCTAATTAAATGTCTGATTTAAAATTTACATTAAAATGAAGTCAAACAAAGGCAGATGTTTACATAGTGGTTAAAAATAGCTGTATTTATAAAGCTGTGGTTCATATTGTTAAATCTGTTAACCAAAATTGAGTGATTTAAGAGTATGTCCTGTTCACACACTCCTCCCACAAATTCGCTAACAAGGGCATCTTTTTTTTTAAATGATGTTTTAGAAACAAATTAACTGTAAACATTTTAAAATGATATATTTTTATTTTTATGTGAAAAAAGAGAATAAAATTAGATTATACAGGATCCCTTTACTATGTCTTTGTTCAGCAGATTCCTGACATTTCCCTGCATGGCTCTATGGAGGACAGAGCAGGGTGAAAGGCCACAAAACAGTAAGGTGAATATTCTACGTTTACAAGTCATACTGGGGCAAGCAAACAGCCAGAAAAGTTTTATGTGAAAACATTACTTAGATGCATAATATACACTGGTAAAATAATGTTTCAGTAATATTTTAGCATATAAAGGCATTTTCTTTTAGAATTGAGGATATATTAGTTATAATGTTACTAAATAATACCATGAAGAAGGTTGTTCCTGAAACATGCTTTGGTCACATGCAGTATGTACAAATATGGAATCTCTACTATGTATGTACACTATTTAGATGCAAAGACAAATATAATTAGCTCTCAATAAAATAGTTGCGATTGATTATCTTTAAATGCTCTTTAAACAACAGACAATCCACATGGATTTGCCATGGTCTTTTATTATTTTCAGACATGGGTGGATTGAACGTCCAACTTATTATGGGCATTGCCAAACTTGTTCCCCACTGAGATCTCAGTAGGTAATGAAGGAGAGGGAGGGATGATAGGCAGGCTCACACACTGGACCCCATTCCATTCACTGTGCCAGAAAGCAAGCACTGTGAGGGTCTCAGTTTCCAGTTTTCTTCTCTTTATTATGTGATCTGTATATATATTTAACCATTTGAACCAGTGCAACAAGCTAATACACAGTGTTTGGAATACTTCATAGCTGTGTGATCAGGAACCTTCAGCAAATCTTCTAATAGTAACTGACGACTATCCTTAGAATCAACACATCAGGGAACGGGTTTTCTACAACTGTGTTTTGTTCTGTATTGCTTAATAATGGAGCAAAAGAGAGCATGCCAAAAACTCAATCAATTAATTCATTCATGTACAATTTTACTTATCCAAATGAAATGATTTTCAATTCAATTTTTGTCATTTCTACAATCTACAATGTTGCACTCTAAAAGAGCATACCAAAGGAATCTGTATGCTCACCCAGGGTTTGTTAGCATTAGTCACCTACCCAAGAGATGAGGAAAGACGCAACAAGAGACCAGTCTCATGGACTCCCACAAGTATGGAAAAAAAAATACACTCATTTCTTAGCACTTTCTGTCCCTGGCACCAATGTCCTTGTACATTAGTTGGAAGCAAGTCACAACTTACAGTCAGATTAGAGTTCATTTTTAAATAGGAGATTTAATTAACACTTCACGTATGGTATAATTTTACCTACGCGATTCACATAGTTCAATAATGAATAAGAATGTTTCTGTAGCGACCCTGAACAAACCTACAAGGCTCTGCACTAGATAAACTGGATAGCTGCTAATCTGTCATGACATGACATGAGTCACACTGCAAAGATATCCTAAGATAACTGCCAGATATCACCATGGCCACCTCATGTGCAGAATGTGCACATTTATTACTGGAGACTAGACACCGCTGCAGATGTGGACCTAGAGTCTCTAACAAGATGCACCTCATCTTCCCCATCACACCTTGTACAACAGAAGGACAACATACAGCCAAGGTATATTAGAAAACAAAAGCAACAGAGAAAACAAAACCTCAGAATATAAACTGCCTACAACAATATTGTTTCACTCAAACTGTATCTTTTCAAAAGCCGCTCTTCAACCAAGTACCTCTTGCAAACTCTGATAGCATTTGTAATTTTAAGGAAAATTAAAATGAAACAAATTTTGCTATCAAACAGTTGTTTTATTTTTTTATCCTTTAAAGTGTATTATTTAAATATATGCAGCCAAATAAATGAGTTTTTACATTAACATTTTATTTCTACCAATATTTTAGAAATATATATGTGTGTGTGTGTGTGTGTGTGTGTGTGTGTGTATGTATATATATGACATTATCCTAACATACCACTTTATAAGTGTAATTTAACCATCGTTTAATTTTCGTATACATGCTTCTTCCTCTTCAGACATATCTGATAGCCAACTCCTTTTTAATAAAACAAGCATTTACTATTAAACTTTCTATTCAGTTATCTGCATATTTTTATTCTTATATTTTGATTTTAAGTATTTCAGTTTAATACTTAAAAAACATTTTTTGTGATAAAGGAAATGATTTGTTTAATTTTATGTTGTTTAATGTAATACCTTACAGATAATAAACCTAGCACCATGAAGCCTAGAAAGTTATAGTAGGGGACAAAAGATGTGAATGTGTATCACTTGGGCGGTAAGCTGAAGCATCATGGAGGACACATTTGTGCCGAATTTTGAAGTTGCTCTGATTGGCAAGGTTGTAAGAGAGGACATTGCAGGTTGAGGTGATCTTGTACAAAAGGTGTGAAATTCATGTCTTAGAGAGAAAAGCAAGAAGCATGAACCTGGGAACATCTTCTCTGAGCTACACCAGGTGACAGATGCTCACTCCCGCCGCTCTTCACTATTGCACCGTCAGTCAAGACTATGGGAGGGGGTGTGCTTGGTTCTGTGGAGGCTCCACGCCCCAGAGGAGGGGAAGCGAGGGGGTGAAGTGGGAGTGGGTGGGCGAGCACCCTATTAGAGGCAAAGGGGAGGGGAATGCGGTGGGGTGTTCATGGAGGGTAGACCGGGAAGGGGGACATTTGAAATGTAAACAAATAAAATAATCAAAAATAAAAAGACCAAGAGTGAGACAAGAAAAAGGCAAGAGGCAGACCTGTCACTATTCATAGGTGACTGCTACTCAGACAACAAGAGACTCTACCACTGTGATCGTAGAAACCACAACTGGGGTGGGTATAGCTTTAATCTGTTCTCTAAAAATGATTTCTATTAAAAGATTTAGCTCTCGTCTATATTTTCTGTTCTACTAACTTTCACTCATGTTTGTTACTCACTCCACCTGAGTTCTGACTTATCTGTGCTGGATTTTCATCAACTGATTTGCTTATGTAGTTCTTTCCTGAACACTTCACACACTATCTTAAAAATGTAGCTCAAAATCCACTTTAGCCATACTCTCTATATTTTAATATATAGTTGAATTTTAATTTATAAAAGTTAGTTCTTGGCTCATAAGTTACTAGTATTCTGTAAGTCCATAAGTGTGATGGTTTGTATATGCTATGCCCAGGGAGTAGCACTATTAGAAGGTGTGGCCTTGTTGGAGTAGGATTGGCACTGTGGGTGTGGGCCCTCATCCTAGCTGCCTGGAAGCCAGTATTCTGCAAGCAGCCTTCAGATGAAGATGTAGAACTCTCAGCTACTCCTGCACCATGTCTGTCTAGATACTGCCATGTTCCTGCCTTGATGATACTAGACTGAACCTCTGAACCTGTAAGCCAGCCCCAATTAAATGTTGTTCTTTATAAGACTTTCCTTGGTCATGGTGTCTGTTCACACCAGTAAAACTCTAACTAAGATAATAGCAAACGTATTTTTGTTTATCAATGAGCCTTTCATAGACTAAACTCAATTACTCTATGTCAAATATTATAAGTAAGTAAATATATCTTCATTCTTTGGAATTTGTTGAATATGCTTAATTATGTAATAAACAGTCTTTATATTTCCTTTTATGATTCTAATGACTACATAAGAAATCTATATATAATCTATAAATTTTATATTTTATAATTTCTCCCATATAGACCAGTTTTGTTTTATGCATTTTTTGATACATCTCTCTCTATATATAATCTGCAAATTTTGTATTTTGTAATTTCTCTTAAATAGGCCAGTTGTGTTTTGTGCTTTTTGAGACTCGGAGACATACATGGTTTTCATTTCTTCTTGTCATTGATGTTAAATGGGGACCCATAGATGACTTGAATCTCAGAGATCTTACTAGGAAATAAAATACTTTGATACTCTTATAAAGGTCCAGGCCCTTACAAGCGTGAACTTGAACATAGCTTTATCTATAGGAGACTTGAAGGGATTGTCCTAGCAGAGGTTTTGTATTTGTTTTCTGCTGGTATCAGTGAGTTACTAGCCTGGATCTGTCCCAACAGTAAGTTTTACTGTCAGTCCATATAACCCGAAATGTTCTTGACAGGAATTTGCTGGTTGTCATTTCTTCGAAGAGGCATCCTACATGAACAAACACACATCCTACCCCTGACCCTAGGGACTCAAGCTAAGACATGTAAACTTCCTGTATATTTCGCCAGCAGAGGTTGTTTTCTAAGCAACACGTTCACTGAGATGATCATCTTCTCAGGATCCTGACTGCCCACAGCGCTGGAAGAAATCTCATGATGGATAGATTGAAGGCCTTATCTTCTGCTTTTGTAAGGACATTTACAGGAGAGTCCTTAGCTGGGCATGGTGGCACAGACTTTAGTCCCAGTGCTCAGGAGACAGATCTATGTGAGCTTGAGGCCAGTTTGGTCTATAGTGAGTTCTACAACAGCCAGAGCTACATAGTGAGACCCTGTCTCAACCCCACCAAAAAGGAAGAAAGGCCTTTGGTCAGGGGGGTGTGAAGTCTCTTCAGGGCAGTCAGTCAGCAGTTTTATGACTCGGTTCCAGTTCCCACCTTCTTTTTCTGCACCCTAGGAATTTAATTCGAGTGAATTTAGAATTCTCTTAAGGTGTCCCTGTCACAGAGTCTTCAGCATTCTAAGGTATTGGATCTTCACTATGTTTTCCCCTTAGAAGGAGCTCTAAGTTATGTGATCTCCATTCTCGATTTTCCTCCCCTCTCACTAGAAAGCTTCACATGAGAATTTAGGATGTACAGAGACCTAGATGTTTGACGACTGATTTTTTACCTTTAAAATCAAAACTGCCACCAGGAAGTGCTTGGTGCTGATATCTTGTTGATTTTGTCAAAGCACGATGACTTCTGATTGGCAGATTCAGGCTTTTAAGTTTTGCTTTAAGTTTTCCCATATGCTAGGTGTGTGGTGGTGTGTGCTGGAGGTCCCTGGCACCAAAACAAAAACTTGTTTTCATTAATTAATTCTAAAACAAACAAACAACTACTTTCTCTCCTGTTAACTACTGCCTCATGTGAACACTGCTCAGTGAATGTGTAGTCTGACCTGCTTTACATAACACAGTGTTCACTTTGTAGGCTTTCCTGCTTGTTTTCTGAGACAGGGCTTTGCTGCACCTGTTGCTATTTTAGATATTTTGAGGCGAGACCTGGCTGAAGACTAGATTTCGGGTTCTACTGCCACATCTGGCTTCCAATCTCATAATTTCTCTCATTTATATTTCTCTCTCTCTCTCTCTCTGTGTGTGTGTGTGTGTGTGTGTGTGTGTGTGTGTGTGTGTGTGTGTGTGTGTGTATGGGTGTACACACACAGGTGCATATGGAGGCTAGGTGTCATTCCACTCCCCACCCCCTATCTGTGCCACCATCTTATGGCTTTGAGACCGAACCACTCTCTGAACCACTAAGAACTTGTTTTGGCTGTAGTGGCTGGCCACCTGTCTCTGCCCTCAGTGCTGTGGTTACAGGCTCACGAAGCCATGCTTTTTTGTGGGTCTTGGAATTCTAGCTCAGGCCCTCATGCTTGCACAAGTTCTCTTTCCCACGGAGCCATCCCCCAGCCTATGCACATTGTTTCATCTTGCCCATTACCTTCATGAGGCTGGTTCTTTACCTCATCAACTTACTTTCCTACAATGAGCATTTCCTACAATGATCCACTCTCCTGACTTAATGCAGTTGCTTGTTTTCTTGCAAATATCAGTTGAATTTTCTTATCATTTCCCTTATTATAATCTCATGCTTCTTTACTATTCTATTTTTAGCCCCCTTTTCATTCCAGCCTTGTTCTTTTTTTTTTAAAAGATTTATTTATTTATTTATTTATTAATTATATGTAAGGTCACTGTAGCTGTTTTCAGACACCCCAGAAGAGGGCATCAGATCTCATTACTGATGGTTGTGAGCCACCATGTGGTTGCTGGGATTTGAACTCAGGACCTCTGGAAGAGTAGTCAGTGCTCTTAACCGCTGAGCCATCTCTCCAGCCCCCTCCAGCCTTGTTCTTATTAAAAGATTCATTTTATTTATGAATGTGTATGCAAATGCCCATGTGTATGTGTGCATATACATACACATAAGTGTGCTGGTGCCATGGATCTTGGGGAGTTGGAGTTACAGCCGACTGTATGCTGCCTCATGGGGGGGTGGGTGCTGGAACTGGAACTCAGGTCCTTACAACTGAGCAGGAACGGGCTACTAACTGCTGAGTCACGTCTCCAGCCTCTCCAGGATTATCTCCTCTGTCCTGTTTCACAGACTTTGTGTTCACTCAAAATGTTGAAGAATTAATTCAGATGCTATCTGTAGTTTTTTAAACAAATATTTCTGAATGTAAGTTCATTCTTTTCCTATCAAAGGCTGTGATTTTATCCTTTAATCATGTATAACCTTTTATATGCTCCACATTCCCTTTTTTTTGGCTTATTTATTCACAAACAATAGAAAGGTTTTAAAATCTTTACACATGATCTAAAATAAAGTAGTGAGTTTTTCTTTAAATCTCTCATTTTCTATAGGTGCTATTAGAATTAAGTTCTTGAATATTTTTCTCTGTGTGCACATATATTATTAAATAATCCAGCAATTTTTAGAAATGTGGTTGCAGGGCTGGAGAGACGGCTCAGCGGTCAAGAGCACTGGCTGCTCTTGCAGAGGACCCAGGCTCAGTCCTCAGCGCCCACAAGGATGGATGCTTGCAAGCCTCTGAAGCACCAGTCCCCAGGAGCCGATGGAGATCTGGTGTCTGGTCACTGCAGTCACACACACGAGCAGGCAAAACACTCATACTCATTAACAACAACAAAGAAATGAGTAAGTGTCCAGGACCACAAGGAACTTGCTGGTATTCATGCCAGCACATCAAGGGAGAGCCCTGTCGGACCCAGAAAACAAAGGCCATCCTTTCAATTTGCAGTGACCTAATGAATTCCTGGCTGTCCCAACAGGGCTGGGAGGAACACAGAAGCCACAGGCAGTGTTGTCCTGGACCCTGGGAAGTTAGTGAGCATGAAATGGTTGCTTCTCTTACTTGAAGGCAATAATGCAGAGCAAAACCTGGCTCTAGAGTAGTCCTCACCTGGCCTGCGGAGAGGCCTGTCCTCACCTGGGGACTAAAGCCCCGCTTTCACTGGTTTGTTCTTGTGTTTTCAGAGGAGAGGGAAATGAACTGACTTCTCATTCCTGTTTAGCTCCGCACACTTCTGAGAACCATTAGTTAATGCTTCCTTCTTCAGACTGACCCTCCATTGACTTGAACCAAGAAGCAAGCTCCCCAGGAGCTCAGAATCTGTACATATTTGCAGTGTGTCATATGTTTCCATATGTGGATACACTGTATGATGTGCAAATCAGAGTGAGCATATCTGTCTCCTCATGCCTTATTTTTGCAGTGAGATCCTAAGAATCTTCTTACACTGAAAAGCAGAATGCAGAATCATCCTCTCTAGGCATCCCACTGAGAAGAAAACACGCGCTCTTGCTCCCCTTATCTAGCGGTAACATAGCTGTAACAAAGGACCTGTTGACTACTGTTTCTTCTCCACAGCTTCCTGGCTCCTGTTTTTCATACAGGATCTGGTATGTGAACCAGGAGCGCACAGTAAGTCGATGTGTCAGATGACTCAGCTCCTTCTTACACAAGCAGCACCGTAGCCTGCTCCGTGCTGTGATGATATAAGAAATCACGTGGTCTCAGGAAGAAAAGTCGAGAAAGGTGTTATGATTCCAGGCTCCTTCCCCAGTCCCAGTGCTGGTCCTTGTCACAGCTTAGCTCTTCCTTTGCCTCAGAACTCAACAGCTTCTGCATTCTGACAACACCTACATCTGTGTATGCTCTAGGTCTTCTAGTCACAGGGCCTTTGGAACCCAACTGAATTTTGGGAGAACTCCTTTAGAATTTCTTCACAAAACTTGCTTAACAAGAGAAAATCTTCACCAAATGAAATCAACTTACAACGGGGCAGCCACGGCTCTTCTTACATTTACAAGCAATCTTTAGATGCCAGAGAGAGGAAAGAACAGATGAGTACAATTGAAGTCCTCAAGGGATGGCTTTCACTTAGGAGGTCCAGATCTAGAGTCAGAGACTCACAGGCAAATACATAATTTGCTTTCCTTGCTTTGAAAGTACAGAAACATCACCTTCAGAGTCTGTAATGGAGATACTGAAAGCTATTATGGTTCTTGTAATTTTTACAAAGAATATAAATACGGAAGATCATAACTCATACATGATGCACAGGTGGATCTCCCCTAACTTGCTAAGGAGTTTAATCTTTACTTTAATGGCAATTCCAGAATTGCAAGTTTCATATTGAATTAAGAAATGGGCTTATTTCAATTTAAAAATCAGTATGAAAAGTCATCTGAAGAGACATGCAGCTCAGGAGGAGTGTGTCAGTCCAGTCAGTGTAAGGAAAAGGGAGACTGATGCCCAGTTCTTAAGGCCTTCCCAGGATTACGGGGTCTGGAGAAAACTCCTGATGTACAATCAACAGAACTAAATGACCAGATATACAACCAGGTGACTGACACGTTACAAGCAACCCCAGATTCTGCTTTACTTCCCATGTGGGTTGCGGAGTCACTAAGAGAAGTGAGGATCAAAGATAAAGGAACAGAGTTAAGGGAGAATGGTGAAGCTGACTCTTGGAATGGATGTCTCAGGTAGTGACTGAGGCGTGGGCAGGGATGAGATCACTCAGAAAATGCAGCGCTGAGAGGGCCAAAGGCAGATTCTCAGAGAAGAACATGCAATTATCAGGAAGGAGAAAGGAACAGCTTTACAGTTATTTCCACATAAACATAGCTGCATGTGTGCACCACACATAGAAACACATGATAATTTTAGAATCAGATAAAATGGCCTAATATTTGATTATTTTATTAATGAAGCTACACTTATAATTTCTCATATTTTAAAATGGCTAGAGCACTCAGTCACAGCAGGGGTGAATTTATTTAAGACTGAACATTCTTGGAGAAGCCAATGTCTACTTGTTATCAGCACACTTGTGTGATAGAAAAGGCTGTAGGGAAGGCAACTATGATCAAGCACATAAACCCTGTCTTTCAGCCATAGCTTAAAATAAGAAAGGAGCAGCAGTACTGTCCTCAGCTGAAACATCAGATTGTAAGATTCAACAGCAGCACAGCGGTTAGCAAAGAGCCTATGGTTATGTGCAAACTTTTAAAGGAGGCGTAGCTTTATTCAAATAAATAAATAAATAAATAGCATGATAACCAGGTTTCATATCTGTAGAATTCTAAGAAATGTCAACACATTGATTTCACAGTATCAGCCCAAATTTCAAGAACTTAATCAGAATGTCTACTCTGGAAACAAGAACATAATTGTCCAGTCAATTCTAAATGTTTTGCATGTAAGACAACCCTTTGTGTATCAAACGCCACTCTCTAACATGAATAACACTGAAGAAGGCAATTTTAGATTGCAGCAGGATAAAGAGCATTCCCTCGTCTTAATGAACTCATCTCTACTTAGGAAGAAAAGGTTCTTTGGCTTTGAATGTCTTCACTATACCATAAGAAACCAGCCCAAATCTTTCTGATCCAGAAGCCAGCCCTGCAGGTCCTAGGCAGGAGCCCTGTCATCACAGGGTCACACAATGCTCCCTGTAAGGGGCACCGGGACCAGCCCTTTCCGGCACAGCAGAGATGCTAATGAGAGATGCTCTGAGCAAACACTCACTCTGACAACACTGTGTCTATTTTTAGCTGCAGGTTTGCTTGAAGTGAACAGCTCCTGCCCTATGATAGCTGCAGTACACACTATGGCAGATTTTCTCAGAAAAATAAATAAATAAAAGCACTTTTGAACATGTTTAGAAAAATAAATAATCATAGCAAAAGATTAATTTTTCATAAGCGTACTTGGTTTCATAGATCATTTCCCCAAAATAAATTTAACAAAGCCTCCAAAGCCAAAACATACATATTTATTTCATCCTTAATTCACTATTTTAAACCACTTATAATTAAAAGCAACCCTCAAAAAAAAATCAATAAAATTTTGGCTGCATCTTATTTTCAGAATTAGTATTTTAAAAATAGTGCCCAAAGAAGCTAACAAAAAAAATAGTATTTGGATGACAAAAGTAATTAAAGGCACATTAAATATGGTTATCTTACACACGAAATACTAAAATAAAAACCTCCTTGTAGTAAGTATATGGGTCTTCTACTTATTTTTACAATACAGAAGACAAGGCAGTGCTAGTGAACAGAGATCAACCATAAAGACAATCAGAGCTGGGATGCTGGAGCTGTCAGTTCTGCTGTTGTTTACAGGTCCTGGCTTTTATAGGCTCTTCACAATAATGCCTACTTTAAAAGCATCAACACAAATGCCATTATCACAGCTCTGGCTTTTATAACCACGTCTACAAAATATTTTTTCTTGTACAATTAAATATTTTTTAAAAAGTATATAGCTGAAGCGTGTCCGAGACCAACTCACCATTCATGATGACAGGCGATGTCTCCAGGGCATACTGCTCAGAACAACAGCGATCGCAAAGGGAGCTACGCTAATCTCTGGAGGCAGAGATGGTGTAAACACTTGCGCCAGAGCAGGCACAGGAAACCAAGAGCTCTCTTTTGTTTTAAAAAAGAAAAGCCCCCAAAGCACCGCCTAAATGCCCAGTAGGAGGTCCTACTAGATAAGAGAATAATGCCAATGACGGTTTATGTAACAAGGTTTAGTTTTTTTCCCAGCTAGCTATCCTAGCTTCCCTCATCTACCTCCAGAATAACTCAAAATGGCAGAGAGAAAATGCAAACCAGGATGTATATTCTCAATCGTATCAGCATGAGTTGTTACCACGGCAACATTAGACCAGCATTATCAGTTCCCTTCTAACCAAGAGGTAGCCTTCCTGAAGCTTTAACCAACTAAAGCAAATAAAATATCTTTTTATTTTAGGGTAACATGATCTCTAAATTACCACATTCTCTACATTTAAGCACTGAGCTACCCTTAGCATACACCTTTCAAACGTATCTTTAAAATGCTGTTTTCTTCACATACTCACACAAGCCCATGTTGAATCCAGCGAGGAACGACAGCAGAATGATTGCGCCTAAATGCCTTTCATTACAGCAGCTCCTACTGCTGGGGACCTCACGGAGACTCGAGTGCCGTGTGCTGTTGCTAGTGACTATTGGCGATGAGTCTTATTGCCCAGATCGCTGACAACTTTCATTTTTCATGAGCCAAAAGCTATACTGCAGCACAAATGTTAACTATTTAAACATTCTGTATCATAGGAGAAGTATAATATAATGCTATCTTACAATCTTTCATAAAGGAAAATCAGGGACTAGCGCTTGTAAATTTCCATTAAATTCAGCATTAAGTATCTGAAATTACACAGATACTATTTTTAAAAGACCACACACAACAAATTTACTGTTAATCATTATTCAAGAGTGATATTCCTTTCATTACACAGTACTCTGAGGACAGACTATACAGCAAGGTGGGTAGGCTGGGCAGCTCGAGAGTGGGCTGTTGTAACCTCAGAGCCTAAGATTCACAGCACTAGTGACAGGAAGGGACTGGAGAACTGAGTCTGTGAGACAGAGCTTCAGCAGGGAAACCTGCACCTTTAAAGCTGCCAGAGAAGGCAGCACTTGTGATGAACAGTCAGTCAGCAACCCCCAAGAAACAGCTAGAGAGCTGGGCAGAGTGCTGAGGACTTCACTGCTCTAGTACAGACCCATCACACAAGCTAAGAAGCATTTCAGGAGGCACTACAGGACTATGGGTAAGAAGACTCAAGTCTGCATTGTTCTTGCCTGCACTGTCAGAGGAAGGCCCCAAATTCTACACTGTAATACTATCAGTTTTTTAAAAAAATGAAGTAGAAGGAATTAGTAGGGAAATGATCAGCTCCTCTAGCCTAATGTCCTAGCAGAGGCAGGCAGCAGACTGGTGGTCTAGACAGAGGTTCAGCAAGGATATGGCTGCACAGGGCATTATGAGCCCCATTTAAGATCCAAAATTTAAAGCTGCTATGAACCAAATGTGTGCTTCCCAATCTATACACAGCCCACCAGCATGATCTCAGATAGCATACAGCACTGAGTTCTGGGACTCAGGGTAAAAACTAAAACTAAGGGTAAGTAACATCAAATTAGAATTGAGAGATGAGCAGCACAAACCATGAAGGACACTTCTTCCATTTTGTGGAAACTAATGAAAATGGAAGAAATGACCAATAAAATTGAAAATATGATAGATTGAAAATTGCAAATCTTACCAATAATACAGAAGAACATTTTCATGACAAAACACTAATTATTGAATTAAAGAATGAAAAAGAGTATCATGACAAAAGGCTAGACAAAAGATTACAAAGAAACATGATTGGCAATTTCATGCTAAGCATATAAGATGATTTAGGTAAATTAGTAAAAAATACAAATTACCAGAACTCAATCAGAAAAAAATGGACAAATTATTTAAAAGTTATGAATTACCAAAAAACTAACTCACAGAGAAGTAGAAATCCTGAATTGGCACATAAAAATATTAAAATAGGGGCTGGAGCGATAGCTCAGTGGTTAAGAGCACCGGGCTGCTCTTCCAGAGGACCCAGGTTCAATTCCCAGGCCCTACATGTTAGCTCACAACTGTCTGTAACTTCAGTTCCAGGGTTTCTGACACCCTCACATAGGCATATATGCAGGCAAAACACTAATACACATAAAAGAAAAAATTTAAAACTATTAAAATAGTTAAGAGGTTCCCATAACTAAAAGCTCAAATACAAATGGGTTCATGAAAGAATACTATGAAGATATCAAATACAAAACCGAATTTATACAAGGACAGAGTATTCAGAAGTATACAGAATTCACAGCAAAGAACACTTGTGGCTCATTTTATGAGGGCTGAAAACAAGACTGGGCAGAGACCTAACAAAGCTACAGGTCAGTGTACTCCACCAATCCTGAAACAGAGACCTCTACCCAAGGGCCTGCAAGTCTGCTGAAGGCATGACACTCCATGGCCACGCAGGCTTACTTCAGGAAGGCAGGACAGGTCCGTGTTGAAGGCTAAGGAATCAGATATATTAGTAGCACAAAGGAAAAAGCCACATGTCCATCAGCATGTGCAGCAGCCTGCTATAAACTCCAGCAGCCTTAAAATTCTCTCAAGAACTAAGAGTAGAAGGGGCTTTCTCAGACTGATGTGCAGAGAAAATTCCAGTGAGCTAAATCACACCTGACAGTGAAAGATGGACTGTTTTTCCCATAAGATGGGCACAAAGCACTCATCTGAATAAACTTTGTATAGCTAGGGGAACTAGGAGAAATAGTAAAGACATTCCCATGCATAACAAGCCTTATATGAAGACAACATAATCCAATTCAAAGAGAATTTTAAATTTATAAAAAGAAACCGCTGAGAATCATTTAAACAATAAGCAGGAAATAAAAGTGAACGTAAGAAATGGTATTATTCACAAAGGCATCAGTAGAAATAAAGTACTCAGAGATGAACTCAGAGGCGTCGCAGACGTAACCAACATCTAGAGATGGAGAGGGACGGGACTGTTATAAAGATGACGGTTTCTCACAAACTGATCAATGAATCCCACACTTCTAGAAAAATTCAATAGGCTTTTCTTTAGAAAATGATAAGCTGATTTGGAAATTTATATGGAAAGACAAAAGCCCTCACAATAACTAAAGCATTTTTGGTAAAAGGACAAAATTACACTGCTTGATTTCAAAGCTCATAATGACCAAACCAGTGTGGTTGGTGTAAGAACAAATATAATTGTTCACTGACACAGAGCTGCAGATTCATAGATAAATGTATACCTTGAGATGGGGGTGAGTTCCACAAAGGAATTAAGATAGTTCAATGGAGGAAATTTTTCATAAAAATTGAAGTAATAAAAACCAGATACTCATATAAAAAACTGTATCAGCCCGTACTTCACAGTAAATATAAAACTGAGAAATGGTCCCGTAGGAGAGAGCACAAATTAAAAATATGAATGGGTTTCAGTAAGACAAAGATCTCTAAGGCCTGGTACAAAAGGCACAATGCACAAAGGAAGAGGAAGATAAAACGGACTTCATTAAAGTGGTGACCTTTCCTCCTTCAAAGATATTATTTTAAGAAATGATGAGACATGCCAGAAGCTGAGAGTAAATGTTTGCAAGTTACAAGTCTTCAAAAGAATTTGGATTCAGAATATATAATAGATTCTTAAGGCTTAATAAAAAGAAGACACTTTAATTTTAAAAGTGGACAAAATATTTAAATATATGTGTCCAAACCAGATAGACAAATGGCTTCTGAGACTGTAAAAAATAACCAATACTACTAGTTATTATGGACCCAGAGACTGAGACCTACTGTGAAATGTAAGCTCAAACTGGATCTACCCCTAAAGACTGAGGACACCAAGTCCTGATGAACACATGCAGGAATTCCACTCCTCTCCAGTACAAGGGAAGGTAAAGCAGGGCAGCGACTCTGAGAAAGTGTGCTGGCTCTTTCTTCTTCCTTTTAAAAACATTTATTTATTTTATGTATACGAGTATACTGTCTTTAGACACTCCAGAAGAGGGCATCAGATCCCATTACAGATGGTTGTGAGTCACCGTGTGGTTGCTGGGAATTGAACTCAGGACCTCTGGAAGAATATCTGAACTGCTGAGGCATCTCTCCAGCCTTGGCTGTCTTCAAAATATAAAAATATGACACAATCATTTTATTCCCATTCTTCCCCTATATATCTACAAAAAGCCCTGTTCACTCAGACTTGTTTTTAAATGTTTATCATAACATTATCCAAATAACCAGAGTCTAGAAACAATTCTTTTTCTAGTCAATCACAGAACAGATAAAGCAAATCTGTTCTAGCCACCCAACACAGGATTATTTATCAATAAACAGGAAGCAACTACTTATATATTCTGCAATACAGATAGATGAAAGATGTCAAAAACAATAGGTTACATACTATATAATTCCAGTGATGTAAAACATCTGGGAAAAGAACTTGACAGAAAGAGGAGATTGCTGAGTATTTATGAGTTTGAGGGCAGAGTGGGAGATCAGCTCCATCTGGATTCAAAGAGATGGTATAATGGGAATGTAAAGTTGGTCCTTAAATGCCTGGCCATTTAAGTATTTGCTAGGGGTGGGTGAGTATTTTGGTATTTTTACTAAACATCTGTAAACCTTTCAAAGAAACTGTAAACACCATAATAGAACAAGTTAGAAGAATCCATAAGCATAAGTCTAAAGGATATAAAATAATAAGATAACAAAGCATTTACTCAGAACTGTGCCAAAATGAACCCACACTCTTTATGTCTCTAAAGAGTTCAAAATCAAACCACACAGACAGACATAAGGATTAAAAGAAACACAGCTCTAACAGCATAAACTAAGTCTCAGGCAGAGGATGGTCAGAACATGAAGCAAGGAATGGTTCTAATAGGAACGAAGGATGGAGGAACGGGGTACTTTGACAGCCTTGTTAAGAGCTAACATCTGAAAGACATATTTACTATGAGCAAATCTTAACATGGGAAGAAACTGCAAAAGAAAATTCCCATCAAAGTATTGTGAACAAGTATGGTCAAACAGGGAATTCACTATTAGGTTATCATAAACTGTCATATTTGCTGTAGTTTTAATCACCTTGGCCTGATTAAAGACCAAACATGAACAAACAGAAAGTATCCTAGCTATATGCACTCCTTTGTAGAAGACTAAGCAAATTAAATTATCCTCAATTGCATATTACAGATTCTTTTGGCTCTTTTATCTAAGGTGTCATTATATTATGATTTTCCATTCTAAAAAATGATGTTAATATGGCTGGAAATATCACTCGCCTACCCACCATGTTCAATTACACTCCCAGCATCACACACACACAGACACAGGAGGAAAAGAAGAGAGAGTGGAAAGGGATAGAGACACTCCATAGGCTTTCTACTTTTATGATCCAACATTCTGAGTATTGTTACACTGCTTCTGGTTGCTATTAGTTCTGATTTCTAATTTCCCCCCAGAATCTCTGTAATCATACTCTTTAGAATCTTTACATAGTTTTAAAAATGATTTCTTTTTACAACATGTGTATGAATGTTTTCCTACAAAAATGTATCTGTAGCACATGTGTGCCTGATGCCTAATGCCTGAAGAGATCTTCAGATCTCTTGCAACAGGAATTACAGGAGGTTGTGGACTGTCATGTGGGTTCTGGGTACTGAAACCAGGTCCTCTGCAAGAGGAGCAAGTGCTCTTAACTCTGGGCAATTTCTCTGGCCTCTATAATCAGTTTATAAACTATGATATAATAAATATTTAAATATTTTTCTAATGAGTAGAAATTGATTATAATCAATGAGCTCATAAAATAGTTGCAGAATTTAAAAAAAGAGATTAAAAAATAATTTAGAAGTTACATTTACAGAAATTCAACAGACTAACAAATTGGGTTTAAAGAGCTTCAAAAGGGTAAAAATAACAGTCTATTACAGTCACATGAGCTATCAAGTTCTGAGGAAAGTCATATCCTAAGTAATTACAGCATTTATTGTACAGTGCACTTCACTAAAATTAACTTGTATCCACAAAAGAAATTGACAAGCATTTCTTGGGAAGCTCAGGTAAAGTGTTGTAAGGTATTAACACATTTGCTCTTTAAAATGCTGTGACTTAGACACTGTTAGGTCTGAAAATCAATGGCTCACAACATGCAAACCTTCGATTACTTTCAGTTTTATATAACTGCAATTGTGATAAGATAAAAAGTATTTAAAAGGAAAACACAATAAATGTTCTAGGAAGACAAGTCAAAGGATGCCAATAACCCATTTATTCTGAGTTGGGTCAAAAGGTTTTGCTCCTGTGCTGTTACTATAACTGAATGTACTTTGGAGTGCATAGAGATAGATAGCTGTGACATATTTTATCAATCAGGAATTATTAATTAATTAATTTGAAAGTAAAAGCTGTAATCCCTAGAAACAACTCTGTAGCCGATGTTCTATATTTATTCCTACAAAAACATCCCTGGAGAAGAAAAAAACTTTGATTAAAGTTTATTATTTCATATCTGCCATCTGATGAAGGGGCGTGTCTTGTTCTCAGGTGTAAGCAGGAGGATGACAGCCAGGTAAAGTCAGCATGGGCTGCTACATGAGGCCAAGGCTAGCCTGAGCCACATTACAAAACAAAATGAAACCAAAACACCTTTTCAAAAACCAAAACTATATTTGCTTAAATTAACCTTCGATATTTACTCAAGAAGTTCATATACCTAATTTTTAAATTGTAACTTCCACACTTAGCACTTTGGGAAACGACACTTCTTGGTGTGTCAGGAGACACAGCCTTCCATTTTCTAGTAAAATCCGGCATGCACGTAAACTCCACTTAGTAGCTTCCAACAATCCAACAATGCCTGAAAACTCCTCACTGTACAAAGCTCTTCTTTGGTCTAGTGATATGACTCAGAGAGTAAAGGCTTGTCCCTGAACCTGGTGACCTGAGTTCAATCCCCAGGACTTACATGGGAAGAAGCTGTCCTCTGGTTTCTACACTTATGCATTTCCACCCAGGACTCCAAACAAGTATTTTTTAAAAATCCATTCCTTAGCACATACACAAATGAATACAGAACTGTTTTTATCACACAAACAAATGTAGAAAACAGAAATGACAGGATCACAGTTTCTCTTCTCTGCATTTCCTCTGGTGCATCAACACACCAGAGCATATGCTTACTGTGTCCCTCCTCACATATGAAATCACAGGGCCTATTAGAATATTTTGAGGATATGAAAAGGAGAAGAGGGTGGAGGAACACTTATTAAACTTTAGTTGTTCCTTAGCCATTTCTTACTCAAGCTCATTATTCACAGAACGCTATTGTTTGGCCATAATTGGGTTTGTATGCCATGGTCCTTGTGCCCTGTTTTTGTCTTTTCAAAAGAAAAGACAAAACCAGTATTTCTTAAAGTCTATTTCTTTAGAAGAAATTACGTGTTACAAAACTGTATTCTGTCACTGTACTTAACCATGTTTCAGAAAGTAGATGGGTCTTGTACATTTACAGCCTGTTTAGACTAGTTCAAACAGAACCTCCAATGATTAAATCCATTATATTCATTCCAAAGTGGAAAATCAACTATGTTCTCATTTAAAATTAAAAATACCTTTAAAGAACACAAAAGTATCTCCAAAAGGGTTAGAAGACTGCAATTTACAGAGCAGGGACCAGGCCATGGAGACTTTGTCACACAATAAGTTGAATAGTGAGCCATTATTCCAGTTTTTAACAGTTCACTGTGACAGATATGAGACTCTTCATGTGTTAACTTCTTATGTAGTGAAGATAACTTGAAGTAATGCGATCTTTTTGAGAAGTTGGGCATGATGGTGCAGGGTTGGAATCCTAGCACCCAGGAAGCTGGGCAGGAGGGTCTACTTCCTTGAATTAGAAGCTGCATGGTGAGATCTTGTGTGAAAACACAGACAGAGATAAAGACACACACACACACACACACACACACACACACACACACACGGATAGAGACAGAAGCAGAGACACAGACACACATGCACACATACATACATATATGTACACAAAGAGATACATGCACATATACATATAAATATATATACATAGACACCTATGCACGCGCACACACACACACACACACACACACACACACACGGATAGAGACAGAAGCAGAGACACAGACACACAGAGACACACATGCACACATACATACATATATGTACACAAAGAGATACATGCACATATACATATAAATATATATACATAGACACCTATGCACGCGCGCACACACACACACACACACACACACACACGGATAGAGACAGGAGCAGAGACACAGACACACAGAGACACACATGCACACATACATACATATATGTACACAAAGAGATACATGCACATATACATATAAATATATATACATAGACACCTATGCATGCGCACACACACACACACACACACACACACACACACACACACACTCACACACATAGAATATGTTGAATGAAAACGGTTTTGTACAAAAATACGCCCTTCTGCATATCTCCCTAAAGTAGCTTCGAGGAGTTAAAAAGCAATTCTGACACAGTAAAACAGTAGCCTGAGTTTCCCCAGAGTCATCTACAAGAACATTTTATTTTAAAAATGAGGTCTCTTACTTAACTGCTTTACAATCCATGAATACAAGGAGACAAATCCTAGTTCTATTTAACGACCATGTAAACGCAATAGAAAAGGCTATAATGCCAAGGGCAATGGCTGCTTCTCAGTCACACTGCATGCTCCTTGGGAAGGGTCCAAGCTAACACGGGAATGGAGGCACCACCACTACCGCTGTTTCTGTGTGAACTCAGCCTTTAATCTTCCTGCCATCAAAGATGCCAAATCATTTTAGCAAAACAGTAAGTCTGAACATTTTAACAGGTCCTAAAGATATATAATACACTATATAATTTGCTTAATCTATTTTATACATTATATAAAATACAAGTATGAAAGATTTTGATGTTCATCATGTAACCAATGTAAAATTTTACATAGATTAATAATGTGCTTTCTTTAAAAGGCCTTTTCTCTAAGTCTTGAAGTGACTCTTACATATGCATTAAAATAAGATGACAAACTTGATATAAATGTACATAAATGTTTCTCTTCTCTTTTGAAACATAAGGTTAGTTATAAATAAAAGAAATTTAAAAGTAAGTAGATCATTGTTTATACTTTAGAACAAAAAACACGTGACATATAATAGAAATTATGTAAGAATAACACTGATTTTTTGTAATTGATATTTGACTCTTAAAATTTAAAAAAAGAACGAAAAAGCTAAACTTATTTTTTATGAACTTTCTCACCATCTTGAAAAAAAGTCCTTATGCAAATCAAAAAACAGATAAAACTGGATTCTTTGCATTTGATCCTAAAACTCCAAGTACTTAAGTTGCTAATTACAACCTATCAGTTTAAAAACAAAAGCAAACCACTTACACGATTTGTCCCACGAAGCAGTGTGCTCAGAGCCCCGAAGGCCGTCATCTTCCAGAGCTACCCTCTGATCCTGTGCGGTGCCTTTGGAGTGCCTGTGAAACAGTCGGCTAGCAAACCCCTCCAGTTTCTGGAGGGCGGTGGGCGTGCCAGTGTGCTGGCCACAGGACAGTTCTTTGTGAGCTGCCATTCGCGTGCATTTACACTTTAAAGTAACTGCAAATGTTTTCAGAAGGAGCTCAACTTCCTACCAAGAAGCTAAGAGCTAGGCATGTGTTAAACTTCCTGTCAGCAGGGTTTGCAAACCACTACTGCTGCTGTTTCCTGTTAATATAAAACAGCACATTAGTGCGCCTTTCTTAGCAAAACTCATCTCTGCTAGAGATGCATATTTTAAAACTTGAAATATCTGTTAAAGGTTCTATGTTTGAGTTTTCTGATATTAATATGCCTGAGAATGAACACAGTAACTATAAAGATTCATTTATAGAGAAGGATAAAAAGTATTTTTGAAAATGTGGAAAACTAGTTAAACATGTATTACAAGCCCATGCAAATAACCAGAGGCCAAATAGTAACATGCTAGAATTAATTTACAGGAAGTCAGCTGATATACAGACTTTATGAATCTTTATAAGTAGTTAACTTTTCATCAAAATTAGTATCAAAAATATCAATGGAGAACATGTCATAACTAAGAAAAAAATCTGAACTAATTTCATAATTTCAAAGGACTCAAAGTTAGTAACTCACTCAAGGTTTAAGAAATTATAGAAACGGCATACCAGTACCGCCTATTAAATTTATTTATAGATATTTGCCTGTCTATAAATAGTACATTTCAAAACATTCTAATATTTAGAAAGAATGAGAAAAAAATCAGATTTAAATTATGAAATCATATGGTAACCAAAAATTATACGTTTATATATAGGCTGTTACCCATACCAAGAAATTTTCGTTGAGAGAAAAGAATCCCCGTCATTTGGCTGATGAGTGTTAAGCTCCTAACACAGACGACTGCTGCTTCCTTGGCCTTCTAATGTAATGATCTCTTAGAAACATCACATATAATTAAAAGGAAAATATCATGTTCATTTTGCAAAATAAAGGTACTGGTGGCATTTAAGAAGGATTTTGAGTGTTTGCCTCTTTACATCATGTGTGTCCGAAATGTGTGGTTTTTCTCTTTGGAAGTTCAAATAAAGGAAAAGAGGGAAAAGAAAGGGAAAGACTTTTAAAAAGTCTTTCTGAAATATATCTGAGTTCATATTTCCTGTTAATTATTTTAATGCAATAAATAACAACAAAAATGTTAAATAAAATACGCGGTAATGTAGTCACACTAGGGCAGCACACAGGCAGGCCCGCCAGGGAAACCTTGAGCAGAGAGCTCTGACACATAAACCCTGCAGAGACTGTTTAGAGAATATAAACAGGGTAGACAAGCACACAGTAGGACCTACATGACTGACCTTTCACCCTTAAAATGTGTAGCTCTTAAAATCGTCAAATGTGTATAACCAGTGATTTAGTAACACATGGAGATATCTTACACCAAACAGAAAGACGAGGAGTCTGCAGTGTCTAAATGTGACTAGAGCACAGTGCTCAGAAGCGCTCAGTTCCCTCGACTGGCCCTCGGGATAGAGCTCTGCGCTGTTACGCTCAGCAGAGGCACTTGGTCAGCAGAGCACTGTACATAACACACAGGAAAGCAGGGGCTCTGCTTCCACAGCCCTTGCCATGTCACACTAACACTGGCTGTTTATCAACTGCGCTCCTACTATAGTATTTCAATTCATGAGCACATGATTACATATATGCATATTATTACACATTATTATAAGATCAATAAAGCATATAAGTATTACTTTTAGCACTCCAAAGGTCTAACTAAAATCACCAAATACTAGAAAACATTATTGTTAACAACAGGACTCTAATTGTAAATAAACCAGTAGGTACTAAGCAATTTATACAGTTAATAACAGAAGTGATTTTATTTGACTTTTCATAGTTTTCTACAATCAAAGTTTGTCTTCATTCCTTTTCGGTCATTAAGTGCAAATGCAGATTTCCGAAAAACACTCCTGCATTCATCTCTGCTGCATGGGCCTCCCCAGATAAGACTCCCACGGTGGCCCCTTGCCAAACATAACTAAACATAGTATTTCAGCTATTATGTTTTTTAACAGACATCTAGTCAGACTTATGTTTGATGTTTCTTAAATACAGAAAGTCCTACATTCAAACAGGAACACTGGGATTCATTTAACTAAAGTTCATAAAATTTAAAATCATTATAGTAAAGAAAGAAAACTTAACAAACTGAGTATCTTGAAAATGCTATGTTTGATAGGTTTTTGTTGTTGGTGGTAATAAAACTGGTTCCTTTTGTTCAAAAGACCCTGCAGAACATTGAATATTTAAATTTTAAAATATTTGTCTGTAGTAATGTGACCAGGAAGCTGTTGCTATAGAGGTGCCAAAGGGACTTGGTTTTTATTTTAAAAGAACTCTGCTGGCATCTACTGCCTGAAAGAAACAACTGCAGCTCCAACTGAACTGGAATTACAAGAAATAACAGCAGTTTTTGGAGGTAAACTTGCTCTGAATGCCAAGAGATGCAATACACACACACACACACACACACACACACACACACGGTATACAGGCTTACACACACATATTTAATAGCAAATACTAGCAATATGTTTGCTAAGTACTTTATCACATATAAGATCTGCAGTTGTGATATTAAGGCTCATAAGGTCTTTACAAATGAATAATATCAGCAGTATTATGTAATTCCCACCACCCACCCCAATGCTATTTGGGGATTCAACCAGGGGTCTCACACATTCTAAACAAGTACTGTACTAAGATTGATTTTCAGGTATTTCCAACACTGTGTTTTGAGACAGGACTCTGTTATGTTGCTAAAACTGGCCTGGAATTTGAGATCCTCTTGTCTCAGAGTCCCTGAGCACTGGGAAGGCAGGACTATAGCACCATGCTTATCTGACCATGCCCACTTCAAGAAGAAGAAACAGCTCTGGGGCTGCACGAGCTGATCCTCCAGAAGGATTTCAGTTTTTCATGCATGGGGAGGGAGGTGAAAGTGGTGGGCACGATGGGCTGCTGGACCTGCAGCCAAAGGTCTGAGATTCTGCCATAATATGCTTTCCTTCTGGTGGTCAGTCACCTTGAAGCCTTTCAATTCATGTCCGTACCTATGTTTGCAAGCACACTGGGGCTAGCAAAATTATGTACAAAAGTCTGAAGGTTAAGGAAGACATGGAATCGTATTTAGTAAGTAATGACGCTGCCTTCATGTGGAGGACAAATGACACAACCTTGACCTTGTTACTCAAATACGACTTTACACAGCAAGTGAAATTCATGTAGTATAGCAGTGACTGACATTTACCTACATAGGTGAATAGCTCACATTTTTACTAAGTATTCCATTGTGTAGATTTACAACAATGTACATATCCATTTACAATTAAACTTCATTTGCACCGACTGAAACTCAAGTGGCTAAATATGTGTATCTACTTCTGGGTCCTGGTCTTTTATTTTATCAACTGTGTTAAGGCCCTTCACATACCATACTGACTTGGAAGCTGCAGAACTGCCAGTCAACTTAAAATCTTACAGTGTAAATCTTCTAACTCCCATCCCAATACCTTTCTGCACTGTGTGTGTGTGTGTGTGTGTGTGTGTGTGTGTGTGTGTGTGTGTGTGTGTCTTAGTTAGGGTTTTATACTGTGAACAGAAACCATGACCAAGGCAATTCTTTTTTTTTTTTTTAAATTTATTTATTTATTATATGTAAGTACACTGTAGCTGTCTACAGACACTCCAGAAGAGGGCATCAGATCTTGATACAGATGGTTGCGAGCCACCATGTGGTTACTGGGATTTGAACTCAGGACCTTCGGAAGAGCAGTCCGTGCTCTTAACCACTGAGCCATCTCTCCAGTCCCGACCAAGGCAATTCTTATAAGAACAACATTTAACTGGGACTGGCTTACAGGTTCAGAGATTTAGTCCATTATTATTATGGGGGTGGGGGGTAGGGGGGATGGCAGCATCCAGGCAGGCATGGTGCAGGAGGAGCTGAGAGTTCTACAACTTCATCTGAAGGCTGCTAAAAAACTGGCTTCTAGGCAGCTAGGATGAGAGTCTTAAAGCCCACACCCACAGTGACACACCTACTCCAACAAGGCCACACCTCCTAATAGTGCCACTCCCTGGGCCAAGCATACACAAACCATCACCAAATGCGAACATGCTAACTTACTATTCCCCCCCTTGTTTTTGTACATTTCTTGGGATTTTATATATAGATTTAATCATTTTGAACAGATTTATGCCATCTATTTACCTTCCTTGTCATACTAAATGTCTATGCCTTTCAGCATAGCATTCAACAAGAGAGCACACAAGTTTTTGATCCAGATGTGAGAAGCCACTAGTGAAGGTGGCAGCCTCAGTTGTAAGTTGACGGACAAGGCCTGAAAAGTTCATGTAAAGAAGGTGAGGTTTGCCACCATGAAGAGAGTCTGTGAGAGGCTATTGGTGAAGCTTAGTTGCAGCAGAAGACCCCAGCATATTGGAGATGCCAGTACTATAGGATGACCACCAAGAATAGCAGTAGCAGTGGGGTGGAGTCAACCAGAGCCTAGAGTGCAACAGAGGACAGAGCTGGAGATGTGATCCAAGCCCTTTGGAGGAGCCCAGGAGATCATGTGTGGATCCCAGACACTGGAACAAGAAGGTATGAAGTTGAAGTTGCCTTGGAGACCCCAAGATGTTCAAGATGCCAGAGCCATGGGCTATCTGCTGAGGAAAGCTCCTAACAGGGAGTGGAACAACTCACAAGAAAGAAGTTTGTTGCAGTCAACAAAGATGAAAGTGGAGTTGGAGATCTGAAGACGCTTTGCCATCAGCCTTGGATGGAGAAGCAGAGTTTGGAGTTTGCCCAGTGGATTTCCTGTCTTGCCTTAAGGATTACAGTTAAGTGACTGGATGAATCTCAGAAGACACTTTGAACTTTGAACTAAAGTCAGCCAAACATATACCCTTTAAAGTATATATGCGCACTTTATATTGGTTCTGTTTCTCTAGAGAACTCTAATGTGATAGTGTCGTTTATTAACTTCTATAGCCTGAATTTTGCTTAATTATTTGCTCTCTGTTTTATTTTAAAATTAACCAGCATCTCCAGCATTAGGTTTCATCATGGCATTTTCAAACAAACCTGTTCTTGTTGACTCTCGCATCTTCTTCTATACCCCGACCCCACCTTGTTCCTTTGCTCCCTCATCTCCTCTGTGCTCTCAAGCCATACTGTACTTCCTCTCTCCACATCGCCCAGCTCCTGCTCACTCTAGTTCCGCAGCCTACGCCCACACTCACCCTCACTTACAAACATGCACAGACATTATAAACTCAGATCTTTATGAGAAAGAACAAACACATCACTTGATATAAGTTTACAGTGGCATATATTTTTCTACATATTTCATCATTTTGGAGCCTAGTAAATTCCAATGTGTATTTATTCTCCTAAGGCCCACTTTGTATAGTCCCTGTCTTGTTTCATATACATTTTTTAAATTTTTTTTTCTAGTTTTTTGAAGAATGCCATCTGGAACTTTGATGGGGACTGCATAGACTCAATTAGGACCTACCTCACAAACTGGACAAGAGGTTTGTTACCTAAATAATTGTCTTAGTCAGGGTTTCTATTCCTGCACAAACATCATGACCAAGAAGCAAGTTGAGGAGGAAAAGGTTTATTGAGCTTACACTTCCACATTGCTGTTCATCACCAAAGGAAGTCAGGACTGGAACTCAAGCAGGTCAGGAAGCAGGAGCTGATGCAGAGGCCATGGAGGGATGTTTCCTACTGGTTTGTTTCCTCTGGCTTGCCTAGCCTGCTCTCTTATAGAACCCAAGACTACCAGCCCAGGGATGGCACCACCCACACGGGGCCCTCCCCCCTTGATCACTAATTGAGAAAATGCCCCACAGTTGGATCTCATGGAGGCACTTCCCCAACTGAAGTTCCTTTCTCTGTGAAAACTCCAGTCTGGGTCAAGTTGACACACAAGTACAGTACAGTAATTCTTGTTTGTCAAGATGGGATTAAGTGTAATGGTATTTATATGGTATATTCTCCCCCAGTTTTCCTGATTTTAAACAATCTTCTCCAAAATATTCAATGGACAAGAAAAAAAGCACACTGTGGATCTTGTAAAGATTAGTTATGTTTAATGTAATTGTTGGCAAAATTGGATTTAGGTCTACAATTTCTTTTCTGTTGTTCTCCTTATGTTTTAACGAATAGACTTGACATGCTAGAAGTTAGCCATCTTTGAGGTGAATGCACTAGTTTCACTTGTCTTGATATAGTGAGATCACATGCTCAGTGAAGGTGCTGAGAGAGCACTCACTGCCTTCCGTTAACTTTTCTCAAGCTCCTTTACCATTTCTCCCTCCTGCCACTCAAAGTCTGCAGGCAAGCGGAGCTTTTGACAATGCAGTAATCTGCAGTCTGTAGGCTTTTACATATCAGAATCTCTTTTATTAAACTAAGATTTTATTGTACAACAGGTTGAGATATACAATGGTGCATAAATCCTACAATATCTTGCTTTTATGTGGTGGCTTTTTATAATTAGTCAATTGATATTGACACATTAAGGTTAACCAGTTCACTGGTTTTACATTATGTCCTTTTCTGCTCCAGAATTCCACCCAGGATGCCACACTCCTTTTAGTATCCATGTCTCTTTATGCTTTTCCTGGCTGAGATAACCTCTAGATTTTCCTTTTTTCCCCTCACAAATTTAGGAAGCACTGGTTACTTACACTGTAAAATGTTCCTCGGCTAGAACTGGCAGTGTTTTCAACGTAAGTTATCACTGCCGACACTTTGACCATTTCATGTACTGACATTTCATGTACTGAGCGTTAGAACACTTCTGTCAGCCCGGCTTTCCATACTGCACTCTGTGCAAGGAAGTGACTATGCACAGCACTTAAGGAGTGACACTCCACCTCCTGAGGGCCAAGTGCAATTCTTCTGTATGGTAGTGCACCTCCCATTAAGGTACTAAGTCACCAACTCATATATGTCTACTTTGGGCTCTAATTCAACACCATGTTATTCATTCGCACTCTGGCTACTTGAAGTTCTTCTTTTTGCCTCTGTCCCTGTGACGTGCCTCATCGTGTGTATATGCTCAAGCATGCACACGTCTAAACACACCCTCATTTTCTCTAGTAATCAGGTGCCCCGAGCTCACTGCTCATATTCCCTGCCCAAATCTTAGATTCAGCACTTTCTCCAAGGTCCATGCTTCCCTTTTATTAAACAATGATATTTGAAATCAAGATCAGGGAAACACGCTACATGGTATTGGTACAGAGATAGACAGGTTGATCAGTGGAATAGAATTGAAGGCCCAGAAATAAGCCCACACACTAATGTCTACTTGCTCTTCGGCAAAAAAAAGTCAAAAACATATAATGGAGAAAAGAAAGCATCTTCTATAAATGGTGCTGATCTAACTGGTAGTCTGTATGTAGAAAAATGAAAACAGATCCATATTTGTCACCTTGCACAAAGCTCAAGTCCAAGTGGATCAAGGACCTCAACATGAAACCAGATACACTGAATCTAATAGAAGAAAAAGTGGGAAAAAAACAAAAAACAAAAAACCCTCAAATTCATTGGCCCTGGGGGAAATTTCCTAAACAGAACTCTAATGGCTCAGGTTCTAAGATCAAGAATTGACAATAGGAGCTCATGAAACTGAAAAGCTTCTGTAAGGCAAAGGACACTGTCAATAGGACAAATTGGCAACCTACAGATTGGGAAAAAAATCTTTACCAACCTCACATCCAATAAAGGGTTAATATCCAAAATACATAAAGAACTCAAGAAGCTAACCTGCAAAAACCCCAAAGAACCCAATTAGAAAATGCTAAACAGAGAATTCTCAACCGAGGAATCTCAAACGGCCAAGAAGCACCTAAGGAAAATTCAACATCCTTAGTCATCAGAAAAATGCATATCAAAACAACCCTGAGATTCCACCTTGCACTAATAAGAATGACTAAAATCAAAAACTCAGGTGACAGTAGATGCTGGAGAGGATGTAGAAAAAGAGAAACTTTCCTCCATTGCTGATGGGATTACAGCCACTCTGGAAATCAATCTGGTGATTTCTCAGAAAATTGGAAATAGTTCTACTTGAAGACCCAGCTATACCACTCCTGGGCATATACCCAAAAGAAGCTCCAACATATAACAAGGACACATGCTCCACTATATTCATAGCAGTCTCATTTATAATAGCCAGAAGCTGGAAACAACCCAGATGTCCCTTGACAGAATGAATACAGAAAATGTGATACATTTACACAATGGAATACTATTAAAAATGACAACTTCAAGAATTTTGCAGGCAAATAGACTAAAGTAAAAAATTTCATCCTGAGTGAGGTAACCCAGACCCAAAAGGGCACACATATCTGGTATGTACTCTCTGATAAGTGGATATTAGCCCAAAAGCTCAGAATATACACCATATAACCCACAGGCCATATGAAGCTTAACAAGAAGGAAGGCCAGAGTATGGAAGCTTCAATCCCACTTAGAAGGGGGAACAAAATAATCATTGGAGGTATTCTTTCTGGAGATTGAAGTCACAGCCTCAAACTTGATAGAGGAACTATCTGCTCAGCCCCTATAGGGCATTTATTGGTCCTCAGTATAGCAAATATATTTGCAACTACTTTAGGATACTGCATTCCACTATTTTCAAAATATCTATTTTAAATAAGCAAACAGTATTTTGAAAAGTCTCTCTTTCTCTCCCTGTCTCCCTCCCTCCATCTATCTATATCTAGTCCACCTACTTGCTAGATATATATTCCAATCACAAAGCTAAACCCCCAACTTTTCTTTCCATAAATGTTTTTAGTAACTTGAAATACTTTGGAAATTTGAAAACATATGAAGGTGCCACAAAACCAGAGACAAAAAGCACTAAGATTTTCTGATTTCATTTTCATTTTATTTTAAAGTTCTAACAAAAAGTTACCACATACAACATTAGTTTCTGTATTAGAATTTTGCACTGCTTTATCAACTTTCATTTCTATATTACTTTCCAAGATGTTTTTATTGGGACTGTGATAAATAGATGGTAAATTTGACAATTTTAATATCAGGTAACATCTGAAGGAACTTCAGAATTGTGGAAATGTAGTTATAAGCACATGTTGTGTGATAAACAGCCCCACATGTTACCCTGTGGTAAGCAGCCACACACACCACCATGTATTCTTTTCCTATAACATTTAGTACATCTAAAACTAAGAGACAGATGTCAGTCTGAGGCTTTGAGGCTCACGGTGAGAATGAGATCACAGCTTAAGTGACTGATATCTGCAGTACCCTAGCCCCAAATAGAATCTGCTAACATGATATGAATAATTAGGTGGCATTCAGCACATAGTAGTATAGGAAATGGAGTCTACCAGAAGGTGGCAGAATGGGGCTATGTAGAATTGAAATTCAAAACTACAAAATTCTTTTATCATTTCTGTAGCCTTGGACAACAGATGAAAAACACAAATTTAGACTCTTATACGAAGATGAGCTAGGAATACACAAGAACATTATTTCATATACACAAATCAGGTTATAAAACTCCCACAAAGACCATACTATAAGAAGACTAATCTCCATTTTCTGCTCCAAGAAGCCTATATATACAACACTAAGAAAAATATGGTTCTTCCCATCCTTTGTATCATTCCAATACTGTATTTGAATCTACTAACAATTCCTTGGAGAATTACTACAAATGTTGCACAATTTAATGTATTTTAAACTTGGTAAGGTTGGTAGCAGTTATCAGTAACAGCAAGGTGAAATCCTTAGTAAAAGTTCATACTATTAAGAGAAGTTGCTTCTATATTGAGAGGGTGTAATAAAGATTACTATATTTTTCTTCAAATATCACTTGACTGTTTACAACAGATTTGTTCATCTTTGCGTTCCTGATTCCTACTACAGCGCCTAGAAAACATAAATGCTAGAAGTTTTTGCTCAACTGAGTACAACATCAAGATGAAAACTGAGACTGAAAACCATTAAACAGATACCTAAGACACTAGCATGTAGTTCATGTTACTTTTTCATCTGAAAATAAAACCAAACCAAACCAAAGCAGGTGCTAACAGCTCTCAGGTAGGGAAGGAACCACACACAGACAAACTGGTCGATCTTAAAACTAGATCTGCCAACAGCAGCAATTCATATAAGCCGACCAGAATGAAGGGTCCAGGAGCAACAGCTGAGGGGCAGGCTGTGAAGTCTGAAGTAAATTAGTACAGGCAAGTGCTTCATCAAGTCTCACAGGAGGGTTCCAGAGTGGTGGTGGCTTCCGGAGCCACACGAGCCCCGCAGGGCTTGTTGTCAGGGGTTCACAGAATGGATCAGACTTAGGCACTACACGGAGGACAAAGCACCCCTCCTAAAGACCTGGGAGGGAGCTCCCGATGGCAGTCACAGGGAGATCATTTGTGTGTCGTGAGGCGTACAACAGGAGAGGAGGGTTGCCAGAGGAAAGGCTGCCTCCGGAGGAACACAGAAATATGGTGCAGAGCAGACTGGTACAGATGAAATTTCAGGACTCCTCTACTGCCCTGGGAGGGTCCAGCACTGTGTCAAAAGGAGCTAGGTTTTAAAGGGTTTTCAGATACTATACAACACTTTATACAGATTACAACCGCTGCCACTGTTAACTGTACCTCCTCTCCTTCACACTACATTTTCTTAGGTGCAAGGGAAATAGCTAAGGCATTCTGGAGGGGAATGGAAATTCGAAGAGGTCATTTTAGCTATAACTAGGAAGATGCTTAGGAACTGCTGATGAAAGAATTACATCACCAAGGCCTAATTTGAATGCTTATGAATACAATTTTCATGTCAAAACATTCAAATAAAAGTTAAATTAAAAACACAATAAAAAGTCATATTATTAAAGATGAGTCACAGATCAATAAACCACCAACATTGTTACACAGAAAAACATCAGAAGAAGTTCGCAGATCATTTCAAAGCACTAAGTAGGGAAAATTCCAAACAGAACACTCACTCAGTTACATAATCAATATAAGAAAAAATAATATGAACAACGGGGCGGAGAACAGACCACCTCCCGAGCTACATGGTGAGAGCCTGTTTCAAAGGAAAGAGCCAGGGGGATGCTCAGCAGCTCCAGCTCCTGCCGTCAATGCGCTGGAATCTTAAAGCTCACATAGGAAAGAACGTACCGAGGACCAGCAAGCGATGTTATCTCTTCCACTGCAGGGACGTATCTGAGAACTGCAGGGAGGAGGTATTAACAGCAGACCTCACTACTCTATGCACTAGCTGTGACTATAAATCCTGAGAATTATCATTCCTTTGTGTACTGCAAGGGAAAAGGCTGGACAGTTTAACAGTGGTATGCTCTATTAATTACAATTTATAGCTATTTATGAAAAGAACTCTTTAGATTTTAACTTTATATTGTTTTGAATATATATAAAATTAAAAACCATTAAAAAAATACTAAAGAATTCCTTAAGCCCATTTACATTCAGAAACTAACTTCTGAATCAATTTGTGACTCAGTCATTACTGAGTTTTTTAAATCATTATTTATCTTCTTTTATGATATAAAATAATACAGATATTCAATGCTGAGTTATTTCTTGCAGGGCTTTATCATTTCACACATTTTCTTTCAAGCTATAGCTACTGATTTCAGGATTTGTGTATATAACAATGACAAGTCTGTCATAACTGTCTAGTTGACTAAAAGTATGAAACTGTAAAGTTTAGAAAACAGTCTTCTATTAAATGTCCAGTGTTAAAAAACTAAAGCATGTTAGAGTCACTGGAATATAACACCATTTTTATTCACTGGAAAAAAGTCTGCTTTCTACCCTGAAATTTAAGACCTTGGAAGAGATGGCTTCGATCATCATAATAAATTCTTTGACACACAGTTGAGCATATGTCTCCTGGGTGTTCTGGATGCCTCATTTCACTGAAACAATAGGCAAGAGAGGGATTTCTATCGTTGGGTGATTCATCAGCGAGGCATCGTTTCCTGCCATAAGATGGAGATGTGGAGCGCGTTGCAGATCCATACAATCTAGTGTGTATCATCTGGTAATTTCAATGCTGACAACAAAAGCAGATAGATGACTTCAGCAATCCAATGATCCTTGATTTACAAAGGTTTAAATTATAAGGGTGCAAATGTAACTCAATAGAAACTGATACTTTAAGTTTTGAATTTTCATCTTTTCCCAGGATGGCAATAGACATTGAGATGCCAAGCAGTGGCAGAAAGGTGCAGCTCCTAACCAACTTCATGATACTCTTATACGCTGTACTGTTAAGTGAACGATTGTGGTGTTTAACACATCCTTAATTAAAGTATTTCAGCTTAAAAAGGGTTCATTAGGAAGTACCACCGAACTCTAGTGGGGTACGAGTAACTGTCTGAACTACTACCATGCCAAAGCACCCAGTCTGTCTTATACACTGTTGGTAGGAACATGGGATCAATGATACAGTTACAAATATAACAGCAATTCCCAACAAGATGTCTATCTAGAAGTAGCACCTCTGAGTTTTATGTGTGCATTTATATTTGTGTGAAGTGGGAATTTAAGGTTCTTTAACAACTCAGCTGTGTCATGGGACATTTTTCTGGAAGCTGTCTTGTGAGAGGGTATGTTATATTTTTCTGAGAGCAGACATTTGAGAGGGCGCATGATGTTTAGAAAGAATGTAAATGGGAACCCCACAGACAGTGAGAGGACGCTCTTGTGTTGCTGTGCTATGTAACGCTTCGCTGGTCTTTGTTGGTCTTTGTTGGTCTTCACTTAGCCAGAGAACTTCTTGTGGTATTCTGGCCACTTGCGATTAGGGGGAGCCTTGCTGTTTCTGCTACCATGCCACTACTGATTCATGTTTGGTGTTTGCTATAGAACTAGACTGCTGGTATCCTGACAATGAAGAGTGGAGTCGCCCTAAGGAACTATTTTTAAATAGGTGCATAACACCCCTTTCCCACTTAACCTTTTTCCCCTACTTCTGGTCAGCGGGTTAGAAGGAAAGTTGAAGCATTTAAGAACTCTAAATAAAGTAGGCTTTGAAAAAAATCTAAGCCTACATTTGTGTGTTTTTATAAACATCAATGTTTTTTTCTGCTTCCCTCAATAATTTTACATAAGGTATGATTATGGAAGTTAACGATATTCAGCACTAGAACTGCAAGAAATCAAGGTGAGTATCATGAAGAAATGACTGGAGCAAATACCCAGAGACCGACAGAGGTACTGATGGTATCTGGGGTGTCTCTTTTTGGTTCAAAGCTGTGTTTTCATGCATATGAATGATGGCAGCATTATCTGAGATGGAGCACACAGCGAATGCCCTTGCTGGGGACTAGCAGTAGAACGGTATAAACGGGTAAAGAACAGAGCACGCTTGAAGGCACAGGGGGCTCATCCCACATTCTTCCTTTCCATGATAGTAGAAGAGGAAAGCCCTAAAGCACACTTCCTGGACTTTATTGATGAGCTCTGACACACAAACCAAGCCCCTACTATGACTGCTTCTATGCTGTCTGCAGCACATATGTGGCAGGCAGCAGTGTTCAAGTTACTTCAACTCCACCTTCAGAGGAACAGAAAAGGTTACATTAGTATTCTAAGACAGAGTTGACAGAAGCAGAGACAAAGAAAGATGGAAGGATAATTACAGCACTTCAGATATTATTATGCCTAAAGTCAATCTTACTACTTCTGCTCTCAAATTACTTGAAAAATATTTTCTTTCTGGTTTTGCTTTTTTTTTTTAAAAAAAAAAAGATTTATTTATTTTATTTTATGTATACACACTGTAGCTGTCTTCAGACACACCAGAAGAGGGCATCAGATCTTGTTACAGATGTTTATGAGCCACCATGTGGGTGCTGGGAATTGAACTCAGGACCTCTGGAAGAGCAGTCAGTACTCTTAACCACTGAGCCATCTTTCCACCCCACGCCACCCCACCCCCTTTTTTGAGACCAGATCTTATTATGTAACCTAAATGGCTTTGACCCTATGGTCCACTCACCTCTGCTCCCCACAGTGACAGGGTCACAGGTGGTTCCAAGCATAGGCTTTTCTCTTTCTGTTTTAGCCCTTTGAGTTAAGTTTCTGCATCTTAAAATGAAAAACAAAGAAAGAAACAAAAGCCCTAATTCCAAAATACTCTAAAACCAAGAATAATTTATATTATCTTTTATATGTATTAACTACTCTGTTTAAGCTTACTTTTAAGAGCTACTCAGTTATGGTTGCTTTTTTCAATCAAAGAAATGAATACTATGGATGGTTTGAGCAACTTTTGAGCAAAGTTAATCATCGATCATGTTGTGACAAAGAAAACAAAAAGATGATGACAAGGGTGTTCAAAAATGCCTCCAAACCAGTCAAGATCTTCAACATTATACCCCTGCCAATAAAACATCATGATCCCTAAGACCTGTGTCCAGAACAGTCCCGGTTCCTCCACTGTAGTCACTGTCAGTATCTTCTGACATTCAGGGACCTTGACAGACAGCTGGTTTTCAGGAAACCTTAGAGATCACTGTAAGTTATTATCCAATTTTATCCTCAGTATCCAATTGATGGCAAGGAATAACCACAATAAAGAGCCATGGAATTCTAATTATATTCCAAATTAAAAATACAGCTAAGACTAAAGAAGTGGGTGATGAATAGCAGGACAGGGCTCTTAGTATTCATTGTACCTTATAAAGAAATAATCTGATATTAGAGAAGAGCAAAATTAAAATCAACAGTGAGTGCACAGCATTAAACAGGAAGATCTGAAACAGCACGAAGACTGGCTGTATGAAAAGCGCAAAGCCTAATACATTACCAAGTACCTAAGTCTACAAGGAAACTCTCCAAGACAAGGTTATTAGAGCTGATTAGCAAAATCTCAATTATTCTAGAGAAGTATTGAGAAGTTAAAAGTCTACTGAGAAAAGTATGTCATACATATGCTAGCAAGAATTAACAGATGAGCTAAGCTAATATCTGATAAACTGAAGAGGGAAATATTATAAAGACACCAGTAATTAAAAAGATCCACAAATCATCTGCCTTAAAGTCCAGAAGCATTTAAAATGAACTTTGGCAGACTGAAAAGGAGCACTCAGATCTAGCAAGACTTTAAATATTTAGCTATAATTAACATTAAAAGATAATAAAAATAAGTAATATTGATGCACATCGTGACTATCTTTATCTAAAACTGTGTGCTGCTTGAGAAATGAGAAAACATTGTAAGCAACAAGTAGAGCATATACACTCTTCAAAAATCAACAGGATATTTATCAGAAGCAATTATTCCCCTATATAGTGGTGTGTGTGACACACATGTATCCCATATATATTTTTTCATTTTTTTATTGATTATTTTATTTATCGATATTTCAAATAGTATCCCCCTTCCCAGATTCCCCTCCACAAACTCTTTCCTCCCCCCTCCACCTCTATGAGGGTACTCTCCCACCTGCCCACCTACCCCTGCATCAGCACCCTAGCATCATTCCCCTACCCTGGGTTATCAAGCCTCCACAGGACCAAGGGGCTTCCCTCCCATTGATGCCAGATAAGGTAATTCTCTGCTACATATGCGGCTGAAGCCATGGGTCCCTCCATGTGCACTCTTTGGTTGGTGGTTTAGACCCTGGGAGCTCTGGGGGGTCTGGTTGGTTGATATTGTTGTTCTTCCTTTGGGGTTGCAAACCCCTTCAGCTCCTTCCGTTCTTGCCCCAACACCTCCTTTGGGGTCCCTGTGCTCAGTCTGATGGTTGGCTGCGAGCATCCACATGTGTATTGGTCAGGCTCTGGCGGAGTCTCTCAGGGGGCAGCTATACCAAGGCTCCTGTCAGCAAGAGCTTCTTGGCCTCAGCAATAATGTCTGGGTTTGGTGTCTGCAGATGGGATGGATTCTTAGGTGGGGCAGTCTCTGGATGGCCTTTCCTTCTTGGCCTCAGCAATAGTGTCTGGGTTTGGTGTCTGCAGATGGGATGGATTCTTAGGTGGGGCAGTCTCTGGATGGCCCTTCCTTCAGTCTCTGCTCCACTCTGTCCCTGTACTTCCCTTTGACAGGAACAATTCTGGATTATTATTTTTGAGGTGGGTGGGTGGCCCCATCCCTCAACAGGGAGCCACACCTATTCACTGGATATGGTCTCTACAGGTCTTTGTTGGGTATTTCAGCTAATGTCCTCCCTGTTGGGTTCTGGGAACCTCTTGGGTCCCTGACATCTGGGACTTTTTAGTAGCTACCCCCAGTTCCCCCTCCCCCACTGCTACTCACATCCTTTCAAATTCCTGACCCTCTGTACTTTTCCCCATCTCCTCCCTATCTGAACCCCACCCCTTTTTCCCTCCCCCTCCTCTCTCCCTCCCAGATCCCTCTAACTCCAAATATTAAGACTGAAAATCTTTCAAAATACATTCTAATCTCAAAAAAAGCTCTAACATTTGAAAACAAAACATTAGAAAACATTACTCAAAAAAAGTCATAAATATCAAAAAGAAACAAACAAAACTCACTTCTACATAAAGGATCCAAAATGATAATGTTTCACAATCAACCTGAGTATTGGTTTAACATTCAAAACTCATAGCCATAAAAAGAACTTTTAACAGACTGCTCATTGTTCTAATTTGTTTGTTGCTGCTGTGATAAATGGCATGACCAGAAGCAACTGGGGAAGAAAAGATGATAGGTCTACACTTTCAGGTCCCAAGCCTTCACTGATGCAATGAAGAAGAGGACCTCAAAGCATGATGCTGGAGGCAGGAATCATGGTGGAATACTGCTGCCTACTGGCCAGCTCTCTGGCTCACACTCAGCTAGCTTTCTTATAACACAGATCAACTTGCTTAGGAATGCTGCCACGTTCAGTGGGCTGGACCCTCACACAGCAATCAATCATCTATCAGGATGATCTTTTACAAATAAAGTCACAGGCCAATTGGATCTGGGCAATTCCCCAGTTATGGTTCCCTCAGATGACTCTGAGCTATGTGAGGTTGACAGCTGAAGTTAACAGGACACCCATTTTCTATTTTATATGTACAGATTCTTATACATATGAGAGATACACATGTAAGTAGTATATGATCACACTGTATAGTCATATGTATATGTGTGTGTATATAGCATATAATATATACACATACTATATATGTATACACACACACACACATACACACATAATTTGCATATACTAGACAAAGAATAGATCTTCCTCAACCAGATAAAGGTATCATTAGAGGCACACTGTTGAAAGAACATTGAGATCCAGAGCCTTCCTATATCCTCGGCTTCCTGGCTGCCACGATGTAAAGTTCTGCCATACCACATACATGCCAACTCTTACAATGCTCTGCCTTGTCACAGGTCAAACGAGCAAAGTCTGTCGACCATGATCTGAGAATCACTGACACTATAAGCCAAAACAAATCTTTCCTCCTTGTTTCAGATATTATCACAGTAGCAATAACAACAAAATCTAATAACACACACACACACTCAGACACAAACAACTTAGAATTAATAAAATTACCAAGATTCCTAGATAGATCAGTATGAAATATCTCTAAACTATAAGATGAAGATGAAACCTGATAAGAGATAGATACACGTGACTTCCTATCGGGTGTTTTCACTGTGCTATATGAGGTTTGATTATTATTAGAGGAGGAAGGCAGTGCAGAAGCCAGACAGAAGAATGAAGCAGGAACCATAAAGACTGAGAGAGCTGTTCAGAGAAATGTAGTCTGACTGTCTTGCTGACAGCCCACTTGAAGAGGACAGAGAATTTACAGCATTCTTCTGCATGGCTTTCTCCACATGTCCAATTCTTGGCTGAAAGTACAGAGGAGGAGGAAGAGAGCGGAGTCTCTCCGAGTTGGGTTTATCAAGCAGACAGATATGATAAGAAGACTCTCGAAGGTTCTGATCTCCATGTCACCCTGACTGGTAAGAAGGAAATGAAGTGAGAATGAGTGGATGCATAGATAAGAACATTTCAAAGGCAACCAGAAAGAAGACACTGTGTTCAGAGAATTGATAGCTACCCTGGCAATCAGAGAGCAGTTCATTAATATGGCAAGGTTCTTGATGAGATGAGGTATCCACATGAAGTACAGGGAAGGAGGTTACAGAAAACCAAGAAGGTTTCTGAGGCCCAGTCATTATCCATAGTTATCCATACAGAATTTGAAACCACCTAAAATGAATGCTGGGCTTAAGAACCCAATGAGACTGTGACGTCCATGCTTTTGGCAAATGAGAAGCACTGGGTAAGCAAGGCCGACAACAGGCAGCAGTAGTGCAGATGAGCGCTCTCAAAGGGAAGGCACACGCTTTACCTCCCAAGACCAATTTTCTCCTCCCATTTCAAATGTCGTAATGTTGGGGCTGAAGGGAGGGCTCAGTGGTTGAGAGCTTGTACGACTTAGGTCCCTAACATCCATTCCAGGTGGCTCAAGACTGTCTGTAACTCCAGCTCCAAAGAGATCTAATGCCTCTGACCTTCAGAGTCACCTGCACTCATGTACACACACACACACACACACACACACACACACACACACACACAAGTGCACAGGCACACATTCACCCTTTAAAACAAGTTATATTACTTTGATACATTAAACTGTTCTCTACTAAAGAAAAGCAACCTCATCAGGTCAAGTAGCTATTACCCCCAAATGGTCAATGCAGTACAGATAAAGTACTCCCCCATAACACTCACAAAATAGAATTCAGTTTCCTAAAAATTTTTACCTATGGATGTTTTGTCTTCACGAATGTCTGTGTACTATGTGCATGCCTGGTGCCCATGGAAGCTGGATGAGAGTGGTAACTCATCTGAAAAAGGAGTTACTGACATTTGTGAGCCACCATGGGGACATTGGGAATTGAACCTAGGTCCTCTGAAAGGGTACAAATGCTCTTAACCACTGAACCATCTCTCCAGCTCCCAAGTTTGATTTTTTTTTTCACCCATTAAACTATCCATGATTTTAGTTTCCACTGTGGTATGAGTCATCAACCCTGGCACACTCTAGAGTCAAAATATTAAGCAAGCTCTCTGTTTCCTGTATGGATGACAATGTCATCAGCCATATTCCTGGACCTCCAGCATACCATGTCTTTCCTACCATGACAGACTCCATCCCTCTGGAACCCTAGGCACAGATGTCAGATTCATCACCTACACCTTCCCAGAGGAACTTTATTAAGTATGATGTAGTCAATGACTGGCTATTACTTAATAATGACAATCTCCTCTGAAAAGGGGTTAATAATAATGAAGATGCAGGGAAATGCAGAGCAGACTTCAATGACAGAGCGTGGTGATCTGCATAATTTCAGAGTTTTACATCTATGGAACAAATCTCTTTTACGTTTTATCACTTACAGAAAGAAGCAAGTGACCTTCCCTCCGGCCAGAGGTTGTAGATGGAGACTTGATGACCCAGGATTTGTGATGGTGCTTTACAAGTCCATGGAAAAGATTTATACCAATGGCCCCTGTACTATGTATGACAAAATAAAGACAGGCTGCAGACTACTGTGACATGGACTGAAAGCCACAGGTTTCAGTCTAAAAGCTTCTGCAATGGTAACTGGATATCAGAGTGGAAGTTGGCCATCATAACCACACGACCTACAACCCAGGTAGTGAGATTCTAGTGCACTGTTATGAAGATGGCAATTTTAGTCATACAGGGGTACAGGATTCAAGAACTGATTTTAATGATGTTCACACCGCCAAGCTTTTTAAAATCATAGAGTACAGAAAGCTAACTATGTAGGAATCTCCAGCATGTGAAGAGGACTTAACATGTTATGGCCATACAATAAATAAGTGACTTATAAACAATAAACAAGTGAGAGACGTTTTCTTAAGTAACAGAGTTAACAGGCCCAGGTCACTTGAAATTCAGCTGCCTCGCCCTTGAAGAAAGGAAAAGGAATCTTATGGTACATGCATTATCCAGAAGATCCTCTTTCGGCCTCTTTGCTGATACAAGGAAGGGTGATGATCTGTTTCCTGCTTGCACAGAGGATTAGATCCATGTAAGACCTCAACAGAGAAACAGTAGGAAAACCTTCACTACTGACCAAGGAATTGCTAATGATCACAAAAAACCAAAAAAACTAATGAAGGTGTTTAACAAGAAATTTGCCTGCAGTGTAATTGAGCATCTGCACAAATGTCTTTCAGCTGGAGTGACCAGCCTAGAACATATGGCAGCTCCCGAGAGAGACTGGGCAGGCTGAGAAAGTCTATGAGAGGCACATGGGTTTTAAGTGCTTGCAGGACTCGGAATCATAAGTGAGGATTTTCTTGAGTAGATTGTCCTTTCTGTCACTTGTCACAGGATTAAAACCCTCACAACTTGTATGACGTAACCATGTGGGGTCCACTTTTAACTTGAACTAGTCTAACTCCATCATGCAACCAACTGAAAAGAACCATTAAAAAAGAAATTTTCCAGCCTTATAGGATAACACTGTTGAAACCACAGGAAAGTCTTGACTCTGTGTGGGTGTGTTCTCTGCCTCATAATTTTGTTGTCACCATATGTACTTGTTAGTTTAAAAAAAAATTCTACTACATTTAATGTCAAATCAATCTACTAAGTCATTTTATCATTTACAAAGTTTCCTAGCCATAAAGTCCTTTTACTGTTTTGTACATATAAGCTGCTCAAAGCCCTTCTGGTATGTCAGTGGCTTTTACTGACCCTCAACTGCTAAAGAGGCTACACTGATTTGTGCATTCCTCCTTTTCCCTCTGACGGCTTCTGTTGTTTACAGCAGCAATTCTCAAGCTCTGGGGGATCCCTTTGGGGGTCATTATCATATTATCATATTATCAGATATCCTGCCTAGCAGACATTTACATTACAATTCGTAACAGCAGCAAAATTACAGTTATAAAGTAGCAACAAAATCACTTTACAGTTGGGGTCAGCACAACATAAGGAACTGTACTGAAGGTTCACAGCGTTAGGGCGGCTGAGGAGCCCTGCTTTATAGCATCTCATAACTGGTTTCAGACATTTGGATTAGGGATTTTGGGGTCCCTATTAGGATACAAAGACAGCTTCCCAGAAATTCCACAACAGCAGCTTCTTGGGGCACTAGTTTTAATCCAGACTTGAAGCACATACCCTGCATGTGAATGATTGCTTATTTCCATTCCCTACTGTCTCTTCCCATTTACTTCCATGGCAGCCATAGATGTCAGCAGTTTTAGAAGTTTTGCCCATTGTTTAATATTCAAAATATACTATAGATACTGTAACAGATGTTGTTAATGTGCTTTAATACTTTCTGGCAGGGTTTCTCTACACACAGATGGATCAAACAGCCGTACACTCACACAGCTGAGATGAAACAGCACGACAAGAACTCTGGGAAGCATCTTTCAGCCGCAACCTATTTTCAAGGTAATGCTAGTGTTTTCATCAAACTGTATGTAAAACTTGTTCCAAATTACTCTTCCTCCATCCACCTGCCCATCATGGGCTCATATGTAAACATGCTATAGCAACCTTCTCAGGTACACTGATAGGTATGTGTGTGATCTCAGAAGGTGCAAGTAGCATGATATGACCTGTAACAACCCAGTAATTATAGATTCATTTATACTGCTTACACATCTACAACAGGCCTCAGGAGACATCAGTTTTTGAAAAACCAAAGTAGTGTTTTCCTACCTGCCCTCAAATACAAATAAAAACAAAAGGAAGTTTTGCTTTAGCTTTCTTTTTCCTCAGCGATCCAGTCATCAAGCAGTGTGTAAGGGAAAGCTGTGTTAGCGTTTTTATTTCAAATAAAATAGGTTTGTATTAAGAAGCACACACGCCGGCAGACACTGTTTCTGTCCTACACATCACGTTGTCCACTAGAGAAAACAAACAGTAACTGGAGTGCTGCACACAGGGTGTGACACACGGAAGTCAGCAGACAACTGCACAGCACTCGGGAACTCTACACTCTTCCGATATAAAGTCCCACGCTTCACTTCTGCCCAGCACCAGCACCGAGGCCGGGCCCAGGTGGCCTATGCCTTGTCACAAACAGTTCTGAGCAGATGCCTTTCAGCTGAGGCCCGGAAGCAAGTCTGACTTCTATTTGCATCTATGCGGAGCAGAGCGCCTGGTATGAAGCAGACAGGAAGTCCTCCGTTGAGAAGCATCAGAGGACTAAATGACAGACACACAGATATTTTCTGTGTAAGTCTGAGCTGCAGGATGATTTATCTCACAACTACAGCTGAAGAGGAAACATTCCCTCTATGAACATTCCTGACTGCTCAACTTGGAAGCTGAACTGGTAGTCAAGGAGCTAATAACCAGGAGAGCCAGTCCTTATAAAAGAAGCTTAGTAATGCTTATATGGTCACCTACTAAAAAAGAATGACAAACTAATTTTATAAAGTGAGACCATTAAACAAAATCTCAAAGGCTGCGTTTTTCAGGATTAAATCCACATGGAAAAGATAGGTCTGCCATAAATTTTCACACTGAAATTCAACAACTGCCTTAAAAGAAGAAAAAACTTTGAGAAGTCACCAGAGTCAACGTGTAAATCTCAAGCATAGCCATAAGGGTGACACCCATCTCTCGCTTCAGCAAGCCTGATAAAACATCACATCTCTGGATTTCTAAGACAGAACTAATTTCAACTAACTAGTGCAGTATTTCAATTAGTGCTTTTCTGTCTTTAAAAGAATCCTAAATTTAACATGAAACCATTTGCTTAGACATAGAACTGTAAATCTAATTGATAATAGAACATCCAAGTCTTTCATTATATGAGCTACAGGCAAGCAACTCACTGCCTGCATCCCATACACTAAAATACACTGAAGGCCACTGAACCTAAATAGCCACATCAAGGTCAACAATTTATTTTTAAAACAGAAATGTTATCAAATCTCTTTCCCTGGCTTGAAAGGCTGTAATAGTTGTCTTTAGGATCAAATTCTGAGTCTTCCCATGTGGCCTCTGTCTTTTGAGTTCTTTCATTATACAATCTTTATCACCAACTCCAAAGTCTACCATTTAGAACAGGCAATTTTCTTCCTAATCTTGACATAGAGTGCTGTTTCTATACTTTTTCTCCTATAGCCTCTTTGGTAAATGTTTCTCATTTCAGTATCCCACTAGGGTCCATCTCTTTGAAAGTCTTTATTGAACCTTGTCTACCTCATCCTAGTGGAAAAGACTATTCCTTCTCTTGACTCCCCTGCTAACCTTTCATGACATAATTTGGTTGTTGTTGTTGTTTTAGAATTGGATATAACCAATCTTTATTTTTACATCATCACATATACTCTAATGCATAGGCTTACTTATGTGTACTAAATAAATGAATGAGTAAATGGACGGAAGAACAAGAAAAAGAGCTTTATAAAGTATTTTATGTCTGCACCCAGGTTTCCCGTGATATGACCAAGGGAGCCTGTAACATGATCCTCCTACTCCAGCCCACCTACTCCTGGTATTACAGGTGTGTGCCACCACTGCAAGATATTCTTGGAAGAGCATGCAGGCTGTGTGCATTATGTGTGTGTGTGAGTGTGGATACACATACAGAGACCAAAGAAAAACCTCAGCTGTTAGCCCACAACTTCCACCTTGTCTGACACTGGGCCTCTGTTGTTGGGGCAGAGTACACCAAGCTAGTTTCCAGGGATTCTCCTAGCCTGGCCTCCCTCTCACCATAAAGGCATGGAAATTACAACTGTGCACTACTGTGCCTGGCTTTCCAAGAGTTCTGCTGATGTGAACTCAGGTCCTGCTGCCTACACTTTACTCACTGAACTGACTGTCCAGACCTAGAAGGAGTATTCTTTTTCAAGACAGATCAAATGCTGCAAATAATGATATGTTTATCTTTTATAAATTCCATATTATTATATCTAAAATAACTTTTCAGTGGAAATTTATAATATATTTGCCAGAGGAAATTTGGCCACAAACATGATTATTAATATGTAACTATATTCTTAAACTTAGAAATGACAATGATTGCTTATTTTGTTAATTCAATAGAATATCACAATTAACTGTGGTTAACTTCTAACTGTCCATCAGAATCTTGAGCTACTCTGGCTTACCCAGACTCTTCTTCCAGCCTGTTTCTACCTCTCAACCATGACTGACCTTCCTAAGTCGGCTTTCTTGCTTCTCAATTATCCTGCTGCTAGAAATGGGAAGCAACAATCTGCCTATGTCCTGTGGAGGAGCCTGAGCAGAAGAACAGGACAAATGATTCCCAAATGGAAGATAATTCTAATCAGTGATCCATACAAAAATAAAAGTCAAGAACTAAATGAGATCATATGTGTTTATCAATCAAAGCTGAGTTCATAATTCTGATTTTTTCTTTTAACCCAAAGAAGACTATTCCCAAGTACTTCTGCCTGTCTATTAACAACTCTCTACTTCTAATTACCCTTTAAGAATCTTGTCAATCTGATAAATAAAAAGTTCAAAGACATAAGAAGCAAGAGAAAACTAAATTCATTTCTTGTCAATAATTGATCCTAAAAAAATTTTCAATCAAATATACATTCTTATATTATGACTAAGTTCCAACAAAGGGAACTTTGTGAGTATATCAAACTACTACGTCTTATTTTTTTCACTATGTTCATAAATTGTTATTTGAAAGAAATTCTGATGATTTTGAGAAAACATATATCTAGAATTTTGTTCATCTAAATACACTCATGATTATTACCAAATTAACAAAATTATAGAATAAGGGTTGGCGTTTTTGTTATATGTAAAGACAGCTCTTGTCAAAAACAGGCTGTCAAGCTACCAAACACCATCTAGACAAATGCAAGATAAAATATCAGGTTTTTTTAGTGGTGCAGCTGCATTCCAAGTTCTCAACAACTACATCTAGGTAGAAACCACTTCATCACTGATCATCGAAGTGGAGAATTCTGTAGCAGAATTTTCCCTATCTAATGACTTTAAATATTAATACAAGAAATCTGTGATTGGACAGGGGAAAGGGAGGTGGAGCGAAGAGTTCCAGAGATGGGGAAAGGGGAGAGAGGAGAAAGAAGGAAGTAAGATGGAGGAGGACAGGACAATCCAGATTCCTCGTGGTTTCAAATAGCCACAGTTAGTTAGTTGATTATCTTATAAGGGATGGATAATTACATGACAATTTGTCTTATCTAGGTGGACAATTTATATCGTTATTACTGAAATTACTGTTTGGGCATCTTGAGAATTGAGAATTTATTGATATATAAATCTGACTTATTAATTATAAGCTTCAAGAGGTTTGACTTACTGGGTTAAGGAGAATTGTGACCAACAACCACAGTGGGTGGATGGCTGAGAAGGTGTGGGCTGCTCTGAGGCAGGAGAACTGGAGAAGGGAAGACTGCTGACTGGGGCTAGCCTAGAGGCAGCAAGACCACCAGGCAGAGTAGCTGGGCATAGGACTATTTAAAATCATTATAAGATGCAAAATTCTAAATTCATTAATAATAACAATGTAAGTTCAAATGACCTCTTGGCTTGCTACCTAAAAGAAAGATAAGGTACACATTTAGAAATGAGTAATAAACCATATAGCAATGAAGGTTTTAAGAGTAGAAAGTTAATTGTATACGGTTAATTTATCATTTTACTGAATTGAAAATGAAATACCTAAAGAAAGTAATGTAGCCCTTCCTCCCATTTTTAGATGATGATATGAATCCAGAAAATGGTACAGGAATGATAATCTTTCTTATTTAAGACAGCAGATCCAAATAGAGAGATCATTGGAAGCAACAGTGTGTTATCATTAATAAACTAAACAAAGAACTAGCTATTCTGTGTTTCCTGAACCTGACTTTCTACTGGGTACTCAAAAAGCCTGCTCAGCAGGACCCTTCGGGTCAGAGGCTCTGAGCCTAGCCTGCCTAAGTTCAAATGTCTCTCCTTGATTAACTACTATGCAAACTTTAACAAGTTACATATCACTTCTTTATCCATTTTTGAAAACTGGGCAACATTAGAACCATTCCATAGGGTTTGAAAAGGTATGTATGGCAATGTGTGCAAAGCGCCTAGAGAAATAGTCACATACTAGTTCTCCAAAATGTTAAGAAGTTTGCATTTGCTGAAATTGATCTACTAATGACTTTCTTTGATCAGTTTCTACCTACTCTCAAAGTCTCTTTTTCCTTTTCTCTTTCTTTTGCAGCAGTATCTCACAATGTCAACTGTGCCCTCAACTTTATATAGAGCAGGCTGGCCTTGAACTCAAGAGACAGCCTTCTGCCTGCTCAGTTAGGATTTAAGACGTGTGCCACCTCATCCAGTCTAAGCTTCAAGGTCATTCCCAAATTATATAACCACTGAGCTACAGGGTGGCTTTCCTACTTCTACTCATGGGAGAATTAACACCCTAGACCTGGGCATGTTTACCATCTGTAATACAGAGCTCCACAGACGGCCTGGAGATGCAATATATTTTTTAAAAGAACAAAAACACTTCCCAGATTAAAAGAAAAGCATGGTGTTTTCCGTTTGTTTTTCTTTTGTATTAATAAGGCTATGTGAGTAGCATACTTAACTCAAAAATAAAACATTCTCGAATTAGAAGGATTGAAAACATCTCTGAGACTTGTAGGCTCCTGTTTCTAAAAGTTTAAGATTTTATGTATTAAATGATGTTTAAATAAGTATACTCAAATTTTGGAAGATATTTATTTCAAGAGTAATTTTAAAAACACATAGGAGACTTATATAATAGCAAAAGTTGTTCTTTGAAAACCCCAGTTCTCTGAGGAATTCAAAGTAATTTATCTCTAGAAACTGTGAAGATCAGAATGGAATCCTTTAATTTTGTGGTGTAGGAGCAAGCCCTGGATGGTCAAAGATTAAAAAAAAAAAAAGTCAAATCAAACTAAAACAACACTGACGGAAACCCCCAAAACAAAAACACCCCACCAAACAAAACAAAAAACAACAAACCTCCAAAGCCTTCTCATTTATCTTTATACTCAACTTCATTCTTTGCAAGTATTTTTAGAATTAAGCTCTAGAATTACCTGTCTGTGGGAGGCTTCTTCCTCATCAAAGTGCAGATCTTACCTTCCTATCTTTAATTAGCTCTTCAAATCAAACACTTCCCTGCTGGTAACTTCTCCTATTCTAATTTTTTTCTGAGCTCCAGCACTTACAGTCTGTCTTTCACCTGATACTACATAGTAACACGGTAGGATTTTGTCCACAGGTCTACAAGGAAACCCAAAGCAGGTGGTAACTACTCTGAACGAGGACAGATTAATTACTTAGTGATGAGGGATGCAGTCAGAGCACCAGAGCTGTTCTTTACTCTCGTGTGAATTACATGATCTCAATCCTTGCTTCTTCAGGTCTGGCACTTGGTTGGGTTTTGACTTAGGATGATTGCATAGACTAAACTCTTAGGATCACACATATATCTAAAAGTGTATTCTGTGTATCAAGAGAAATTTAAATGATTACATTTAAAATATGAGCCACAAATGTTCAAGAATAATTCACTTGAAAAAATACACAGAACAGTTAGGTACACGATGGTAAGACATGTTCTGTCATTACGTTTTAAGACATAGGACACCAATGCACAGCAGCTAACACCTCTCCACATGAAGCCATGCAGGCTGATCCATAAATGTCTCCTATGCTTTCCCAGGAGACATCTGCTTTCTTCTTTTGACACTTCACAATAGTTTGCAAATTATTCTAATGATCTTCAATTTCTATAAATAAACTCATATAAGACTTTGTCATAGCTACCAGTTTAACTTCACATCGTCTAGGGGAACCTGGTAGAAGCAGAAATGTATAGACTACTAGAGAGTGGACTATCACTAAAAATAGAAGCACTGTGCAAGATAGCACTTACTAAGAAAATTACTGGGCTGATCCAACTATCAAGCACATTGTCATAACACAATTAGCATACATTGTACAAGAGAAATTGGGAAAAAGCAATGTTAAGTGGATATAAAATTTTGTCATATTCATTTTTTGTGAGTCTGTACAATTAGTTACTACATTCGCCCAGTTGGTAAAGATAACATGGAAGTCCTAATTCTACACTGCCTTTTCAAGTTGTCACATGCTCACCAACAGTTTGCACTGCTATTCATGTAACTTTCCTGGAACAAACCTTATTGGTGAAATAACCCATTAAATCTGACTTTGTTGTTTACATTCCACAAAACCAATAGCTAGACCCTCTTCTGTCAATTCAATTCTGCTTTATTCATGAGGATCAAAAGCTGTTTGCTTCAAGCTAATTACAAGATTAGCTCCATTCTTCTGTTATAAACACGGACACAATGGAAGATATTATTTACAGAAACATGAACAAATTGTCAGCCTTACTTCAAAAGCTGAGATGTCATTTACCTAAGTCAAGGACCGTTCTTTAATTATTCTGAATTATAAACTATAATATGAACCGTATAATGGCACACAATTTTATCACAACCTGTTACAAGACACGCTTACATATAAAACCATGTTGCTACACAGAAATTCAATTTCCACCACTCTTTTTGTCTTGAAATTTTGTATAAAGTACTGAATGTCTGCACTTTCGGCTCTCAGAAGAAAGCACTTCAACTGTGCAATACCTCTAAGTTTTACAGGCATCCTGAAACATTCCTGGATGTCTAGAGTAAAAGTGAAGCTGTCTCACTTCCTTTTTTTTTTTTTTCCTCGAATGGATAAAGTTGCTGCTTGTGTTTATGTTTGCCATCTCTAATCTCCTGGGTGAAAGAAAGAGCCTTAGACACTAAGGGTTAGCGTCACCTTTGGAGACCCACACCGGCACTCACCTTGTGATAAAATTGATATACATCCAGGAGAAGGAGAAAAAGAGCCAACTCAACCCAAACGCACTACCTGTAGCTCCCTTAAAAGAGGGTGTCGGGGGCTCTGGGAGATGGGAGAAGAGCTAAGGGTGCGATCACAAAAGGGACTTCTTTTCAAGGACCATATTTGGGGAAGCGTTCCAGACCGTGGCAGCCCTCCTCGCTCTAGTAAGAAAAGGGATCACAGGGGCCGCGCTGCCCTCTCCCCAGTGAGCCCGGGTGCTTGGCCCTCACCCCCGAGCCATAGTGGGGGAGGGGTCATAGAAAGAGGGGCCGGCCCCCCGGGGCCCTAGAACTGCTAGCCACGGCCGCTGCAAGGCCTGGCCCGTGGCTCGCGGCCTTGGGGGACTCCGGCCCAGGACGCTGCACCGCGGCCCATCCGGCGGGAACCCAGCCAGGGCCTTCGACTCGACTCACCGCTCTCCACTTCGCTGCCTTTCTTGGCGATCGCAGTGTTCCCCATGACCCGGGAGTCCGCAAGCAAGGATGACGGAGGGGAGGGGACCGGGGCCGCCCCGCCGCCCCGCAGTCTGCAGCAACTCCCGCTTTTGCTGGGCTCCCACAGACCCTGGAGCGCGGCGTCCGGGTGCACGGAGTGGCGGGGTGTCTGGGAGAGATGCTGCGAGCTCTCCGGCAGAAACCGGGACTGTGGCGGTGGCGGCGGCGCGCGGACACTCCCCCTTCCCGAGCCCGCCCTCCAGGCGCGTCCCCGACGCCGCGCGTCCCCAGTAGCCGCACACCCAGAGTGCGACCTCCGCCTCTTTCCGGGCGGGCGCGCCGGAAGTGACGCACTCAAGCCCCCCGGCGGGCCGGAGCCCCTCTGTGCAGGGCTGAAGCGGTAACTTATTGCCCTCCCGGGTTGAAGCTGGGTTTGGCCTCGGAAGCTAATCTCGAGGTAGCCAGGGACATGGGAACCGTTAGCTTGGAAGCACCCCAAATCCTTCCTCCGCGTGGCATCCGGTGCCCTAGAGCCGGGCGAGGGGCATAGTGCTAGGGCTCGGCCTGCTCCCGCATCCGTGTGGCGCGCGTTCCGTACGCAAAGGCTGCTCGCACCGGATCTTTCTGTGTTTAGAGAGATCAGCTTGCGCCCCTCCGCGTCCTGCGGACCCTGCTGATCCTCAGGGCAGCGTTGGCCAGGAATGTCTTTTTTCTGCTCCCAGCTGTCTTTGGAACTTCTTCCCTTCGCTCTTCTAGGTATTCTCCCAACACACCAGGTCAATCACCATCTTTCTTGACAGGTTATCCCTTCCCAAGAGTTCGCTCTTTTTGGTCTCACCGGATTACCCTCACAAATTCTGTCAGACTTTCTAAGGAGAGATATGGGAATGTATTACTCTTTACACAAGTACGTTGTGTGCATCATCACAGTCAACAATTTCATGTGTAGATTTCAAAATAAACACATTCCCAATTAATTGTTGCGCTTCTGTGAATCTTAGAGTACTTGAGTTTTCCGTAAGGTTATTAGATATTTAATCACTTAGCCATCTAGTGATTTTTGTTCTGTATTCTTTTGAGCTTTTGCTATCTTAGCAAGCATTCCAAATTTAGAACAGAAAGATTAACTTCTGGAAGGGCAGAGATCATGTAAATTTATTTTGTGTCCACAGCACAAACCACAGTTGGCATATAATGAACGGATGGTTGTTGACTGGAAAGTAAGCTTAGGACATTTCTCAGAACATTTTTTAAAGTTTTGTTACTGGGGGGAAAAAAAGCAGTGGTGACTGGAAGATTCTAAACAAATTCATACTTCTATGTCTTATTGGTAATTATGTTAAATTACCAAGCATGTACACCAAGTTTACTGTATTCTACGTGTTGTACAAATAGTAACTCGCTTCCTCATAAAGTCCCTATTGAAATATAGCATTACTGTCATTGTTTTACTTAAGATCCAGCTGAGGCACAGAGACATTAAAGGACTTATCCAAAGTTGCACAGCTATTACCTAATTAAATGAATTTGAAATAAAGAAGGTAAAGCCATACCATCTCGAAAAGTGCCAGAATGGTATATTTATTCTTTCAATTTAAAATGAAATGAAAAGTTATAACTTCAGAACAGACCATTAGTGCTCTTTCATTACAGCAAGCCATATTATGTGGGGAAGATGTCCTTTACATACCAAGGTCAGAAAATAACCTTAATCACCAGATACTATTAATTGGGGATACCACTAACTGGAATAAAATTCGACATAATTCTGAAACATACCCCTATATATATATATATATGTATATCTCTTCAGACCATGCCAGGAACTTAATGTGCTATCAACATATACATCTGTTCATTTAGTCCTTTCCAAGTGTGTTATTTGTCCAAAGAAGTAGGAAAATATTATATTAGTCACTTCTTCAGTCTTTACTATTTGTGAAGATCTTCATGTGCTTGTAAAATTAATAATTTACCTGCTTCTCAACTAATCAGCTCTGGTTTTTTGGGTTCCTAGATCCAACTAAAGAACCCACACAAAAACTGAAGTGGGATAGCGTGGTGGTTTCAATAGGCATCTCATCCATAGGCTGTGTGTTTGAATGCTTGGCCATAGGGTGTGGCTCTATTAGGAGGTGGAGCCTTGTTGGAGGAAGTGCGGCCTTGTGGGGGTGGACTTTGAGGTTTCCTATGCTCAAGCTAAGGTCAGTGACACAGCCCCTCCTTGCTACCTGTGAATCAAGATGTAGAACTCTCAGCTCCATCACCTTGTCTGCCTGCATGCTGCCATGCCTCCCACCATGATGATAATGGACTAAACTTGTAAAACTGTAAGCCAGCCCCAATTAAATGTTGTCCTTTATAAGAGTTGCCTTGGTCATGGTGTCTCTTCACAGTAATAAAACCCTAACGAAGACAGAGAAGTGTTCTGTCCCTCTGAGAAGCAGCTGGGCTCCAAAGTATGAGCTCAGTCTTCATGTGGGTCCCCCAACAACAGGAAAGGGGACTGTCCCTAAAGCTGTTGCCTGTTTGTGGGTCCTGTTTCCCTAACTGGGATGCCTCGTCTGACCTCAGTGGGAGAGGATACACCTGATCCTACAGAGACTTGATGTGCCAGGGTTGGGGGATACTCAGGGGGCCCCATCCTCTGAGAGATGAAGGGAAGGGATGGAAGTGTGGCCTTGTGGGGGTGGACTGTGTGAGGGGAGACTAGGATGGGGGGCAGCAATCAGGCTGTAAAATGAATAAATAAATTAATGGGAAAAAGTGTGACTTTTGTTCATACTGTAAGTCAGACACCTGCGCTGTGGTGAATTGCATTCCCTCCATATGAAATCTCACTGAGTTGGAAAAATAGACATTTAGTTTACTCCTTGAGAATGTTGAATATATTGTTTTCTGAGTTTCCATTAAATGCAAATAGAATAACTGTGATAAGGAAGCATGGTGGCCAATGGTGACACAGACCATGTCTCAAAGAGAGATAGGGGCGTGAGGGGGGAGAAGAGAAAACAAGTAGACCACAGGATGTGAGGTCTCTCACACCCTTTCCCAGTTTTGGCTTTGTGAGTTTGAGTTTTGTAGTCCAGTAGAAGTAGATCAGCTGGGACGGAAGTCTTCCTGCCACCATCTGGACCAGGGAGCTGGGCAGCTCCAGAGCCTTCTGTGCACGGCCTGCCAGGAGAGAGTCATCTCCCAGCAGCGCTTTCACTTCTGGGCACACAGGTGAGATCTCCACCTCCTCTCTGGAGTGGAACAGCTAGGAGCGCACAGGGCATAAGATCAGTGGAGCAGCTGGGACAGAGGCCATTTGTACCAGGGAGCCAGGCAGTGCACAGACCCTGACAGAAGAGAGTTGGTCTCCCAGGAGTACAGACACAGGCTTACAGGCCCACAGGAGGAAAAAGCTCTAGCCAGAGACAGTAAAATCAACTAGCAACAGAGATAACCAGATGACAAAAGGCAAGCACAAGAACCCTACCAACAGAAACCAAGGCCAATTGGCAACATCAGAACCCAGTTCTCCCACCACAGCAAGTCTCGGATACCCCAACACACCAGAAAATCAAGAGTTGGATTTAAAATTGTATCTCATGATGCTGATAAAGGGCTTCAAGAAAGACTTAAATAACTCTCTTTAAAAAAAAATACAGGAGAACATCAGTCAACAGGTAAAAGCCCTTAAAGAGAAAACACAAAAATCCCTTAAAGAAATACAGGAGATCATGTGTCAGCAGGCAGAAGCCCTTAGAGAGGAAAAAAAAATCCATTATAGAATTACAGGAAAACACAATCAAGTGAAGGAACTGAACAAAACCATCCAGGATCTAAACGTGGAAGTAGAAACAAAGAAATCACAAAGTGAGACATCTCTGGAGAATTCTCTTGGAAAGAATTCAGGAGTCATAGATGCAAGCATCAACAACAGAATATAAGAGAGAGAAGAAAGAATCTCAGGTGCTGAAGATACCATAGAAAACACTGACTCAACAGTTAAAGAAATGCAAAATGCATAAATCTTGTAACCCCAAACATCCAGGAAATCCAGGACACAATGAGAAGACCAAACCTAAGGTCTAGAAGAGAGCGAAGATTGCCAACTTAATGGGCCAGTAAGTATCTTCAACAAAATTATAGAAGAAAACTCCCCTAACCCAAAGAAAGAGAAGCCCATGAACATACAAGAAGCCTACAGAACTCCAAACAGACTGGACCAGAATAGAAAGTCCTCCTGGCTCATAATAATCAAAACACCAAATGCATTAAACAAAGAAAGAATATTAAAAGCAGTAAGGGAAAAAGGGCAAGTAACTTATAAAGGCAGACCTATCAGAATTACACCAGACTTCTCACCAGAGACCATGAAAGCTAGAAGATCCTGGGCACATCTCATACAGACCCCAAGAGAACACAAATGCCAGCCCAGGCTACTATACCAGCAAAACTCTCAATCACCATAGCCGGAGAAACCAACATATCCCATGATAAAACCAAATTTACACAATATCTGTCCACAAATCCAGCCCTACAAAGGATAATAGATGGAAAATACCAATACAAGGAGGGAAACTACACCCTAGAAAAAGCAAGGAAATAATCTTCCAACAAACCCAAAAGAAGATACCCACACAAACATAAAAGTGACATCAAAAATAACAGGAAGCAACGATCAATATTCCTTAATACCTCTTAATATCAATGGACTCAATTCCCCAATAAAAAGACATAGACTAACAAGTATTTTTTCACGTAAATCTTCAATTTTATCAGAAGAGGTTTGTAATTCCTCTTTCAATTAATTTAGCAATGTTTTTTATGTCTACCATTTTATCTGCATTATTTCTCATGATAATCTTCAATTTTAATGTTTTTCGATATATTTCTTCTATTTTATCAGAAATGTTTTCAATGTAAATATCTGATTTTATCACAAAATGTTAATTCCATCTTCAATTAATTTAGAAAGGTTTATTATTTGTACCATTTTATCTGTATAATTTTCAATGAAATAGTCAACTTTAATGTGTTTGTCTATATATTTCTTGAATTTTATCAGAAATATTTTCCATGTAAATCTTCAATTTCACCTAAAAATGTTTATAATTCCACATTCAATTTACAATTATTTTTTGCATATCATTTTATCTGTATAATTTCCATGATATCTTCAATTTTAACATGTTTTTCTATATATTTCTTCAATTTTTTCAGAAATATTTTCCATGTAAATCTTTCAATCAACTTAGGAATACTTTTATGCCTACCATTGTTAAATCTATATAAAATTTTCCATGATAATCCTCATTTTTAACGTGTTTTTCTACACTTTTTAGAATTTTATCCGATATATTTTCCATATAAATCTCCAATTCTATCATAAAATGTTTCTATTTCATTTTTCAATTAATTTAGCAATGTTTTTATGTCTACCACTTTACTCTTTAGTTTTCCATGAAAATTGTCAATTTTAACGTGTTTTCTATACATTTCTTCTATTTTATCAGAAATATTTTCCACGTAAATCTTTAATTTTATCATAAAATGTTTTTATTTCCTTTTACTTCTGTTTTCAATTTTAAAAAAAGTCCAATAGAAAACCACATACACTCCAAATTTTATCGACGTTGTCTGAGAAGGACCTTCTAGATGCCCTAGAATACTCCTGCTGCCTCCCTAACAGTGACTTTTAATATGTATACAGGCCTGAAGACTAGCTTAAATGGTAGAAGTGCACATGATTTTTCTTTTCCCTTGACATTATTTTCAATCAGAAATCTCCAGTAAGGGAGAAGCCTTCATTTATCAGTCATTTGGAAAGGAGGCTATTGGCACTTCTTAGGAGGGATTTTGAGAGATGGCTCATCAGGTGAAGCTCTTCTTTGGCAAGCTTGAGGACCAGGATAATGTTTCTACAGCCTGCTTATAAGACTGGAGATGCTAGCTGCCAGAGAAGGAGCAAGAGGGAATCCTGAGAGCAAGCTCACTCTCCAGGCTAGGTTAGGCGGAGGGTAGAAACTAAGAAAGTTTAGCAAGTCACACTGCCTCAAATAAGGTTGAAAATGATGGAAGGAGACTCCTGACATTAGTGTGGAGCCTGCACATGCTAACAGGTGTGCCCACGTTATGTGAACATGCATACACCTATACATAAAAGGAAGTTATGTATACCCTCACAACATCCCGACAATAAGTAAATTTTTTAAAAAGTCATCTCTTTTTTCCTCTGTCCATTTTAAGCAGAAGGTAAATCATTTGTTTACAATACAGAAAATATGATCGGCAGTTTTGAATTTCTTATTATTATGGTTTGTTTATACTGCTCATTTAGTAATTGTTAGATGTCTGCCCTATTATTAGAGACCTGCGATTGAAAATAATGTTAAAAGATAGCACCAAATTATGCACAGTTGCGTTTTGCCACTCCTGCTTAGTCATTAGACACATATACGGATTCTGTACGGGCAGGGGGGGTATTCTCAGTAATTACGCTTCACAAGTACAGTGTTGTTATTAATTAGCTAATATTAATGATCACTTATAATTACATACATGTGGCTTTTGAGAATTAGAAAAGCATTCTCGATAGGAAATCATTATTCACGTACAATCTAAAAGACTATCTCAGAATCAAATTTTTCTGAATTGTACAAACGGCGAAAATCTATAGCTGTTCTGAAATGGCTGAGTGGAAGATTGGCTGCTTTTGGCCACCAATCACTTTGCTACACCATAAGCAAGCATGGGGTAAGCCTGTACTTCATCTCCCTGCGGGCTGTCACAGTGGAAAGCAGATTGTACAGAGAAAGCTAGTCCTTTGGGATTGTATTTTCACTAACCTACAAGCATGCAGTGCTGTGTAGAAGGGAGAACCAGTGTGAACTGCTCTAGAAATTGGTTTGCTGTTGCTGTTGTAAAAGGATTCTTTTCATTTTAATCTGATCATCACAACAATACCTAACAGAGAAGAGAGCTTACATATATAACATATATATACACGTATATATGTGTATATATATGTTATATATGTAAGAAATTACATGTATTTCTTTCAAATAAATAGATGTCAAAAAGAATTAAGTAACTTGGCCAGTTTTTCAAGTGGTATGTGTCATAACAGTAGCTTATACTTCATTGTTTTGGAAGTAATCATGACCTCAATCCTAATTAAACTTAGATTTTACTGTCTCTATTACAGATGAGAGACAGAAGCTTATAAACAGTGAGGCTCTGCTGTCTTCCGTCCCCAGTTCCCATGAACTCAGGAGTGAGAATTTTTTTTTAAAAAGTAGTAAATGCATGTTTATATTCCAGTTTTTTCTTATAATTCCAAATTCTTATATTGTTTACTTGATTGCTAAGAATTTCTGAAGTAAAGCAAGCTCCAACATCGTGTACAGGAATGAAAGCACTTGGGGTTTTTGTTTTGTTTTATTTTTTTACCAGTCCAAATAAACAAATTGATTGTTCTTTGTATGATCAAGCTATTTTGATTTTATATCACATAAATATAAACAGGGACTTATTTTACCATCATAGGATTGTAGTTAGTATGAATACTTAGTTCAGTAGTCTTTCACTGTGGTGTAGTTAGGTCATGAGCCAAATTTAATATCAGGTAAAAGGCATAATAATGTTTCCCAAATGAAGATGTCATTTTATAATAAGTTAGAAACATAAAAATTGCTCAAATAATTCTAGAACACTATAAAGTTTTTGTCAGGCAGAATTAAACTACCATTGTTCAAGATTAATTTATTATCCAAGGTTTATTATTCATCTTTTACAAGAAGAGAAGTTAGCATGTCTGACTTTGATTAAGTAACTTGCTCAGAGAGGGGGGAAATAGGAAACAATATTTAAAGTCTAAATGGAGTTGGAGCCTGCTCTTCTTGCAGAGGGACTGGAACACAGACTTAAAATGCTTAAAAAATAGAAACCAGAGGGAGATGCGGCAATACATTTCCTATAAGTAAGATGCTCAGAAAAGATTTATATGTGATCTGAATGCTCTGATTTTGCTAGTGTATTTTCAAAAAGTACACATAAGCCTTTGGTGTATGGGTGTTGGGTTGTGTATATTTTGACTCAATGCCAAAACAAATATAACACCTAGATCTGCAAACTCTTTGCTGCTCTGTGAAATCACCAGATTTAACATAAGTAAGACCTTTCACCATTTGTCAGTTTTTCTATTTGGAGCCTTTTACCAAAGTCACAGAGGAAGACTGGCCTGCTCTATGAAATTAGAATTGTATTCACATTATTAATAGTGACAATCCGTAGAGTTTGGTATAGTAAGGTAGGAAGAGTTGAAGCTTTGCCAGAAGAAAAATCTGGGTATGAGATATCATTCTACTACTCTCTGTAATTTCCATACACATTAATTTCCATTGGCAATATATATGAAGTTATATAGTTAAATACAAAAAGCACTCAGGATAACTTTGATTTTAAATAATGAACAAGGGTAACTAAAAATGAAGTGCTATAAAACAGGGAAGGAGGAGGAAGAGCAGGAGGAGGAGGAGAGGGAAGAAGATCAGGAGAAGGAAGAGGAGGAAGAGGAAGAAGAGAAGGAGGAGGAGTCAGAAAAGGTACCAGGGTAATTCACAGTCAGAAATTCAGAGGAGACCTGAAAAGACTCATGGAAGTGATCCCTACAGAGATGCTCACTGGAAGGCTAAGTAGCTGTCAATGCTGAAAACCAGGCATCCCCAAAGAGCTGCGGGAGTTGGTGTTTTCTCTTGATTCAGTCAAGGGAATCAAACAAACAGATCAGCCATACATCCCCAACCCGTTTCAGTCTTACTTCTTTACCACAATTCAATCTATAAGGAAGAAAGTCTATTGGCCTATGTTAGCTGAACGTTCTGTGTTTACCCAGAAGAGGGGAACTGGCTGCCAGTCTCATAAGACTCATCTGCAGGGGAGCAGGATTACCTGAAAGATCAGAGTGAAACTGAACAATACAAAGTCTGCTGCCTGAAGCATCTATCTCATAGTGTAACTGTTGTGGAGCGCTCCTCCCTCCTCCAAATGAGCCTGACTTGTCATAGTGTCATAGGTTCTTTGGGGGTGTTGTTGTTTTTAAGATACAGATATAAGTAGTATGCTGTCACCTATATGAAAAGGATGATAATGTGCACCCTAGAATGTGTCTGTAGTAATTGTTGTATCTTCAGTGACAGCGAAATTAAGATATCTAGTTACTATTATAAAAATAGTACATCCTGGAGTATTCGTGCAGGCACAGTGTAATCACAAAGTTCTTAAGCAGTTGGTCAAGGAGACAATATGTTCTTCTGTCTCCTTAATTTCGCTGTCACTGATGTGAGGAGGACTGGGCACTTCTGGCTTTCAGGATGGAAAAAGGTTAAGATCCACAGAATGGGCGTGGCCCATAGAAGCTGGGAAAAGCAAGGGAATGTCTCATCCCTGGAGACATTCAAAAAGACATCCAGCTGTCTAGACCCGATGATGCTGTAATGAGGAGATCTGGCTCAAAGTTCTGACCAACAAACTAAGAATTTCCTGTTGCTTTAATAGCTTACGATAATTTACTATGGCATTACCAACATTTAATAAATGTAAAATAGATTCAACAGAAAGTTAGGATAAATGATCTGCTAGTTTTCCTAAATGTAGGATCCCAAACCAGTGGTCAGTGAACTTCACAGCGTTGTTGGATACACTAGAAATTCTTACATTTAGGAATACAAACAGGATAAAGACTGGAAGTACATTCAACTCTGTTTTAAATTATTCTGATAAAAAGGTAATTTTTTTAGGTTGCAGTTAATGAAAATGAAGTTAAATATGCTTCCTTGGTTTCTGACCTGGAAGCTCAAATGGTTATTTAAATAAAGTCATGAGAATATGACATGGCCATTATAAAAATAAATGTAGTTTTCCTTTTTTTAATTTTGAAATTGACAATTACTTTTGTATTAATTTGCATGCAGATAGTTGACTTTAGACTACATGCTACTTGAAACCACAATTGTTTTGTTAGAAATGACAAGCTGTCCTAAATAAGGGATTATTTCATGAGCATCTATGCAAGTGTAGGGGTCAGAGGGAGCTGAATCCCTGTCTAAGGAGGAGGGAACAAAAGAATCAGCAAGATGTGCGGAGTCTGATATTATGTGGGGTGGTAAGAGCCAGGGCAGACGGTACAGATCTAGCATAGGATTCAGAGCTGTTTCCGAGGCAACACGGAAGGTCGCCCACAGTTCTTCAGAGTAAGTTCCCCCACACGCAGCATCCTTGTCGCCCTGAGCAAGATGATAAAAGTGATCATGTAGCCTCTGACTTGAAAGAATGGCAGAGAGAGAATCATAAGCTGCAAACAACAGAAATTTCTCACAGGAAGAAAGTCAGTGCCAGAGGGATCTGTAAAAAAAATAAAAAAAAAAACATAATCAAAAGCTTATATACAATCAAGAAGCTTTGATTTGCTAGCTATTTTACAGAAAGTTAAATGCCTGGTACCCAGTTGATTTCTCGGCTACAAAATCACAATCGTCACTATCAAAACATAATTCAAGACTGACTGCAGCCCTCCTCTATGTAGCGGACTCAGAACAATCCACCTTTTGGGACAGTGTAATCTGGAGCCCAGCTTGGTGCAAACCTTTAATCTTAGTACTTAGGAGACAAAGAGGAGAAGCTCTGAATTGGAGGCCAACCTGGTCTGTGTAGCAAGTTCTAAGACAGCTGTCCCAAAGGGCTAGAAGGCGGAGCTGGAGAGAAAGAAAAGAGTGAGTGGTCTCTGTGTGAGCTTTGATGGTTATATATTTCAGTGTGACCGCTATGTTCATTTTAATTGCCTATTAATTGTCTAGATCAGAAGTCCTAACACATGATTGATAAGTAAACCCTTGCAAGTACTGAGGTTTGTAGTGGATTTAAGGAGTCAGTATTGAAGATTTATCTAGTGTATTTTTTTAATTCTCTCTCTCTCTTTCTGTCTCTCTCTCTCTGTCTCTCTCTCTCTCTGTCTCTCTATGTCTCTGTCTGTCTGTCTGTCTGTCTGTCTGTCTGTCTGTCTGTCTGTCTGTCTGTCTCTCTCTCTCTCTGTCTGTCTCTGTCTCTGTCTCTGTCTCTCTCTCTCTCTCTCTCTCTCTCTCTCTCTGTGTGTGTGTGTGTGTGTGTGTGTGTGTGTGTGTGTGTGTGTGTGTGTAGTATGGGAATTAGTGCAGAAAGTAATTGGGAAAACTAGAATTGTCGAAGTTTACTTTGGACCACATGCTATACAAGGCATTCATGTACACTCGTGTAATCCCTAAATTGCAGTCCACAGTCTCTCCACCACCATCCGAACTGGTAGATGATGCTGAACTGCAGGTGTTAAGCCTTCTCCTGGAGGGGATGACTGTGTCAGCCTTGTAGCTAGTCTAGACATCATCTTATACCCTATCTTTTCTTCCACCCCTCCAATAGTTTCAAACTGTGAAGTCAGCCAATCTAAAAGTATTGCACAAGTGTAAGTGTACAAACCCAGCAGCACTGGTGACAGCAAACCAAAGCACAAAAGAGGAGCAGAAAATTATCACACTCCGAATGTGTTTATGCGAACCTTTCCAGTTCTCTGTCTTCACACAAGGATAATTCCCCAACGAGTCATTTTCGTGTTTCCCCTTGTATTTGTTGCAGGTTTGTTTGTTGAGTTTTCTTAACTTGCTACTTAAGCATACAGCTCTAGTAAATAATTCTTTAGTTGTGCCTGCTTTTGAAATGTATGTAAAAAGGTAAGGATTGATTTACACCTTGTATCTTCTACCCCACTACATTTCCAAGGTAGTCATGTTGTGATGTGTGCTTACAAGTTGTATGTGGTCTTACTTTGTGGTGTATGATTTGTATTAAGATTGCTCCTTGAATATTATTTATTTGGATTATGTTTCTGTAAGAATCATTGCTTATAAACATGTACACTGAATGACATGTATAATTTAGCCAGGTATATAGCAAGTAGTGGAATAGAAGGTTGTAGAATTTGTAGAGTTGAGCATATTCATAGAATAGGTAGTAACAACCTATTCTAAAAAGTGAATGCATCAACTTATAAAAAAACCAGTTGTGGCTAGTGATAAATTTCTGCCTTTGTGGATAATATCATGTTTGAAAGTTGCCTATGCATCCTTTATGTAAAATTCCTGATTGTACTTTTACTCACTTTTCTAGAATCATTAGCCAACTTTCTTGGAGCCTTGAATAATTCCTGAGTTCTAATCCTTTGTAATCTTATATAAGGTGATAATCGTATTCTCACTACCCATGTTATTTTTGATGTGTGTAAGGTTTATAAAAAGTAACTAACGTATTCACATATGCACTAAGACTTGAAAACTGTTTGCACATATATGAAGCTGTCACCACAATCACAATAATGAACACAATACACCATTCCTTCACAAGTTTTAGCATACTCCTTTATAATTCTTTTCTCATGTCCCTCTTCACCTACCCAAACCCAGACAATGATTGATGGGCTCTGAGTTCTTATAGATTTTTGCAAAACATTTAATTTTAATATTGGGCTTATGTTGTAAGTGTTCTTCTGTGGGTCATCTTCTTTTCCTTAGAACCATCATTTTCAGATTAAAATGCTGTTTGGTGTATCAAGAATTGCCTCACTTTTATTGCCAGCAATATTACACTTTATGGTTTACTTTCTACAGATACCTGTTGATAATCATTTCAAATTTTTGGGGACATTACTAAAAATCTACTATGGATATTCATGTGCAGGTTTACCATATGGGGTGTCCATTCATTATGATGCATAAATTCTAGATGTAGACTGGCTTGATCATAACACATTATTTTTAAAGGATAAACAAACTTTTCCTAACGTATTCTGTAGTCTCCAACATGTGTTTTTGACTGTTCTGTACCCTTGCCTGCCCTCCTGTGTGGTTCTTCCTTTTGTAATTCTTTCTGGTGTTCTGACATGCTAATACTGTGCTGTGACTGTAATTCACATTCATTTAGTGATTCCTGATGTCGAATATCTTTTTCTTGCTCTCTTGCTATCTGTATATTCTTATTAAAATATCTGTTTAAATTTTCTTCTCGTTTTTAAAGTAAAAATTTACCGTGGTTGATTCATACAGCGTAAAACAATACATATTTTTGCAGCAGTATGTGGTATTTCAATAATGCTAAAAACATCCGTTATTTCTTTGTGTTGAAGATTCTAATTCCTTTCTTCTGTCTTTTAGAAATGCACAGCCCATTATTATCTAAGGTCAAGCTACTGTGTTTCTCAGTTGTGTCTAACTCTGTCCATTGAACGGCCTCTTCCCATCCTTGCACCCTCCGGGTCTCCAGCTTCTGGTGTGCACCATTCCGCTTTCAACCTCTGTGGTGTCGAGTGTTTCTATCCCAGCGTCTGGGCCTTTCTTATTTAACACATTGGTATTCAATTGCATTCAGATTGTCTTAAGTTTCTGTAATAAAATACCTTTCCAAATCAACTTAAGGAAGAAAGGGTTTATTCTAGCTCATGGTTCAAGGATACAGCCCACCATGGTGGTGAGGTCAAGGCAGCAAGAATTCCTAGGAGCTGGTCACAAGGCATCCAAAGTCAAGAAGCAGACAGAAGTCAAAGTTTGCATGCTAGTCCTTATCTTTCTCTGCTTTACCGAGTCCAGGATCCCCTTTCCGTGGGCTAGTTCTACACACTGTTAAGATGGGTCTTCCCACACCAGTTAATATCATCAAAGAAATTCTCCACAGGCTCTCAGTTTCCCATCCCCAATGATTCTATCGAGTAGACAGTTATCATTAACCATCACACATGTCACATATGACAAGACGTCATTCTCTTCCACGACTGAATAATATTGCACTGTGTATGATGCACTGTCTTCCTCTGTCCACCCACTCACTGATGGACAATTAAGGTGTTTCAATTTCTTGATTATTGTGAATAGTATTGCAATAAACATGGGGTACATATGTAATTAACATATTGATATAATTGTATTTGGATATATACTGGATCATATGATGGTTCTGTTTCAAAAATTGAATGGCATTCCATATTTTCCACAGTGACAGTGCTAACATTCATTCTCACCAGCACGTGTGAGAGTTCCTTTTGTCCACATTCTTACTGTCATGTATCTTTGCTGACCTTAGTAATAACCTTCCATCCCTGAGTGAAGTGATTACTTTGATTTCTCTGATAATCAGTTGCAGTTAGTCATTTATAACCCATGGGCCATTTGTATGTTTAAAGAAATCTTTGTCTATTGCCCATTGTCTAATCAGGTTACTTGATTTCACGATTGAGTTTTTTAGTTTATTTTGCATTCTATGTCAAGTTTATATTTATAAATATTCTATATTTGCCAGGGACCTCCCTGGCCTTAGGGGAACAGGCTGAGGTGGTGCACAGAGTTGGATGAGGGCCAAAAGACTGATGATCTCTGGCCTTGTAACTCTCTTTACCTGTACTGGATGCGATTAACTGCTGGCTTCTGAAGACCTGACATTCTCTTTATTCTGTGGCTGGAAACTGCTGGCTTCTTTTCTCTATAACTCTCTGTGGTTTCTTTATTCTTTATCTCTCTGTGCTTTATAAATCTCTGTGCTTTATTAAATGTTGTATCTTTGTTTTTTAACTATTACTGTTCTGTGCTTCATTAAGCAAGGGGGAAACAACTCTTTATTACTGTTCTGTACTAAAAACTAAACTCTTTCTTACTTGTGCTTAAATAAGTGCTAATATCTGGTGACTAACACTTGCTATTGAGCAGTGGGGAATTAAATAAAAGGATTTATTGCTAGGTGCCTCTCTTCTCTGGTCAGGCAGCCAGAAGCCCTTCACTGGCCAGGCTGGTTGACCCCGAGAGAAAAAGGAAAGGAAAGATGTCACTCACAGAGACACACGTACACCTGATGAAACAGAAAATGGCTACATCCCTACATTTGGATGGATGGATGGATGGATGGATGGATGGATGGATGGATGGATGGATGGAACTGAGCCCCTCCTCCAAGACAAACTATCATCTTTATTTCTTTTCTCTGGCGTTTTTATAGACAAAGGTTCTTAGAAAATAATTTCCTATATAAAATGTTACACAAAAGGGGAGTTACGAAAGAACATTGATTTTAAGTTCAAAGCAGCGTTTCATATGGCCTTGCCTTACCATAGTGCACACCTGGGACCTCATCCTTGGACCTCAATGCTTTTCCTTGAATGCAAATTTGTTCCAAGTCGATTTCTCTTGTTAGTGTAAATCTGAGACATCATTATATTCCTTTTTTTTTATTGAAAAACGAAGTAAAAACATTTTATGATAAAATTAAAGATTTACATGGAAAATTTTTCTGACAAAATTGAAGAAGCATATAGAAAAACACATTAAGATTGACAATTTTCATGGAAAATTACAGATAAATGGTAGGTATAAAATATTTCTAAGTTGATTGAAAGTGGAATTATAAACATTTTCTGATAAAATTTAAGATCTACAAGGAAATTATTTCTGATAAAATTCAAGAAATATATAGAAAAACACATTAAAATTGACTATTTCATGGAAAATTATACAGATAAAATGGTAGGTATAAAAATATTCCTAAGTTGATTGAAAGTAAAATTATAGACATCGTCTGATAAAATTGAAGATTTACATGGAAAATATTTCTGATAAAATTGAAGAAATATATAGAAAAATGTTAAAATTAAAGATCACCATGGAAAATAATACAGTTAAAATTGTAGACATAAAAAAATTACTAAATTGAAAGAAGAATCACAAACATTTTCTGATAAAATTGAAGATTTACATGAAAAATATTTCTGTTAGACTATGTTTTTTGTTGGGGAATTGAGTCCATTGAATGTTATAAGATATTAAGGAATAGTGATTGTTGCTTCCTGTTATTTTTGATGTTCTTTTTATGTCTGTGTGGTTACTTTCTTTTGGGTTTGTTGGGAAAAGATTACTTTCTTGCTTTTTCTAGGGTATAGTGTCCCTCCTCGTGTTGGCGTTTTCCATCTATTATCCTTTGGAGCGCTGGATTTGTGGAAAAATATTGTGTAAATTTGGTTTTATCATGGAATATCTTGTTTTCTCCATCTGTGGTAATTGAGAGTTTTGCTGGGTATAGTAGCCTGGGCTGGCATTTGTGTTCTCTTAGGGTCTGTATGAGATCTGCCCAAGATCTAGCTTTCATCATCTCAGGTGAGAAGTCTGGTATAATTCTGAAAGGCCTGCCTTTATAGGTTTCTTGACCTTTTTTCCTTACTGCTTTTAATATTCTTTCTTTGTTTTATTCATTTAGTGTTTTGATTATTATGTGAAGGGAGGAATTTCTTTTCTGTTCCAATCTATTTGGAGTTCTGTAGACTTCTTGTATGTTTATGGGCATCTCTTTCTTTAGGTTAGGGAACTTTTCTTTTATAATTTTGTTGAAGATATTTGCTGACCCTTTAAGCTGGTAATTCTTGCTCTCTTCTATACCTATAATCCTAGGTTTGGTCTTCTCATTGTGTCCTGGATTTCCTGGATGTTTTGGCTCAGGAGCTTTTTGCATTTTGCATTTTCTTTAATTGTTGAGTCAATGTTTTCTATGGTATCTTCAGCCCCTGAGATTCTTTCTTCCATCTCTTGTATTCTGTTGATGCTTGCATCTATGACTCCTGAATTCTTTCCAAGATTTTCTATCTCCAGAGATGTCTCACTTTGTGATTTCTTTGTTGTTTCTACTTCCATTTTTAGATCCTGGATGGTTTTGTTCAGTTCCTTCACTTGTTTGTTTGTGTTGTCCCATAATTCTTTAAGGGATTTTTGTGTTTCCTCTTTAAGGGCCTCTACCTGATCACCCATGCTCTCCTGTGTTTCTTTAAGGGATTTTTGTGTTTCCTCTTTAAGGGCTTTTACCTTTTGACCCATGTTCTCCTATATTTCTTTAAGGGAGTTATTTATGTCCTTCTTGATGTCCTCTAACAGTATCTTGAGATGAGACTTTAAATCCAACTCTTGCTTTTCCAGTGTGTTGGGGTATCTGGGATTTGCTGTGGCGGGAGAACTGGGCTCTGATGTTGTCAAGTAGCCTTGGTTTCTGTTGGTAGGGTTCTTGCGCTTGACTTTCACCATCTGGTTATCTCTGGTGTTAGTTGGTCTTGCTGTCTCTGGCTGAAGCTTGTCCCTCCTATGGGCCTGTAAGCCTGTGTCTGTACTCCTGGGAGACCAACTCTCTTCTGGCAGGGTCTGTGCACAGAAGGCTGTGGAGCTGTTTGGTTCCCTGCTGCAAATGGCGTCCTGAAGGGAAGACTCCTGTCCCAGCAGCTCCACTGATCGTATGACCTGTGAGCTCCTAGCTGTTCCCCTCCAGAGAGAAGGTGGAGATCTCACCTCCGTACTCAGAAGTGAAATCGTAGCTGGGAGATCACTCTTTCCTGGCGGGCTGTGCACAGAAGGCTTTGGAGCTGCCTGGTTCCCTGCTGCAGATGGCGGCCCATCATTATATTTCTTATCATATAGCCTTTATTTACTATTATGAGTAGTGGGCATATTCTATTCCTGATTCTAACTTTAATACATCTTTCTAGCAAAACAACTAACACCATTTCTTAAAACTATCTTCCTAAAATTATTTTAATCAAGTCAAGAATTCTATTAAGTCATTAATTCATCTAAACAGTATTAATTCATGAAAGTTCATCTTTATGTTGATCTGCAGGAAATCTGCTCAATAGGGTGGGCTAATCCCTAGAAACCATTATTTTAATTTAATAATGGCAGAAAAGGCAAGAAGCAATCCTGAGATGAAGTCTCTGGTATCTTGCTTCATAGAGCTTGCCCATCACAGACCATGCAAAAGCAGTGTGTCACCTCCAGGAAGGCCACCTACTAGCCTTAGCCTTTCCCAGATGGCTCCTGACATATACTGTGAGTTTATTTACATATAGTATCTATTTAAATGTATAGTTTGAAAATAGTGTCTCCCTTTCTGTATGTTGTCTCTCCTCACTGTTGATTGGTCCTTGCTGAGAATGTTGTGGTGTGATGACTTCCCATTTGTCTACCTTCTTTTTATTTCTAATGCTTTGGGTTTGTAGCCCCATCCAGAATCCTTATCAGTGGCAATGTCTTAAAACATTTTCTTTATGTTTTCTTCTAGGCTTTTCAAGGTATCAAGCTTTGTGTTTAAGCATTTAATCTGTTTGAACTTGAGTTTTGTATCTGGTGGAAGACAGGTGTCTACTTTTATTCATTTGTATATGGATATCCAGTTTTCCCACCACTCTATTGAAAAGACAGTACTTTCTTCAATTAATGCTATTTGCACTGCCAAAGAACGTGGATACATGTATACAAATTCACTAAACAAATAAAAAGATATCTGTAGTGGGAATTATTAGAAAAGAACTGCCCTGTCAATTCTCTGTGGTAGCGCCCAGACCTTAATTGCTCAAACCACTGCAGCCACCAACTCCTTTGAGCTGCAGGTCTCTAGGCCTCAAACTCTCTGGCCCTGTGAGGTCACTTAGCATCCATCGGGCCATTTCACACAGCTGCGGCTCAGTTAACTCTCCAGTGGGAGTCCCGCACTCTCGCCTTGCACCTACTCCTTCCAAATACCTGATAAAGCATGACTCTTAATATTTAATAGTTAACCAATTGTATTTATGTGTATGAAACTCACAATTACAAGATGTCAATTTACAATGATAAAAGTCTTATCCCGATTTTCTAACCTTTAGATAAATTTATATCTGCTGCCATAGCTCCTTCTGACCTCCTGTGTCTCTCTCTCTCCCTCCTGCACCCCTCTCTCCTTCTGTCTCCTAGCTCTGCCTCCTCTTTCCTCTCCAATCACAGGCTTTTCACTGCCTCAATGTCATTGGATAGGAAATATCTTGCAACAGATATCCTATGTTCAAAATTGTAATATATCTATATATCTATACCTATACCTAATATCTATATACCTATACTATATATATAGTATATATATATACTATATATATATTTGAAGCTGTACCTATGCCATATATATATATATATATATATCTTCAAAAGCTACCAGAGGGAGTGCAGAGATTACTCAGTATAGTGCTTTCCCCAGAAGCAGGAGAATCTGAGTGTGGATTCCTAGCATTCACATAAAAACAGAGCACATTTGTAGCCCCAGTGCTGTGAGTCAGAAATCAGCATATCCCTGAACTCAGTGGCCAGCTATCCTAACTGAACTGGTGAGCTCTAGGCTCAGTGAAAGACAAGGAGAGAGATTGAGGAAGACACAGAACATCAACCTCTGACAACACATTGACACACAAATGGATGAAAACATATATATATATATATATATATATATATATATATATATATATATAATACCAAACACATACACACGCACACATTGGAAGTAATAAGATATTTTTATCAAAGCTTAAGAATCAACACATATTCATTTTAAAATTATTATATATTCCTATATTTTAGCAATGAACAAGTAGAAATTTAGAAATTTTAAGTAATCTTACAATAGCATCAAATATATTCAGTACATAGGAATCAGTCTATATGGGGTTTCAAGATCTGTAAACTCAACACCTCAAGATGTTATGAGAAGTTGAGAACCAACAAGGCAGCAATGTGCCTAGAGTTCAGAAGACTTAGCTTCACTGAAGTGTCAACTGCTCCCTGACTCACCCTCAAATGCAATGCATCTTAAGAAAAATCAGAGAAAGCTTTCTTCTTGCAGAATTGGCTAGTTGCCTGAAATTTTCATATAAAAATGCAAAAGTTGGCATGACTTTGTAAACAGAAGCAAGTTGGAAGACTTTAGCTACCTCAGAAGCATGATGAAGTCATGACACTAGTAACTATTGGTGTAAATATACACCAATAAATGACGTGAGAGTAGCCAGTGCAGAAACAGAGCCCACGGAAGAGAAAAGAACGCATGGTTTAGTAATCCACACTACAACATTTAGATATCCAAACTGAAAAGTAACTTTGATACATGCCTTATGCTTTCTCTGAAACGTAACTCAGATGTGGTCCAATATTTTAAATAAAACCTATCAAGAGTATTTCCAGTTATACCTTTTAAAAATATTTGTATTTTACAATTTTTATCATGTGTATGTGTATGTGCGTGCACACGAGTGTTGGTTTTCATGGAGGCCAGAGGTGTGATCCTTTGCCCTCTGCAGCTGAAGTTACAGGCAGCTTTGAGTCATGCATTTTGAGTGCTGGAAACCAAATTTGGGTCTGCAGTAGTGTGTGCTCTTAACCACTGAGCCACCTCCCCTGTTTCCAGTTTTATTTTACTACTTTGTCATTGTTACATTATTATCAGAACCTACCTTTCATATTATTTCTGCTTTGATTTTTTTTCCAGTGTGCTTTGTAACAAATTTCAATCTGTGTTTAATTTCGTCTGTGTCACAGGTCTACATAAAAGAATGTGTTCTACGTATTTTATATTTCCTATATGTTGTCAGGTCTGCTAACCACGTTTTTCAAGTGTTGTGTCTTCTCCAGTTTGTACTTTTTAACCTACTAAACACTGAAAGGAGTGTGTTACGTTGCCCCACCTGGGACGGGATGTGTTTTATTTATAATCTCTCAGCTTTTGATGCCCATGTGCCCTCCAGGTAGTTCTGGTTGAAGTGATAGAGCTCACCTGTTTACTCATGCATCAGACACTCTCCAGGCTTGTGTTCTCTGTCAGTTCTTAAAGAATCAGTCTAAGGGGAAGACTGAGAAAGAAATGCTTTGAAGGCAGGAGACATTCCTCATGCAGTGTTGAGAGTGTGTGCTGGCGAACAAGGGCTCATTGAAAGGGAAAGATTTAACTCTAGTTTGGGAAAAGCATCCCCAGAGGAAGGAGCCTCTGTTGTACTTGAACACTGAAGAGGAAATGGCAGTTGGTCAGAGCATTTGACAGCAATGGATGGAAAGAGTCCTTCAAAATTTATGTAGTGGAGACTTAGTTCTTCATTTCCTTTGTTGAGTAGTAGAAACTTAATTCCTGATTATTTCTGTAGCTGACAGTGCTTGGTGTTGGGGGATTTTGGAAAGAAGTTGAGATTATGACATTAGTGAATTTGGAAGTGGAGGAAGAGAGACTGGTCCTGTCCGAGGACCTTGCAAGTAAAGCATCTGATTCCAATCAGACTTTGGCATCTTGATCTCAGGCTTTCCAGATTCTAGAATGGTGATGATGCCTTTACTTTTCAAATAACAGCCTCTTATAAAAAAATGGTGAAAGATAGATGGGAACAGACAAGCCAAGCACAGGCCAGCTCAGAACAGAGGCGTGCCAAGGGGGAGTCAGTGTGGGACCATAAGAAACGAGGCAGCTGGGGCGGGAGCCTACCAGCTTTCCTTCCGCGACCTCTGTTCCCGCAGACTGCACTGAAGAGACAGGTACCCAGGCTCTCTCTCCCCAATATAACATCACTTGGGACACGGCCTGTTGGGGCTTCCGTCTGCGCCCGAGAACGGGTCAGCGCTGTGGTCGTCTGGGTGCCAGATCGGCAGGCCATCGCGTCTGCAGGGTGAGCGGCACCACGGAGAGTGTGCAGAGTGCACTCCGCCATCTTTGCTCCAGTGACTGGGAAGTTGGGACAGCCATGTTCTGAGACAGACAGGCATAATATCGCTTGGGTCTCGGGCGGCTTGTGTGTGTGCGGCTCCCAAGTGCTGGGCTGATCTGCAGTAACCAGCGCGCCAGCTCTGCTGTGGGACTTCTGCCTGGCAGAGGGACCCCGCACTGGGCAGGAGCCTACCAGCTTCCCTTCCGCGACCTCTGTTCCCGCAGACTGCACTGAAGAGACAGGTACCCCAGGCTCTCTCTCCCCAATATAACATCACTTGGGACATGGCCTGTTGGGGCTTCCGTCTGCGCCCGAGAACGGGTCAGCGCTGTGGTCGTCTGGGTGCCAGATCCGCAGGCCATCACGTCTGCAGGGTGAGCGGCGCCACGGAGAGTGTGCAGAGTGCACTCCGCCATCTTTGCTCCAGTGGCCGGGAAGTTGGGACAGCCAGGTTCTGAGACAGACAGGCATAATATCGCTTGGGTCTCGGGCGGCTTGTGTGTGTGCAGCTCCCAAGTGCTGGGCTGATCTGCAGTAACCAGCACGCTAGCTCTGCTGTGGGACTTCTGCCTGGCAGAGGGACGCCCCCTCCCCCCCTAGGAGAGATCACACACCCCTGCACAGGGCAGGAGCCTACCAGCCTCCCTTTGGCGACCACTAGGAATCCACTAGGCTGAGCCTTTGGATGTGCAAGGCCTCCCCAATATAAGATCACTTGGGGCAAGGCACATTAGTGCTCCAAAGTCACTCAGGAGCAGGCAGACCCCAGAAATCGGTGCCAGGGGAATCCTGGTAATCCAGGGGGGGCAGAAATAGCTTTGCAGGCTCACAGGAGGTCCAACCAACAGCCAGTGGCAGCAGGACCAACTAATATCAGAGGTATCCAGATGGCAAAAGGCAAACGTAGGAATGTTACTAACAGAAATCAAAGTAATGTGGGACCATCCGAACCCAACTCTCCAACAGCAGCAAATCCTGGATACCCCACCACACCCGAAAGACAAGATCTGGATTTAAAATCACTTCTCATGATGCTATTAGAGGATCACAAGAAGGACACAAATAAATCTCATAAAGAGTTACAGGAGACCATGAATCAACGGTTAGAAGCCCTTACAAAGGAAACATAAAAATCGCTTAGAGAAATGCGGGAGAACATGGATCAAAAGATGGAGGCGCACAAGGAGACAACACAAAAATCGCTTAACAAGATGAATCAACGGGTAGATGCACTCTCAAAGGAATCACAAAAATTGCATAAAGAAATGCAGAAGAATATGGGTCAACAGACGGATGCCCATAAGGAGGCAACACAAAAATTGCTTAAAGAAATGAATCAACTTTTAGATGCCCTTACAAAGGAAACACGAGAACTGCTTAAAGAAATGCAGGAGACAATGGATTAACAGATGGATTCCCATGAGGAGGAAACACAAAAATCACTCAGAGAAATGCAGGAGAACGTGGGTCATCAGGAAGAAATCCTGAAAGAGGCAATGCAAAAATACCTTAAAGAAATACAGGAAAATACAAACAAACAAGTGAAGGATCTCAGAAAATCCATCCAGGAACTAAAAAAGGAAGTAGAAACAACTAAGAAATCACAAAGGGAGACAACTTTGGAGATAGAAAACCTTGGGAAGAAATCAGGAGTCATAGATGCAAACATAAACAATAGAATACAAGAGATGGAAGAAAGAATCTCAGGTGCTGAAGATTCCATAGAAAGCATCGACTCAACAGTCAAAGAAAATGTAAAATGCAAAAAACGTGTAACCCAAAACATCCAGGAAATCCAGGACACAATGAGAAGACCAAACCTAAGGATTATAGGTATAGATGAGAGTGAAGATTTGCAACTTAAAGGGCCAGTAAACATCTTCAACAAAATTATGGAGGAAAACTTCCCTAACTTAAAGAGAGAGAGATGCCGATGAACGTACAAGAAGCCTACAGAACTCCAAACAGACTGGACCAGAACAGAAATACCTCCCGTCACATAATAATCAAAACACCAAATGTTCTAAACAAAGAAAGAATACTAAAAGCAGTAAGAGAAAAGGGCCAAGTAACATACAAAGGAAGACCTATCCGAATCACATCAGACTTCTCACCAGAGACTATGAAAGCCAGAAGATCCTGGGCAGATCTCATGCAGACACTAAGACAGCACAAATGTCAGCCTAGACTACTATACCCAGCAAAACTCTCAATCACCATAGATGGAGAGACCAAGATATTCCATGATAAAACCAAATTTTCACAATATCTTTCCACAAATCCAGCCCTGCAACGGATAATAGGTGGAAACCTCCAATACAGGGAGAGAAACAACACCCTGGAAAAAATGAGATAATAACCTTCTTGAATCAAACCCAAAAGTAGATAATCACTCAAACATAAAGATAGCGTCAAGAATGGCAGATGGCAATAATCACTATGCCTTAATCTCTCTTAATATCAATGGTCTCAATTCCCCAATTAAAAGACATGGACTAGCAGACTGGATATGTAAACAGGACCCAGCATTTTGCTGCATGCAGGAAACGCATCTCAGTGTCAAAGACAAACACTACCTCACAGTAAAAGGCTGGAAAACAATTTTACAAGCAAATGGCCCCAAGAAACGAGGTGGAGTAGCCATCCTAATATTAGATAAAATTGATTTTCAACCTAAAGTCATCAAAAAAGACACAGAAGGACACTACATACTGATCAAGGGAAAAATCCACAATCAAGAACTCTCAATTCTGAATATCTATGCTCCAAATGCAAGGGCACCCTCATTCGTAAAAGAAACTTTACGAAAACTCAAAGCACACATCGCACCGCACACAATAATAGTGGGTGACTTCAACACCCCGCTCTCTGAAATGGATCGTTCAGGAAAGCAGAAACTAAACAGGGACACAGTGAATCTAATTGAAGCCTTGGACCAACTGGAACTAACAGATATATATAGAACATTTCATCCTAGAGCTAAAGAATACACCTTCTCAGCTCCTCATGGTACCTTCTCCAAAGTTGACCATATAATTGGTCACAAATCAGACCTCAACAGATATAAGAAGATAGAAATTATCCCATGCCTCCTATCAGATCACTATGGAATAAGGGTGGTCTTCAATGGCAACAAAAACAAAAGAAAACCCACATACACATGGAGGCTGAACAATGCTCTACTCAATGATAACTTGGTCAAGGTGGAAATAAAGAAAGAAATCAAAGACTTTTTGAAAGTTAATGAAAATGAAGGCACAACATACCCTAATTTATGGGACACAATGAAAGCAGTGCTAAGAGGAAAATTCATAGCCCTGAGTGCCGCCAAAAAGAAACGGGAGACAGCATACACTAACAGCTTAATGGCACACCTGAAAGCCCTGGAACAAAAAGAAGCAAATACACCAAAGAGGAGTAGAAGGCAGGAAATCATCAAACTCAGGGCTGAAATCAATCAAGTAGAAACAAAACCATACAAAGAATCAACAAAACGAGGAGTTGGTTCTTTGAGAAAATTAACAAGATAGATAAGCCCTTAGCCAGACTAACCAGAGAGCACAGAGATAGTATCCAAATTAATAAAATCAGAAACGAAAAGGGAGAGATAACAACAGAAACTGAGGAAATTCAAAAAATCATCAGATCCTACTACAAAAACCTGTATTCAACACAACTAGAAAATCTTGAGGAAATGGACAATTTCCTTGACAGATACCAAGTACCAAAATTAAATCAGGATCAAATAGACCATCTAAACCGTCCTATAAGCCCTGAAGAATTAGAAGTTGTCATTGGAAGTCTTCCAACCAAAAAAAGCACAGGTCCAGATGGTTTTAGTGCAGAATTCTATCAGACCTTCAAAGAAGACCTAACACCAATACTCTTCAAACTGTTCCACAAAATGGAAACAGAAGGAACACTACCCAACTCGTTCTATGAAGCCACAATTACACTCATACCAAAAGCACACAAAGATCCGACAAAGAAAGAGAATCTCAGGCCAATCTCTCTTATGAATATCGATGCAAAAATACTCAATAAAATTCTTGCCAACCGAATCCAAGAACACATCAAAACGATCATTCACCACGATCAAGTAGGCTTCATCCCAGGGATGCAGGGATGGTTCAATATAAGGAAATCCATCAATGTAATCCACTACATAAACAATCTCAAAGAAAAAAACCACGTGGTCCTCTCATTAGATGCTGAGAAAGCATTTGACAAAATTCAGCATCCTTTCATGCTAAAGGTCTTGGAAAGATCAGGAATTCAAGGCCCATATCTAAACATAGTAAAAGCAATTTACAGCAAACCCGTAGCCAGCATCAATCTAAATGGAGAGAAACTTGAAGCAATCCCACTAAAATCAGGGACTAGACAAGGCTGCCCTCTCTCTCCATATCTTTTCAATATAGTACTTGAAGTTCTAGCTAGAGCAATTAGACAACAAAAAGAGGTCAAAGGGATACAAATTGGAAAGGAAGAAGTCAAACTATCACTATTTGCAGACGATATGATAGTATACTTAAGCGACCCAAAGAACTCCACCAGAGAACTCCTACAGCTGATAAACGACTTCAGCAAAGTGGCCGGATATAAAATCAACTCAAGCAAGTCAGAAGCCTTCCTATACTCAAAGGATAAGCAGGCTGAGAAAGAAGTAAGGGAAATAATACCCTTCACGATAGCCACAAACCATATTAAGTATCTTGGCGTGACTCTAACCAAACAAGTGAAAGATCTGTATGACAAGAACTTCAAGTCTCTGAAGAAAGAAATTGAAGAAGACCTCAGAAGATGGAAAAATCTGCCATGCTCATGGATTGGCAGGATTAATATAGTAAAAATGAGCATCTTACCAAAAGTAATACACAGATTCAATGCAATCCCCATCAAAATCCCAACTCAATTCTTCATAGAGTTAGAAAGAGCAATTCAAAAATTCATCTGGAATAACAGAAAATCCAGAATAGCTAAAACTATTCTCAAGAGTAAAAGAACCTCTGGGGGAATCAGTATCCCGGACCTCAAGCTGTACTACAGAGCAATAGTGTTAAAAACCGCATGGTATTGGTACAGTAACAGACATGTAGATCAATGGAACAGAATTGAAGACCCAGAAATGAATCCACACTCCTATGGTCACTTGATCTTTGACAAAGGAGCTAAAACCATCCAGTGGAAAAAAGATAGCCTTTTCAACAAATGGTGCTGGCTCAGCTGGAGGTCAACATGCAGAAGAATGCAAATTGACCCATTCTTATCTCCTTGCACTAAGCTCAATTCTAAGTGGATCAAAGATCTCCACATAAAACCAGACACACTGAAACTAATAGAAGGGAAACTAGGGAAGAACCTTGAACATATGGGCACAGGGGAGAATTTCCTGAACAGAACTCCAATAGCTTATGCTCTAAGATCAAGAATAGACAAATGGGACCTCATTAAATTACAAAGTTTTTGCAAGGCAAAAGACACTGTCAAAAAGACAAAGCGGCAACCAACTAACTGGGAAATGATCTTTACCAACCTTACATCCGACAGAGGGCTAATATCCAATATATACAAAGAACTCAAGAAGTTAAACTCCAGAGAGGCAAGTAACCCTATTAAAAAATGGGGTACAGAGCTAAACAAAGAGTTCTCACCTGAAGAATATCTAATGGCTGAGAAGCACCTAAAGAGATGTTCATCATCCTTAGTCATTAGGGAAATGCAAATCAAAACAACCCTGAGATTCCATCTCACACCAGTCAGGATGGCTAAGATCAAAAACACAGGGGACAGCAGTTGTTGGCGAGGATGTGGAGAAAGAGGAACACTCCTCCACTGCTGGTGGAATTGCAGGCTGTTACAACCACTCTGGAAAGCAGTCTGGCGGTTCCTCAGAAAACTGGGCATGACACTCCCAGAGGATCCGGCTATACCACTCCTGGGCATATACCCAGAGGCTTTACCTGCATGCAATAAGGACACATGCTCCACTATGTTCATAGCAGCCTTATTTATAATAGCCAGAAGCTGGAAAGAACCCAGATGTCCCTCAACGGAGGAATGGATTCAGAAGATGTGGTATATCTACACAATGGAATACTACTCTGCAATTAAAAACAATGAATTCACGAAATTCCTAGGCAAATGGTCAGATCTTGAAAATATCATCCTTAGTGAGGTAACCCAATCACAAAAGAACACACATGGTATGCAGTCACTGATAAGGGGATATTGACCCAGAATCTCGGAATACCCTAGACACAATCCGCATATCAATAGATTTCTAAGAAGATGGAAGGAGAGACCCCTGGTCCTGGAAAGACTGGATGTAGGGGAATGCCAGGACAGAGAAGCAAGAGGGGGTTGAATGGGGAAAAGAGAGAGGGAAGGGGGCTTATGGGACTTTCGGGGAGGGAGGAAACGGGAAAGGGGAAGAGATTTGGAATGTAAATTAAAAAATAAAATAAAATAAATAATAAAAAATAACAAAAACAAATAAAAAAGCAGAACTACCAAAAAAAAAAAAAAAAAAAGAAACGAGGCAGCTGGTGGAGGTGGAGGTGGAGATTGATGTAAAGATCCTGGAACACATCCTACTGCATTCCCTTTCATGAGAATGATTACATCCAAGTCACTACATACAGTACAACACGAGAGAAGCCCCTGCCTTCAGTGGAAGGTAGTGGTGGAGGACATTTACAGAGAATGCCCAAGTTAGATTGTTGAAAACAACTCCAGTGTTGATAATGAATGAACGATGAAAGCTCCAGCCCCCTTCCTGATGCATGCACAATATGATTGGACGTATTTGTTTACTAATCTATGCATTTTCAAATATTGCTTTTCCAGGTTCCATCACAACTAAGACTGGTAGACACACGATCCAATTTTGGTAAAGAAGATGAACTTTAAGGGCCTCTGAGAAAGTTTCCCACCTTTCCACAGGCTCCTGCCCCCCTCCTTACCCTTGCTTATTCTGCATGACTGAGCACAAAACCAAGCCAAGTTCTCCAGCGGGAGGTCAGGAAATGCAGAAGCTTGGTCTTTGAGAACAGCATTGCATCTCTGGAATGCACAGCCTCCTCCCATCCACTCATTAGGCTTCATGTTACTTGCAGCTGATGAATACAGTCTAGGATAGTGTTTAATGAATATCTAATTTTTCTCCATGCTTTAAATTATACCTTAAGTCTAGACCTGGAGTCCCACACTCTGTGTTACACAGTCTTACACAATGCCCCTTCCTTTGCTTTTTCCCATCACACAGTGGTATTTCTTTTTAATATTTTAAAATTTTAACGTGTTTTAAGTCTAATTGCCTTATTGGCAGCGTATGTTTTTTTGTGAACAACAGATTTTACAGTTCTTTCTCATTCCACAAAATATGTACTGTTCTGGCTAATTTTACATCAATTTGAGTCAGGCTAGAGTCATCTGAGAGGTGAGAACCCCAATTGAGAAAATGCCTCCATAAGATGGGGCTATAGGCAAGCCTGTAGAGCATTTTAATTAGTGATCAGTGTGGGAGAGTCCAGCCCATTGTGCGTGAGGCCATTTCTGGGCTGTTGGTCCAGGGTTCTATAAGAAAGCAAACTGAGCAAGCCATGGGAAGCAAGCCAGTAAGCAGCACCCCTCCATGGCCTCTGCATCAGACCCTGCCATTAGGTTTCTACCCTGTTTGAGCTCCTATCCTAACTTCCTTCAGTGATGGACTACACCATGGAAGTGTAAGTCAAATAACCACTTTCCTCCCCAATTTGCTTTTGGTCATGATGTGTCATCACAGCAAAAGAAACCGAAACTAGGAGAGGTATCTTGAATTTGAACTGTATTACTATTCTTTTCCATCTATTTTCTTGATTAAAAAAATATGTTCCACGTGGGGTGTGTGTGTGTGTGTGTGTGTGTGTGTATGTGTGTGTGTGTGTCTGTGTGTGTGTGTGTGTGTGTGTGTGTGTGTGTGTGTAAGTATGCATGGCTGTGTGCACCTATTGAGTACATGGGGAAGGCAGAAGATGCCTCATCCTATTCCCCCAAGACAGGATCTCTCACTGAACCTGGAGCTAAGCTGAAAACCCACAAGCTCCATGGGTTCTCCTGGCTTTGCCCCTCCCTAGAGCAGGAGTTACAGAGGTGTGCATAGCCACTCCCGCCTTTTTTTGTCTGAGTGCTAAAGAGTCAGATTAGTGCTCTCATACTTGTGCCAAGGTGCTGTTACCCACTGAGTCACCTCCCCAAGCCTCTGTTCTCAGTGTCTTTGATACAGTTAGGGAACAACATGACCACCTGCATAAAGCAGCTTTGATGTTAGTTTCCTGTAAGTCATTTCAATGCAATATCACAAACTAAATGAAGCAACAAATGAAGGAACTGTCAGTTGGTTCAAAGCCAGCCCCAGATGTGCAAAACGTGAGTTCAGATTTACACATGTGAATAAAATACCATAGATATAGGGTCCTCTGCATGCTTGATTGAAAGTTGTTATGAAGAATGTCCATCCTGTATCTAAGACTTTTTAATGGTTTTGGGAAGTGGGAGTATTCATTTGAAGGATTTGGAGAATAGTTTGGTCAATGAAGATGTCTCTCAGAGAACATATAAAACTTTGTCTAGCCAAAATATTGACTTAGTATAACTTTAAAAGGCAGAAAATACCAATTTGGAAAGGAAATATTGAATATATACATACCCCAGATTTCTGGTTTTAAAATGTGATGATAAATTAAAAGCTTAATCACCGTACAGATGGACTGTGAGATGGAAAGCAGTGACTCTCATAGATTCATATATGCTGCGGACATCAGTTCCCTGCCCTCTGAGGTGCATGCACTGTGTTAGGTGAGGACATGAACCAAAACTCTCCCCTATGCCCACCAGACCCAGCTGTACCATGCAGACAGTCTGTGAAATGTCAGTAAATGAAATGAAAATAAAATGTGCAAGGACCTGACCTGTAGTGTTGAGAAGGCGAAAGAATTAACACAGTCTTGGAAGGTTTTGAATGACTGAACTAAATAACAATTTTCTTTATAAAGTTAGTTGCTTTTGTATTTTTTGTAACAAAATCGATTAATATAGTTTATCTTATTATTCTGAAAGTATAAACATTCTGAGTATTAGTTTTTAGACAATGAACACCTAACCAAAAACTTGGGAAAACAATACAATAATTTTGTGTTTTGAATAATAAGGTGAATAAATCCAAATTCATGTTTATATATATATATAAAAACATATATATATGTATATATATGTAGTATATGGGAGAATATCTTGATTACAACTAGAAGAAAACATAACATCTGTAAAAGGCCATATTTAGAAAGAACACTATATATAGATTTCACAATTTAGAGTAGTTGATAGAATAAAAACATTTTATGAAAAACAAAGAAATAGACCTGGATTCCATAATTCAATTCTTTATAGAATCTGCTTTCTGTATTCTACATTTGGAGGAGCAGACAGATGACCAATGGAGGGACATCATATGGGTCATGACTTAAAGAAGGGCTTATCAAGTTTCGCCATTAACAATCTCATTTTGTCTTAGAAACTTTTACACTACCCCAGGTAGTATATGTACACACACACACACACACACACACACACACGCACGCACGCACGCACGCACGCACGCACACACGCACGCACACACGCATGCATGCGCGTATATATAAACCAAATATTCACTGAAAGTAAGTTGTTCATGATTTGACATACATGTAGTTTGATTACTTATTAAAGATGTAAGCAAATGTGCATACTAAAGAGATGGATGGCTATTTTTACATGAAGAATTAAATCCTGGCTTAGGAGTTGATGCTTCAGAGACTAGAACATCTTGGATATTTTCAAAGTTGATAAATATTTTACTTTTGGAATCTCTAACGCTGAGAATGAAGTTTTCCATAATACATTACTGTATATTGGGAGTTGTTTAGGGTAATTTCAGAAATATTTGGATATTCTGTCCTACGCTCCAGATCAAAATTTATTTAACCTTTTTTTTTAATAGAACTCAAGCCAGCAACTTAAACAGCAATTTTTAAAATAAAACTAACACATTATGATCCTTACATACACTAATCTGATATTTACTTCCTGAGGAATGATGGTAGAAAATGTCATCTTTGTTTTCTAAAACTTAGCCTCCATGTTTCTGTAACAGTAGAAAAGTTTGTCATGTAGTAAATTCACCATAATTCATGACAGAGAAGGGTCTTGAAGCCAATCTATTTCGGACAGGGCCCACTGGTGTTATGTGGTGCTGCGGGCGTGTGAGACTATTGTGTGTTCAGAGCCAACGCCGCTGTGAAGCTGCATCTTGCCACACAGGTAAGCGCTACCAGAAACACCTTAGATTTCTTATGGGTTTGGATTAATTTTTGTTGTTAACAATTTCACAAACTATTATTGTTGCCAAGTTTTCACTTCCCACCTCCATTCAGTCATGTGACTCTACCTGAGGTTGCAGCCACAGTTTCAGAAGTTGGAAAAAACACAGTTAACAGCACCTAAAAGAGTAAGAATGTCATCAGGCAAACCATTCAAAGTACAAAGTTAAAGCTAGAGAGAAGTCTCGGTGGGTAGGAATCCTGGCCACTCTTGCAGAGGACCTGGATTTGGTTCCCATCATTCACATGGTGGCTCCAAACTATCTGTACTCCCAGTCCTTGAGTCTGGACTCTCCTGGCATCCATAGGAGGCGCATGGTAAACATGCCCATGCGCAGCAAAACCACTCAAACATAAAAATGAAAACAAAACAAATATTTAAATAAAGCACAGACCCAAGAGTCAATCTAGCTCTGTAGCTCACAGAAATAGTAGAACCTGATGAACAGAGGGAGAAGAGACATGTGGATGAGTAGAGAAGATGCAGGGCTGAAGTGCCGCAGACAGACGGACCGACGGCGCTCAGGCGCTCAGTCTAGGTCTAGTTGCTGCAACAGTGCGTTCTTTATACATCAACTCTCTTACCCTCACATTCTAAATTCCTAGAGCAGGGTAAACTAGTGTGTCAGTTACTTCTGTTGCTACAACCAAATACCTAACAAAGCAAGAGGGAGGAAGGAAGGAAGGAAGGAAGGAAGGAAGGAAGGAAGGAAGGAAGGAAGGAAATTGGCTCTTAATTTTAAGGCACAGTGCATCATGGCAGGGGGAGTCATGGTAGCCGGAACTCGAGGCAGCCCATCAGTTTGCAACCACTGGCAGGAGGCAGAGAGTGATGAATGCTCAGCTTGCTTTCTCCTTTTTCTTTGGTACAGGATCCTTGTAGCAGGGTTTTCCCTGTCCAATTAATTTAATTATTTATACAAGAAGCCCGTGATTGGACAGGGAAAAGGGAGGTGGAGCGAAGAGTTGCAGAGATAGAGGCTGAGGAGATAGATAGGGAGAAGGAAGCAAGATGGAGGGCGACAAACAGGATGATTCAGATTCTGCTTGGTAGCTATAATTATCATAAAGGATAGAATAATTGGGGTAACTTGTTTAATCTAGGTGGACAGCTTGTACCATTATCAATTTGCCTTGAATTTATTGTGTGGGCATCCTGTGAATTGAGAATTTATTGATATATAAATCTGACCGATTAATTATAAGCTTCTAGAATTTTGTTTCTACCAGGTTGTTGGGTGTTGTGGTGGCCGACCTCGGGGTGGGCTGTCGTTGTGTGGGGCTAGTGTGGCAGCGACCCACCAAGGGAACTTAGCAAGTTGGGTACAGACATTTCAGGAGCTCTGGGCCAGAGAGACCGTGAGTTGAGAACACCCTGCTGGAGCCATGTGGCCCGCCGGTCCCTGGAGAAGCATGAGATATCGATAGTCTTTTTATTATTTCCCACAACAGATCCTAGCCTGAAGAACGGGTCTGTGAGAATGGCCCTATAGGTTCGTATATTTGAAAGCTTAATCCCTAGTAGGTGAGACAGTTTTGGGAAAGATTAGCAGCACAGCCTTGTTGGAGGAGGTGTGTCACTAGACCGAGATTTCAAAAGTCCATGCCAGGCCCAGCCTGTGTAAGCTCTAAGCTTCTCCTTCATGTCCACCTCTCTATTGCCGTGTTATACACCACGAAACTGTAAGCAAGCCCCCAAATTAAAAACTTTCTTTTGTAAGTATTTTGATCACTGTGTGTCATCATAATAATAGAAATATCTAAGACTGTTCACAGTTTAGCTGAGTCTTTTCAATTCAGGCGCCCTTATCTAGGTAATTTCTCACAGGAATGCCCAGAGCCCCATCTTTTAAGTGAGTCTAGACACTAGCTAATGTGACAATATTAGCTAACACAATTAGTATATAACTTATAGGATCATTACAAAGATAAAATGTATCAAACAAAGTACCAAGTATTACATATGCTGCAAAATAAAGCTAATATGACAATATTAGCTAACACAATTAGTATATAACTTATGGGATTTTTACAAAGATAAAATGTATCAAAAAAAGTACCAAGTGTTACATATGCTGCAAAATAAATACTAAGTACCATTTGCTTCTTGTCAGCAATGTTCTTATAGCTTCCTATCAAACAGGCTTCAACTAGAGGATAAGCATACCTGCAGTATGTAAAGTAAGGATTTTCATACAAAGATTACATCTCCCCTAACTGGAAGCTGGTCGAGAATTTCACATCAAACTAAATAGCCTAACATTTGGTATACAATCTGCCAGTGGTGGAATGCTGGCTGACAACTGGGGACAGATGAATTAGAACCTCCCAGGGCAGTTAGAACATTCTGCTGAAGAGACCTGGATGAGCCGGAAAAGCTACTGTCCTCGTGATATGCCCATCAACAAATTTACCTGGGAAATCGGGGGCATAGGCATCCTCCAAGAAAAATGGTGATCAGGGCAGGATACAGACTGTAATTTTAGTGCCTCAGAGGAATCACATAAAGAATTTAATAATTAAAAAGTCAATGTCTCTCTATAAAAAAAATCCCCAAAAGAGGAAACAGGGAAACTGCAAAAGGAGCGATTAGGAAAGCACTTGAAAAAGGGACCAGAGTTCAGTTTACCAAATTAGCAATTAGCAAATGACTTCCAACTGGTGGAACTTTTAACATTTTGTGCACATCTAATGTTATAGCGTTGTGGGCTAGGTAACACCCACATTATAAGGGACAGCTCAGTTTCATGGTAATGCAATGGCTTATGGTTGATCATCAATTTTTATGAAGGCCATCACTGTAGAATTCTATCATAATCCTTTATAGCATTTATGATTCTTGTTGACACTTTCCATACACTTGCATGGTAATATCTTAGTCTAATCAATATAATGCTATCAGTATGGTCATGCAGAACCTTGAAGAAGTGAAAAGCTATCTGGATTCCTGCAAAACATGTTTTCCTATGGGCTAGTGAGTTAACATCTCTCAGAGCTACTTAACGATGGTATATGCTGCCCTTACTGTCTTCAGGCAAAGTGCTTTCAGTGAGTATTATTAGCAGCAATGGAATAAAAGGAACTTTCTAGATCAATGGTTGCTTATCAGGTAATATGAAGATGTGTTAACTTGGGCAAGGCATGCTGCAACGTTGGGTAGCAGTGAATCAGTTTATAGCTCAGCTTGTGAGACTTAACCACCCATTTCCAAATTTCATGTGTTTCCTGCATTATCCAACAGACAGTGGACTGGCTGGTGTGGTAGATTTTGTTCATCCTTTTATTTCTGCTGCTGGCATGAAGTGGAAACTTAAGGGTTCTTTGGAAAGTCAGTGTGTTGTATGGTGTTTTGCTGGGGCAAACACATGAAGGAGTGTTTTCCTGAAGTGGACATAGGTGAATGGTTAAGGCAGACTCGTGAAGGAATGTTATGCTGAAGCAGACACAGGAAAAAGAATGTTCTGCTAAAATAAGCACATGAAAGGACACGGGATGAGGGATTCTTTGCTAAAGACACACATATTGGTTTAGCTTACATTGCGTATTTGAGCTGTATTTGTCAGGATGCCATAAAGGGAAAAGCACCAAAAAACTTCTGGTGGTGTGTTGCAGTTTCTTTCGTGGTCTCGGGCTGATTGGCAGAGTGATGTCAGCTGAGGCAAGACACATGGAGAACATGTGATGTTTGGAGGCAGTATAAAAGGACTCGACAGACAGTGGCAGAGGCTGAGCAAGGCTTGCTTATAGAGCTAGCTGTGCAATGCTTTTTGGTGTCCTGTCTTTGTTGATCTTCGTTTTACTTAGAGACGCAGAGCTAAGAACTTTTCCTGGTGTTCCTGTTGGCCCTGGTCTCTCCTGCTGGCTAATGCCGAGACTGAGACCTGGCTCCCTCGGAGGTAGCACCACAGCTGCTGATCCATGTCTGCTATCCCCACTCTACTGAACTGGACCACTCATGGATCCCTAAAGTGTTTGTGAGTGGATGAAGCCGCCGCTGACTCCTGTGAACTGAACTGCCGGTTTCCAGACAACACAGACAGGAGTTGCTCCAAAGAACCATTTCTAAACAGGTCCACTCCCCCCATATCCTTTCTTTTCCATCACCTCTGGTGGGTGGTGGCTTAAAAAGGGAGGTTAAATCATTTAAGAACCATAATTAAAAGTAGACTTTGAAAATTATTTAAAGTTACACTGGCACTAATCTTTCCTGTCTTTTCCAGGGATGTGTAACTGCTAGCTATTCAGTAGGGTATAAGATTCCAAGTGTCTTTTATGTTAAACTAAGACTGTAGGTATGATTGAGACGACTTGGAGAATTAATGACAACTTTATGCATGGCAGAGACAGGTTCAGATGTGTTATTAAACCAAGATGACTTGGACAATGATGTAGGGGACAGGTTTGAGGCAGATTAGGTGTTCACTAGAAACCAGAGTGAGTTGGTACCGCAGAGACGGCTCAGTAGGTTTGCTGGGTAAGCATGAGGGCAGGAGTTCACACCCCCAGAATCCACAAAAAAGGCTGAGTGGGTAGAGTGATCCCCCTATAATCCTACAGCTCAGAAGGAAGAGACAAGGCGTAGGTGGGGAAAGCTGTGTAGACAGATCTGCTGAGTCCACACTCTCCAGCTCAGCAAAGTCATTCTCCCTTACAGCAAAACGGGGGGTAGGATCAAGGAAGTCACTGGACACTGACCTCTGATCTCCACATTTATACACACAGAAATATATGTATGTGTATAGTCAACCTCTGCCTTCCACTTTCATGCAAACACATGTATACGTGCACCTGTGCACACCTGTATTCACACATACGACCACACACACCTACTCATGGAAATAAATAAAGAAGAAGAAATTTGAGTAATATTGGCAGGAAGTATGAGAATCTTGAACTGGATCAGGAACATAGTGCTAGAGAGGGGAGAGAAAGCTCCCCATAGAGATCACCAGGCGGAGACTTAGCAGCTGACTGACTGAAGGGGCTGAATGAGCAGAAGCACTCGGGTGATCACCATCCCTGGGACTTGGATCAGATAGGAGAGCCTAGTTGAATGGTTTAGAAATGCACACTGAAGTTATCCCTGGTCGCTGCTCCTTTTATCTGCGACCGTGGACAACTTGACTTTCTTTGCCAAGCCTCAATTTACAGAGCAGGCTGAGTTTCCGGCTCTGTAAAGCTGAGCTGGTGACGGCGCATCAGTCCCAGAACAGTTGGAGGAGGTGCACAGTCGCCAGAGACAGGTTTTAGAGATCACTGGAAGCACTTTAGGGAGCTAGGGAATACATTAAAGATGGACCAATATGCAATTTTACTGATACTGTGTTCCAGGAATAGCAGGTCAGATGGGGAAAAGAGTGTAGGTGTCTCCAGTGTTTCTGCAAAAGGAAATCTTCAGAAAGGTGTGTGTACAAGAAAAATAAAACCCTTTTCTCCCACTGTGCTGACTAGTGATATGGCCACTTCACACAACCTTTTGTCGCCTGAGAGGAGAGAACCTCAATTGAGAAAATGCTTCTGTAAGATTGAGCTGTAAGGCATTTTCTTAATCGGTGACTGATGTGGGAGGACCCAGCCCGAAGTGGGTGGGGCCACCCCTGGGCTGGTGGTCCTGGGTTCTGTAAGAAAGCAGACTGAGCGAGCTAGCCTTGAGGAGCAAGCCAGTAAGCCACACCTCTCCATAGCCTCCGAATCAACTCCGGTCTCCAGGTTCCTGCCCTGGATGAGCTCCTGTCCTGACTTAGTGATCACTAATGTAGAAGCATAAACCAACTAAACTTTTGCTTCCCAACTTGTTTTTGGCCGTGGTGTTTTATCAGAGCCATCAACCCAAGTTCTGTTTTGCTTCACACGTTTACCCTTCCTGACCCTTTCATTATATTTAATTTCATTTTAAGTTCATCTCATTTTATTTTATTGTATGTTTGTTTGGTGGTAGTATATGTGTTTGTACACATTTGTGAGCATACAATATAGAGGCCAGACTATATAGCATCTTTCTCCATCGTTTTCTGCTCCAGCTTTTGAGATAGCATCTCATACTGAGCCTGCAGCTCGCTGGATTGGCTAGGTTGACTGACTAATGGACTCTGGGCATCTTCCTGTCTCTGCTGAATTGACAGGTGTGCTGCAGTGCCTGCATTTTCCGTGGATTCTACGGACTCAACTTAGGTCATCATGCTTGTGCAGAAACCTGCCTAGCACTTCTTTAGTTTTTAATAGAAATTAACTATCCTCAATTTTTAAAATGTTATGCATGCATGCATGCATGTGGTGTGTGTGTGTGTGTGTATGCATGCTCACATGCATGGGCACATGTGTGTGAGTAGGTATGAATGCCCATGTGCTCATGTGTGGGTGGAGGCCCAAAATTAATATAGGATATTTTACTTGATCATACATCATTTTATGTATTGGTTCTCTCCTTGAACCCATAGCTTGCCGATTCTAGTCAGTCTAGACAGCCAACTTGCCCGGAGATCCCTTTTCTCTATATCCTGGGTCCTGGAATGACAGAAAGCTGCCGTGCCTTCCAAACTTTTATGTGGTAGTCAGGTTTGCACTGCAAGGCAAGTTGAGGTGAATTGTTAATCTGCTCTGAGCTCCTGGTGGGTTCAAGCCTGTTTCTGCACCCGCCTAAGAGCTCTGGATTCATGAATGAAACACACACACACACACACACACACACACACACACACACAGACACACACACACAGACACACACACGAACACAGCATTTATATTTTGATATGCCTTGACTAGTTCAATGGTGGGGCACTTCCTGAACCTCCCCACAGCTAGCACACACTCCCCTATGGTATTCCTGAGTTAACACTTTCTAAACCTATATTTTATCTTTGCTGTCCCAGACCCAAGCGTGGGTGTGGGCCTGGGGCTGCTTCCCTGCCTTTTACACATCCATGGGCTCTTAATTCTGATCTTGGTGCTTCCCCGCCATGACATGGTCTTTCCTGTGCCCCTTTCATGGGGGAATCCCCCTCTTTTTCCCCCTGCATTTCTTTTTTGGGGAATCTTAAAAGTCCCACCTCTTTTACCCTGCCCAACCATTGACCTCTGTCTCTTTATTGATTAAAAACCAATTGGGAACAGGGATCATCAGAGTCTGGACATGTGGATTCCCGTGTGATTTTGGGAGCTGAATTAAGGCAAAGCATTAGAATCAATTCCCAACAAGACAAGTGCTTAACTCACTCATTCATTTTTGCAGCAGGAGGGTTTAATTCTGTATTTTTAATGGTAGACTTAAAAAAAATCCCTATGCAGTCACACAAACACATAAAATTTCTCTATAAATCATCAATCTGTGTTCCTTAAATTTCAGAATTAATTTTCCAAATTGGAATACTAAACAGTAAGCTGTGCTATGTTGTATTCACACGCATACGCTGTGTTACACATTTGATTTTAACCCTGCCTTCCTCACTGCCTTCGGCACAGACGACATTCCCTCTGCTTTTCAGACACATGCTTTCCAGTCACATGCACCCCATCATGCTCTCTCTTTCCCTCCCTCAAGAATTGCCCTCTCCTCTCTGGGTTCTCATTATATTTCATGCTCGGCACTTGTACATATGTATAAAGATGAGTCTAGATTCCAAGCAAGTGGCTGCATTGTCTCAAAGAAAGGGTAGATAGCATCTTGAGAACCATTAGTCGAAGCTGTTCTTTGGCCTACACACACACACACACACACACACACACACACACACACACACTCCAATGGAAGACAGACCAAGCTACAACCAGATGCAAAGGAAAGGGGAGAGGGGCATTGTTGGCTTGTTTAGTATGACAGAATAGTTGAGCTTGACTACATTCAAAGGCAAGAAAAAGAGTTGGTTTTGTTTGGGTTGTTGCTTAGCTCACACTTCTGGGGATGCAGGGAATGGTGGTGGACTCACAATAGATATATCATAGTAGCAGGAATGTTTGTGGGACAGAACAAGTCCACGGCTACACAGGAAACCAGAGAGTGACTCAGGGGTCAAGATGATTCTTATAATAACTTGATCTTATGAGAACAGAGTTAGCATCTCACAGGAACTCACTCTTTCTGGTTACAGCACCTCTTCTATTGTAACAATTTGCAATTCCATCCTATCTTTTATAAGAAGTCCCCACCATCTCCCATCACTGCACACCAAAACCTATAATTCCAGAATTTGAACCCTAGGGTGACACTTTCAATGCCTTCCCTGTCAACAGCTCATCTTAGTCTCTAGCTGCTTCCTTGCCCCTAGGCAGGCTCACTCCAGAGTGTAAGACACTGAGGTCTCTGCAGCTCTCCCCTCCCTTCTGCAAGGCACACTTGAGTCTATGTTAACATATGCTTTCTTGCCTTTCTCCAGCCTCATTGACCTAAAACAACATATTTAAGTCTGTTACATATCAACATACAACGTGATATCATGCATGATACTGTAAGCAATGTATGAACAATTGTGGGAAGACATCTGATCCACTCATAATTAGATCAAGTCTAGTGTCATCAAGTGGTCCCAACTACCACAGTGCCAAATTCAGATTTCAGATGATTAGAAACTGGTGACAATCATGGTTATATCAGTGTCTTCATCAGGAATAGAAGTAGGTAAATGGAATCTTCAAAGCCTTTAAAATTTCAGCTGTTTGGTTAATCTTTTTGCTGTTCTGGGCTTGTTGAGATAGTTCTTACTATGTAGCTGTGGCTGCCCTTGAACTCTATGTGGAACAGGCTGGTTTCAAACTCACAGAGATCCACCTACCTCTGCATCCTAAGAACTGGAATCAAAGGTGTGCACCAGCCCCTCTGGTGTGTTAGCCTACTTATATCAGCCTTTATCACACTCTTCCAAAGGTTAAGTGTTTATGAGCTGTCTCAAAAGACAGAGGGTGTTAACTGAAGCCTTAGGTAAGCTAAATAAATAAGAACAGGTTCAAATTTACATAAAAATTTAAAGATCTGGATAGTGAGGATTACTTAAGTGTCTTATCAACTTTTCCTGAAAGAAGTGGACTCCAGGGGAGAGATCGCTGACTGGCCATCTTTCTCCCATGCCAGTTTGGGGAAGGTTGCACAGTTGAATACAGTGGAGCAAAGGTAGTAAGTCAGGCAGCTGCATCCGTGGAGGGTGGAGGGGTGGATGTGGGCTCTGCCATCAGAAAAGAATCCCCTGTGTTGTCTGCAGATGTGACTGACATTGATTTCAGTCTGTGGTAGCTTCCTGCTCTCATTCACTCAGAAATGTCCGTTTATTTGATGTTTGTTATATGAGAACCCCCATTAGTCTCAAATTATAGGCACATAGGGTCAATATAAAGACTGCCTATACTTTATTTGCTTTATGTTTCGTTACTCAGTTTTATGCTGGGATATTTAGGTCATGATAATATAGAATGCTAATCTACTTAACTTTGGCAGCGAACCATGGAAGGGTTGTAGAAGACAGCACTAGGGAACCCAGATGAACTCACTGAAATAGCAAACTGTGTGTGTATCCTAACCAATACTTTAAGAAAATGAGATTCTGTTGCCATTGGGAAGAGAACAACTTTGCATGAAACAGTTTCCTCTCTTGGTATAAATAGATGACTTGCAGTGATCACTGTGTCCTGAGAATACTGTGGCATCTTTGGTCTGGGCTGTAACTTAAGGCCAAAGGGTAAGGTCAAAGGCTGTGCAGAATTGAATCTCATACGATTATTTATTGTGAACCAGCTTTCTATCCCCGTGCTTCTAAGAAAACTACCGTTTTTGGAGTCTTGAGAGTGAGCCACCCAGAGGTTACCAAGGTCGGTGTGCTGTTTACTTGGCATGGGATGGTTTCCTTTAGAATCTGGCTTTTTGGTGAAATGCTTGCCTGGGACACTTGGGTCCTTGAATACAACAAACCACACTGGCTTCACTTCTGCAATCAGGCAAGAGACTCGGGGAGTAAGGGGGAGAGGTGTGTGGACACCAGAGAGAGCTCATCACAGAAAAACTTGAATAATACAGTTGCTAGGTTTGTATCCCGGGGGACGTTATGTAATATTTTGAAAATATTAGTTTTCCTACTTCTGTTTGTACCCGAAGACTAATGCTGCCCTCAGCCTTGATTAGAGAAACATCTTTTATATTTTTTGCCACAGGAAGTTGTTAATACTGAAACTCCAAATGGATCAAGTGTCGAGAGCCATTGACTGTTGTTTTCTTTATAACTGAAACTCCTGGAATTCAAAATTAATATTTTTTTTTTGCCTGTGAGTTTCTTGTACACACCAGAAAAAGTTTTGACCTTTCTGTGCTTTGTCTAAATGAACTTTGATGACCTGGCGGCCATCCAGTTTCACCCGGATCGTCTCACCCACAATGTCACTTGGGAAGGCCAAGTCCTCAAGGATGACGTCGTGCACTGCTGTCAGGGTGCGGCGTCTGGGGCGCTTTTTGAGCAATGAAGACTACATGCTTCCCACTGAACTTTTTCTCCAATTCATGAACTAGCCGGACTTGGATTTTCTGGAAAGATTTAAGGGGAAGAACTGGTACAAAAATTATGATAGCTTTCCGATCACCACCAACTTCAATTTCCTTGGCTGTGGTGATGTTGAGTTCCCACAACTGTGCCTTGATCTGAGTTCATCTCCAGCTCGAGTAGCGCCTGAGAGATGCCAGACTCGAACTCGTCCGGCTTCTCACCACTGGGCTTCACAATCTCGACGCTGGAGCTGAACATGGCTTCGTCCTTCCGTCCTTCCATGGGGCCAGCTTAGAAAGAGTTTTAGCTTTTAGCTTAGAAAGCCTTTAGCTTTTCAACATGACAAGGGCAGAGTCTTGGGGGGGCCACTCTTCCCCAGGGAACTACAGGCAATTAATGGATACCGAGAGAGTCTGTGGTTTTCTTCAGTGGTCTAGTCATTGATAAATCCCCAAGCCCCTGTAAATAACTCCTCCCCCATGCTCATACAATCATCCCTAATTAAACTCAGTAGAACACAATAAAAAAGACATGAGAACAGGAAGGAAATTTGCTTGAAAAAAGAAAAATAAAATTCAGCAGGAGGAAAAGTGAGTCAGGCCAACAAGGGTGAAAATGACCAAAGTTACTATATTCACCTATGCCATTGTCAAATAATGTTCTTACAGTGTCAGTTTTCCTCTGTATTGGATGGATACACACGGAAATACTTTGTGCATTTAATGTACTTGCTGAGCCTTTAACATTCAGTTTTGTAAAAGTTATTATTAGCTCGTAAAAGTACTGCAATAATCTATCAAACTTGTAGCTTCTCTAACAGAGGTGGATCTGATCCACTGAATTGTTGATATTAACACATTGCCTCACTATAATTATCATCTGGATATTTCAGTCTTGTTCGTAATTAGACTTGCAAATTCCAATTAGCAGAGGAAGGTGCCAGTCACCAGAAATGACAACCAGAAAGCCTTAAGCTGTGTTCCTCACAGTGTGAAGAACTGTTTGAATAACAATGGCCGTGTCCCCTCTCCAAACCATATCACTCTTGTTTGGAGGCTAGGACAAAGACCACACTTTGCACAAGAGGCTAATACATTTGTAGCCTGCAAACTCCATCATCATAAACCTAAGTTCGAAATCAGTAGAGCCGATGTTTGAATGTGTGTGTGTGTGTGTGTGTGTGTGTGTGTGTGTGTGTGTGTGTGTGTAGGTCAGGGTCCTCTTTTTAGTGTTGCTCCTCAGGTGCTGTGTGCCTTGGTTTTGAGACAGAGTCTCTCACCCACGACTGGGGACCTGTCACATTGGAGAGGCTCCCTAGCAAGCACACGTTTCAGAGGTCCACCTTTCTTCTTCCCCAGCTTTGGGCTCCTGAATGTATTCTACTGTGCCTGCCTTTTCAACATGGGTTCCGGAGATGAGACTAAGTCTCTGCATTTGTATAACAAGCACGTCAGCCACTGAACCATCTCTCCGGTCTCCGCCTTATTTTTTCAGTCAGCTTTGTTGTGGTTTAGTTTGAATGATTCCTACCCTCTGTGAAAAAGAGCTGACTTTGTGGCTCCTGAGCTAGATAAACCAGTTAATCCTCCGACCAGTCATCATTTCTTATGGAGTTCTGGAGAATAGCCCTGTGAGACATCATTGAAAGAGTTTTCCCTCACCCTTCAAAGGCCGCATGTAAAAATGGAGACACAGAGATTGCGCGTGGTCACATTTGCTTCTGAGGCTCCTGGAGTTCACACAGCCTGTGCTTGACTCGTTTCAGGGAGGAGCCTGGGGCCGGGGTGCGTGCGCGGGGGAAGACTCCATGGGTTCAGATGCTTGCTAAGTGCAGTGCACTGCATTCTTCTCTGTTCTAGAGTCCAGGAAAACAGTCTCCTGCCAGCCAGGCTCTTGGTGATGCTGGCACCGCTGGTCCTGACTGATGTGTTTATAAAAAGAGGAAGATGTCTAAGATATGTTCTATGGGGGTGTGCTGAGGTTTGGGAGAAGGGGATGCCCAGGCGGGCCCATGCCAAGGCCTCCCTTCCCCCTGAGAACCCAGCCACACAATGTATAGTATAGAATAGAGTTTATGCAGGACATGGGGAGGGGAGTTAACAGGGTAGTAGAGGCAGAGACAGGCAGAGAGAAGGAGAGAGTAGAGAAGGCGGCCATGACCAGGTGGAGAGAGGGGGAGGGGAATGGGGGGGCAAGCAGCCCCCTTTATAGTGGGCCAGGCCTACCTGCTGTTGCCAGGTAACTGTAGGAGGAGCACACCTGCTGTTGCCAGGTAACTCTGGGGAGGAGCTTAGACAGAAGCTAACACTGATGATAAAATCCCAACCTTAATGTAGGTCCAGCTGAACCCAGGAGAACAAATGAGTAGAGGGGCTCCCAAGTTAAACAGCATGACTTGCTCATCTCTATCATGGAAGTTCCAAATATTAGCACTTTGTTTCTTACTCAGTTTCTTATACAACAGCCCTTTAGTAACTGCCGACTTCTCCAGCTGCCTAAGATTTGAACCCAGGATCAGTGTTAGCAAGAGAGCTCAGGAAGCTAGGGCTCAGGAATGGTCTAGTAGCAGGCTACTGAACTACAGCCTAAGCATAAAAAATAGTAAAATAAAAATTAATATAATGATATACTCAAATTGTGTCTTTGGAGAATGGCATAGCTTTCAAATCAAGCTGTGCCTAACTTTTTCACCCTTAGAATGGGTTATTTTTTATCAAGAGACCCTTCAGATCTTCATTCAGTTATATTCTTAGTTGGTTTTGGGTCTTCTAGGTAAGCTCTGACTAACCATCAAAACCTGTGCAGCACGGACTGACAGGAACCCAGTTTTCTTTCATGAAACCTTTGAATAACATGAAACCATGTATTGGAACATGCAATGACAGTTACCGCAGACAGCCTGGCTGTATGCAGGTACCAAAATGGATGAATGACTCAGACCCGATGTCTATATTTCTAATACCAACATTTTAGCATTAGGTAAAAACTCTAGAGCCATAACCCAGTTATATGGAAAATGTGGGGAGATGTTAATTGAGATTAACTCATTGCTTGACAGAGGGAGAGATTCAAATAAACATTAATTCGAGTTAATAAAAGTTAATTCAGCCTAGGGCAGAGTGAATGTATGTTCTTGCAAACACAGCTCTTGTTTCCTGCATCTTCAACTCTTTGTATTCACCGCGTAAGAAACTTGTGACTGATGGCCTGTCTGGGTAGCTGGGTGGAAATGAGTCCCCAGCTCTATTGGCCGTTAAGAAGGGGGGAAACTAGAACAACCTTACTCCCAAGGCTCAGGCAAAGAGCATCGTTATCAAATTAACTAGAACTGAAAGCAGTGGTCACTGGGACTGCTGGGTGGTTGGAAGTCTCTGGGTTTCGGGACAGAAGACAATGTTGGCGCTGATCTCCTTGTCCTCACAAGGCCATGGAAGAACTATGCAGGAAGCTAACCTTCCTGTTTCCAAGGATGTGAGAGTACGTGGAGATCTGTGAGCAGCGGAGTTTCCTTCAGGGTCTACAACGGGATGTGGTGGCCACTGCTTGGAACCGGTGCATCTGCTCTTCGAGGAAGCGTCCCCCTTCACACTCTGTGGGCCTCCTGCGATTCTGATCCCGGATGAGCACTGCTGTCTTGTTTTGTTTTTGTTTTGCTTTGTTGTTCTTTTGCTTTGTTTTGTCAACTTGATACAAACTAGAGTCATCTGAAAGGACAAAACATCAGCTGAGAAAATGCTTCCGTAAGAACTGCCTGGAGGCAAGCCTGTGGGACTGCTTTTTGTTAAATGTTCTGCGTGGAAGGGCACAGCCCATGGTGGGTGGCATCATCCCCTCGGCAGGTGGTTGGCATCATCCCCTCGGCAGGTGGTTGGCATCATCCCCTCGGCAGGTGGTTCAGGACTGGAGGAGAAAGAAGACTGGGTAAGCCAAGAGGAGCAAGCCAGTAATCGGAATCCCTCCGCGGGCTTTGTTTCAGTTCCTGCTTCCAGGTTTCTGCTTTGATTTCCTGCCTCAGATTCCTCCTGTGACACCGGAACGTGAGAGTACCCGAAATAAACCCTTTCCTCCTCATGTAGAAACCCTAAGAAACCCCGTGAGCTGATAGACGAAAACGGCTGTCTACCAGCTCAGAGAAAAGCCATTAGAACCAGCCGTTAGCTCTGCTATAGTGCTGCTGAGGGAGACAGAGATTATAAATAATTAAGAATAGCATCAGTATGTCTTTCTGGAAATGGAATCATGGCTCCCATGTCCAATTTCAGGAAAATAATTATGGGAGAAAATCTACACTGAAATGTGTACGTGTGGTCCAAGATCTTTGTCTATTAAATGTGTCAAAGCTTAAGGCCAAACATTCAGCAAGTGAGACAAGTTTCTATTGGCTGTCCTGGAACTCCCTCTGCGAGCCAGGCAGCTCTTTGGGAACTCTGCGGCACTCTTCCCACTAACGAAAAATCCTCGCAAAACCCTGCTTAACTCTCAACACTGTAACACCAAAACACTGGGAATTAGATTTTGACATATGAATTTAGGGGGTGATATATGTTCACATCATAGATCGTGTTTGTAAAGAACATTTTATTTCTTCAATAGGGCATATAATATAAATAAATAAAATAGATAAATATATAGATATAAATATATAGATAAATATATTTCCTATCTCAATCAAGTATTTATAAAAATTATGTACATAATCAAAAGAAACTCTCAATAAATTACAGCTTTTACAAGCTACAGTCTTCAGTTGGAATAGGATGACTATTCCAGTTGAAAACTAAGAAACACACAATGAAGTAAAATTTTTAAAATTTTAGAAAAGACATAGTGATCCAAAGATCTTAGGAAATTGAATACTTCTAAAACAGTGAAGTGCAAATAAAAACGGTAGGGCAGAAATAATTTTTAATGAAAAATTTATAATACCACAACAGACACATAAGAATTACAAACAAGAAACAAACGATAACAGCAACAATAGCAACCCTGAAGTAGATCAATAGAAGAGACTGTCTGCCATTAAAAGGCCTGCAGTCAGAGGAAGTCAGTGTTGAACTCCCAACTTATTAAAGGAGATAATTCCAATCTTATTCAAATTATTATAGGTGTTAGAAATAGGAGTGTTCCTTGGGTAATTTTTTGAAGTCATCATAACAATACCACAGCCTGCAAAGTAGTAACAGCAACTTAAAGGTGGATCTTCCTAGTATAGATGCCAAACACATGAAAAACATGTCAAAGACTATAACAGAGGAAGAGTGTCCACTCCAAGGTGGCTTTAACAAAGGAAGGAAACGCAGTTCAATTCAAGGAGTCTGCTTGCATCTAGATTACCAGTCATTATCAATAGGTCGTGAAGGGGAATTTGACAGAGGATAAGTCATCAGAGTGAAAGGAAATGCTAAGTGAAACAGGAAGGAAATGTTTACAGTTGAGAAGGCACACTAGTAATGGTTTACAGACAAAACGTCAAACCTTTACTCATCGTCGGGAATCATCTCCACAATTACTTACATTGGCATCTCTAGCCACCAATGAGACAAAGAGATTCATAACAAAAAAGAGATGACGTTTTCGGTCCTGAATACATGCCTTCTCCTTTCCTACACAGTTCTCTTGACGCTTCTGTGTTCAAACACAACATTTGGATGCACTGAACAAATGCAAGATAAACTGCAGAGAACACTGGTCCCTGCCTATCGGGGAAATAGCACTTAGTGATTTGGGAGGAACATTTGATTCAGAAGACAGATGTTGTATGTAACATTATTAGGTGAGTTTGGTAAGAAAGATACCATAAGGGTGCTTTATGGGTTAAGGTGATCAATGGGTAAAGGCACTTGCTATGAAGCCTGCTGACCTAAGTTTGATACCCAGGATCACATGCTGGAAGGAGAAAATCACCCCTTTAACTTGTCCTCTGACCTCCATATGGACACCATGTCATGCATATATAAATGAGTGCAATAAAAAATGTTGAACACTGAAAGCCATCCTACACATAGTAGGTACGTTTCAATACAATGACTGGGGGATTTTATACATAGTAGATTTAAAATAACTATTTCCTTTTCTCTGCTCAGTTAATGATTGGAGTAAAGAGTTAAGTCCGGAAGACTGGAGAGAGGGCCTGAGGGGTAGGGAGATAATGAACAACGGAGGGAAGGAAGACAGAGGGGGTGGGAGAAAGAGAGGAGAGAGAGGGAGATAGAGGAAGGGAGGGGAGCTCTCCATTGCTCTCCTTTTGCACAGTTTGGTCAAGCCGTTTGTGCTCCTGAATCAACTATGGGGCATCATAAAATGGAGGTTCCAGATTTCGCCAGGAGTTCCTTAGAAAAACTGTACAATGCTTTCAGGAATCACTGGCTCTATGCGTGCTCAACCATCACTCATTTCAGATTCCGGGAACATAAACAGTGTTTCCCATGAGAGGGTTAGCATCTCATCCTCATATGCGAGAAATGACTCATCTCTCTCGGAAATTAGCAGTGCAAATAGATGTTAAACTAAGTATGGCTGGGCACACTGGTGTGAACCTCTATCCCCAACACTTGGTAGGCTGTTGGGATTCACAGCGAGACTGTGTCAAGAAACCAAAAATAAATACAGAAGTATGGAATAGATTTCCCACTGCAGGCTGGACTGAAACTCATGGCTTGCTTTCTGAACTGCAGACTGCCACAGTGGTATGTGAAGGTGATGCCAGGCACTGGTGCGAGCTTGAAATCAGCTTTTTGCCTAGTGTTGCCATTTTTAAGTAGTGATTTCTTTGTCTCTACGATGGAAGTGGTAGTAATATTTACCTCAGATATACTGATCATTTACTGAGTACTAGCTCAAGGTAAACCAGGAAAACCTACACAATTCACATCGTCAACCGAGTATTTGGGTTGACGCAAATGTTGGCTTAATCTGACATATATCAGAAACTGAGTGAATGCTCTCTGATAAGCCTACAGCATTGAGAGGCTTACCACAACTTAATTTTGTCAAAGGCACCAAGCACCATTTTTACCTTTCTTAGTATTGTTTCAAGGCAATGATTTTAAAGATTGCTTGTTTGTGGTTATGAATGAATTAGCCTTAATAACTGGCATGTTTAAGTAAAGTTTAAAGCAACCTTGGATGATAACTATCCTTCCCTTAAATCAAGCTTCATTCACCACAGAAAATCTTTTCTCTTCCACGTCTGACCTGTCTTTTGTCCTGAGGATTAGAGAAATAGTTCACAGATGCAAAACCTCATATAGTCATCTTGGAAAGTGAACTTTTCCTTTATGGCCCTCTTATATCTTTAAGTTTTCTGGACATTGAAAGAGAACAGAGGGTGCAGGTTCTGTGACACCCCAACCCCTTCATTTTGACCACTGCCCAAGTTGTCATAAAACATTTCTTTTCTTCATTTAGAAACGTATGTGCTAAGAACACTAACTTACAAATAGGCGGCTACGAAGACGCAAGACCATCCAGTCCCTCGATACTCTTAGGCGGTGTCCCTTCTTCCTGTATCCGTTTCTGTCTTTAGCCATCTCTTGAAGTCTTGTCTATCCCTATTGCTGCTACCTTTAACGGGGAAACAGTTGAATGTGGAGAGAGCTGCACAATACCTGAGGCTGACGCTATGGATCCTGTGTTGAAGCTGTTGGCTTCTCTAGGGAACCTGTTCTCTGGCCTCCCCAGCAACGTGGGGCTCTAGGGATATCTGCTATCCTTGTGCTGACGTGCGAACAGCAACATTAGCTTACCCTATCCCAATAGCACACCATATGGGAAAAGCAACAACGTCTGTTCCTGCGTCCTGTATATGCTGTCTTCAAAGTTGGTAGTGACTTTTCCTCTTGCTTGAGATTGGAAGAATGGTGGCCTGGAATTTACATGTAGTGTGAGGTGTAGGCACAGAGTAATGATAGCATAAGATTGACAGCATGAACCTCACCCTCCCAGGATGCTCTATCGAGCTTCTGACCTTGATGCTCCAACTCTACTGGAAAAGTCCATTCACCTCTTCCTGGTTCCCTTTGCTGCATCAGGGTGACATCCATCTTAGATACTCAAATATCTCTTCTCCATCATAAAATCCAGTTTTCATAAAGGTCAAACTCACACCCAGGTCCCAGGGATAGCTGTGTTAAGGCTTGCAGTGTATTCCCCCTCCCCCACCTCCACCCCCACCCCCCCGTATTAAGTCCAGATGTCAGCGTCTGTTTTACACCATTTAAAACCCCATCTAAAAACCAGGAACATTTCCACTGATCTCAATAGGAGTAAAATAGCAAGTGAAGGCCAGAATTGAAAATACTTCTACTGTAATGTTCATGTAAATGCTCAATTTATGTTGGCCTATTCAAGGGACCACTTTATCCAGAAACAGTAACTTGTTGTGAAATTTCATTTTATTTGGGGTACACTAAGCACCCCACCCTAGTCACATTTATAGATAACTCCCAATTTCCTTCTCGATGGAGAGCTATACAGTTGGTTGTTAACCATTGTGTTCTGGAAACAGGTATGTGTCTGATTGGGACAGAGGCAGGAGCCACAGAAGTCAAAGAAATTTCATGCTTGTGAATATTTCCCAGTCCTGTGAGGTTCATTTCATGTAAGATCACTATTGTTTCCGAGTTACCAAGACAGTAATCTCTGAACTCACGAACAAGAAACCACAACTATTCTTGAATTTCTTCTGGACTTTTTCACAGCTCTGTCCAAAGTGTCTACCCCTTCAATCTACATTTTCTGACTTCTGTGTTAAGAAGAAGGTTAGAGCCCGCTGATTTGTTCTGTGACAAATCAGCGGGCTCTAACCTCCTCAGACATCCTGATGGAAGGGGGCTCACTTGATCTTAGTAACTTTAAGATTGACTTTTGATACCCTCTTATTATTAGCTAAATATAGCTAAATAATAACAAAAGACCAGAAGAGCCCTTTTGCGAGATCTAAGGCACCCCTCTGTGTTAAGCTGACATGTGGACTTGGGACCTGGAGCTCTAGGTCACAAGATGAAGAAGGAGGTGGCCCAGGTAGGTGTCAGGCCAGCTCTCCTAGCATCCCCTTAGGAGGGGATGGCACCCTGGAGCTAGCGTTGCTAGGTCCTCTGTTAAGGCGTTCTGAACGTTCCCTGAGCGGGACCAAGAATAAGGCGGGGTGAGGGGTGCCCTGGAAAGCCCTGTGCATTCTTCTGCACACCTAAATGAGAAGCCACGGGTCCAGGGGGTCCTTAGCTCTCAGAGCGAGCTGCAGGCAGAGGTCTCTTCTTTTCCTTGGTTTCTCTTGCCTATCGCCAGCCCTCCCGAGCTTCTGGTGCTTGTCCCTCCAAGCACGATGAGCACCCCTGGGCGCAGTGGGCAAATGGTCTGGCCCATCGGTAGCTACCACCCCCCCTTGGGCACGACAGCTGCTCCAGCTGCTCCCGGTCTGGTCGAGCTTCTGAGCTCTGAACCGGGGCTGCCCCGGGCCGTGGGCGAACTGAGGTGATCCCAGGACGACCCGAGGGGTGGGCCGACCGGGGAGCCACCAGCCACTGACGGGGAGTGTGGGCCACCCAGGGACCGGCCACTGGATCCTGCCAGAGAGGTGCCTCAGCTGTGAGTACCTGCCCTTGCCCCCGCCCTCTCCTCCACACCCCAGGTCTCGGCACCCATCCCCTCCAGTCCCTGTCCTGGAGAAGTGCCAGGGTGGAAACTGTGAGGAGGGCGGCTGCTGCCAGGCTCATGATTCAGCATCATTGGCGCTCAGGGGTTTGGGCAGAAGGAGGGGGGACTGGACTGGATTATTTGTGGGGTCCCACTTCAGTTTCTGGACCCGCTCTGGCAGGGTGTAGGGGACGGAGCTCCCAGTTCCCCGCTGGATTGATCTGTCAGGATATTCTGTCCCCAGCCCCAGTGTCTACCTCCTAGAGCAGAGCATGTTGTGTATTCTTGAAAGTGTGTCAGTGAGATCTCTTTAACCGCACATCTCCCTTCCTCCACTTCTCATCACACTAGATAGCCACTTTATCGGATATCAAAACATCCCCCAAACTGAAATTTTTTGTTTGTTTGTTTGTAGAATTGGTCTTATATCCAGCATTGGTTTGACTGATTCAAAAAAGAAAAGAAAAGATGCATAGGAATTATGTATAATAACATTATATTTTAGGCACGTTTTGTGTGTGTGTGTGTGTGTGTGTGTGTGTGTGTGTGTGTGTGTTCGCAATCGAGTTAAATTATCACATCAACTCAGAGTCATTTCTGGAAAGTGAGGGACAGAGATCTTAAATTACAATCTCAAGGTCACAGAACAAGAATTTGAATTCAGGTCTCCCTCACTCCAACATCTGTTGACCATCACTGTATCAGTCAATGTTGGGTCCACTTATGTACTATTAGATATTAAGTACAATATTAATTTTCATAGGAGTAATCTCAAACACTAGCGACAGCAACCTGTAAACTTTCTGCACATTGCCTTGCACACATGGGAGCGATCCTGTGAGAAAACGTCCATTTTATTAGCATCTAGCAAAAATGTCTATTTGGACAACCCTCTATTGGAGAGCTGGGCCCGAAACAGAGATGCCCAACCTGATTTTGGGTGGTGATACATGCTGGATGCTTGAGTCTTGAGAGAATCAATTAGCATCACAGTAAGCAATCTGGAAATCGATCTTTAATCTTTGGGTAACATTCAAAGGAAGACCAGTGATCTAGTTTATGGGGTGTGAGATTGAATCATGCACGGCAGGGTGATAAATAAGCCGAGACTCAAGTAATGCTATTTGTGACTTGGCATAGCAGGTAACAGTTTATAGGTTAAGGAGCTAAACTATAGAGAAGGTGTGAGATCATCCAGTAAGTGCTAGCATTGGAACAAGCACTTAAGTGCTTGCTTCACATATTAAATAAAGCATGTAAGTTTTGTTTAATACATGCTGTAGTAAGATGGAGAACAGTGGGAAGGGGGTTCGATAATTGAGGCTCTGCCCATCAGCAATCGTATTGACCTTGTATGCTCCTTCTGCAAAAATAGTGGACACCCGGCCTTTCCTCTTCCTCTGGCACATCCTTGACGTGCTTTCACTTATGATTTATGGATTTTTAAGATATGCGACTCTTGTTGATGTCTCGGGTGTCAGGTTGCTAATGTACAGATGGTGTTTATTTCCAAGTCCTGGCAGAGTATTTGATGGCTTACAAGAACACAGCCATTTAGTCCATCACTTCCGAAGCACGGGACCAATTGATCTGGAGAGTTCTTTTGTTGTTGTTGTTAAAGGGGATATAAATAAACTAAAGCCCATGGCCTAAGTAAAGACATAATATAGAGACAGAGATTTATATTTGTTGTTCAGACAACCCTGTGTGTGGTCTTGTGATTTCTAGAAGGTCATTTTATTTGTTACTTATATTCTGCACCTTGGTGAGGCATATTGCAATCCAATCTGTTTGATCCCAAGAGGAACCTCAGAACTGATATGAATGAATAAGCAGAAACAGACTATTAATGCTCCAAAAGCAGAAATGGAAAGTGCATGTCCTACTAGTGATGTCATAGGCAGGGTTTTAAAACAGCAGGCTTCGTTTAGATAATACCATCACGGGTACGAATATAATGCCAGCCTGGCTGTAGAATCCTACTTCCTTTCTGCCTCTGTATGTATTTGACCAGTAACTACTGAAAAGCATCTAAATTTATGACTTCAAATGCTGTCAGGTGATGTAACTTTAGGTGCTATCACAATACCTAAAGAGAAGAGGGAACCCGTAGAAATGCGGTGGTTGGTCAGACAGCCAGGGACATCTTCGTGCACAGAAGTGAATTAAGTGACTATCTGAAGCTTGGACTGATTTCCGTAGCTAGAGAAACGGTCAACTCTGGGTTGTGAAGAACTTTGAATGTCAGGCATGAGATCTGTTTCTGATGTGGTAGCCACAGAACTAGTAGAGATATTTTTAATCAGAGTGAGTTTTTCCTGCTTAGCATTTCCTTTGCCTCAATACCCTTGCAGAAAAATGGAATCCTTTTGGACACTAAAAGAATTACCAACTAAATGCAGAAAAGAAATTCTGTGAAAACAAATTATTTCCCTTCTAATGAGAGTCACTCTTTAAAATTCTATCCACTGTACAATTATGAATAAATTGGAAAGTATAAAAATATAAATAGATAGCATACTCTTACCAAGTAATGTCAACCATTAATAGCATTATTTGTGTTTGGCTTTAACTGTGATAAGTTAATTATTACTGCACTTTCTTTTAACTTTTACTCTCTAACACTAGTTTTCACCAAATTATAAGTGAACACTAAACATTTTAAATGCCTGCATAACTTTCTATGAGGTAGACATACTAAAATAATAAAATACTAAAATAATCCTGATCATTCCCCTTGTCAGTGTATTATTGATCATAATTATAACATCGTGGTGAACATTTTGATGCATAAACTTTTTATCTAGATTAATTCTGTAGGCTAACATCTCTGGAGAAAGGGGATGGGCTCTTCGAATTAGACAATTCCAACAAGTTTTGAATCTCTACAAAAGTTTACATGTTCAATTTAGGTTCAATCGGGTATACAATATATGTATATTTTTAAAAACGCAAATCATGTCTGTGGTTTCTCAGATCACGCTATTTCAGGCAATTCAACTTTTCATTAGAACAAGTAACTAGATCCTAAGAACCTAGAGAAAGGTGGGCATTTAGAACTAAAGAAAGAAGATGTAATTAAAGCCAGAGAACAGGTTTGATGAGAGAAAGGGGGAGTGTCTGTCCAGAGAAGAGACACCTGTGACAGAGGATCTTCAACTCCTGGGAATGACTTCCCCCAGCAGAAACCATATCCTGAAACAGTCTCCTTCGGACATTTTAGCCTCTGTTCTCCTATGTCAGATTCCCAGGTCTTTATTTTTGGTACCCCAGTAATGTTGGGCACAGATCGAAGCTGTCTCAGTCCATAACTTAGAGAATCTGTGACCCGTGCTACAGTATAACTCTTAGCAGAAGCCCCCACTACGAAGTCCACGGGTGCATAAGAGGCACATTTGGTGGCCCTTGATGGTCCCTGGTTAACCCCTGGTGGACCTTTGAGCAGAGTGGTGGCTGGGGGACACATAACATGCTTAGTGTCTCCCCCCATCCCCCCCAACACTTAGATTCTCACCTCATTTCTCACCAGAGGGAAAAAAAACTCCTGAGGAGACCATGCCTCCGTTTTCCTTATGTGTCGAAAAGTCACGTAACATTCCCTCCTTATTAAGAGTAAGACAGGAGCTCAGTGTTGAGAAGGTGCTTTATCTGGCTTCTTGATTTATTCCCCAAAGTTCTTCCTTGGGCTTCCCTTGGGATCTACTTCTGTCCTTGTTTGGGTCATGAGCCTGGGGTTCCATTGAGGTGGTTGGCTGTAAATTGTCTCTGGTGGAAGGGGAGTCAAGGGACCTTGACTGGACTGGAGGACACAGTTAGGACATGAAGCTTGTTCTGAGATGAGTCAGTCTTGAAGCAGTGAAGACTAGAGCATGGCACTGCAGACCACAGTGAAACTTGACCTTCCCCAAACTTAGGCCCCAAGAGATGATTTCTGATGGAAGCTAGGCTCTCAAGGACCTGAGGCCTTTAAGCTGAATTTGCCTTATGGTTAGTTGGAGCCTATTATCAAAGAGTTGGCTTAAGTTCTTAGGAGCTTGCCAAGTCTCTTTCCATTTATTTCAGGCATTATTCATCAAACATAGAGTGGGCTTAGTAGTTTCAAAAGTTTAACTAGGTTTAACTATTCATTCCCCGGTCACCTTTATTTCCCATTGGACATTCATTCATTCCCCTTTATTTCCCATTGTACATTTAGCTCTGACCACATGACCGCCTTTAGTGTATACCATCAGTGACAAAGCCAAGATGATGGACTCATTTAGACTCTAGGGGTGGGTGGTTGATGTGTTAATTTTTCCTCTTTCTTTCTCACATCTTTTATTTGGAATCACCTGGTTGGCTGGCTGATTTTTTTCTTCTTCTTCAGGTTTTAGAATTCAGTGGTCAAGAACTCACTGGAGTCTTTTCTCAGGGTGTCCCAAAGGTTTCCAGGATTGCTTAACCCCCCCCCCCCAAATAACGGTATTGTCCATATGCAAAGCTGCCTTGTTGGCTGCTAATTCTAAATAGTTGGGACATTTAAGCTTCCAAACCTGTGTTTTTTTTTTTTTGTCCCTCTGCCTAGCCATGTGAAATGAAACATTCCATTTGACAAAGGGCTATTTTTGAACAATTCTAGCTCTCTCACCCACTGCTTTGTGAAGTGTGAACTGGTACCACAGTCGATTCGACAAGATGAAAATAGCCTGGTTTCTTTTTTAAACTTTATTTTTATGTTGAAAGTTTCCCCCTCCTCCGTTAGCGTTTGGGCAGTGAAGCTGTCTTTTAAAGCAAGCAGTTCATCTGTAGATTTAGATGGTGAAGGAACAGTAATTCAGGCAGCATCTTCAAGATCATTCCTTGGCTGTAGGTCATTCCTTGGCTGGCTTGTGCACATCCTTAGACACTTGCATTGAAAGTAATTCCATCTCTCTCTTCTAAGTATTCCTACTTGAGTTGCATGCAGAACTTAATTGGCATAGTCCTACTATATTTAAATGAGGAATATTGGTAAGAAAAGCAGCTATAGGTTTGAGTCACTGCATTTACTGGAAACATCTTAATGTGTAATTTTGTCGTATTGCAAATTTACTCTTCAAAAGGACCCATTAGATAAAACATATGGCCACATGTAACATCTGGAGTAATAGCTGGAGAAGCAGAATAGTTAGCTTGGCTTTTCGTCCATTTGGCACAGTCTGCCGCTAACTAATGGCCCTGGGAAGGTCCCGGGAAGGGATAAGATGGAAAGTGACCACTTTTCTGTAGTCGGTTGGTTTAATATTCATGAGCCATCTGTGAGTATATTTACTTAGTTTAGTTTTGATCACATCCATGAAGTAATCGTGAGTGACATAATCTACAACCCTATGATTGGCAGTTATCATTTTGCCAATTTTAACAATGTGAAGAATAGAATTAAAGAGACACAAAGCAAGCAAACTCTAGCCTACAGAGAGCCCGCACCTGGCCCATAGCTGTCCCTTCAGATATGTATCTCCATACCCGCTGCTAGCACTTTATATGAAACGAAGACAATGAACTTTGCTCGTTTTTATTGATAGTCTTTTTGGTTTTACTGTCTTTAGGGCGCTTGGGAAAAACTTCACTTATTGAATACCTGTGTGGTCAATAGCTCACATTTAAACCATTTAGTTTTGGAAAGTATAAAATATCATTTCTAGAATTCTACAGAGATAAGTTGAAAGAAAACAGGCATCTTAAGTACTAAGGGAGGGTGTAAGGGAAGGATCGGTGCTTCTCAGAATCAATGAGCTTGGGCCAGAGAGATGGCTCATCAGGTAAAAGGTGCTTGGTTCATAAGCCTCGAGACCTAAGTTTGAACTCTCGAACCCATGTGAAGGTGGAAGGAGAGAAATTACTTCATAAGAGTCCCTCTGATTCTCCCATTTGTGCCATGTACACGTGTGACCTTCCTATACCAGTGTGCACATGTACATACAACAATATATAATGTTTTAAAAATCAAAAAAATATTAGATTTTATATCTGAGCAAAAGCCTTTTTGCTTGTCTAAAACTGATGCCAAACAAACATTTGGTGTAATGAAATGGTTGCTATTACATATGTTTTGGGTTGTCATTTTGAAAGAAGAGGCATTTTATTTTTAAAGCGTTTATTTGGGGTGTGTACCTCAAGAGCTATCTTTATCCTTGACTCAGTATTAAGTATAACATGTATTCCTCGTTGGTTAGGCAGAGCATATGTGCTTCCATTTGGTACTTAATTATTTGTGAGTGTTGTTTCTAGAGAATGCAAGGGATAAGAGCAAAACAGATATAAGATGCACGAAGGGTAAAAAGCAGTTTCTACTGGGAATAACTTTAAGAAAATGCACGTGGGGAGGAGAGATGTCTCAGTGCTTAAGTCGTTGTGCTGCTCTTCCAGAGACTCAAATGTGGTGCCCAGTCCCTTATAAAGCAACTCACAATGACCTGTAACTTCAGCTCCCAGGGATCTAACTCATTCTTCTGCCTTCTGTGGTCACCTGCTCTCACAGCACAAGCCCAGACAGACAGACAGACAGACAGACAGACAGACAGACAGACACACACACACACACACACACACACACACACACACACACACACAAGCACACACACATTAAAAATAAAATAACATTTAAAAAAACTTCATAAAACCCCAAAAAAGTGTACTCAGTATTATTGAATATAGAGACTTAGATCCCCAAGTAAAATTAGCTGATGATACAGAAATGAATTGTTTATCTTCTTACCTAATTGTAATCTTGTGTCAATATGAAAGTGATGGTAGTATTTTCTAAAAACAAAACAAAACCCCAAAAAACAAACAAAAAAATCCAATACAGTAGTCACTGCTTGTCTGTGATGTCATCTTTCATGGTTTCATTTACAAATGGTCTAAAAAATATTAAATGGAAAGTTCTTGAAATAACGGTTCACAGTTCTGAGTAGTGCGGCTCCAATGTGTGTAGGCAGTGCTGCTGGGGACTTAGAGATGGCAAAAAGAAGTAGCAAAATATTCTTCCCAAGTGACAAGGCAAAAACTCTCAAAAAGCAAGAAAACAATCATGGGCAGGGGCTCCTATGGCCTGTGGTACAATATAGATAATGAACACGCACACCTGTCTAACGTTTACAGATTGAATTGTAGGGTTGTCGATTGTGGGCAGAGGCTCCTATGGCCTGTGGTACAATATAGATAATGATCACGCACACCTGTCTAACGTTTACAGATTGAATTGTAGGGTTGTCGATTGTGGGCAGAGGCTCCTATGGCCTGTGGTACAATATAGATAATGAACACGCACACCTGTCTAACGTTTACAGATTGAATTGTTGGGTTGTCGATTGTGGGCAGAGGCTCCTATGGCCTGTAGTACAATGTAGAATGAGCACATCTGTGTAACTTCTACAGATTGAATTGTTAGGTTGCCGTCTTTTACTGCTAGTTGTAATTGTTGATTTCTTACTGTACCTAGTTTATAAATGAAGCTATTGTACACAAAACACACACATGCAAAACCATAATATATAAGAGTTAGTTCTAGCCAAGACTTCAGGACTCTGCTCTGTGTCTGGGAAAGTGTGTCATTCCTCTCTGATCTTAACCACAGTAGTCAACATTCTGCTTTCTGTGTCCATGAATCTATATGTTAGACACTGATGGAATGAGGTAGGGTCTCAGGTGGACGGAGTCAGGTGCCGTTTGCCCTTTGAATCTACTTATCTCAGCATAGTGCCCTCAGGGTTCACCCTCCTCTAGTATGTGACTGAGTAATGAGGCACTGTGAGGATGGATCACATCGTGTTTCCCTGTTGGCTCCTTCAAGACATTTGTGTTGTTTCCACTTCATAGCTCTGGTGAATAGCACTTCTGTGGACGGGCGAATCACATGTCTCTTCAAGGGGCTGTCTCCACTGTTCTTAATCGTATCACAAGCAGGATGCCTGGATCACAGGGTGGTTCTACTTTGCACGCTTTGAGGAACCCCATGATGTTTTATACAGACGTTTCAGTATTTTTCTACCAGCAGTACACACATGTTCTCATTACCACACTCATGCTGACACCTCCTACTTTGAGCTGTTTTGTGAAGTGATGTCTCACTGTGGTTTTGGTTCTATTTCTCAGATACTGAGCATCTACCTTTTCACATGCTTAGTATACATCATCTTTGGAGACATGTCTATTAAAGTCATCCATTTTAAAATAGCATTAGCTATTTGATTGTTCTAAGAAGCATTTTTTTGATTTGCATTGTTAATTGTGTTTTTTATGTATTCTAGCTGTTAATCATGTGTTCAGTAGATGCTTTGCAGATATGGCTTCCCATTCTGTAGATTATTTTTTTCCCCTCTGTTATGGCCTTTCTTATTTCATATAGTCAATTTTTCTATTTTCGCTTTTCTTGCTTACATATATAATTGTTTATTTTAGCAGTCTAAAAATTTACTATTGGGTTGTTTCAAAACTTATGTTTTTTAATTCTTTTTTCCTTCTAAAAAATCTACGAGATTATTTTTGTAAATTTGTAATCATGACACATACCATACCATTTTATAAATTAAACTTAGTGTTAGTCTTGATGGTCTGTGGAAAAATTTCAAGTTAGTTGATATCTTCACAATATCAGTTCTTCCAAATAATGAACATGACAGATTCTCCTAGGCTGTCTTACTTGATGTCTTCCATCAATATTAATAAGTTTGATTATACAGGTTTTACACATGTTTTAAGTACTTTTATCTTTACCTGGAACAAATACAAAGAATATTCAGTTTCAAATTTCTGTTTCTATTTTCTTGTCAGTGAGTAAACATGCAATTGGTTTTGTGTCTCAATTTTGTTAGCCTGTAACCTTACTGAATTTGTTTCTTGGTGATAGAATTTACAGATATTTTCTTTTCATACTAAACATGATTATATCATCTGCAAAACAGTTTGTTCTCTTTCCAACCTTCAACCTTTGTTGCTCTTAATACAATGGCTGGAACTTCTGGTATTATGTTAAATAAAAGTGATGAGTTCATATCGTTGACTTGTTCCCAGGGCTAAGCAGACATCATTCAGTTCCTTTTTAGTATAATGCAAATTGTAGTGTGTGTGTGTGTGTGTGTGTGTGTATGTTGTGTGTCTGTCTGTGTGTCTTTGTGTGTGTGTGTATGTCTGTGTGTGTCTGTCTGTCTGTGTGTGCCTGTGTGTGTCTATATGTGTTTGTGTGTATGTCTTTGTCTGTGTGTCTTTGTGTGTGTATGTCTTTGTGTATGTATGTCTTTGTGTGTCTCTGTGTGTATGTGTCTTGTGTGTATGTCTCTGTGTGTGTATGTCTGTCTCTGTGTGTCTTTCTGTGTGTGTGTCTGTGTGTATGCTCTGTGTGTGTATATCTGTGTGTTGTTGTTGTTGTCATCCCACTGTTTGTGTCAACCCTTCCATAAGTTGAAAATGTTTAAAAAATTGCTTCTGTGCTAAATGTATATTTACATTCCCGGTTCATTATCACTCCCAGAAAAATATAGAGTAACTATTTACATAGCATTTGTGTTGTAGTGTAATGTAGAGCGGGCTTAAGGAATGCATAGAACAACATGTGTCCATGAAATGGCAATACACACTGCTTTATGTAAGGAATTTGAACATGGATAGGTGTTGTCATCTATTAGGAGCTTTGCTCCTGTACCTGCTATTTATGGAGGTCCACGACATTCCTCTCTGTTGTTAATACAATGAGACCTTTACCATGAATGGAGGTTAGAGCCATCGGTGGTAGAACATGTCTGATTGCAGCTCTTGGGAAGTAGAGGCAGGATTAGGAGTTCAAGGTTATCCTTGGCTATAAAATGATTTTGGAGCTAGTAAGGGTTACATAGGATCCTGGCTCAAAATACAAAAAGAAAAGTAATTATTATTTGATATGAGTGTATAATTTTTCTTCTCCATGCTATCTATATGGCACATCACATTGATTTTTGAATAGTGATTCAACATTACAGGCATGAAATAAATGTTGATTAGTCATGAGTGTATGTGAACACACTATTTACATTCATAATATGTATATACACATATTTGCTAAATTTTGTGAAGGACATTTGCATCTAAATTTATGAAGGGCAATAGTATGTGGCTTCTTTTAGTCATGTGTTTTCTTTGTCTGAGTTTGGTTCTATGTACTAGACCAGGAGTTGGGAGCCATTTCTTCCTCTATATTCTTACAGAACCATCTGGGAGATTGCCTTTTCAGAAAATTTTAAATTAAAAAAAAATCTAATAGTTGAGTAACTGCTCAGGTCATGTCTTTTCTCTTGGAACGAGATTTGGCAGTTTGCCCTTTTTAAGAGAAAGTCTCTAGGTTATTGGGTCTATGCGTACATTTGTCCTCAGATCTCCCTCACTTCCTACTTTCCATTTCTTGGATGTTTCTTTCTGCTTGCTCCAGCCTTATTTTCTCTACTTTTAAAAGTTCTTAAACTGAGGGTGTTGTCTTAGGATGGCTTCTCCCGTCTCACGTCAGAATTAATGTTCAACACGATTTCTCTTGACCCCGTTTTGCTTCTTACAGAGTGTAATGTTACATTTTATTTTCAATCTGCTTTAGATTAGTGTTTAAGTAAGTAATTCAGTTTTGCCCCATGGGCTACTGAGGAACCTTTTTCCCACCTGTGTGTGTTTTGTAAGATTTTATTTTATTTTTAATTTGTGTGTACATGTGTGGGTACTTGTGTGTGCATGTGTGTGGGTGCGTGTGTATGTGTGTGTGTGTGTGTGTGTGTGTGTGAATGTGCAGGTAGCTATGGGGCCAGAGAAGGGCATTTCTTAGAGCTGGGATTAGAGCGGTTGTTTAGCCTACAGGCATGGCATAGAGGACTAAACTCAGATCCTTTGGAAGAGCTGAAAGGTCTTTCAATCTCTGATCCTGCTTTTCAGCTTCTTTTCACATTTCTTAAATTACTTTTGGTTGGGTCTCGGGATTTGGCCCAGGCTGGTCTTGAACCCGTGGCCTTATGCTATCATCCAGCCCAGCCTCTGGGTGTCCAGAGCTGCAGGCACCAGCAGTGTTGTCTGCCCAAGAAGAGACTCTGACTTCTCTGAGTCGGGAGAGTTTGCTGTGTTGGTTTTTGCTTACTTCTCCTTAGTTAAGGACTCTATTGTGGTTTAAATTATTTAAAATTTGCCTGAAAGTTCACCTTGGTTTGAAAGTCTTCCTGTGTTTTATAGATGAAAATATGGTATGTGGTAAAAGCGTGACGGGTTCTCGGAATAATGTGTATTCTCCTGGTTCTGAGTAGAATGCTCTGTAGCCGACCAGATCCTATCAACTAATGCCCTGCTTACCTCTGCTCTCTGAATGCAGCTCCGTCAACTGTCACATATATGTAGTAGGGTCCCTCAGCATTTGCTTTTCTGTGACTAGTAGTTCAGTAGCACAGTATCCTTCAGATTCACTCACCTTGTCACTGGTAACATGATTGTCTCTTTAAGAGTTGAGTAGTATTCCACACTATAATTTCATGTTATATATATTATATATTCATAACTATATGCTATATATATTAAACTTACTTGTCTGTTTGTTGACCAACACTGGGGCTGGACTCACCCTTCTGCCCCATTTGAGAACTCCCAAAGGATACACTGGATCCTCCTTGTCCAAACTAACCCCATTGAAAGGTTATTGCCATAAGATCTGAGACCACTAGCGACTTTTGACATGCTGAACTTGTGACTGAATCAGAGTCAAGTTTATCTCTTACCTCCCATAATTGTTCTGAAATGAAAAAATAACCAGTCTGATAACAGCCAAAAAAGTATTTCACTTACAAAATCTTCATTTTGACCATCTCTTAATTAGAGCTTTTGAATTTTAAGCAAATGCAGTATATGTTATTCTATGACTCCTGAGAGTCCTTTTTCCTTCTGCCCCTCCCCTGACACTTTCCCCTCTCCGGTGAGCAGTATTCCGCTCACAGCTTGTGTGGCATCAACTCTGTCCTATTCTGTAGGTGGATGCCAGCTCTTGTGCACCACTTGTCTTTTGTTACTGACTTAGCGCACCTAACACAGTGCCCTCCAGCTCCGTGCACATCTTCACTGGTATCTTATTGAATAATACCACATTGCGTATGTGTACTGCATTTCCTTTGTCCAAGCATCCACTGAGTTAACTGTTTCCACGAGTTAGCTGTTGTGAATAGTGCTGCAGTAGATGTGAGAGCAAAGATGGCCTTTGTGCATAATAAGGATTGAGTTACCAGCCCTTGTTTTTCTTAGTCTTCTCTCCTAGCCATTTGTAACTGATAGTGATGTAAAGACTGTTTTTGCCTAAGTGCATTTTTCCCTCTATGGTAAGCAGAGGCTCCAGTGTGCCATTCTAGAAGATGGTTGGGAAGGCTAATCCTACCTTTTTCTTATGAAATGATTCTAATCTACGGTACTGGCTGGTTTTGTGTGTCACCTTGACACAGGCTGGAGTTATCACAGAGAAAGGAGCTTCAGTTGAGAAACTGCCTCCATGAGATCCAGCTGTAAGGCATTTTCTCATTAGTGATCAAGGGGAGGGCTCATTGTGGGTGGTGCCATCCCTGGGCTGGTAGTCCTGGGTTCTATAAGAAAGCAAGCTGAGCAAGACAGGGAAAGCAAGCCAGTAAGGAATATCCCTTCATGGCCTCTGCATCAGCTCCTGCTTCCTGACCTGCTTGAGTTCCAGTCCTGACTTCCTTTGGTGATGAACAGCAATGTGGAAGTCTAAGCTGAATAAACCCTTTCCTCCCCAACTTGCTTCTTGGTCATGATGTTTGTGCAGGAATAGAAACCCTGACTGAGACATCTACCCATCTCATTTGCATTTCGGATTGAGTTCTTGGGAGGGACCTTTTCAAGAGACTTTGTCCTCTGTATGTAGCTTCTCATCTGTTTGTGAGGAACTAGACATGTCCTGGGAAGATGAGAAAGAAGGACTTCGTGGAGTCATAAAATCTCCTGGGTCTATTAGTAACTGGAGCTCCCTTTCTGATGTGTGATGCGGTCTAGTGAGCAGCTGCCGAAGATTCCATACAGATTAAACATGACTATTCTACCTCTGTGGTGATTGGTTATATCCTTGCCAGGTGAGGTAGATGTTCAGGAAGCCAACTTCACAGATTAAAAGGAGGGGAATGGAAAACACTGGTTTGGGGGCAGCTGTAGGTCATGGTACCCAAAGTATAGCCTATATATATGGGTGAAATTGTCACACAACCCCTGGGAGAGCATGTGGAACATTGCTGGGCTCAGAAAAATCAAGATGCAGATGATCTTTCCGGGAATCACAGTATAGCTATGTGTCTACATGCCTGTGTGTGTGAGCTTGTGTGTGTGCTTGCGTGTGTGTGTGTGTGTGTGTGTGTTTATAGCCACGCTTTCTCACTTTTACCCCCTTTTCTGGCCATAAAGAGCCAGATTTGAACTGAAATTCAAGTACTACAATTACTCCACCTTTCATCCTGTCCCAGGCTTGCTGTCTGTGTGCCAGGAGGAAATGGTTGCCTTGTGACCAGGTCTTGTCTTTCTTTGGACATTGTCAGAGCTGAGGATGCTGAATACTGTTGCACTTGAGTTCAGTCAGTGGCACTCTGACATCATCTAGTGAATGTGTTGTGTGTGTGTGTGTGTCACACACTCAGACATCAGACTGGTGTCTGACACTAATGGCCAAGCCCGTGTTATAAAGTGAGGTTGCATGAAGAAGGTCAGGAAGTCTTTTGATTTGGGCCAAAAAAAAAAAAAAAAAGAAACAGAATAGTGGTATGTAATTTTATCCACGTCTGAAGATGTTGTGGTGAAGTCGTTACTAGAACTTCTGAAGTTTATCCTTCTAGAAGACTCCCCCCCACCCAGTAGCCTGTCAGAGTGTGCTTTGGATGGATTCCTAAAATAGATTATTGAAGAGCAATGTCTGTGTTCTCTGGGTTATTCTAAATTTAAGTCTCATTTCCATCCTCTTATAATTTTAAAATTCTCTAATGATAATTTTTAATTCTAGTTTTTAAATTCTGTAGTTTTTCTATTTGATAGTTGAGATTATACATGTGGTCAATGACATTTATTAAATATCTTAAAATTCAGATCGCTATGTTTATATTGATTGGAAATATTAGGTATTAAAGCCACAATACATACGTTTACTCAATATATATATAATATGTATTGTAGAAGCAAACTTCATTTTGAATTATCAAAAGTTGCAACATTTAAGTAACATTGGCAAATGGGAAAAACATGATAAAATGGCTTTATAGAGGTGAGCACACATTAGAAAACTTTTTGATGGAGTTTAAAATTCAAGATCAAGAGAGGATCGGTGGGTTCCATTTGATTGTGTTTTTAGAAATTTCCCCCATTTATATTTTACAAGATAGGAAGAAGCCATAACTTGTATATCTTGTTAATTGTTTAGCAAATGTCTTCTGAATTGAAAGCAAGTAGGAAAAGATGAATTCGGAAAGTCTATTTGCATTGAAATTGATACAACAGGCTGATGAGTGAGTTCCCAGGAAATACATTAAGTAGCTTACACCCTCCAATTCGACCCGGCTCTAGGGAACCAATCCACCGCCCTCTTCTGGATGCCACAGGTACTGCACTCACATGCATATGCCTTCACTAACAAACCCATGCACATGTATAAAGAAGTTTCTCTTCTTATATTTGGCGTGATCTTTGGCAGAGAAGCTTGCCATTGGGAAAATATGTGGCTTATCCAGGTATTAAAGTAATAGTAGAAGAAATTTTTAATCATTCAGAAATATGGATGACATCTTTAGTCTTAATAATTTATTTCATATCACCAAAATGTTATGGGTAATGTAATGTAGAGGTACTTGATTTATTATTATTATTATTAGCTTTTTTATTTTTTTGAGCATGGTCTCTCTGTGTAGCCTTTGTTGTCCAGGAACTCACTCTGTAGACCAGGCTGGCCTTGAACTCACAGAGATCTGCCGATCTCTACCTCCCAAATTCTGGGATTAAAAGCGTGAACCCCCACTGCCCAGCTGATCCTTTTTTTTTGAGAAACTATATATTAAAAGTTTTTTCCACACTTTACCCTTTTACATAGTAATATTTAAGCAGGGCTGGAGATGCAGCTCAGTTGGTAGAGCATTTACCTACCACAGACATAACTCTGATCCTTACCACTGTATAAACTGTGTGGTAGTGCAGGCTGTAACCCTAGAGCATGCAAGGTGGAACAGGAGTAGAGTAGTTCAAAGGCATCCTTGGGTACAGAATGAGTGCAAAGACAGCCAGGTCTACACGTCCCAACACGAGGTAATGTGGGGTAGTGTGGCAGCGCCATTGACCGGCTGATTCTACCCTGGAGACAGGAAAGGGAGAAGGTGGCAATGGAACTGTGCCGAATGCGCCCAGGAGAAGGAAGACACGTGAGATTAGAGAAAAACCACAGGGAAGTGTAAATTAAAGAGGAAAGGGCGTTTTCGGGAATGCCTTGTGTCTAGCTCGAATATCCTTCAAATTTATTTTGTCTACAATTGTGATAAGAAGTAGAATTTTCTTCTTGACATTGTCTAGTCTCACAAAGAGAGAAAATTCAAGAAAATAGTCAGCACTTTCCTTACTTCACAAGGTCTGAAGGTTATATATATACATATATATGTAATATATTTATCACTTTATTTTTTAAAATGTTTCTAATTTAAATAAGATTACATAACTTTTTCTTCTCCCTTTCTCCTCTCCAGCCCCACCAAGCTACCTTCCATCTTTCACGTCCCCTCAAGTTGATATCCTCATTTTCTTTATTATTATTACACGCACTCACACACATATGTGCATATGTATGTATACATGCGTGTTTATGAACAAGTATATCTAAATGTAACTTGCTGAGTTAGTAATTGTTTGTATGTATATGTTCTCAAGGCAGACCACTCTGCCCTGGACAACCAAGAAGGGGGCTCGTCCCTCAAAGAGGCTAATTCCCATTTTCCCAGGATGGCACTAATTGCCTGCGTTTCTTTGTCTTGGGGTGGTTCATGTTAACATGTCCATTGAGTTGCCGCCATTCTGATCTTGTGTATGCAGACATTTGTCAGAGAGACTGTTTCACAGTCGACTTCCTCGTGTTCTGACTCTTACCGTCATTCCACTTCCATGATGTTCCTTGAACCACTGGTGGAGAAGCTGGGAGGTAGAGAACCCACTGGTGCTAGACTCACAGTGATGACGATCAGTTCATCTCTTCACTGTGTCCAGCCGTGGGTTTCTGTAGTGGTCTTCATTGGCTATAAAGAGAGGCTTCTTTGATGCGGGGTGGTAGTTACAGTTATCTGTGGGTAGAAAATAAGGCTTAGAATGCAGCGAGGAGTCTAACCCAATGGTGTCGGTAGATTCTTTTCTAAGTCTATGAGCTCACTGACCCTGGGAGACGCTGGCTAGATTTCCAGGATCAGATATGATTTTCCTGTTGCTGAACGGGCTGTATGCCCAATTAGACATCCGGCTTGCCACCTAGATATGAGTACCACTTATTGCACCTTTGTGGTTAGCTTGCCATGCTGATAATCACAGTGGTTCCTACGTGTTGCAGCTGGGTAGGTCTGTGTAAATGCTGCTGTTCCTTGGCAGCTTGCATGGTATTTTCAGAACCATGGAAGCTAGACCTGGGGAAAGCCTCAGGTCCGATCCAGCTCAAGGCATCTGAGTCCTGTGTCCTGAGTGTGCAGTACTTTTAGCAACTGAGGTCTATTGACCCTAAACTCCTGAGAGGCGACCAAGGGCTACATCGATAGCATATATTATTTTTGGAGGCAGTTGGACTACTTTGATCAAGGTAGGTTTCTTCTGCCTGGTACTGGGATGATTGAAATCCATCGTAGTGCTTCAACCACACACACTCACTGAATGTCAGTTGACTTCCTGCTCTTCCTAGGATCATGGTCTGCCTTGATCACCATATATAGAGAGACTCTATCACCTAATGCAGACAGGCAAAGGGTTTCTCTACCAGACTACAGGATGGTAGGAAACAAATTAATAATGAAGGAATCCTTGCCACCGAGAAGCAACAAGGCATAGCGCAAGGGCTCTGAGACTCCAGTGGAGCTGTGTGACACTCTGACAAGTTACTGAGAGTCTCTGAGCTTCAGTTTTTACCGTGTGAAATGGGTCGTAGAGGAAGCCATGAGGATGAATTGGCAGAGTGCATCTGTTTGAATAGCAGTCCTCTACGTACATCACTGTGTGTTTGAGTCACAAAAGCATCTTGAGGAAACTTTGACCCAGGCTGAATTCTAGACCCATTATATTAGATCATTTGTGTCTGGGGCTGAGGCTGAGCCTGAGGCTTCAGGTTGTTTTTGCTTGGGTTTTTGTTTTTGTATTTGCTTTTTGTTTTGTTGTTTTGTTCCACTCACATAGTTCATAGAGCTTGATTGTAATGCCCAGAGTGCAACGCCTGGTGTAAGTAGACCCATGTCTCGTTATCTTAGCTAAACACCAGCAATATAGATTAGTATATGGCTGCCATTAAAAACATTGCTTAGTGGTGTGAAAGTGCTGTCATGAACAATTAGGAGCCAAGATATAAATGGCATTGCTTGAAGATGGAATTAGCTTATGTTAATGTTTCTCGACTTTACATAAGGCTTAAATATTTTAGATTAGAACTTAAACCATCAACACTGTCTTATAGAATAGGTACAGTATCAGTTTGACATAGGCAAATTCTTCAAATGCATAATGATCTTCATATTAGCAAGAATATATTGATGTTATGTAGTGGAGCATGTGTGATATCTGTATGCAGTTGGGTTGACTTGTAGAAATCGTGAGAGGTATTGAAGGCATAACTGAACATGATGGAGATTGTTTTATTATCAGTGTGAGTATCTTCTCCGTGATCTCACATTGCTGACACTAGAATTAGGTTATTTCCCCTGACACTATGGGATCATGACCAAGGAACTGTAAATCTAGAGAAATGCCTGCTTTTTTACAGTTTTAGCTTTTGTTTGAATGCAGTTAAGTTCTTTCCATGGCAGTAGAAATTCATTCTCTCCACAGAGAATAGGGGCCATATTCTGAATCTAATCTTGCAGTGAAGCTCTCCAAGGTGATAAATCCAAGCTAGAAATAATCCATGCAGGCTGAATTCCAGAGTTTGGAGAGAAGCATTCACATCAGAGTTGCATCTTTCAGAGACGTACATGTGTTGTCAGTGTGATTCTCTAGTCTCGTGTACCCCTCTTTACTTCCCAACGCGCTCCCCTGACACTGTGCCACCAAATGGTCTCTGGTGTTAAAAGTTGAAATCTAGCATGTATTACATGAAGGCTTTTGAACAACATTGTCAGAGTGATTTAATTAGGATTAATAACGAAACATCTCATAAATGCTAACAAAACCATTCCTGTGTGACTGATTAAACAGGCTTGAATTTGCCCACAATCTCTTCCATCAACCTTCTCATTTTTCTGTGAAAAGTCGACCACATTCTTTTGAAGAGCTTTCACACATAAATAATATACGACACAGGTCTTTTACTATTTGCTATTTTCTATTAAAAAGATTGGGCATTTTAGATGGAGACCTGGGAGGGAAAGTAAAGTAAAGTCATGGGGTTCTTGGTCATGAGAATGCAACTGTTGTTGTTGTTGTTGTCATCCTTAAGCTGTCACATTTCTAAACAACTTTCCTGGTAGCTGGGGGTGGGCAGGGGTGGGGAAGATGATGCCCATTAGGAGTTCAATGCCGAGGTCAGCCATGGTAGGGACCATGAACTTGGAATGTAATAAGGATGTATCTGGCCTGCAGCAGAAGTAATGGGTCCATCTTCTTTTTAAGCAGAGAACTGGTGTTAGAATTGGGTCCTATAAAACCCAGGATGGCTTTACATAGCATACGTAATCATCCTCATCTTCATCACATGCTGGATAAGCCACATCTCTACTGGATAAGCCTTTCGGTGTTGTAGAGGACATAGGGCATGAGACTGTGAATATTAGAGTAAATTGTTTGCTTGGAAGCAGCAAGGTGCCAGTCTTACTGCCTGTGGCAATGTGTTGTCATGTTCATCTGTTGAATTGAGGTGTGACAGTGCCAAGACTCAGAGGGTTTTAGAATTTATTACACAATCTATATAAATAGTCGTATTTATCCCTCCACTTATTCAACAAATACTTGTCTGGTACCCAACATGTCCCAGGTGCTTTCTGGGTACTTGGAACAAGTGAAGCAAACAGCATCCTCCTCTTTGTAAGTTTCCGTCCACAGAGATGGCTAGACTTAGACTAGAAAGGGACCAGAGGCTACGGGAGTGATGTCAGCACGGGAACTCTACTGGAACACAAGCCAGGGACCTGGAGGCTTGCCTTCTAAATGGGAAGAATGGATGTGCACAGTCTGTGTAAGTGGCAAGAGACAAGCCATTGGAGAACAGTAAAAGGGAATGTGCCTCAGGGTCTTGGTGAAAAGGCTAGAGGGAAGCAGCCAGGTGGGTCTATCTGATGAGTGTTCCATCAGGGAGGGGAGCCTTTGAAAATGGCATGCTGGAAGAATTCATAGTCAAGTGTTTGTTGTAGCAATTATGAGGAAGACATTGGGTTCTTGCATCTCTGTATCTTGCGAGGAATTGATAGACTGTCAATCAAATTAAAGACCCGGACATGACTTGGAAAGCACAGGTCAAAACTAGTCTTTGTCAGACTCTTACTCCATGCCGCCCTAACAGTCTGACTGACCTCCACGATCAATGATCCTAACAGTGCGACTGACCTCCATGATCAACGATTCTAATGGTGAGGCTGACCTCCATGATCAACGATCCTAACAGTGAGGCTGACCTCCATGATCAATGATCCTAACAGTGAGACTGACCTCCATGATCAACGACCCTAACAGTGTGACTGACCTCCACGATCAACAATCCTAACAGTGAGGCTGACTTCCATGAGCACCTGATGCTCTCTGCTTCAGAGCCACATATATGCCTGGATGCATCAGGCAGGGAAGCTTCATGGTCATTGCTGCCCCATGTCATCGATGACAGAAGCAGAGCAGTGGTTACATGGTACCCTGTTCTTACCCCAAGGGCATAATGGCCGTCTTAAAAATGTAGGCTGATTGATTCTGTCACTGTTACTAACCTGAATTCAGGCAAGGACAGGGCTTCTAAGAGATATTAGCTTAATAGTTCATTCCATGAGAGATTGTTTTTAGTTATATTTTGAGTGATTTCATATTAATGTTGTAAAGCCATCAAACTTATGCAAGCCAGCTAGAGTAGTGGTTATTTAAGGTGGAGTGTCTTAGTTAGGGTTTTACTTACTGCTGTGAGCAGACACCATGATCAAGGCAACTCTTATCAGGACAACATTTAATTAGGGCTGGCTTACAGGTTCAGAGGTTCAGTCCATTATCATCAAGGTGGGAACATGGCAGCATCCAGGCAGGCATGGTGCAGGAGGAGCTGAGATTTCTACGTCTTCATCTGAAAGCTGCTAGCAGAATACTGACTTCCAGGCAGCTAGGATGTGGGTCTTAAAGCCCACACCCACAGTGACACACCTACTCCAACAGGGGTACACCTTATAGTGCCACTCTCTGGGCCAAGCATATACAAACCATCACATGGGGGAAGGATGAGAGAGTGTTAGGAGCTTAGCTAATGATCAGAGTGAGCAATGGCGTCAGCAAGGTTGAGAGGTGGAAACAAGTGAGGGTGAGTTCTGGTCATAAAGTACCAGAGTTGGGTGATGTGATTCTTAAGTGCTGGGGCAGAGGAAAGTGTCAAGGTCACGAATCTGCTCTGGACACTGTGTCATTGAGAATATCCCAATGGAAATGTCTGGTAGGGGCATCTTATGGATATCAGTCAATGCTATAGAAGCAGAAGCATCACTTGGAGAGAAATATTAGTTACTTATGTGACCATGACTGACATCCTTTCTGGGTCCTCAGGCTTACTTCTGCTTTATTCGTGGGCACCTGATACTCTGCTGCTTCCCCAGCACTGAAGAGAACTCTCCTTTCACATCCCTGCTTCATTCTTTAAATCTTCCCATACTCAGATGCTTGTCTTCCACCTGCTGTGGTTAATCCCATGTCCTAGCTCCCAGTGGCCCATGATGTACCTGTTTCAGGATCAGCAGCTTTATTTGCACAGTCTGATAGCCTCAGCTCCTCCTCCTCTTTGCCTTTTAAGGGTCTGAGAGTATGGAGACAATACACAAACAAGGGAGGATTCTGTGTCCAGTAAGTTCGGATTTTCAAAACACGTTTGAGGCAGCCTTGACCCACAACTCTGTTACTAGTTCATTGTGCGCTTTATGTCTTTTATTTTTTATTGTCTTCAATCTTCTGCCCCAAAACAAAACCAGAGTTTTGAAATTATCTCCCTCTGATCCTGCTTTGTCCAAATGTTCATTATATTTTTTTTTTCTCCTTTTTTCCTCACTTCTTGAAGGTCTTCTTTTCGTATATAGTTAAATCTTAGTAATCTGATTTTTTACATGACCATCTCAGGAGTTCTACTTTTTTAAGTAGAATGACTTCCTCCTTTTGTTTTCATCCTCTCTCCCTCCCTCCCTCCCTCCCTCCCTTCCCCTCTCTCTTCTTTCCTTCCTTTCTTTCTGTAGATCTCAAATGTATGTTTATACTGCTCTTGGAAAGGCAAGGAACAAGTCCCCAAATACACAGTATTAGCAACATGGCGAGTATACTGGGTTGTTATTCTCTTGATGTCTATGATCGTGGGGTCTCCACATTCTTCTCCTACCTCTGATGACTACCTGTCATAGGAGGTAAAAACTTTTCATCCAGAATATACAAAGAATTCATGAGACTCAAAATAAACCTTCCAGTTAAAAACGGACCAAAAGCTCTAATGGACTTTTTACCAAGCATGGTCTGGCATACCAAGATGGATACTAAGGACTTAACAGTCACAGCATGGATAAGACCACACAGTTCTCTAAGGGGCTGAATCTAAAACCCTGACACCACAAAATGCTAATGTGTAGAGCAACAGGAATGCCCAGTGATTGCTGACATCAAGGAATGAAAAACCATGGTAAAAGCATATTGGAAAAATCTTCATGTAGAAGTCAGTTTCTTTATAAACCAAGTGTCTTTTACACCCGACTCTTTTGAAATCTACTAATCTACTAATTGCATGAGTTATTCATCCATTTATGAAGGCAGAGGTTTAACCTTCTTCAAAGATCTTCGTTCGAGTATCTGATAAATGAGGGTTATGTGTAGACCGGTGTTGAGCCCCAGTGCCCTGCTCCATGTCCTGAGTGTCTTAGCACTTCAATAGGCTTTCCTGCTTTAGTGCGCTGCTGTGCCTTTCTCGGCCTGAGGGTGTTTAAGGCACTCCTGAAAGTCCTGGGTCTGGAGGTCCTTTGCCATCCCTGGACTCCTTTATGCACCCTCTTTTCTGTGCTGTCCAAAGGCAAGAGATGGTGTGAATTAATCCTCCATTGCTTCCACAGTAACTTTCAACAGATGGCTGACATTGGGCACACTCTGAAACTGTGAGCTTTATGCTGAGAAAGTGTCTCCTCCTCCTCCTCCTCTTCGTCGTCCTCCTCCTCTTCCTCCTCCCCCTCCTCCCCCTCCTCCCCCTCCTCTCCCTCCTCCCCCTCCTCCCTCTTCCCCTTCCTCCCTCCTCCTCCCTCCTCCTCCCTCCTCCTCCTCCCTCCTCCTCCTCTTCCTCCTCTTCCTTCTCCTCCTCTTCCTCCTCCTCCTCTTCCTTTTCTTTTTTCGAGACAGGGTTTCTCTGTGTAGCCATGGCTGTCCTGAAACTCACTCTGTAGGCCAGGCTGGCCTCGAACTCAGAAATCTGCCTGCCTCTGTCTCCCAAGTGCTGGGATTAAAAGCGTGCCCCACCACTGCCTGGCTTCTAGCTGCTTCTTGACACTTCCTTTGTGGCTGCCTTCCCTTCCCTGTACCACTTAGCAGCACGAACTAAGACTAACAAGAAAAGAAGCACCATCTCTCATTTCTTCCAAGTTTCTTTTCCCCTCCTCCTTCTCCTTCTCTTACTCTTTCCCTTCCCTGTCTCTTCCTCTACTCCTTTTCTCCTCTTCCTTCTTTACCTCTTCCTCCTCACCTCCTCTTCTTACTCCTTTTCCTCCCCTCCCCCTTTCTCTTCCTCAGTGTACTAAGTACGTGTCCCAGGGCCTTGTGCCCATTAGGGAATCTCTCTACTGCCAAGTTCTATCCCATCATATCTTGGTTTTTAGAATTTGCAAATGTCTTAATTTCCGCCTACTTCCTGGTGACCTCTCAGACCTGACATGGGAAAGAAAACTCAAATCAGAACCTAAAAAACAAATTACTTCCACATTGATGAGGAAGGTTTGGTTTCTGGGATTTCAGCAGTGTGCTTTCTTTTTCTTCAGCCCTTATGGGAAAACAAAATCTTTTCAGTGGGTTCAGTATGCTGGCAGGTTCCTCCTTTGCTCTGACCGTGGTGTGGATAGCACTCGGCTGATATAACTTGTGTTGAAACTTCACTGTTAGTTATTTTTACATGATGACCTCAGTCTTGGCTTGAGAATCTGGAATGTGAGATCAGCTAGTTTACATTTTGATTTGTCCTGGAAGTATTAGCCTCAGAGGTGGTTTAGCAAATACTTCAAGGACTAAAATAAACACAGAATGCTCTGACTCACAATCCTAACCCTTGCATACTACTTAGGAATCAGTCTTCTGGAAGAAGCCAACTTTGTTCACTATTAAACAGGTCTTTATTGATACAGTTGATGAAAATTCATCCTGGCATATGATTCATGGTTATTTCATATTATTGTAACATAGCTGGATAAAAAATGGCATATTTACTCTGAATTAGCAAATCAAAGCAAATATTAAGCTTTACAATTCATTCATCCATTCATGGAAAGATAAATATTATTTCATTTCATATGAATCATTCACAGCCATCCTCAAAATACTGCATCTTCTCAGACTCGTGAAAACTGTTCATAGTTCATTTTAATAACAATGTCGTAAACCATTTTGACTATATTCAGTATATTTAGATTGTTTTCAGTTGCTATTTTCCTTTTTAATTTTATTTTAATTTTATATGTATGAATGTTTAGCCCAAATGTAAGTGTGTGTGTATATGTGTGTGTGTGTGTGTGTGTGTGTGTGTATAAACATTTTCATATGTGCAGTGCCTAAGGAGTCCAGAAGAGGGTGTCAAATTCCTGGAGTTCCAGGTGCTTGTGAGCTGCCGTGTGGGTACCGGGGGCAGAACCCGGGTCCTCAGCGAGAGCAAGCAGTGTTCTTAACTACGGAGCCAACTCTTCAGTCCCAAGTTTGGTATTTTAAAGAGCAGCTTGCATGTTCCAACATAGTAGATGATTTTCCCAGGTCTGGCTTCTGAATGCAGAATCCTGAAGCCTAAGGCATACACATATTTGAAGCATTTTCAATGCTTTTTTTTTTTTTTGGTTGATTTCCAGAACGTTTGTTACTGGTGGTCTAAAGACTATATAGACTTCCTTCAGGTGAAGTAGCAACTTAAATTGCTTTTGAGTTTATTTCGGTAATTTTCTATGCTCATTTTTTTCCTAATTTAACAGCAACAAAGTCAGTTATTTATAAGGTGGTGATCTAAATATATAGAGACAATAATTTGTTGTTTGTTATGAAGTATGTGATTCATAAGTGACATTTCAAGTTTAGCATCATCACACTGAGTCAGTATAATTTAGGAAGTAAACTAAGACAACTTACCACTGCCCTACCTGGTTTGTTTGATTGTGCTTCCTTCTTTTCTGGGAATGTAATATTTCATTTACCAAGTAATTCTATTCCCTGCATGCATATATCTATCTATCCAAGGAACTGCTTGGATATTGTCAAGTGGCATTTCTGTCTCATTTAAGACTGTGTTCAAGTTGAGGAAACAGAAACATTAAAATTGAGTAGAAGAATTTTGCAACTGTCATTTGAGATGATTAATGTTAAATATTTGGGGAGGGTGGAGAGTTAGCTCATCAGTTACGAGCCCTTGATCATCTTCTAGAGGACTCAGATTTGATTCCCAGCAACCATGTGGCAGCTCAAAATGATAGGTAACTACAATTCCAGGAGATCCAGCACTCCTTTTCGGCATCCATAGGCACCAAACATGCAAGTGGGAGACAGACATGCATGCAAGCAACATACCCATATATAAAAATAAAAATTAAAACAGACATATTTATAGAGTGCTACCTTGTACAGATGTTCTTATAGTCAAGGGAAAATTCCTCTTTAATTTGTTATTCATATTTTATATTATGATAAGCACAAATGGTCTTGTTCTGAGAATAAAAGGTTGGTCCTGAAATAAGTGTGCTCAGTCCTTATTATGATCTTTAAGAAGAGTAAGAGTGTAGATTTTAAGTAAAATATAATAAATAAATAAAATAACAAGAAAGAACAGGAGCTGGGTATGGTGGCTTATGCCTACAGTCAAGGACCAGGGGGGTGAGGCATGAGAAATGCTGACAGCCTGGGCTACAAAGCAGAGTGTCTGAAGAAACAAAACCCAAGCAACATCAACAGTGACTAAACACGAGGATTTCTTTTAAACGACCTGAATGCTCGTTGCTAACATCCTTCCTACAAGTCCTCCTTGGACTAGGAGAATTCCATTTGGCAATTGTGTGGACTAGGTTTATGAAGTCAGGAGTCCTATTTTCCCTTGGCAACCCAAGATGGTGTCTGCCTGGTGGCATAACAATGGGTGAACCTGTGCATAGGACAGATGAGTCGGGCCCCTGATGCCAGTGTTAGAAGAATTCGGAGGAATGGCAATATTCCAGGTCAGTATTCTAGAGTTCTCTATGATGGTTAATAGTGATTGTCAACTGAACAGCTTCTAGAATCACCCAAGAGACAGCCCTCCAGGCTTGCTGGGAAGGCTTATCTAGATAAGTTCAGGCACCAAGGCTCACCTCAGCTGGGGCAGCACCATTCCATGCCTGGGATCCTGGACTGAACGATATGGAGTTAGCTCAGCACCAGAGTTCACCATTAATGATTTCTCGGTTACGGATGCAATGTGACCAGCTCGCTGTAGACTCCCACTGCTGCGGCTCTCTCATCAGCATGGACTGTGCCCTCAGACTAGGGACCAGAATCAACTCCACCTTCCCTAAGTAGCTTCTGCCAGGCATTTTATCGCAGCAATGAGACAAGTAGCTAACACACTGTTTCCGAGTCTTCTGCCATATATCGAAGTTAGTACAAATACATATACGTGCTATACATCTGTGTTAATATTTGACATAAGATCTGTTTTTCCTGGTGTTCAGCAGTTTCATAGTATTATCTACTAAGTATCAAGAAGAAAACAAAATAGGCATCTGATCAACCAGAACAACTTCCCAACAGAAAACCTGCATTTGAGTAGAGGCACTGGATTCTCCATGCATAGTCTGGTCTTCCTGGTGACTGCGGGTGATTTGAGTAGAGGTACTGGATTCTCCATGCATAGTCCGGTCTTCCTGGTGACTGCGGGTGATTTGAGTAGAGGTACTGGATTCTCCATGCATAGTCTGGTCTTCCTGGTGACTGCGGGTGATTTGAGTAGAGGTACTGGATTCTCCATGCATAGTCTGGTCTTCCTGGTGACTGCGGGTGATTTGAGTAGAGGTACTGGATTCTCCATGCATAGTCTGGTCTTCCTGGTGACTGTGGGTGATTTGAGTAGAGGCACTGGATTCTCCATGCGTAGTCTGGTCTTTCTGGTGACTGCAGGTGATTTGAGTAGAGGCACTGGATTCTCCATGCATAGTCTGGTCTTCCTGGTGACTGAGGGTGATTTGAGTAGAGGCACTGGATTCTCCATGCATAGTCTGGTCTTCCTGGTGACTGCGGGTGATTTGAGTAGAGGTACTGGATTCTCCATGCATAGTCTGGTCTTCCTGGTGACTGCGGGTGATTTGAGTAGAGGTACTGGATTCTCCATGCATAGTCTGGTCTTCCTGGTGACTGCGGGTGATTTGAGTAGAGGTACTGGATTCTCCATGCGTAGTCTGGTCTTCCTGGTGACTGCGGGTGATTTGAGTAGAGGTACTGGATTCTCCATGCGTAGTCTGGTCTTCCTGGTGACTGTGGGTGATTTGAGTAGAGGCACTGGATTCTCCATGCGTAGTCTGGTCTTCCTGGTGACTGAGGGTGATTTGAGTAGAGGCACTGGATTCTCCATGCATAGTCTGGTCTTCCTGGTGACTGTGGGTGATTTGAGTAGAGGCTCTGGATTCTCCATGCATAGTCTGGTCTTCCTGGTGACTGAGGGTGATTTGAGTAGAGGCACTGGATTCTCCATGCATAGTCTGGTCTTCCTGGTGACTGCGGGTGATTTGAGTAGAGGCTCTGGATTCTCCATGCATAGTCTGGTCTTCCTGGTGACTGAGGGTGATTTGAGTAGAGGCTCTGGATTCTCCATGCATAGTCTGGTCTTCCTGGTGACTGCGGGTGATTTGAGTAGAGGCTCTGGATTCTCCATGCATAGTCTGGTCTTCCTGGTGACTGCGGGTGATTTGAGTAGAGGCTCTGGATTCTCCATGCATAGTCTGGTCTTCCTGGTGACTGCGGGTGATTTGAGTAGAGGCTCTGGATTCTCCATGCATAGTCTGGTCTTCCTGGTGACTGCGGGTGATTTGAGTAGAGGCTCTGGATTCTCCATGCATAGTCTGGTCTTCCTGGTGACTGCAGGTGATTTGAGTAGAGGCACTGGATTCTCCATGCATAGTCTGGTCTTCCTGGTGACTGCAGGTGATTTGAGTAGAGGCTCTGGATTCTCCATGCATAGTCTGGTCTTCCTGGTGACTGAGGGTGATTTGAGTAGAGGCACTGGATTCTCCATGCATAGTCTGGTCTTCCTGGTGACTGAGGGTGATTTGAGTAGAGGCACTGGATTCTCCATGCATAGTCTGGTCTTCCTGGTGACTGAGGGTGACCTGCGATTTCAGATAAAGGCAGCTGTGGTATTGCTCTTTACACCACTTGCCACTGCATTGTTGCTGCTGCTGAGCCAAGGGCGCTGTGCTGTTTCCTCCGGCACCAGTGATGTGGCTGCCGGGACTCTCACCCAGGGCCTGGTGCTGACTTAGCTAATGCTGCGGGGGAATGAAGTTACAGTGCCAATTCCACACTTGGCCCAAGCGAGGCAAATGTCCCTGAGTGTCTTCCCTTACGTCCTGCAGGTCATTCTTCAGGATCCTGAAATAGCTGTTTTGGTGGTTTTGGGCAATTTTGTCATTTTTATTTTTCAAGAAGAATTGCTAACAATGCTTTCATTTGGGTCCTTTTTTTTTAACCAGAATTTTAATTTTTTTTATTTTACCAGAATTTTTTTATGTGTTAAGACCTGAGTTAGAAGCTTTATCTTGATTGTAAATGACTAAGTTCCCTTTTTTCATCCCTCTTTGCAACTTCCTTTTTTTATTCCTCTTTGCAACTTGCATGCCTGTGTACACAGTACATATGGTCGGTGTTAAACTGGATGTGGGAGTAGCTCACGGTGTGTTGGTCTCCTGGCCTGAGTCGCTGCAGTACTGATGTGTTTGCTCTGCACCTGCAAATCTTCACTTGTGAGCTAATCGTGTGTAGGTCAGGATGTACAAAAGCCCCAGCCTAGCCCAGCGCTGAGGTGTGACACGAGTCACACTGCTCTACATGGAGCATGTCACCTGGTAATCTTATTCACCAGTGGACTTTGATGCTGGGTTCAAAGTGAGAACACTGGGCCTAAAGCAGGTGTCTCGGTCATTACTTTTTTACACTAGAAATAGTGATAGCCCCTAAGCTGCCCTTTTCCAGCCAGGATCCAATCTCATTGCAAGTCACATCATGATCCCATTTGCTTGAGAAAATGAGACATATGCGGTTTCAGCTAGGCAAAAGTACTTTTAAAAATCTTACCTTTTATTTTATACACATTGAAGGTGACTTTAAAGACACTCCACTTCCATGCATTTAAAAATAAAGAGAGAGGGAGAGAGAGAATATAAGTAAGACAAAGTGGTCAAGGCATTTCTTAAATGTCTTCCCATTGGAGGACAGATTCTTTTGAATATGTTTTTCTGATTTAATGCTCATACTGTGTATCCTGGGTTTGTGGAGTTGATGGCACAGTCAACGCATGATGGCACATGCATAGAGTCCTAGAATTTGGAAGGCTGAGGCAGGAGTATTGCCAGTTTGAGAACAGCCTGGGGGCTACATGACTGTGTCCTAAAAGAAAGAGAAAGAAGGAAAGGTGGAAGGAAGGGAAGGAGGCAGCCCGGCAGGGGGAAGGTTGTTAGTCTATGGTCTGGAGCATTTCTATGGTGCTTTTTTTCTATGCCGGTATGTGTTTTCCTCTGTAACAAGTGATCCCAGTGCTGCCGATTTTGATGTGTGTGAGCTGATGATGGTAAGGGCATGAGGACTTCCCCTGTGCTGATTGGGATTGTAAAATGCAGCACAGTTTTAGAGAGAGAGGAGAGAAAAGATGCTGATTTAAGGACTTTCCTTCTGTGACTGGAGGCTCTCTCGTCTAAAACCTGCTGACAGGCTTGGAGCGTAAAGAAGTGATGATATCGAGCTTGAATGCACGCAGGATTGGGGCACAGCTGTCTTTCTGAGGACACCTCAGTCTGCTTTCCCATTCACCTTCAACCCACAGAATGGGACTCACTCACGAGACAGAGAGGAGATGCCTGAGACATTAATTGCACCCGCAAGGTACCTTTGCAGCAACATGCAGACTGCCACTTGAACAAATAATGTGGATATTGTGCCCTCTCTAAGTCCATACATTAGACCACAAGTTCCAAGGAAGTTGCCTTTACTTGTGGTCTTCATCATGTGGTTGCAAATATCACTCCTGAGTGAATTTTAGCCTTTTCATCATTGATTGCCTTCTTAACAGTAGGTGGAAATTCAAGTAAGACTCTTCAGACGCTTGAGGATGTGGTGAGGATGTGGAGTCAGGCTCACTGATGAGAAAGAATTAGAAGGGCTGGGAATGTTTTATTCCTACAGAATGACTGGGGTCTTACAGAAGCAAGGACCGTGGTAAATTCATCATGCCCACATAGTGTTTTCTTTTGGAGAAGTAATTTAGCTTGAAAGATCTTAAACACAAAACTTCATTCAAAGTCCATGACATCGGCTCTTTATATCAACCCCAACTATGCTCAAAAATGACAGTCAACACAAGACTATATTCTCTTCTATGAAAATTATAGTCTTGTGGTTCAGAGAAGAGATTCAAATGATATGTTTAAAGAGTCAAATACCAGTAAAGAACAACAATGTCAGTAGGGAGGGTATTTAAGATCACACACTAAATGTATATTGTTAAGAGTCATTTTTTTTTCTGTCTGTTGGTTTTGCCCAATGGATTGACTGAAAATAGTTGAATGAAAGTAATATATGAAGGACTAGAGAGAGCTAAGTAGTTAAGGATGCATATTGATCTTGCAGAAGGTCCAAAGTTCAATCTCTGGTACCTAGGTTAATCAGCTCCAGACCCATTTGTAATTCCAGCTCCATGGAATCATATGATTTCTTCTGTCGTCCATGGGCACCATACTCACATGTGCAGACCCATATGCGGGTGCACACACATGTAAAATAAAATAAACAAAATAACATTTGAGTATACGTTCCTGCGATGTGGTATGGCCAGATAAAGACAGGAATACGTGCAATTTGCATTAATCAAAAGAGTTCTAAGGACTATTTTCTGATGAGCTTGTATAATGGATAATTTTGGATATTGGATTAACACTTGGAAAACGGTAAATTCTAACCCCTCGTTGCACAGTTGAAAGTCAGCCTTGTTGATTTAATATTGTGTTTGATGTGTATCTCTGAGATGCATGCTATGGATATATGATGTGACCTCTGATTCTGTCTTGTGTTGACAGTCACTCTTGAGCATACTTAGGGTTGAGATGAATAGATGTCATGGACTTTGAATGAAGTTCTTATTTTTAAGACATTTCAAGCTAAATTACTTCTCCAAAAGAAAACTGGGCCTGGTGAGCTAAAAGACATACATTTTACTTTACCTAAGTTGGTGAGCACTTGCCTTAGTTGAGGTTACTGTTGCTGTGATGAAACACTATAACCAGAAGCAAGCTGGGGATGTAAGGATTTTTTTTTGACTTACTCTTCCACATCATAATCCACCACAGAAGGAAGCCAGGAAGGAACCCAAACAGGACAGGAATCTGGAAGCAGAAGCTGATGCAAAGGCCATGCGGGGGATGGGGGGAACTTATTGACTTGCTTCCCAGGGCTTTCTCATAGAATCCTGGGTCAGCCCAGTGGTGGCCCCATTCAGAATGGGTTGGGCCCTCCTCTACCAATTACTAGTTGAGAAAATACTCTACTGGCTTGACTAGAGCCTGATCTTATGGAGACATTTTCTCAATTGAGGTTACTTCCACTTTTATGATTATAGCTTGTGTCGACTTGACATAAACTAATAGGCACACGAGTAAAAATGTTTAATATGAAATATAATGAACTCGTAAGGGAATGATTGAAGTTTTGAACAGATTGGTGATACTGTTACTATTACAGATGTAACCTATTACTTTACAGTATTAGTTGACTGTGTATGATCAAGGAAGGAAAAGGTCAAGAGAGGGAATCATTGAGAAAATAAGTGTTTGTGATTTGAGAGCATCTATGGAGACCGTATTATTGCGCCCTGGCTAGCTCTGGGCTCCAGTTCTATTCTGCTTCTCATCCATGTTTATTTTGAAGAACAAAAATAGCCTTCTCCTTCTATGTGTCTATAAAAGGACTGTTCTATGGCAAAGACCATAGTGCTAGAGACAGTGTTCATAATAAGATTTATTTATTTTTATTTTATGTTTATGAGCATTGGCCAGTGTGTGTGTGTGTGTGTGTGTGTGTGTGTGTGTGTGTGCGCACACATGCACCTTGTGAGTGCAATGCCCACAGAGGCCAGAAGGGGGCATTGGATCCCTGGAACCAGCGTTACAGATTCCTGTGAGCTGCCATATGGGTGCTTGGGAACCAGGATCTGGGAACCAAACGCTGGTTCTCTGGAAGAACAAGTGCTCTTAACTGCTAAGCTTTCTCTCTAGTCCTTAGAGAGTTTTTAGAGATTGGGAATTACTTATTTTTAAATGAGCTAATCTTGTTAAAATATAGCTGAACTTAATTAGTTTTCTTAGCAGATGGCCTGGGAGATAAAGATGTTTATTTCTTTCCTCAAACATTGCTATGTAAATTCACTGTGCATCTAGTTTAGTGATACAGCAACACACTAATCATTATTCCTGCTTAAAATATTAGATTTATGCACATGTGTTAGCTTTACTCACGGAAGTCCACGGAGTGTTGTGAGAAGAGTGGAGAATTTTCCGTATGGACTTTCCAAACTTTAAATGACTCAGTCATCACGAGTTAATTTTACGTGACTTAATTTTATCTAGAGGCATTTGGAAACAATGGCAGAATTATCTGACTTTTAAGCTGTTAGCACAATTGCAACTTTAAATTTTAAGTCTGAGTCTTGTAGAGAGCAGCATTTCTCTAGCAGGGTGAGCTTGTGTCAAGCTTTGCCTGGAAGTCCGAGTCTCTTGTAAGAAGAGAAAGAAGGCAAACCATGAAGCATTTTTACTTATTTAATTTTTAAAATATTATTTATTTATTTTTATTTATTGAAAAACAAAAGTAAGAAATCAAACCTGACGTCCTACAGATGGCTAATGTGGGCTAGTAGCAATAGACATGTGTCTTCTCTGACTTGAACCCAGGTCACAAGAAGGAACCTGTTTCCTTCCAGGAGTCTGAGAGTGAGTCCCAGACCCAGTTCTCACTGGCCTTCCTACACAGTACACCAACTCCAGGGATAAAGAGAATGCGATTGTGTGATTGTCGCAGGTCTGTGCCAGTTACCTGTCCTTGAAACTGGGATTGTCTTCTGTCTTTGCCATAGTGCATTTGGTTGATTATTTACACAGAAATCACCTGCGTAGTTGTCATTTCAGAAAAGGCCATGTAGCATGCTTTTCCCTGGATGCTTAAACTGTAAGGATTCTTTTTAAGGGGCTCTATTTCCCGCACTGTGTTAGAAACCAGTCCTGATCACCAGTGCGTGGGAACTGGAGCTGCAGTGGGCCTCAGTGACCAAAGTCTGAGTGAATGTTATCTTCTAGGATCTGATCCTCTTCATCTTAGTGGTCCAGGACTTACTAGTGCGTGTCTGTCTGTCTGTCTGTCTGTCCGTCCTGCCTCATTCCTTTCTAAGTATGGAAACATCTGCTTTACTAACTTCTTCAGGCTTCACTCTTTTGTGAGAATCCCTATTTATGTGTAGAATTAATAAAATATTTACACTTTTATTAGTCAGCTCTGGTGTTAATAACTGGGTTCCTGGATCCTAACTGCCACGCAAAAGAACTATGGTGAAGCACAGATCTCTTTCTTTGGAACATGGGTTGAGACAAAGTGGTGGTCTATCAGAATGAACTGGTTAACAGAAAACTATAGACAAGGGCAGAGATGCTAGGTGATGAGACAAAACCCATACAGTTCCTCTGACTTTGTATGTTGGCTGGTATTCCTTGAAACATCTTTTATTTTATGTGTATGGATGTTTTGCCTGCATGTTTGTCTGTGTACCACTGCAGTCACATGTGCACCCAAGGCAGGGGAGCAAAAAGTGAGAGTCCACTGGAAGACTACTCTTTCCGTCTTTAACTGGGAAGTCCCGCCAAACCACATCCTTTCCTTCTCCCCATTAGCCTCTTCAATGCTTCCTGTTTGAGAGTCATATGGTCACTTACATCTAAGGACATCAGGTAAATTTAGTTACTTAATCAGGCACATTGATGACCTCACTAAGATCAATCTATGGTTGTTTGGTTAGGATGATCTAATTAATTATCTCAGAGGCCAGAATCACTATCCAGTAACTTAGTGACTAATATGGATGGTTAAGGGGGTTTCTTTAGCAGTCTAACTTACAAAAACAAACAAACAAACAAAACAAATCAAAATCTTACAATGCAACCAAGACTAGCCTTGAACTCAGTAGCCTCCTGCTTTAGTCTCTCATGTGCCTGGGTTACAGGCATATGCTATCATGATCAGTAGTTTAATGAATTTAATATTTAATGATTCATCAGCATGAATAGAAAAATAAGCATGAAACTAATATAGCTCCTAAAATTGGTAAGGTGTGTACACCAAATCAATATCAAACGAGGAATTCAAAGGGAAAACTAAGAAGGATTTTGTTGTCTTTTTCAGGTTTGGCTATGTCATGACACACTGTGTCAAGCTAAGGAGTGTCAGAGGAGCTCCCAGATTTATAAGGGATGTTGAAAGTTAAGTTTTGGACAGGGAGAACTGTGCTGGAGTCACATGGCCCTGTGCTGATGTCATCTGTGCACCAGTGAGGCTGATGTGCAGTTGATATCTATTGTGACTGTTCTGGTAGAGAGCAGAGAACTGCCAGTTTTACACCTTCTCCATTTTCCTCAGCATTTCTGTAGCATGTTCCTGGGATGGGTGCAAAACATGCGCAGTCCCTCCTGAATACCTCAGAACAAGACAGTGCTTTATGTAGCAAAGTGTAGGCTGGTGCTTGGAGGATGCCTTAGATTCATAACTCTGTGTGTGCGTGCGTGTGTGTGTGTGTGTGTGTGTGTGTGTGTGTGTGTGCATATGGGGTCATGTGTGTGTCCATGTGCCCATGTGTGTGTCACTGTGTCTGTGTGTGTGCATGTGTTCATGTATGTGTCTGTGCATGTATGCATGTGTGGGTGCATGTGTGTATGTGTGTGTACACCTGTGCATTTGTGTGTCTCTGTGTACATGTGTATGTATGTATATATATATATGTGCACATGTTCATGTGTGTACATTTATGTGCATGTGTGTGTATGTGTGTGTATGTGTGTAGGTGTATGTGTGCACATTTTTGTGTGTCCATGAGCACATGTAAATGTCTAGACGTAAATGTAATATGCCCAAATTAACTATCCACATGTTATTTCTAGAGAGCAAGTATGACTTCTCCTCCCCTCCCTTTGCTTGGAGAACTTTTTAGAATACAATATTATATTCTTGGAGAACATGTCAAAGGGGGTTTTGAGTCCATTTAAGCACTTAATACGTTATGAAATAGCTTTGTATTCTGTTACTTTAGGAACTCTGTCACTTGATTTGAACTTTACTCAATCCTAGACTTACCGAATGAAATTTGTGTTTTTTTATCATGTCAGGTAGCAGAAATATAAATACTAAAATGGAGGTGCCTTCAATGTATGATATGCTGTTATTGTTTGCTACGTTTTTTTTCGTGTCACACTCAGCTAGATTCTAAGGACGAGAATCTCCACAGACTTTTGTCCCTATTGCTTTTGGGTGATCCCAAGTAAACTGTGGGAATCTGAAAAGCAAATGACAATCCATTAAGGAGCTACTGCCCAAGGTCGGTGTTCCAGAGTGAACACACCGTTCTTCAATTCTTCTGTTTACTCACCGTTGGCTCCTGCCGGCTCTTTAGAGGTGTCTGACCAAATGGCTCCTTCAGATCTATAACGTTCTCCATAGTCAGCTCTAGGTTTGGGGAGGATAGCTAGACTGGGAATGGGACACAAACATTTTTGTGTTTAGGAAGCAAGTGGCTTCTCCAAACCTTTTCAATCTGAACACACAGTGAAGAGGGTCAGTACGCTATTGTTAGGAGACCAGTTGGAGTGACGTCATCTGTTGCTCACCAGTCATGCAGCTGTGCACACTGAACTATATTGTCTTTTTTTTTTTTTGGCAGAAACAGAAACAAGATCAGTTAGGCTGCAGAAGGAGTCCTCTGTGTTTCTTTTTAAAGGCTTATTTTTTGTTTTATGGATATGAGTGTTCTGCCTGCCTGCATGTGTGTGTATCACATTGGATGTATGCAGGGTCTGTGGGGACTAAAGGAGTGCATTGGATCCTCTTGGATCTGGGATTACAAATGGCTGGGGCAGCCGAGTGGGTTTCAGGAATGCACTGGGTCCTCTGCAAGAGCAGTAATCAGCCTAACCACTGAGCCATTTCTCCAGCCCCATTCTGTGTTTAATGAAAGGTTCTATATAAAATTAGAGGTGTTCCTTGTCTTATTCTTCACTTACGGATTTTATTTATTTTCTGGTCCATATTCAACTATATTTTTCTGCAACTGTCAACTCAGGCATTTAACTCCTAAGGTTGGATGCAGATCTTTTGATGTATGGAGCCAACTCCTACCCCTTCTCTAAACCCGGCTTGTTGAAGTCATTCATGATTACCACTTCTTTCTTGATCACCAAGTCTGGCAGTTGTACTACGGTAGCACTCTTCTCTCTAGATATGTGTGACACTGCCTGTGGTCAAGCATTCACTTTTCCTGATAGGGACCCTCAAAATATCTTCCGCACACTGTTCTTCCTGTTCCCATTACACAGCCCGAGTCATCTATGGGAAGCCCTTCTGTGAAGGTAAGATCTTACCAGAGAAACACGCCATGGCTCTAGCGAATCTATCAGGGGACTTCTGTTTCTACTGATCACTTCAAAAGGCAGAGCCGTGATAAATGTGTGCTAAGTCATGATGATACCAGTTATTACCAGTGCTTCTTGGCTCTGAAGAAGAGTGCTGGCTTCCACGTTCTCCTCCTCCTTAGGAGGCGTCAGACCTGGTGGTTGTCTTTCCACGCTGCTCTTGGTACCTTTCTTCATACGCACAGTTTCTAAGCAACGTTTGTGTGTGTACATTTTAAACACATTTTAAACCTTATGTAAACATTAAACTACATATATTCTTGGGCAATTTTCTAAAATCTGAGCTCTGATGTAGTTCTTCATCTAGTTCCAGTTAATTTTGTTTCATTGATTTATAGGATTTTATTGCTTGAGTGTACCATAGAGTATTTACCTTCTCTCCTTGATCTTGATCCATTTTTCGTTTCTCTTTTCTCTGTTTTTATCCCGCCCCCCCCAATTCCCTCAAAAATTTGACCCTCTGTGACCTTTCAGATCAAGGTCCCTTACTTCTGACTCAATACCGAGTATAATGTGTATTATTAAACTTTATAGTTGTTGTTAATTTTCATAGTCAATGATTTTTGATGCACTTATTTTCCAGAAAAATGAATGTGTTAGCTGGCCACAGTGGCTAGCTTATAGTCGAGAGATGCAGCCTTTCTTGCTTGGCTGACATGGGCTCACTCAGCTTTATCAAGCAAGGAACCTTATAGGATTTCTTTTCTCTTTTCTAGCTGCTGAAATAAAGCACTTTTCTTGCCCCATGCTGTCTCCTCCACTTATTGCTTAGCCAGGGGATTTCCAAGTCAGCAGTATGGCTGTGTTTCAGAAGATCAGCTTAAAGAAAACAGACTCCAGTCTGGCACGATCCCCACTTCCTAGAGTATGCCAACCCCACCATCGGCCTTACAGTCCAACTTAGGTCTGCAGCAGTCATGGGAGGGAGCGGGCAATCAAATGTCTTATGCCCAGTCTGGAGACTCTGGAGGCCAGTGATTAGCCTGCGAACATACATGCCTGAGAGGTGTGCAGGCCGCGTTGACGCTGGAGTTACCAGGGTGTTTTGAGAAGCACTTTGCAGACTGTATCAGCTGCATTTACACTGCTGTTATGGAGAATAAACTGATTAAAACCAACTTAAGGAAGAAAGGGGTTATTTTGGCTTATGGTTCTTGAGGGGTAGAGTCTATCATGGTAGAGAGATAAGGCACAATAGCCAAAGACAGCATGTAAACCTTTATAATATATATTTTACTTTTAAAAACAGGTAAAATTGACTCCCCAATGTTTTTATAGGAGTTAGTCTTCTTCCCCCACTGCTCCCAGCCATTGCAGACCATAGAGTCAGACTCTATGCACTGACTGCATTGTTCTGTGGGTTTAACCCCGTGCTGCTATACATAGAAAGCTTTATATATTTTGCTGCTTCTAATTTAGAATATGAAAATAGTGTGTTGTAAATGATAGGCATTTGCTTCTCATAATTCCACAGCTTGTTTTCCTTACCTAAAACTACTGCAAAGTAAGTTTTTAAAAACTCATCGTATTAGTTAATATGTGTTTCTATAACAAAATACCAACTACTGGATAACGTGTGTGTCATAATAGCCCATGTCTCACAGGGTTGACATTACAGCATCTGAAGTCAGGGTCTCTGGGAAGCACTCTTTGCTTTTGAGACAGCACCTTTGTTGCTGTGTTCGCACATGGCATGGGAGAAAGGCAGAGAGGGCTACACACTTCATGAAGCTCTGTGCATGAGAGAATCCTTTATAACCTCCTCACTTCTCCTTCACAGTATTACAACGGGGATTACGTTTCTCTATGAATTCAGGTAGATATAATGTCCAGACCACAGCACGCATTAACTGAGTAACAGGTGTCCACAGAGCACTGCTAGGCCCCAGTTCTGAGAACTACGAGATGAGCAAGACTGAAGAAAACCACTGTCTTCAGGGAACTCACCTTCTAGATAGGTGGTTTTGATGGGATACAAATAAAGATCTCCAGAGAAGGCCAGTAGAGGGAGAAATGAATCACTCGCCCATGAGGCTGAAGTAGCTGTTTGTCTATATTTTCAGTGATTCAGGTTCAAAGAGAGCATGGAGGAGGTCTCAGGAACCGATGCTTTGATGGTTTGGGGTTTTGGTGAGGAACCATTGGCTTAAAGTGTTTCCTAGGAAAATAAAACGTGCCTCTAGATTTTGGAGAGTACACAACAGTGCCTTATCTGTGTGATGTCGTAAGCATGTTTTCTCAAATTCCTTGCCTGAAATAATTAGTTAGAATTGGGAGGATACAATCGACTCCTCCTCAGATTTGTTTGGCACTTCCACTGGATCCTAAATGTGATGGGGTAGAGCCTAGATATGACCAGGATCATTTTAAACACTTTGAATTCCTGTGTGACTTCCAGAAACATTTTTATTCTTCACTATAAACATAGTTGTTCATTTTATAACTTAAGTTCGGAAATTAACTAGGCTGATTTAGGAGCCTGGCATACTCTGGAAAGAAACTGTTTCTGCCTTGTCATAGACTTCTAATGAGATAGTGGGGCATCACTGTGAAGGGACCTTTGTTTACTCCGGTAACAAGGTGTTGGTCACAAAATCCCAAACTCAGTGTCCTCCCTGAAGTGTCAGAGAGCTTCTAAACAGAACTGAACCGAACTTCAGGACACTCTGTTCTTCCCTCAGAGTGGTGACCTAGTCCATTTCCAACTTGGATTTGGGAGCTGGGAGATCAGTTTAAAGATGTTTACTCTAAGTTCCCTGTTTGATTTGAAGTATCATGAATTTCCAGAATACAGCCTGTCTTCTGAGTACCAAATTAGCCTTGCAAGCTCCTTATATGTCCATGTAATGTTAGTGTGGTATCTAAAAATAGTGGAGCTGGATGGGTGGGATAGCTGCTCAGGCAAAAATAAATCAAAACTCTTGTTTTATTTATTTATTTATTTTTTAACTTTAAGCCATAGTTTCTATATCTAGATGTTGTGGGAAAATGAACTGAAGTTCAAATCTTGCTAATGAGGTTACTTTCTTTAAATCCTTAACACACTGCCTACCCATCATGAGTCTCAAATCAATAATACTTTGCTAGTTTTTATAGTGAATCATACTGGAGATCGAGTAATGGTTCCCAAGAATGAATATGGCTGTAAGCATCCTTTAATGAGATCTCACTGTTAATAATGAATATTGAGGAACCTGACTGAGTTAACTTTGTGTCACAGGATTTATGGTAAACCTGATAATCAGGTGAAAGTTCCCATCTCATCCCTTTGTTTGGCATCACAGTGTGGATGTCTTTTCCATTGTGATTAGAGACATTTTATAGGAGTTCAAAGAAGAGAGAGGTCTGAGCATTGAAACTGGGAACTTGTCAGTGTAGTCAAGACCCAGTGCCCTGGTTCTTCCGCTCACCCTGCAGATGCCTACAGAGCATACTTGGGAATCCTGGTGGGTGGGGTGTGGCTGGATCAAGATAGTTTATCCCTTAGGGGAACATCATGTCCCTCTGTGTGCTTAAATAAGATCCTCCATAGTGAGCCTTCCTATTTTTGTGTCTTTCAAACCTGTTCCTGTATCTTAAGACATGGTTCAGTCTGCTTTACAAAGCCATTCCTCCTTACCCTTGTAAAAGTGAATTCCTGCCCATATTCCTTCTGGGAGTGACCCCTACCCTCATGGCTATTTCACTGTTTCATGGGGAAAGCATCATCCCGGTAACAGGTGAAGTGTTGGAGGAAGGATTGTATGGGTTCCTGGGTGGAGACTGTGGCATTGGCGTACTTCATTTCCATCTCCACGTTACCTCTTTCTTTGCAAAGAGAGAAAAATTATGTGTGCTTTCTGAGCTCAGTTAACATTTTAATAACACAGGGATAAAAAACTTCTCCCAATAAGGCTTAATTAAAAAAGTCTATTATAAATCTCAAGATTCTCTCTCAATGTACAATGCATAGCAGTGAATTTTAATGTTCTTATTTCTGTGTGTAATATGTATATGTAAAAGATCCATGATTTAAAAAAAAGATTTAGACTGTTTACTTTCAGGCTACAAAGCCACAATTTGACATTTTCTACATGGGTTAATAATAGATTAGCACAAACTGTTTTTATGGAATAAATTGACTTTTGCTTCTATGTGGATTCTCATGAGAATGGTGTTGGCATGAGAAACATCATGAAATTCTACCTTCAATAACTTTGTTTTCAACCTCTCTAGGTAGCATCTCAGCCCAAAACTTGTGTCGTGAAATCCAAAACTTTGACCCAGATAATGTGATAGGATCTTCCTGTGATTTGGGGCCATATTCTACTTAGATGACCTCGGGAATTCCAGCTCTCCTGAGCACTTGGTACTCCACGCAGGCCTCTTGCTTGCTTGGGATAGGTTACCATGCCATCTCTGCCTCAAGACGGGGGTAAGTGGTCTGGCCAAAACATTCTAGAGTGTGTTTAGAAAATATGATATTCAAGCTTTGGAAGTGCCACCGTTCTAGCTTTAACTTGCTGGAGGCAACATGTGTGTTTCTGGTCACAAATTTGTATTTTAGTGACACCTGTTTAAAGTTTCCTGGGAATTGCACACGAGCGGGTTCTCCGTGGACAAAGAGCTGTGGAGTGAAACGATGGGGGTCGAGAGAAAAAGAACACACAGAGACATTAGTGCATGGCTGTACAAAATCTCTCTTTACTTGGGGGATAAGACTGACAATATATGCGCTGTGGGCGTGACCCTCCCTCCCAGGGTTGCAGAGTCTTTTCAGCGCTTCTCAGCAGGCTGTGGGTGCCACTGTTCCTCGAGGAAGTTGACTCCATAGGGTCTGTTGCTCTGCGGGAGGCTGAGGTGTGACAAAAGGCTTGTTCCTGGAGCTCTGCCAGCTCCGCCAGGTGGGGGGAGGTGTGGCTGGAATTCCTCAGCTCAGAATGGGTGAAGAATGCAGGCAGCTGAATAATGGCTATAAGGCTATACGGCACTTCAATATGACTCTCTACACCTGTTCATTTTCCATTTCTTTTTAAAGTTATTCAGGGATCATCTCCCCTGGATCTGAATACAGACTTACCTTATCAATGCACAATGAAGAGGAAAGTCAGGAAAAAGAAGAAGAAGGGAATTATTACAGCGAATGTTGCTGGGACAAAGTTTGAAATTGGTGAGTTTCTTCAGGATCACTTTTCTTCTCCTTTTTTTTAAAAATTGGACATTTTATTTATTTACATTTCAAACGTTATCTCCTTTCCAGTTTTCCTCTCTGCAAACCCCCTATCCCATCCCCCTTACCCTGCTTCTATGAGGGTGCTTCCCTACCCACCCACCCACCGACTCCTACCCCACCGACCTAGCATTCCTCTTCATTGGGGCATTGAGCCTTCACAGGGCCAAAGGCCTCCCTTCCCATTGATGCCAGATAAGGCCCCTTCAGCTCTTTCAGTCCTTCCCCTAGCTCCTCCATTGGGGTTCCTGTGTTCATTCCGATGGTTGGCTGCGAGTATCCTCTTCTGTATTGGTCAAGATCTGGCAGAGCCTCTCAGGAGACAGCTGTATCAGGCTCCTGTCAGCAAGCACTTCTTGGCATCAGCAATAGTGTCTGGGTTTGGTGTCTGCATGTGGGATGGATCCCCAGGTGGGACAGTCTCTGGATGGCCTTTCCTTCAGTCTCTATTCTACTCTTTGTCCCTGTATTTCCTTTAGACAGGATAAATTCTGGGTTAAAATTTTGGAGATGGGTGGGTGGCCCCATCCCTCAACTGGGGGACCATGCCTAACCTCTGGATATGATCTCAACAGGTTCTCCCTCTCCTTTGTGGAATATTTCAGCTAATGTCATCCCCGTGGGGGCCTGGGAGACTCTCACTTTCCAGGAATCATTGGGACTTTCTGGTTGCTACCTCCAGTTGCCCATTCCCCCATTGCTACACACCTCTGTTCAATTTCCTGACCTTCTGTACATCTCGTCCATCTCCTCCCATACCTGATTCTGCCCCTCTTTTTCCCATCCCCCTCTTCCCTTCCTTCCAAGTCCCTCCTACCCTCTACTTCCCTTGATTATATTGTTCCCCCTTCTAAGTAAGACTGAAACATCCACGTTTTGGTCTTCCTTCCTCTTGAGCTTCATGTGGTCTGTGAGTTGTATCGTGGGTATTCCACGCTTTTTGTTTAATATCTATCCACTTATCAGTGAGCACATACAATATGTGTTCTTTTATGACTGAGTTACCTTACATAGGATATTTTATAGATCCATCCATTTGCCTGCAAATTTCATGAAGTTAATTGTTTTTAATAGCTGAGTAGTACTCCACTGTATAAATGTACCACATTTTCTGTATCTATTCCTCTGTTGAGGACATCTGGGTTCTTTCCAGCTTCTGGCTATTATAAGTGAGGCTGCTATGAACATAGAGGAGCCAATGTCCTTGTTATATGTTGGAGCATCTTTTGGGTATATGGCCAGGAGTGGTATAGCTGGGTCCTCTGGCAATACTATGTCCGATTTTCTAAGGAACTGCCCAATTGATTTCCAGAGTGGTTGTACCAGCTTGCAATCCTACCAGCAATGGAGGAGTGTTCCTCATTCTCCACATCCTCGCCAGCATCTGCTGTCACCTGAGTTTTTGATCTTAGCCATTCTGATTGGTGTGAGGTGGAATTTCAGGGTTGTTTTGGTTGCATTTCCCTGATGATTAAGGATGTTTAATATTTCTTTAGGTGCTTCTTGGCTATTTCAGTTTCCTCAGTTGAAAATTCTCTTTTAGCTCTGTTCTCCATTTTTTTGATAGGGCTATTTGGTTCTCTGGAGTCTCCAGTCTGTTAGTTTATATCTTTTTATTGGGGAATTGAGTCCATTGATGTTAAGAGATATTGTGATTGTTGCTTTCTATTATTTTTGTTGTTAGAGGTAGAATTATGTTTGTGTGGCTATTTCCTTTAGGATTTGTTGAAAGAGGATTACTTTCTTGCTTTTTCTAGGGTGTAGTTTTCTTCCTTGTGTTGGGGTTTTCCATCTATCATCCTTTGTAAAGCTGGATTTGTAGAGAGATATTGTATAAATTTGGTTTTGTCATAGAATATCTTGGTTTCTCCATCTATAGTAATTGAGAGTTTTGCTGGGTATAGTAGCCTGGGCGGCCATTTGTGTTCTCTGACAGTCTGTATGACATCTGCCCAGGAGATTCTAGCTTTCATAGTCTCTGGTGAGAAGTCTGGTGTGATTCTGATAGGCCTGCCTTTATAGGTTACTTGACATTTTTCCCTTACTGCTTTTAATATTCTTTCTTTGTTTTTATTCATTTAGTGTTTTGATTATTATGTGACGGGAGGAATTTCTTTTCTGTTCAAATCTATTTGGAGTTCTGTAGGTTTCTTGTATGTTTATGGGCATCTCTTTCTTTAGGTTAGGGAAGTTTTATTCTATAATTTTGTTGAAGATATTTACTGGCCCTTTAAGTTCAGAATCTTCACTCTCTTCTATACTTACTATCCTTAGGTTTGGTCTTCTCATTGTGTCCTGGATTTCCTGGATGTTTTGGCTCAGGAGTTTTTTGCGTTTTGCATTGACTGTTGTGTCAATGTTTTCTATGGTATCTTCAGCACCTGAGAGTCTCTTGTATTCTGTTGTTGATGCTTGCATCTATGATCAATGACTCCTGATCTCTTTCCTAGGTTTTTTTTATCTCCAGGGTTGTCTCTCTTTGTGATTTCTTTATTGTTTCTATTTCCATTTTTAGATCCTGGATGGTTTTGCTTAATTCCTTCACCTGTTTGGTTGTGTTTTACTGTAATCTTTAAGGAATTTTTGTGTTTCCTATTTAAGAGTTTCTACCTGTTTACCTGTGCTCTCCTGTATTTCTTTAAGGAAGTTATGTATGTCCTTCGTAAAGTCCTCTATCAGCATCATGAGATGTGATTTTAATTCAAATCTTGCTTTTCTGGTGTGTTGAGGTATCCAGGGCTTGTTGTGGTGGGAGAACTGGGTTCTGATGATGCCAAGGAGCCTTGGTTTTTGTTGCTTTTGTTCTTGCACTTGCCTCTCACCATCTGGTTATCTGTGGTGTTAGTTGGTCTTGCAGTCTCTGACTGTGGCTTGTCCCTCCTGTAAGCCTGTGTGTCAGCACTCTTGGGAGACCAGTCCTCTCATAGATGAATTTGGGTATGGAGAGCTGTGGCATAGGGTCAACTCCAGGGCGCAAATGGAAACCGGAAGGATCCTGTCCCCTGCTGTTCCTTAGTTCCTGTGTCCATCCAGATGGCTCTGGAGGGGGATCCCTCTTGGGTCAGGAATTTGAGCAGAAGTTGTGGTCTTACCTGTGCTCTCAGGTGTGTCAGCACTCCTGAGAGGCCAGCTCTCTCTTCGTGGGATTTAGGTATCTGCACTTTTCATAATTGCTGGAAAAACTGTCTTGGCATTAAAAACAGTGTAGAGTTCTCGAGAGACAACTCTTTTTACGTAATGGATTTTTAATTTACTTCTATAAAATTTCTGACAGGTTATAAGAATTCTTTTCCCGTGCAGTGGAGGATGATCTGCTTTTGAAAGGTGCTAATAGATTTCTAAATTTTCAGTTCAAACAAAGAAATGCATTCAATTACCTGGCTTTCTCTTTGGAGAAAAGCTGCAGGTCTGGTTCACAACACTGGATTTTTCTGTAATGTTTAAAAGTACTGTCTATCTTGAGCTCTGAAGTGCATCATAAAAAGATTTAGATATGTTTGATCATATAAAGATTTGTGAATATAGACTATTCTTATGTAATTTGAAAGCATCTGGCCTGACTGGTGTGTGGATATACGAAGGCCCTAGACTTAAGTAGCCAGCTGAGCTGCCCCCATCACTGCCCGAACTTCTCCTTCTCTTATCATTGGGGATTACCAGTTATGCGAAACTCAGATGTGTTTGTGCGTCTCATCTGTAGGTTTCTGTCCCTGTTGCTCTCGTCTGCTGTGAGCTTGGTAGAGGAGGAATCTTGCAGACTCCATTGCTACTGCTTTCATGCTTTGTGAGTGTCCAAATGGCACACAAACAGCAGAACCCTGAGGAGACCATCATAGCATGAGAGTCTTGTGTGTGTACTTGATGAAACAAGATATTAACATAACTTCAAACTTCATTCTGCTGCTCTTAGAAAGCAGCTCTCTGACCTCATTTAAATTTCCATGGTTGTGAAGAGACATTTAATTGGAACTGGCTTACAGTTTCAGAGATTCAGTCCATTATCATCATGGTTGGAAGCATGGCAGCCTGCAGGAAGACATGGTGCCGGAGGAGCCAAGAATTCTACATCTTGATCCAAAGGCAGGCAGATGGAGTCTCCTTCTGGAGGCAGCCAGGAGGAGGGTCTCTTCTACACTGGGAGGAGCCTGAGCATAGGAGTCTCAAGGCCCACCCCCACAGTGATGTACTTCCTCTAAGAAGGCTATACTTCTTCCAGTAAGGCCACACCTCCTAATAGTGCAACTTCCTATGAGCCAAGCATGTTCAAACCACCACAGATGCTCTCAGGGCTTCTTTGGGTATCCCTATATTCCAGGCTTCACTGCATATAAAGTCAGTTCTTTTTCTAACAAATAGCCAAGAGCCCCTATGATTTGAGGTCAGCTGTGCCTGATTATCAGTTTTATACCTGATCTAAGGCAGCCATACAATTCACATCACTTCTCAAGTATTAGTGGATCATGGTATAATAAAAACATTAAATAATGGAACTTGGAAGCATTGGCATGTAGATAACACTTTTCTTTTAGGACTCAGAATTCACTGGAACTCAAAGGTTACCCCAACTGTATGACTCATCTTAATTTTAAATTCAAAATTTGTTGAAAAAAAATTCCAATATACTAACTGTAACATCTAGGCTAAAGAGGAGCACATGTGTTTTGTGCTCAAAAGGACATCCCAAGACCAATCTTTTTTTCAGTGGGATCTCAGGGTTTGGAGCAGTAGAGAGCCAGTCTACAAGTCCTCAATGAATTTGGTTTAAGTGCTTCGTACTCCTACAAAACAGAGTTGACTAGAAGGGTGAAAGGCTCAGGGCAGATCTGATGGTCAAGGGTATTTTTCCCTTTCCAATTTTATACCTAGTCTGAGGTCTTTGGAGATCCCTGAGGGTGAATGTCCCTGTGTAGTTATATCAGCTGTCTGTGTGTTTGTTCTGTACCAAAGTCACTCTCTAAACCATCTGCAAGTGCTGTGTTTTGGGAAATTGCACAGGACTATGACTAAGGCTTTTTGGTGCAACCTAATTCAGTTCCCAGCTTCTTCTGTGGAGAATAATTTGGTCCTAGATAAAAGTGCTGTCACTGGTAATGAACTTATGCTGTAAGGAATGGGGGCAGTCTATACCTGGAACACTGTGGATACATATATCCATATATATATATATATATATATATGTACGTGCGTTTCCACTACGAATGTCTTTAAGGTGTTCTGGCTCATGTTTGATTTAATCATTTCCTTTCAGTTCGTTTAGTAATAGATGAGATGGGATTTATGAAAACTCCTGATGAAGATGAGACAAGCAATCTTATCTGGTGTGATGCCGCTGTTCAGCAGGAGAAGATTACAGACCTGCAGAACTACCAGGTGGGAGTTGGCAGTCAGCGTCAGGGGGAAAGTCACACCACTTCCATCATGGTTTTCTTTATTTGGCTTCTTAATCTGTCCACATATTAGCTTTCGGTTCTGAGTTCCCTGTACTAGCCTTGCTAGGCAGCTGTGCTGACTCTTCATTTTGCCCGCGTCATTTCCAAACTCAGCCTTTACCTTTTTTATTTAAAGATGTATCAATAGGGACAAACTCTAAGATGATGCTTTGAGTTATGTGCACCTTAAAATGAGTGACAGGGAATAGATTGTGTCTTGGTGGACACAGACCTTATAGCATCAACTCCATGTGGTCTGACTTTTGCATCTTTAGTGCAGCACAAACGTGCTTAGACGAAATGGAAAACAAATAGAAAAACCTACAAGGGATCCAAAGCAATTGCGTTGCTACTTTCCCTCCCTCCCTTCTTTCCCCTTCCTCCCTCCCTCCTGCTCCCTTTCTCTCTCCTCCTCCCTCCATCTCTCTATCCTTCCCTCCCCCTCTCTTTCCCTCTCCTTCCTTCCCTCCCCTCCTTTCCTCTCCCTTCCTCTCTTCCCCTCCTTCCCTCTCTCCTCCCCTCATCCTCCCTCCCTCTCTCCTTCCTTCTCCCTCCCTCCCTCTCTCTTTTTCTCTCCCCTCCCTCCCTCTCTCCTTCCTTCCTTTCCTCTTTTCCTTCCTCTCTCCCCCTCCCTTCCTCTCTCCTCTTTCCCTTTCTCCCTCCTTCTCTCCTTTCTTCCCTCCCCTCCCTCTCTCCTTTCTTCCTTCCCCTTTCTCTCTCCTTCCTCTCCCCTCCTCCCTCCCTCTCTTTCTCTCTCCTTCTCCCTCCCTCCTCCTTCCCTCCTCCCTCTTTCTCCCTTTCCTTCCTCTCCCCTCCTCCCTCCCTCTCTCCTTCCTTCCCTACCCTCCCTCCCTCTCCCTTCTCTTCTCCTCCCTCTTTCCTTCCCTCCCCCTTCTTCCCTCCCTCTCTCCTTCCTTCCCTCTCTCTCCCTCTCTCTTCCTTCCTCTCTCCCCCTCCTTCCTCTCTCTTTTTTCCCTTTCTCCCTCCTTTTCTCCTTCCTCTCCCCTCCTCCCTCCCTCTCTCCTTCCTCTCCCCTCCTCCCTCCCTCTCTCCTTCCTCTCCCCTCCTCCCTCCCTATTTCCTTCCATCCCTCCGCTCTCTTCCTCCTCCTTCCCTCCCCTTCCCTTTCTCCCTCTCTCCTCTTCCTCTCTCATCTTTCTCTCCCCTCATCCATTTCACTGCTTAGATTCTAAGAATACATAGTAGAACAGATGGAGTAAATATTTTAAGTCCCATATTATCAATGCCTGTATTTATGTCTATATTCCAAAAGCAGTTTGGATGTTGAATTGTCACCTACCCAACACAGAACATTAGAACTTTATTACCTTTGTAAGGTCTTTTCCAGATTTGTTTAAAATTTTACAGTTTTATTCACTGATTATCATAATTTTTAATTTCATAAGTCATTGGCTGCTTAATTTTAAATCCTTTATATTAATAATTTCCAATTTATTAGAACATAAATCTCAGATATTTTAAACTGTGCATTACAGTATACAAGTATATTCATTGATTCATTAACTGTTAATATTTGCCTTCTTATTTTTCAGAGAATCAACCATTTTCCAGGAATGGGGGAGATCTGTAGGAAGGATTTCTTAGCAAGAAATATGACGAAGTAATCTTCATTTTCTTATAATAGAGAAGACCTGAGCAAGATTTATACTGTGGCTATGGTGGTACTCTGTTGTGTGAGGTTTTATTCAGTTGAATGCTCATCAGATGGGAGAGACACTCAGAGCTAGAGTGGTCTTGATGGTTCTCTGGTTCTAGCCTTTAACTTTGCATGGGAGGTCACCAAGGCCCAGAGAGGTGACTTCCTGCAGAGTCACAGGACAGCTCCTAGTGGGGCTGGCCCCCAGCTGGTTTCCAAATCTCAGGATCCCTTTTTATTAGAACTTGATGGCTCCTTAGAGACGATCAATACATGTTCAGCTTCTGGTTAAACCTTATGGGGAGCCATTTGTTGCATTATAAGCTGTGTGTTTAGTGGCTGGTAAACATCGCACTTTCCAAGTACTATCCTAGATGTACGCATGCATGCTCCTAGACACATATGCCCATGCTCAGTCAAGACTACACATTCATCTCCGAGGTCAGGAACTAGACTAATCATCATTCGTGTGAAAAACATGGTAGCAGGTGCTCAAATGTTTTATTGGGAAAGATCATATAGAATTTTTATGCAGGTTAGATTTCTGTTGGTTAGATTTAGTTTGGCTTTTCTTTTTTTTTTGGCTTGAGAATGTCGAATGACAAACAATATTTTTGAAAGAAAGGAGTATTTACTAGAAAAAAATCATAGAACCATGCATATAATTAAAGATTAAATATTGATATTATTCATGTGTATGTTTTAATTGTACAATTATTTATGTAATTTTACATCTAGCTTATACATCAAAACTAATAATTTTTAAGTAGGTGAGATACGTAAGATATGTAGTCACGTATGTAAAAGAAAGGTACCACATTGATTGTGTTAAAGATTATTGATCTAATAAAATTCTTAACTCAGTCTAATTTCAGGTCATTGTTAAATATAATAAATGATTGTAAAAGCTCTAAAGCAAAAACTACATCATTAACACAAATTTTATTTTTTTAAAAAATCAAAATACCATATTAGTGAATATTGTCCCTGCAAGATTAACAAACACTAAGCAAATGCGGTTGGAAATTGTATTATTTCCTGTCTCATAGTGGTAATGTACAGGAAAGAGTTAGAGGAAAGGCGAAAGGAAGTGGGAAGGGTGGGGTAGGGGAGGGGAAGGGAGGGAACAGGTGCGCTGTCATGTGTACATCCTGTGTCTGCAGGTATATGCTCCTGCAGGCCAGAGGGGAAGCTGTGTATCCGCCTCTGTCACTCTCTGCAGATAGTGTTTCTCACTGAACCTGGAGCCGGGCTGTGGGTAGTCCCAGTGATCCTCCTGCCTCTACTTCCCTGTAGTACTGGGGCTCTAAGTGCATATGTGGCTGCACCTCAGTATTTACTTAAGTTCTGGGATTTTGAAGCATGTTCACATGCTTGCTCAGTGAACACTCTTACCCACTGACCCCAGCACCACATCACTTAAACACATGTGCGTGTGTGCATGTGCGTGTGCGTGCACGCGCACACACACACACACACATCACACACACCACAGACATACACCCCACAATACCATATACATATACACATATATCACACATACACCACACAAACATACTCTATAATACCACACCCACCACACATACAAACACCACACACACAACACACAATCATATCACACATACCACACACACACACACACACACACACACATCATACACACACACACATCACACACACCACAGACATACACCCCACAATACTATATACATATACACATATATCACACATACACCACACAAACATACTCTATAATACCACACACACCACAAATACAAACACCACACACACAACACACAATCATATCACACATACCACACACACACACATCACACATGCACACACACACATGCACACATCATACACATACATACACATCACACACACCACAGACATACACCCCACAATACCATATACGTATACACATATATCACACATACACCACACAAACATACTCTATAATACCACACACACCACACATACAAACACCACACACACAACACACAATCATATCACACATACCACACACACACATCACACACACACACACATCACACACACACACACACACACACACACACACACACACACACACACACACACCGGGAACATCTTTGGCATAGTACTTGGCATGTGTTAACTATGTAAATGCCTAGCGGTTTCACCCACTGGTGATCTTCTTCTGCACATTCTCCTCTCAGATCTTAGCCTCTGCTTTTGTGCTGTCTGTCTTCTGTGGCTGTATTTTAATTTGAGTAACTTTATTTGCATACTATACTCTTGATCACTACATATTTAGAAGACAAAAAAGTCTCTTTTGAAAATATTTTCTTAAAGGCTGGAAAAATGCCATTAGGATTACTGGGTGCTTTCCCAGAGGGATGCAGGTTTGAGTCCCAGCACCCACATGGCATCTCACAACTGTCTGTAACTCCAGTTCCAGGGGATCTGATGCACCCTTCTGGCGTATTCAGACACCATGCATGAACAAAATTTGCATATATATTTAGTAAAGTTTAAAAAGAAAACATTATCTTTAATATTTAAAAATCATTATTTTCATTTTTATTGGTAATTGATCAATAAGTATAAAATGCTTCACATTTTGGATAAATCAAAAAGAAAACATTTTTTTCAGGCCTACCTACTCATACAAATTTGTAATCCTAGCTACTTTGGAAGATGAGACAGGAGAATTGCGAGTTCAAGGCCTGCCTGGGCAACTAGTGAGCCTCGTTTTAAAATTTAAACTACAAAGAAGGCAGTGGGTATGCTCAGTGGTGGAAAACTTGCACATGGGAGGCCTTATGGTCAAGCTCCAGTACCTCCACTTCCTCCCAAAACAAATGTCTTACACTTAGCAGTGCCATCAGATTATGGGTCACAATAGGCAACGTAATCCTAGCAAATGCAAGAGAATCAGAGGACATACTATAGACTCAGAGATTCAGGTGGTCATCTCAGAGCAATGACTAAACTCCAAAGCAACGCATAGGCATAGAAAGAAGTCAGGAATCACTGTCTGTGATGATGTAAGGGACTGAAGCACCAGGGATAAAGAGCAGTATAAATGATGTGCTTCTTGAACCCTCCATGAGAGCTAGCCAGTGTTGATACTTGTTTACCTGCCCCTTCGTGCCTTTGGTCTTTGTCATGTGGACATAGCCTGTCTGTAACTCCACTGGAGGAAGAGGTGGGACTACCTCACCTTATTGCACCAGGGCCTAGCACAGCGCATACTCAAATAAGTATCCATTGAATTAGAACGTAAGTCAGTGTGTAACGGGGCAGAACGTCTTGTCTCCTTATGTAGTTGATATCTCATTTGGGTTATTTTCTAGTACATTTTCTTCACAACAAGTAAAGCAACAAATGAAAGGAAAAAATAGAAATCCAAGTCTTCATAGTATAACTGTTACAGAAATAAGATTTATTTAGTTTGAATAGAATTTATGTTTCCTCTTGCCTCCTACTTACAGAATGATCAAGTCTCGGCCTCTGGATTATACGTTTGTTCCGCGAACGTGGATTTTCCCTTCTGAATATACTCAATTCCAAAACTATGTGAAAGAATTGAAGAAAAAACGGAAGCAGAAAACTTTTATAATAAAACCAGCTAACGGTGCAATGGGTCATGGGTAGGTTAATTTTTTTCCCCTGGAAAATATAAACATTGCAAAATGAGAGAAGATGTGTACACAATTACTTATGCTTGAATACCATACTAGAAAAGCAACACATTTCTAACTATCATGTTTTTATGACTACATCTTCTCAAAGACTTTAGTAATCCAATTAAAAAATAATCAAGACTTGTGAGACTCTAAAGAAATAATAACATACAGGGGAAAGTTTATTTCCTTACTTATTCCCAAACTGATGCATGCTTATAGTAATTTCAATAGTATTGGATAATGAAGTAAATTGCTATACTACAGCTAAATTAGTTTGGAGAGCAAAGTAGAAGGAATTGTCTTGTCATAATGAGAACGCTTGAGGCGAAATGTCTTGCTTTATAAATAAGTGTTTTCCTTTGGTAGCCATGGTAACTGGGTGGAGGCTGCACAGGATACATTTTAAGCTAACACACCAAAGAACTAGACAGTTTATTCAGGAATAGAAAGTACAACATAACATTCTTTGCTTATGTTTAGTTTTCTGTAGTGCACTTTTTAAGAGAAGGTTGGCTTTTTTTTTCAAAATCCATGTGATTTATTTGAACTTTTTTAAAATTTAAAATGCCATAGTGCAAGAGATCCTTGGAAATGCTAGCTTTTTTTTTTAAAGAAAACATTTAACTTGTGAGCACGACGCACTGATTCAATTGTATGTTATGTTTAAGCTTGATCATGTACACACTAAGACGTGTGTTAGTAAGTGGGGATTTTGTGCCAGTTGATGAATAGTAGAATGTTAGCTTCCTGTTACCCACTAGTTAGAATAGTGGTGAGGATAGGTCCATGGCTCTCAATTATTGTGTTTAATAAGTACTTACGAATATTAGTAAAATATATTTGATAGCAATGTAGAGACAATGGGAAACATAGAAAGGGCATTCTCTCTAGAGTGGGATTATTTGATATATCATTACAGTGAATGGCACAGGAGGTTTCCATTACCTGTTGACAAGATCCACTTCCTCACTGCTCTGTCTAGTGTCCTGTTACTGAAAGTGGGCTCCCGAAGGCTGCAGCTATCATAGCAGAGCCATTTACCTACCATAGTGGAGCCATTTAACTACCATAGTGTCGCCATTTAACTAGCATAGTGCAACCATTTAACTACCAGAGCTGAGCCATTGCCCCCTTCATTTTGACCATTTGTTGCTTGCTAAATTTTGTAGCTCATCAAGAACTTATTTTTTAAGGTTTATCTTCTTGAAATATTTCCTTATCATATGGTATCACATCTTGTCTTTTGTCTGTCATGGCAATTTTTGTTTTTGCCGTCTACAACTGTAAGCACTTCAGAGTACCATGTTATTTCATTTTCCCATTATTTTTACTCTCAACCTTTTGTGTATCTAGATCTAAAGGGGCTCTTTTCTCTATGACTCTGTAGTTAGACCATTTTTTTAAAGCCCGTATCTCAAGCCCACACTTTTAAAGCCACTCTGCTGCCGTTTGATTTAGTTACTAAAAGAGAATAGTTTTCTTCTGTCACTTTGCTCTTTGTTTTATGCACCCATATTATGCTTGCTGTATTTCATGCTGCTAAATTTTCCCTCGTGACTTTGCACTCCTCTCTGTAAATGTTATTTTATCGCATCCCCTTGAAATCATGCAGTCATTTCTTCTACTATAGATATTTTGTGTTAGGCAGATCAAAGCAAGGTGAGTTCACCTAGAAAGCCCACGGCAGGTCAAAGGAAATACACAGGAATTGGTCCACTTGGCACACTCTAGACCCAGCCTCAGGACTGGGAGCAGGGGCTGAGAGGACCACAGCTCACCTGGGATTGGGTAACAGAACAGAATTAGTTAAAATGTCAAAAGCTTTGTCACGTATAACTTACTACTGTTTCCCTCCCTTCCATTCCCTTCACTCCTACTCCCTCCATGGTAAAATATTCTCTGGATGTTCTGAGCTTTTGTTTAGCTTCTGACACCACCCAACTCACTGCTCTTGTGGAGGGCAGAATTCTGGAATTTTCTGTAATGCTGTTCTCTCCCTGAATAAATGATGACATTTTTTTCCCCTGGCCTCTCAACCTCCATATCAAATTATTTTTTATTTGTTTTCTTTAAACTTAGGATTTCATTGATAAGAAATGGGGATAAAATTCCATCTCAGGATCATTTGATAGTTCAAGAATACATTGAGAAGCCTTTCCTAATGGAAGGGTACAAGTTTGATTTACGGATTTATATTTTGGTTACATCCTGTGATCCATTAAAGATATTTCTCTACCATGATGGGCTTGTGCGAATGGGGACTGAGAAGTACATCCCACCAAATGAGTCCAACTTGGTAAGTGACGACAGAGAACTTAGTTACTGCTCATTTATTCAATGTTTAAATCATCTATTATGTGTAAGGACTGTATGACTTGGCGTTCTGTCTCCTTATGGCTGAATGAATCCTGTGCTTCCCACTGACAGTGATGTGAAAATAAAGTCAGTGCAGTGTGGGAAATATAGTGAGGTGCAGGGATCACAAGGTTCAGCTCCTCCACGAGGAGCTGACGTTTGATGAAACTTCGCGTAAAAGGTATGGTATGAACATGGAAACATGAAGAAAATATGTAGCCAAAATTAGGAGTTAATCAGCATCAAGGCTGTTTCATAGTGGCAGAGGGAGAATCTGCATTGACCACTCTTGACATCAAGGGAAAAATGCTCAATGATCCTGTGAGCATTGAGAGATCAAGTACATGAACCATTTCATAATTATTTTTCCAGTAATATTTCCTTTGTACAGTAATTAGCACTCATAGAATATATAATTTACCTTGAAGATAATAAACTAATTTATTGCTTATACATGCCAAATTGTAAGTTATCATTCATACTTAAAAATGTAGTTAACTTCTAATCTTTTATTTCCAATGTTCTGAGTATAAGAAAGTTCACAATGTTATTGTTTCTTAGCTTTCCAAAGGCCCCGTATCATTCTCTTCTAAAATTTGCATACACTTCGAGTAAGATTGACCATTTCAAAGTTAAATAGTGGCTCATCTTCAAAGTTGTAAAGTAAAAGTTTTACATACCTGGCAAGGAAGAAAAGAGGGAACTATAAGAACATTAGGAAAAGACGTTAGAATGAAGGAATGTCTTATTTATGGTCGTAAGGTTTGCTTCTAACTTTGAGCAACTAATGTTTGAAGTATATTATATTCCCTAGAATTATGATATTTTTGGAGAAACATAAACACAGTGTGTGACTTCATAGCAGCAACAGTCTATTGGAGAGGCAGAAAAATAGGAAGACCCGATAGCAAGTGTCAATGTCCTGAAGTCGAGGGAGCTATGGCAACACAGGGGGGGCCATCTTTCCAGATGAGATAGCCAGGCTCCAGATTCATGGAGAGCACCATACAAAACAGAGGTTCAGGGAAAAGACTCAGAAAAGTCTGTAAGACTTGTCTGGCCATACGTGTTCAGTCTGGCCAAAGTAAAGACCAGAAAAAGGATGTCTGTCCACAGATGAGCACAGAGTCCCAGAAACAAGATCTTTCCAGATGTTGTCTAGGACTTTCTAGGACTTGGGGATTTAGCTCAAGATGATACACTGAATGGATGAATTAAATCTGGGGTCTTAAGAAGCCCATCTAACGTGAAGTGTAAGGAATGAGGAGGGAACAGAGTGTAGGGGGCAACAAAATAGACTTGGAGTATGGGAGACCAGACAAGATTTCAGTCTGGCCATGTGAGATGAGAGATGATTCTGAAATTGGGCATAGAGCTGAGATAGCCTGAAGGTAATGTTATGCTAGAGTGATGGACTGGGTCTGTGGAATGAGGGAAATTAAAAGAAACTGAAGAGTGTTTGGTATGGACGGTTGGGGGATGAACTGTTCTCCAATGGAGTTGGAGTTCAGGAGCTCCTGAAGGCTTTGTGGAAAATTAACATATAGCCTTGACTTTCAACTGGATCTGTTCAAAGAGGATTTGGTTATTCACAGATGGACTATCTGATCTATGTGCTTCATTTGGGGGCATGTCAGTTTGTAGATTATGATTTAAATAATCAGAATGTGTAAGAGTGTGTTGTACACATGTGAGATGATGACATTTCCTGATGGTGTGAGACAGGATAAGGCTTGGGGGGTTCTATTCTGAAATATTAAGCTGTACACACATAGTGAGTTCACTGGGTTAGAGGATCATAGTGAGAGCTGGGGAGAAGACAAATAAATCTCCTTGCCTTATCTTGATAGTTGCTTTTAAACATTTAAGTTCCTGACTTTGGTTCCTTACATATGTAGAGAAAGGTAAGTCTACTTAAATGCCAGTATCCATCACTTATCTCTGATTCCATTACTAAATCCACAGGGGTTGTGTGAAGAAAAAAACTTAAAATATTACGGAAATTGATTATAAATGATATAAAATATAATTTCTGATCTTTAAAATAGTGAATGTACACTTTTTACTAGATTTCGTATTTCTCTGGGAAATTATATTGTACATTTAATTATAGTTATTAATACATTTATGAGCATCATTGCATGCAATTTGGTTTATGACAGAGATCATGATAGAAATTTCAAATGTTGAAATACAGCGTAATTTCTCGTTTTGTTTTTGTTTTGCTTTTTTGAGAGAGCAACTTATGTAGCCTTGGTCTAACTCACTATTTAGCCAGGGATGAACTTGAGCTCTGAATCTCTGTCTCCATCTTCTAAATGCTAGAATTGCAGACACATGTCAACATGCCCACCCTCTGTAGTGACTGGCTCGTCCTTGAAAAGTCTCCTGTGTTCCACCCACGTGAGCCTTTGTGATAACGTGCGCTGTTGGGAATGGCTACACAATTTAACGCCTGGCAGTTTTTCTGGGGTCCCTCCTACACCTTCTTCTGTGATTGTTCCTTAAATATCGCATAATGATTACAAAGAAAGATTTTCAGTAGCAACAGGCACACAGGTTAATAAAATAGTAGCTGGAATGACTGACTGTCTCTGTTTATTTGACTTAAAGATTTTATTTAACATACAGATCTATAATATATATATTATACATATTATAGGATTATATAAATATACATGTATAATATATATATACACTTATAGTATGCCTATATTATATATGTGTATGTGTAGGTACATATATTCAGTGTGATGCAAAATTTCTATTCAAAAGAATCTAGGGGAGTAGGATTAGGAAAAGGGTGGGAAATAAAGATAGATTTTATTAATGTTTATGCTAACCTGATGGGAAACATTACATATTTATTGAGAGTTATGAGAAGTTTTAGGTTTTTGGATTCTTTTCAAGTTTAAAGAAAATGGTGCCAACAAACAGGAGGTGTGGTGTTGCCTCCTGAGTTTGAGGCAAGATTATCATGAGGTTCATCCAATGTGGGCTACACAGTGAGTTTCAGGTTATCCAGTGGATCATATTCCAAAACAAACAAACACCACGATCAGGCTCTATCTAAAACAGCAAAATAACAGGAAAAGTCTAAAACACAAATGCCATAAACAGGGCCAGCTCTGTCTCAAGCTTGCCCTTAAGACATCTGTAGACATCATGTAGACATCTGTAGACAGCATGTAGACATCTGTAGACATCTGTAGACATCATGTAGACAGCATGTAGATAGCATGTAGACACCTGTGGACAGCATGTAGGCTTCTGTAGACAGCATGTAGACATCTGTATACATCAAAATCATGTAGATATCTGTAGATATCATATAGATAGCTGTAGACATTTGTAGACAGCATGTAGATATCTGTAGACACCATGTAGACATCATGTAGACATCGCGTGGACATTTGTAGACATCATATAGACATCATGTAGACATCTGTAAACAGCATGTAGACACAGTGTAGACATATGTAAACAGCATATAGACAGCCTTATCAAATATGCGGTGACTGCCTGGTGATGCCAGGTGCTCTGCCTGCTAGGGGTTCAGGTGCCCTCTCAGTGAGTGTGTGGTGTGGGACAGATGTGTTTGTAGTCCTGTGTCTTAGGTACCCTGCTTCCTTATGCCCTCAGGTTTTAATTGTCTTTTTAAAAAGATGTAGAATGTTTCTTAGAAAATTCCTTCCTCAAATAAATTTGAATAAACAATGTATGTGGGGCAATGAAGGGCTAAAGGAGGAGTTTTACTCAGCAATGTTGAGTTTCACTTTTAATTTCTGCCTGTGATGTCATTTGTTGGTATTTTGATTGTAGATATCATAAATAATTACTAAGTCATTCTGCAGTACTAACATTCATGGTCCTCTTGAGGGAAAAGTGCTATTTTATCTTACTGGAAAATATTTAAGCAACCCAAGTCATCAGTTGGTACAGTTTGGGGGTTTATGTTTCTAATTAGCATATGTTAATTATATATTATAATGGACTTCATTATGACATTTTCATATATGCACTTGATATATTTTGATCATATTTCCCTCAGTGCCCTTTCTTTCTTGCCCTCCTTACACTTTCACACCCTCTCTCTTCTTAACTGCCTTCTTTTATACTTGCATGTCTTTCCTTCCTTTCTTTCTTTCTTTCTTTCTTTCTTTCTTTCTTTCTTTCTTTCTTTCTTTCTTTCTTTCTTTCTTTCTTTCTTTCTTTCTTTCTTTCTGTTTCATTGTGTTCTTTGCAGGGGCATAGGGAAGGACTTTTTTACAGGAGCATAGGCACCTTACTAGTGTCTTTGCCACTGGAAAAAAAATCTCTCTCTCTCCTTCCCTCCCTTTCTTTCTCCCTCCTTCCCTCCCCACCTCTCTCCCCAACAACTACTTACTTCCTGTAGATCCCTCAGTGAGGTGAGTGGGACCTCCATGAGTAGACATTGATTATGCTAATCTTCTGTATGTCTAGTTATAGCTTTTGTGAATTCATGGGCGCAGTCGCCATGTCTATCCAGAATACATTAGTCTACAACATCCTTTCTCCAGCTCTTATCTTCTTCCGTTCCCCCTTTCCTGTGATGTTCACTAAGCTTTGGAAGGGGGAATACAGATATAGCTCGTTGAACACTCAGCTGTCACGTGTGCTTATCACCTAGACCAGTTATGAGTCTCTGCCATTAACAAGCCCACTGCATAAAGAAGCCTCTCTCATCAAAACTAGCAGCACCACTAACCAATGGCCACAAACATCCTTATTTTGAAGGCAATTTGACCAGGTTTTCAGTACCAGACATGGATTTCTTGCTGTGTAATGGACTGTTGAGTCTAAATAAGATGTGGTTGGCTATCCTATTACTACTTCTCGCTATAGCAGCAGAAGGCACATGTCTTCCCGTCATCAATGGAGTGTTGATGATGCTTCTAACCCCACAGCACTCACAACACCTTCAACACTATGCAAACGACCCAGCATGGAGGAAGCTGTCAGCTCAGTTCCAGTTTATTTCCTTTGAGCAGAGCATGCAGTGTCTTCCGCAGTAATGTCTAGTGTTGATGAGGACTCAGTGGCGGTGGCAATTGCCTGTATTGTTTTGGGGGTCACCAGGCCCTCATTGATCAACATTCCGCAGCTCGCCCTCAGTTCTAGGGATTTCTTTGATCAGCCTATGACTTCTAGGAAAAGCTTTTTCCAGTGATGCTGGTCATCTCTGAGGTTAAGAACTTTTAAGTTTTGTCAGGTCTTTGAGGTTCTCTTTCCAGTGACACACATGGTTGCGGCTCTCTTAAGTGATAACACTTTGTTGTTCTTCCTTACAGACCCAGTTATACATGCATCTGACCAACTACTCGGTGAACAAACACAACGAGCGGTTTGAACGCAATGAAACTGAGGACAAAGGCAGCAAGCGTTCAATCAAGTGGTTTACAGAATTCCTACAGGCCAATCAACATGACGTCACTAAGTTCTGGAGTGATATTTCAGTAAGACTATTCTATTCTGTAACTGCAAATGTATTTCACTAGCATTAAATTTAAGTGCCAACAAGCTTTTTTAAAAGAATATATTACTTGAGGTTGAGCAGAAGAGATTTGGTTTTGTTTATTTAAAAAAAAAAGCTGACCTTGTGACACGCTTTGGAAAATAAGAGCCTCATTTCTAGGGAAAGGTATTCTAATGGACAAAAACACATTCAAGGGCATGAAGTTATAAGATCAGGAGAGATGCACAGGATATCACATAGGGCTGTGGTTGGCCCGTTGTTGGTTCCTACTGAAATGTGTGGACCAACCTTCGCGTCTGAAAAGTAAGGTATAATTTGATGAGGGTTGGAGATCATTCAGGCTTGTCTTCAAACTGTTCTCTATGTGTGTCAGGATGTGTGTGTGTGTGTGTGTGTGTGTGTGTGTGTGCGTGCATGTGTCATAGCATGTGTGTGATTAGAGGACATTAGTGAGAGAGTTAATTGTTTCCTTTGAAGACATTTGAGGATTAAACTAGGGTCATCAGGTTTGGTGGCAAGGGCCTTTACCTTTTGAGCTGTCTTGACCTCATTCAGTTTTTAACACAGGAGAATAATATGATTAATATGATCAAATGTAATCTGGAAGATGCCTCTCAAAACATGTGTAGAATGGATTAAGGCAAACATTAAGGACAGGCAGCGAGGACACTTGGGAAGCTCCTATAAGTAGTTGAGGCGAAAGTATAGCTTAAGGTGACATACAGTAAAAGAGGGGCAAGAAGGTAAACACTGGGGTAAAGTGATTTTCTATACTACAGAGGAGGCTCAAGGGTCTCTCTGTTTGCAGGAATATTGGAAAGGAGAAGGCATGTGATATCTGAAATAGAATAGGAAGAAGTTTATGTTAAATAAATGTGGAATTAGTTTTGAGGATGAAATTTTGCTTGTTTATATGTTATCATTTCATTCACCCACCCACCCACCTACCTATCCCAACCATCCATCCATCCACCCACTCATCTCACTCATCCAATTCACCCATCCATCCATCCATCCGTCAACCCAGTCATTCCACTCATCAAATTCATCCATCCATCTATTCATCCATTCACCCATCCATCCATCCATCCATCCATCCATTCCTCCATCCGTCAACCCACTCATTCCACTCATCCAATTCATCCATCCACCTATTCATCCAATTCATCCATCCACCTATTCATCCATTCATCCATCCATCTATCCACCCATCAACCCACTCATTCCACTCATCTAGTTCATCTATCCACCTATCCATCCATTCATCCATCCATCTATCCACCCGTCAACCCACTCATTCCACTCACCCAAGTCATCTATCCATCCACCCATCCACTCATTAATTCAGAACATACTCCAGGCTCTCATCTTCTGGCATTCTTCTTCTTTCCTTCTTTACCATATGAGTTTGGGTCTTTGAGAGAGTTCTCATGAAAACATATAACCTACTGGGCTGCCTTAGTGAGGGATGTAAGACTGAAGGACCAGTCAGAGTGGTCACGATCCCCTTTTTAGACTCTGGTTTTAGTTGTACTTTCCCATGAAACTGAGTTAGATGAAAGTGCTCAAGTTAGACTAGTGGAGGGTATGGAAATTAACTTCTTTTAGATCCTGAGGTGTAATTTTTAGATGTGAGTCTGAAATACTAATGTAAGTCTCATAATCTCTGACACATTTCATGATCTCTAGAAATTGGGATACTTTGTTAGTTAGAATGCATATAATGGTTATGAATAATCAGTTAGATGAGAATACTTTTAAAATATTTCAAATACCTTATTACAACTATTAAACTGCAGTGTATATGCAGTCATTGAACATTGAACTGGTCAATGTCTCTGGGTGACAGCACTGAGATTAATGCCCTTCTCCCCCTTTCCTGTGAAACTGCTTCCACCCAAAGGTAGGATATTTGACATGAGCCATGAGATCGATTCCTGAGAAACAACAGACCAGAGTAGAACAGTAGTTCAGTAGCTAACTGTTAGCGAAGCTTTGCTCTGTGCATTGTGCCAGACTTTGTGTCTGGGCTCTCACCCAGTCCTCTGGTGGTTGATATTTGGGAAAATGAGACAGAGTTGAAGCAGTATGCGTGCACTGCCCAGATCAGAAGCAGAAGAGCCAGGTGTGTACCCTGATGTCTGACCTGGAGAGTCAAGATCCTTATCATCGTTCTGTGTTGCCTGTTCTCCGACAGCAGGAGTTAGGAAGCCAATGGAAGCAGAAGCCAGAAAAGCTTCCCCATAGTCCACGGTGTGTTTCCTCATGGAAAAATTTTGATAGACAGTTCCAAAATACTTGTTTTATTTTATGTGTATGAGTATTTTGCCTGAACATTGCGTGTGTGTGTGTGTGTGTGTGTGTGTGTGTGTGTACTGTATGTGGTTGGTGCCTGTGGGATAAAAGAGGGCATTGGATCCCCTGGAACTGGAGTTAGATGGTTGTGAGCTGCTGTGTGGGTTCTGGGAACTGATAGCTGGAATGTATTCTGTTCTCAGGGAAAACTTTACTGAGTACAAACCAGTGCCATGAATAAAGGCTAATTGGGGAATGCTGCACCCTCCTTCAAATTTTTCTTCCTTGTAACTCTCCTCCATCTGTACAGGACTAGCATATGCCCCCTTTTCTTCTTATTTGTTTATAAATGCTTTTGAGCATCTCCAATGCCAGGCCCTATTATAGACACTGTTTGATAAAAAAAAAAAAAAGAAGTACAAGAATCTTGTTCAAACAGATGGAAGCATCCATTGGTTGCTTGCCGTAGGTATTAGGATGCAATTTCAAGTGTGGCTGCTCCTCAAGTGTGGTTGTGGATGTCCTGTCTGGGATGGCCTGGGAATCTAAGGGAAGATGCTCCAGGAAGATGGGACAGCACAGAGCCTCAGTGGGAAGAAGTGCCACCTACTAGAGAAAATCGGAGAGTGTGGCAGAGAGATGGGCGGGCAAAGAGCAGAGCTGGGGTTGGGGGACGAGGGCAGAGCAGTTTGGGGAGCTGGTGCCAATGAGCGCCACAAAGCCACCAAGGATGCTAGTTTTTCCCTAGGCCATTTTTAAAAATGAAACTACATCCAAATAAAGCATGTCCATGCCTTTCATCACAACCCCAATAGGAGTTGGTGGTAAAGACTCTAATTGTAGCGGAGCCTCACGTCCTGCATGCGTATCGGATGTGCAGACCTGGTCAGCCCCCGGGCAGTGAGAGCGTCTGCTTCGAAGTCCTGGGCTTCGACATCTTGTTGGATAGAAAGCTCAAGCCGTGGCTCCTGGAGGTAAGGTGTTCTCCCAGAAGTGTAAAAAGAAAGCAAGCGATCACAGTCCTTACGCATTTCAAGGTGTGCGTGACACAGGTGTCCCCAACTCACTGGGTGGATTGAGACCTGAATGGAGTATGTGGGAGGGAGGGATGATAATTCTGGGGCCAGAACACGCCAAGGATGAATCGCTAAGATTTTCTAGTGCGTCCCCACTTTAAGGTGGAGTGAGCTGAAGTGTGAGCTTGCTGCCTCTGGCTGTTTATCCAGTGATATGTAGATCTTATATCTCCTCTGGCGGGCACCGCCTCTGGACGCTGTCTTTACTGTCTTCAAGCACTCCATGGAGAGAGAGGTTCCAGTTGACCCACTTTTCAGTACCCAGTACTTAACACTGCAGGGGACATACATTCTCCCTTATGGCCACCTGATATTTCTGAAAACCGAACGTCTTCGGGTTAACCTTCTAGTTATCAATTTTATTATAAAATGTCACTTAACACATGGAACAATGTAAGGACTATAAAAACAACCCCTGCTTATGTCTTGTCCAGTCACACTTATGTTTGTATCACGAGGTACCTTAGGGTCTTTGTCCAGCTGACGCTCACCCAGATGTTCTCTCTAGGACCCCTGCTCTGGCGTCATGGAAGGAGCCTGACTTCTCAGGGCTACTCCATACTGTTTGTAGACATCTGTCAGGGAGACAGCGCAGAAAGAGTTATATTTTAAGGAACTTACTGACACAGAAGCTAGAATCAACCATGGTCTTTCATTACAGAGGGATGTATTTCCACTCTCAGGTTAGCTGTTTGACATAGGAAATTGCATCACAGTCTCTGGGTTTTTGTAAGCAACCTGAATGAGTGTGGAGTGAGATCATGATTCAAACTGTATTTTGAAGGAAAGTACATATTTTGAATTGGAGTGAGGGAGAGAGAGAAAGCTATATCTATATATTCTGGACAAATAACCTCTGTTGTATGTTCAAGAACCAGCTAGAATTTCAGTCCTGCTTGGGTTCTAGAAATAAGACCTGTCTGAGTCATGTCAGCTTCTCTGCGTCTACCATTCCTGGATGGAAGAATCCTTGACTGTCTGTGGTTTAGGAAGGCCTGAAATCTTGTTCCTGAGATTGAACACTTTGACCCCGGGACTAGTCTCCTGCCTGTTGCGGTCTTTTCCTCTGCCCCTGTCCTGGTTATTTATCCTTGATGTGTGGAAAAGTGAAGTCACTCTTATGTTTCCCAAGGATGAAATGAAAGGATTTCTGGGAATGAGAACTTTATACAATGTGAAATAAACTTTGTAAAGGGCATTTGCTCCTAGGAGCTTTTCATTAGCTTGCTAAGTTACAGCTTACAGTTGAATTCTGTTTTTTTTTTAAACCTCTCAATAAACACATTTTTTTGTCCTTTATCCTTCATTTTTTATGCCTTACTCAGATCACGATCATTAATAACAAAACCCCATAGCCTTGCTGTCTGAGTAGTGAGTATCTGCATGTTCAGATTCTATGCCTTACTCAGATCACGATCATTAATAACAAAACCCCGTAGCCTTGCTGTCTGAGTAGTGAGTATCTGCATGTTCAGATTCTCAGTCTGAGAGCTTGCTCTTCCTTTTGCCGCCAACTGACGACGCTGCCTCAGCCATAGCGTTAAAGGCCTTCTGGCGCCACCATGTGGAGTAAAGTGGAGGGTGTGTCTGAAGAGGGAAAATGTCGAGCTACTTAGAATCCAGGCAATGACTGGCGAAATTTCCAAGCATTGAAAACATTTCTCAGGGTGGAAAATTGTGTCTGGTTTGTTGTTAGGAATGTTTTCCGAGTGATTGAATCAATTCCTGCAGAAATGAAGGGTAACGAATCACTATGGAGCTAGTTTAGAGAGAAACCAAATTTTTACTTTAGGAAGCGATAGAATCCATAAGGAAAATCTTGGGTGGTGAACAGAGAGAGCTGGTGGTTCCTGCATCGTAAGCATACACACATGTGTAACTATTATTATGTTGGTAATATCTCTGTTACGGGCCTTCCCAACTTTCAAGGTTAGTTGCATTTAACTTGTCTAAGGCTTTGGTATGGGTCAGTGGTTGAAGAGAGTGGTCAGATAATGCTGGCAATTAAGACTAAGCTTGTGGGTGGAAAGCGAGGGGCTTGCAGATGGTTTTCTGTAGTTCTTTGCCCTAGGGTGATAGAAAAACAGGTGTGGCGGTGAGATACAGAGCATCTTCTATGTAGAGCTCAGAGACCCATGACTGGAAGTCCCACAGACGTTTAAGAAACATGACTGGACTGATCTGCAACATTCAACCAAACTCATTGCTTTCTCTGTAAATTTCAGATTAATCGAGCCCCAAGCTTTGGAACTGATCAGAAAATAGATTATGATGTTAAAAGGGGGGTTCTGCTAAATGCGCTGAAGCTGCTGAACATCAGGTGAGACATCTTCCCATTTGCTGGGGTCCCCCAAACATCAGGGGAGCCATTCCCCTGCTCGCTGTGGTCCCCCCGAACACCAGGTGAGCCTTTCCCCTGCTCTCTGGGGTCCCCAAACATCAGGGGAGCCATTCTCTTGCTCTCTGGGGTCCCCCCAAACACCAGGTGAGCCTTTCTCCTGCTCACTGCAGTCCCACCAAACATTGGGTGAGCTTTAACAGACTCTCTGGGGTCTTTCAAACACCAGGCAAGCCTTTCCCATACTCTCTGAGGTCCTACACACATCAGGTGAGCCTTTCCCCCACATGCTGGGGTTCCCCACCTTTGGCACAGATAAGGAAGCACTTACATATGAAACTGGCTTGGCATTGTGAATCTCTTATGTCTTGTATTTTTTCATTTTGGCTTTCTTCATTAAATTCTGCAAACCCACGTTGTTTTAAAACACCTTTTCATTTCCCTGTGCTCACTGCTTTTGCTGCTCCCATACAATTCTATGCGCCTGGATGAAATCACAGCATTGACCATGAAGTGCAAGGTTGGCTTGGTGTTGGTGTGGCAGGAGACCCTCTAACTTGCCTTCCTTCTCCTTGAAGGGAAGGTAAGCGCCAGAGCCACTCAGGAAATCTTAATCATGGATTCCCGTCTTCACGGGTCTTTCCTCTCTGTCTGCTTTCTGTACAAAAAGAAAAGATGTCATTGCTCCCTGAGATGGCAGACAGAGTGTGAAGGAAGGTTTGAAGGGGGACAAGCTGGGCAGGGGCAAGATGCCTGAAGGGCACAGGGCCAGGGAGTCAGGCATTTGTTCTGCTGTCATGCAGGAAAGGCTTTGACCCATTATCTGGGAGGCAGGAGGATTGTGGGTTTGAAGCCTGCTTTGGATACATACAATAAACCTGTGTCATCAAGGAAAAGAGAAAAGGAGAGAGAGAGAGAGAGAGAGAGAGAGAGAGAGAGAGAGAGAGGAGAGAGAGAAACTATTTAACTTAGCTGCTCTATGCTTTGTGCCCAACTTTTGCCTTGAGAAACACAGCTCAGGGCACCCGATTCGAGGGCCCTAGTGATTGATCAGGGATTTTATGCCTAGCTTATTTTTATCATCACTCAAGACCTCTCAAAGGGTTATGGAATACGTTAAGGAATTCTTTTATTTTAAAATATTTGCTAGCACTTAACAGTTGCTATTGAGATCTGGTTTTATCTGGGAAAGGTTCTATGAGAAAAGGACATGAAGTCTGGCTGGACATCAGCACATGGCTTCTGTCGCTAGTCCGAAGGTGCGTGTGACTGACATTCTCACTGACTTCTGTTGATGGGCAGAAGGTTCATGTGCATTTTAAGTTTCTTAGTTGTCATTGTGCCTACCTAGTACATGCTTTTAGATTATATCAACTATGCTTTTTACATGAAATTTTTGACTATAACAGCGCCAGACAGCGCGAGACGTCCAACTTATGGATATCCTTGGTGCATCTTTAGATTTACAAATGATGATACTGACTCAGAAATTACCTGAGGATATTCTTGGTCATTTCAGAGGTTGGATAATTTAAGGGGCAAGAGATTTCTAAAGCTAGGAGCGTGGAGCTTCTTCCATGTGTATCTTCACATTCTCCACAGGATGCAACATAGGTTTTGACACTTAGAGCACATGTGTGTTGCACACCTGTCTTCCCTTTTCCATGTGGTGTGGAGGGCACCACAGCGCACAGCACATGTGTTTCTAAGCTGGTTTTGTGCTGAGTACATCATAGTGACTTAAATCAGGAGCAATAAGGACTTCTTGCCTTGTACTCAGTATTACAGACTTAGTTTTCATATGGGCAGAACTGCTATATGACTCCAAAGTGCTCTGTTTTCCCATTCAACTACCAGAAGGAGCTTTTTTCTCTTTTAGTATTTGTCTTTCTTCTTAGGAATCCAAACAGGGTTTTATTGCTAAATACCAGGGCTAAGTTTCTGTAACACAACCATGTAGCTCATGTGTCTTAACACTTCCCTATGTTCTCTAGGCTGCGCTGGTTGAAGGCTATCTCATTATTTCCCCTGAACCTCCTGCCCATTATTGCCATGGTTTGTCCAACCCTACTCGAAGTGGATGCTTTTCCTTGCTGTCTATAACTCACAGAGTATCCTCTCCTATATAATCATTATTTTTGACCTGAGTTAATCATCCCATCCCTTTCAGAGTCTACATTGTGCACAGCTTGTCACGTTCTTTTCCTTTCTGCTCTGCCCTGTGCTGTTTCTCCTGGGCCTCGTTAACTTCTAATTTGATGCATGCTCCTCACAGTGAAGAGTTTTCACAGCTCTTACTACAATTGTCTCCTGATGGCACACCTCCATATCTGTCACCTGTGTGCTTTCATCTTAAGGAAATTCAGAAGTGCCTGTAGCTCAGGAAACTCTACCCCAGTGACTGTGACTGTAGAAGCTCAGGCAGAAGGCTTCAGAACTCATCTGTGTGAGCCCAGATTCAGACACTATTTTGAAGCACAAGGCTTGTGATCTTCAGAGAAAACAGGGTTATATGAGCCCTGTGTGTGGAACAAATGAGAAATCCTTTCTCCTGCCATTAGAGAAGAGCGAGCTGTGTTGTGCTCAAGTTCTCGCATAAAGGTTTTCATCTTCTGGGAGTTTCTGCCACAGTCATAGAGACTGCATCTAGAGAAGATGACCACATTCTACCGCAGTCATAGAGACTGCATCTAGAGAAGATGACCACATTTTACCACAGTCATAGAGACTGCATCTAGACAAGATGACCACATTGCCTCCAGCGCCTAGGTCTGAAATATTTGTGAATTAGATTAGGTTAAATGAAATGCTCGGTTTTTACTTGGGACTAGTTCATGGGCTACAGGTCTGAACATTTGGTACGCTACTGCTCTGGAAGTTGGTCCTTCCTGCCTCTCTGACACTTGGCCGTGCTCATTGAGTTTGGCTCTTCATGTCCGGCCCTTTTACCTCCTGTTCATTGCTTCCCATCCCCCTGTTGTGTCCTTGTCTCATTTCTCTCTTCTCTGTGTTAGTTTCACTCATTCTTGTGACTATGACACTGGAGACCATGAACTGTGTACATATGAAACGACATACAGCCTGAGACACGCTCTGTTGGCTCAGGCCTGTTTGGATCCTAGATTCTGTACTTATCATTGTGCATTGATGGCGAATGCTGCATTTTACTTTTTGCTTTTTTGCCTAGCCTGTGATTTTAAACATGTACTAAATCAACAAGGAAGTGAATGAATGAATGGATAATGTATCTCATATTTAACTTAAGTGTGAGCAAAACTAAGTTTTTTTTTAATTCAGTCATATTTATCTTGTGTCATTTCCCTCCCCACACTGCTGGCCATCATGTATACCTCCAGCCTACAAATGTTAAATATAAACATAGGTATTAGCTGGACATTTAAAAAGCCTATTTCATCTAGAGTTGATGAAGTGCTTCTTACATGCCCTTTGCTATGATAACAAACAGGTACAGTTTCCTTACGTATCCTGAAGGGCCACGCATTCAATGTGACTAAGACACTGGGGAACAGAGAAGTCCCAGTCCTAGGACTTGAGGTACCCCAGTGTTGTCAGTGCATGGCACACAGGAAACAAGGGAGCAGTCCTTGGATGGATTCACAGGACAGTGTATGTGGACCGTGGTGAAGACAGAAAGTGTCCCATTACTCTGTCCTCTGCTAAGGGCCACCATCCATGTGACAGTCATAGAGGCAGGATGCAGTCCTCTTCCCCTTCTTTCTTTGTGATGAATCAACTGAACATTGCTAACCCCATGGCTGCCACTTAGGCCTTCGTTTTCCTCTCCCAGGGTGGGGTCAGCGGGCCCAAGCATAGAGTCAACACCGGTAATAAATACAGGTCCAAGTTCCTGGTATAATTGAGGTAGAATTGTTCTATTTTCCCTTTTGTTATAGCAAAGCTATAGTGAAGTTGCCCTAGACTGAAGAATCTGTACAGAAAATAGGTATGTCTGTCTCACGGTTCTGAAGGCCCAAGGATATGCTTGCCTGCCTTTTCTCTGCTTCCTGTGAGGGCCTCATGTTGCATCTCATCTTGGGAAAGGAGAAGGAACACGAGCACATGCTGAGGAGCAGGTGTGAGATGGTGAGGCAGGCTGGCGTGCTTTGTGGCTTTCACCACAGTTCCTTCAGCCCCTAAGCCTCAATTCAACTCAGAACTAACCCAGCCTTTCAAGGAACACATCGATGATCCATTCGCAGATGCGGCACTTTGCCTAATCACCTCCCCCTAGAGTCTTCCTCTAAGAGGTCTGTTAACTCTCAGTACGTTAGGCTGGAGAACAAACTCCCAGCATGTGGACCTCTGGGGCCAGACACCATACACCATAGTGTATTTATCGACTACCTTTATGTCAATTTTTCTCTTAAAGCCTAGCTCCAGCCTAACTTCCTCTTCTTAACTTTACCATCTTCTCTACCATGTTGTACCCTGTATGTTGGTTTATATCATATCTCCCACCCTGGCTAGACTGTCACCTCCAAAAGGGCAGTGAACCCTCTGACTCTTTTCATACCTCCTGGGCCATAGCTAGTGTGGAGAATTTTGAATCAGAAGACAAAGGGAGAAGAGCCTTGTAGTGGAAGATGACTTGTTGAGGACTTAGGAAGTGGGAAGGTAGAGCATCTTCACTCATCCATTGTGACTAGTGCAGGACACACCACGACTGAAGCAAAGGCATAGAGAAAGCCCCCAGAGAGACTGTCAAAGTACTGTGTGAGGAAAAGTCAAAAAAGTGGGCAACAAAGCTTCTTAGGCCAATGGTCAGACATAGTTGAAGGAAAAAAAAATGTTGGTTAAGATGCTAAGTGAAAGTCAACCATCTGGCCTGTGGTTAAAATTTATTCTGGTCTGTGAAGTAGAAAGAGCCATTAGTACTAACTTGTGCCTATATTTATAGCAATGCAAATATAAATTTATGTTGGCAATAATCCTACAAACCAGAATGTGAAAAGACTATCCTAACTGAAATTCCACTATCATCTTAGCCCTGTCCACACAGGTGTGCATACAGCGCTGGTGTGACCTGACTCGAGACCTTAGTGTTGTAGCAGAACCCGGGGTCCTTTGCTTGCTGGGTCTGCTGATGCAGCCTGCAGATAGAAGTTAGAAAAAGGAAATGGTTTGTTTACAGTTCTGACGGGAGCAGGAGCGACATTCCAAGTTTCCCCCCAAGTTGCCTATAGCAGCGCTATTATTTATAAGATGAAACTAAAGCCAGGAGACACCCTCTGCATCCATTTCGTTGAACTGCACAGAGGCCATTTTCTTGCAGACTGTTCCTCTCCTATCACCCCAGCAGGATATTTAACAGAGAAATCCTGATGCTTCGGAGCTTCTGTTGACAGGACTTCACTGCTTGGCTCTGGGCCTTTTTTTTTTCCTAATAAAAGACTAAACCACCTAAAAGAAAACCAAAAAGGTCCCTCCTCCCCATGCCCCCATCTCCTTTTTATTCTTCTCTCTCTTATTTTTCCTTTTGTCTCTGCTATGTACAAGTGATCGTTTCAGGAAAAACTGGAATCTTAAACATAATGACGATGATGACGATGATAAATATCTATCTCAACCCTGGAATTTTCTTTCCACTGATCACACCCAGATGGATTTGCAGTCATCATTGGAACAGAAATATTCTTAGTCACTAGTCACTAACATCAGAGATCTGTCTTGTCCCTCACTTTACATCTGTCCTTTGCCCAAAGCATTTGCTTTGGAAAAGAAATCTTTAATGAATTCAGCGGGACCCTCTGTAGTGTACCCGACTCTTCCTTCTTCAAACGGAGTAGACGGCATCCTGTCTTTCTCCTTTGGTTGGCATCCGTGTCAGAGTAACAGCAACAGAAGCTATGACAGTGTTTAAGATTAGGGATGAGGGCTGGCTTTGTTCTGTTACGTCTTTGTGGCTGAGGGCAGTATTTATTTTGCCTTTCAATTTCTCCTGGATTCTACCATGTTGCAACCGTGGTGGCAAAGAAAGATCTCAGACATGGTCTGGCTCTACATGGGAGGGATGGGAGAGAGAGAAGGAGGAGGTGCAGAGTCAAATGTTCCAGATTGGGACTTCTCTACACATGGGAGAGTTGTTGCTAAATGTTCACAGTTGAACAAAATAATGGGAGGGATGCAGAGTCAGTTTTCAAATGATGACACTTCCTAGGGTTTCAGACCTGTCTGGAAATTCTCGAAAGAGCGCTCAGTGTAGCAGAGCATAAAGAAAATAAATCAGTAAAACGAAGAGAGACACATTTGTCAATTACCTAGTTTAAGTCTCGAGGGGAAAACAAAACACATCAGTGTTGCTTACGACTTGTAAGAGAATGTGAGACAGGTTCAGCATTTAATTCACCAAGATGATAGATATTGCTGGATCTCTAGGATAGATTTCTAGGATGACCTATGAAACCAGGGGCCTTGGAATCTTCAAGACATACAGGATTTCCATCTGTCTTGTTATTTTCTAAAGCAATACCTTCCTGTATTAGCCAGGGTTTTCTAGAGTCACAGAACATATGGGTAGTTTCTATATAGTAAGGGAATTTATGATGTAGCTGGACTACAGTCTGTAGTCCAACTCCCACCAATGGTCAGCAGCTGCTGTGAATGGAAGTCTAAGGATCTAGCAGTTGCTCAGTCCCAAATGGCAAGCAGGTGAAGAAGAGAGAGTGAATCTTCCTTCTTCCAAGGTCCTTATGTAGGCCTCTGGCAGAAGGTGTGGCCCAGATTAAAGGTGCATGCCACCACGCCTGGATCTGGGACTTGCTTTGTCCCAGATGACCTTGACTCAGAGATTTCTTTGCCTTAGTCTCTTGGGATTCATAGCCACTATGCCTCAAGATCTCCAAGCCAAGATCCAGGTCAGAAACTTGCATCTCCCAGCCTCCAGATCTGGATCACAGGTGAGCCTTCCAATTCTGGATTGTAGTTCATTTCAGATATAGTCAAATTGAGAAACAGGAATAGCCACCACACTTCCATACAGAGTCCCTTTACTAGATGGTTAGAATGTATGTGAAGGTATGAACTTAACAAACTTATTCCCGGTTCAGCATGTTTCCTCACCTGCAATCCTTCTCAGAGGGATGCCGTCATAAGTTTTCTGAAGTGACAGTTCTGGTCTTGTGTTTTACCTTTCAGGACCAGCGATAAAAGGAAAAACTTGGCTAAACAAAAAGCGGAGGCTCAGAGGAGGCTGTATGGCCAAAATCCAGTAAGAAGGCTTTCACCAGGCTCCTCCGACTGGGAGCAGCAGAGGCACCAGCTGGAGAGGCGGAAAGAAGAGTTGGTGCGGCGCTGGGCTTGGTGTCCTGGCTTACTTTTATTCTGACTTGTGCAGTGGTGCAGAGCGAACCCATGCTAGGCAGCTCTGCCACTGAGCCATACCCCAGCCTGGTGTGAACATTTTAACAACTACTTACAGTTCCAACTGCATGACTTAGCATAATTTTTTTTTTTAAAATTCTGTTCATTTTTAGAAAGAGAGGCTCCTTCAAGTACGAAAGCAGGTTTCGCAGGAAGAGCATGAAAACCGACATATGGGGAATTACAGGTAGACACCGCTGCCGGGTTGTTGTTTTGTTGTGTTTCTTGAGTCCAAAGAGGTGATGTTTCACTCTAGCCTTTCTCAGTGTATGTGCTTTTCTCTAAGTGCTGTGCTTCCGTCCTCAGAAACAGCTTCTCGCTCGCTGTGTTTCAGGACATGAAAGGGTGTCTGCAGGTAGAGGACTCTGGCTTGAGGGAGCTCCTGTTGGCTGGCCCAGCTTCTGCTCTGCCTAGGGAGATTTTGAACCAACGTTTTCTGTGACTGCCCTTGGTCACTATGTAGTATTTTAAGAAAAGCAAAGTCATGTCTTCTAGTACTCTTTCTGGCAGCTTCTGGTGGCTGCTGTACTTGCTTAACAACTAGGCAAAATAAGCAAGTATTTGAAGGGTCTTGGTGGAGATGGGAGAGAGGATGTGGGCAATCTTCACAAAATACCCCCTGCAAAGGACAAAAAGGGACCCCTTAATATTCTTGGAAAGATGTTCCCTCCTCCCGGCCTGACATTGCCACATGAGGATTTAGCAGAGAGTGGGGGAAGGGCTCAGATTTTCTTACCCTTTCTGGTAGATGTTCATGCCTGGAATTAACACCCCCATAGCAACAAGGAGAGGTGAAGATACTTTTCCCATTCTGCTTCTACCTTATTTTCATTTCCTCACCCCAAAAGGCCATTCAGACAAGTATACGCACTCTGGCACACATAATACATACATCGAGACCCTGACACACATAATACATACATTGAGTCCCTGACATACGTGACGTGTACATTGAGACCTTCTGCATTATCCCCGCTCCCCAGGACACTTTCTAAGTTCAGTATTTCACCAACTGTCCAAACACCATTCTTCAAACACTTCAGTGGAACTTGTCTATATAAGTGGTATACCAGATGGATACTTGGGACACTCCTCTACTCATCCATGTCCGTTTCAAGCACCTACTTGGCCCAGAGCAGGGAGTGGGGCAACGGTTTTCTAAACTGGTGATCTTAACTACTGAATTGTGTTAGATTCTTGTAAGCAAATGGGTTTCTCTGATTTCCTTTTTTTCTTTTTTTGTAGGAGAATTTATCCTCCTGAGGATAAAGCACTGCTTGAGAAGTATGAAGGTTTGCTGGCTGTCGCCTTCCAGACCTTCCTTTCAGGAAGAGCAGCTTCATTCCAGCGAGAACTGAACAATCCTTTGAAAAAGATGCGGGTGAGAGGATGAGCATTCGAGTAGAGAAAAGGGGCGAGCCGAACTCTGTGTCCTTAGTAAAGAACCCACCTTAGGCTAAGGATATGACCCAGTGGGTAGAAGTGCTTGCTGTCTAATTGTGAAGACCCGATTCCAAATCCTCTACACCCAAGTACAAAGCCGGTTGTAAGCGCACATACTTCTGTAACCCCAGTGCTTTAAGGGGCACAGAGAGGAAGAACCTGGCACAGGTTCAGGGAGAGACCCTGTCTCAAGGGAATAAGGCAGTGTGGTAGATACAGAACCTTCACTGACTTCTGTACACACAATCACACATATACACATACATGCACACAGACACACAGGAACATACATACGTATACATGCACACACGTGCATGTGAATAGACATACACAAACACACACATGCACATACATATGTACACACACAAACATGCATACAGACATACACAAGACATACACACAAATATACACACATGAACACACACACATGCATGCACATGCACATAGACTCATGCATGTATACACATGTGAACACATATATGCATGCAGAGATACACAAACACACACATGCACATACATATGCATGCATACAGACAGACAAAAACATATGCACAAATATGCACATATGCACATACACACATGCACACATACACATACACACATGCACATATACCCATGTACACACACAAGCATGAACACACACACGTGTTTATATACATATATATATATATATTTATATATGTATATAAACACACCAGTGCACTCACAAACATACACATACACACATACTTCTGCATGCACACACACACATACACACACATGGTGGATGCCAGCTGAACCTTACCTATAGAAACACTTTACCTTTATGATGTTCTTGATGATTTTCTTCTTAAGAGATGGTCACATTTCAGAGCTAACCAAGTGACTTCATCAATAAGATGCATATCAAGACAAATTTCAGGCAGATAATTCTGATACTGCTGTAATTTCACTATAATAAAATTCTTTCTGACCTAGATTTGAGTATGAAACTGGATAGAGAAACCCATTGAGGTAATCCAGTGGCTTGGGACATTCTCCTTTTGATTAGCTAACACTGCAATAGTTTTTCTTGACACTACATAGACTTGGCAAAGAGGAACAATTAAGATTCCATCCCTCATTTGAGTGTGGCAGCACAGGCATGCCTTACTAGCAGTTGGGAGACGGAGGCAGAAGGATTGCCTGGATGGCCTGATGAGTTGAAGGGCAGCCTGGGCTCCAAAGCAAGACCTATCTTGGAAGTCTTACACAAAAGCGCACCCCCCCACGCCTTTCTTCCATTTACCTGTTTCATTTCCCCATCTCTATTCCTCTGTCCTCATCCTCCTCTCTCCTCTTCCCTCCTGTCTCATTTTTCCTTCTCTCCCTCTTTCCATTCTCCCCACCCCTTTCTGCCTTCCCTTCCCCTTTGTCCTTGTGCAGGGTCTGTTGGTTCTCTATTGCAGTATAACAAATCTCCAAATTTATTTGCTTATTGTGTGGCCCTGACAGGTAACAACTGAGTGGTTTCCTGGGCTGATCTTACTTTGCAGTGAATTGTGTAGGGTAGACATGTTTGCGTTGAGCTGGGGATAGAATGTCAGGGTGGCCTCACCCACATGTCTAGGCAATTAGCTATGGTGTTGGCACACCTGGGAAATGCCTGGGAGCTGGCCGTGTGTCTCTATTTTTGTGCTTGCTCTTAACAGACAAGCTATCTGGGTCTCTTAATATATTATCCTGATAATATCTCAAGGTGACAGTCTTAACTCAGCTGAATTCATCTATGATGGCTTTGTCTCTGCCCATCTTTGCCCAGATTTGACAGAGGATCCCAAAGTTGAAAGTGACCATTCCTTTCTGCTCTCTAGGGAGAAACCTACCTCTTTCTGGAGAATTGAACTCCTTTGCATTTTGTGCATATATGTAGCTTTCTCTTTTAAAATATATGGCTGTTTAGTTCATCTGGAGTTTTTAGGATGAAAATATTGTTTATGATTTTTCTTCTGAATAAAATTAGACTCCTTGGGATTAGCTTTGAGTTCCTTTTTTATTTCTTTCATTTATTTTTATGAGAAAATATCTAGGGAAAAACAGTTAAGTCAGATATAAACCTGTAAGTTTAAGGCACAAGATAAGAACAGCGGCTCTAAGAGGAATAGAACCTGCCCCTCTGCTGCAATGCCTGGAGACACGAGGACGTCACCGTGAAATTCAGGAACTGCAGAGCTGTTCGATTAGTTACTTTCTCTTTTCTTTCTTTCTTTCTTTCTTTCTTTCTTTCTTTCTTTCTTTCTTTCTTTCTTTCTTTCTTTCTTTCTTTCAAGTATTTTTCATTAGATATTTGCTTTATAGTTTTGAGTTTCTAATGATGCTGTCCACATAATCCAGTGTATCAGAGTCAGAGACTTTTGGCATTTTTATAGCTGTCTTTCCTAGACTGAAATGCATTTCTACTGTGAGCTGTGACTCCTGGTTTCTTCAATAAACATGAAGGAGATTTTGAAGTAGAAATCACAATGTGTGAGCATAGTTTTGCCAGTGATGAGGTCTCGATCACACAACGAGGTGGTTGATCATACCCCTCAGTACAACTGTGCAGGTTTGCTCAACTTCCAATGTTGGTGGATGGTCTTATAGTTTTTCCTTTGATTTTGAAGTAAATTTAGAGGCTCATAAGAGAAGGCTATTGGGATACTTAGAGATTTCCTCTACCAGTAATAGGCATTGAATTAAAATGTTTCATAAGGCTGTAAGATATTCTTGCACTAATTAATATTTCTAAACAGCTCCATTAAGCAGTACCCATTAAACAAATGTCTAACCTTAAATTCTTTCTAAATGAACCTCTTGGCCAGTTTTTGTTTTCTGTGTCGTGTTTTAATGCTAAATTATTTTAGTGTTACTAATCAGTATAGGAATGATTAATGGGATGGAGTCTGGAAGACAAGCATGGGCTTTACGTGTCTTAGTGTCTAGAGAGCTGATTTGTCAAGGTTGGGTATTCTGAGGTTTCAGTAGTATGTTGGGAAGGATGTGCTCGCTTATCATGATTACACACATACTTCAGCTGTGTATTACGTTTATCCCCAGATTTTGGTAAAGTTTATTGAAGCCTTGCCTTTAATGTTTCTTTCTTTCATTTGAGTAATCACCACTGCATAAGTTCTAGAATCACCACCATGCGCCAACTTATAGAGATTAACGACCTCGTAAAAAGTCTCTACACTTTTAGTGATCACCATTTTAATAATGTTTTTGAAGGAGGAAGATCTTCTGGATCTCCTGGAACAGTGCGAAATCGATGATGAAAAGCTGATGGGGAAAACCGCCCGGGTCCGAGGACCAAAGGTGAGATGGTGCCCAAGTCCATGTCATGAGCACAAGTGATCTCTGCTAGGCATTTCCGTTAACAGGATGCATTTTCATAGGAACTTCAGGAACTTTGTGTTCAGTGAAGGCAAAACTGGGCAAATAGTGTTACCTCATATTCATGAGCTTTGTTTCATCAGCTTCCGTCAGAGTTTTGGTTCATCCCCAAGTGCTAATGAATGCCTAGAGATTCAGATAGACTGGACTTAGGAGGACTACCCATATTCTAAGTTTAATGTCAGATTTTTATTATAGTCCCAGATAACTAACAAAGAAGTGTGTGGGATTATAGATAAGACGGATTATGACATCAGAGGTACATTAATAGGGGGCCCTCCTGTCTGTTCATTTAGTTTCCATACAATGTGAATGTCAGCATTGCATGCTGAGCGTAGGTTTAGAGTTTTCACAACCTACTTTAATAAGGGTGCTTTAACCTCCCAGCTAGCCCACCACCCACCAGAGGTAGGGGAAAAGAAAGGTTAATAAGAAACGGTTGTGGACATGCTTAGAAATAGTTCTTTGGGGGGTATTCCAATCTTCGTTGTCAGCAGTCCAGCCCACTATCAAAACACCAAACACGAATCAGCAGCCGGGAGTCCAGCTCACTCAGCAAACACCAAATATGAACCAGCAGCGGCAGTTTGATCTGGAAGAAACTGAGAAGCTCCGCTGAGTGGCAAGAAGCCCCCAGAATTTCGCAAGAAGTTCTTTGGCGAGTTACTCTCTACGAAGTCACGAAAAGAAAAGATCAGCAACACTGTGCAAGGTGAACCAATGCAAGACAATCTTCAGCAAAGACTAGCGAAGTGGATCAAGGCAAACTAATGCAAGAGCTTCCTCACATTGAGGGGTTATATTTATACTCATTCTAATCATCACTTGTCCTTTCACCTGTCTGCTTCAGCAAAACATCTTCCCACCTGTCTGCTTCAGTTAAACATCTTCTCTCCTGTGTCTGCTTTGGCTAATATCACATGACATAACTGAGTCCCCAAAGAAACCAGAAATTTCCATTTCAGTTGAGTGTAATTCTGTTCTCCCTTTCCTTGCCCATTTCTCCTTTTAGCTTCCCCTGTCTTCCTAAAATTTTTTACTTTTATTTTCGTATTAAATTTGTGTACATGATCTTATGTATCTATATAAAATGAAGTAACCACAACCAAGAGAAAATGTACAATATTTATTTGAGATTGTCTTAATTCACTTAACACGAATATCTCACTTGTATATTTTCCTATAAATGACACAAATTTGGCTTCTTAATGGCTGAAAATTTTCATTGCGTATGTGAAGCACATTTCATTGTGCATTGCTCTGTTGTTTATATTTGGGGTTGGTTACATAGCACAGTCATTGCAAATGGCGTGGTAATAAGTGCTGCCGTCAGGAATTTCTGCAGTGTATTTGGAAGCCTTTCATTTGTTGACACAGTGACATTTTCTGACACAGTGACATTGAGAGAGTATTCTTACAAATAAACCCAGTTCTTAGGAATGTGGACACTGTTGTGTAATCAGAAGAGAGGCACGTTTGCTTAACTTAATATCTGTGATGTTGCTTCCACAGTTTAATGTGTGAGATATTCCTCACTAGCAAGGAAGCACGAAGTTGAATTTGAGAAATCATAGACACACTTCTCAGTATGTACTTCTTCACGTACATTTTAGCATTGCTGAGCTATCTCTCCACACACACTCATGGTTTGTTAGGCTCGTATGCTCTAACACCTGTTCACTAAAGCATACAGATAAGCTTTATTAAACATTAAACATACAGGTATGCTTTAATACCTGTTCACTAAAACAGAGAAGAGGAAAAACACTGATGTATTGCTGGACTGATTAGAGATTCCCTAACTAGCCTCCACCATGGCTACTTTGTGTGAACTTGCCTTGCTCCACCATGTAGACATAAGTTTAAGTCTACTTATATTTCCCCTCATTCCTCTCTTCCCCATGAGTAATGCTATTTCAGAGCAGTTGTGATGAGTCATTATTTGTGTGATGTTTTATTTACTTTTAAGGTGGGAAGTGGATTTTTATCTTTCATCTGTAGCACCTAAAAGTGTCTATCACCTCACACATTCCCAAATCTATTGGTCAAAATTGTTGAATGTGTCCAAAATGCTCTCACTGGCTAGTTGAAGAGGGGATAGGAGTTAAATGTCAAAGCAAGGTTTACGTGGTGAGTATGGAGTGTACATTGGGAAGGTTGCCTGGAGACAGCCTTCTGGACTGGAGGCATTTCCACTGAAAACAGATTTGCAAAATGATCTTTGCCCACATGGGTTAGGAGGGACATGCAAGGCAGAGCCTTGGAGTTGTGATACTGTGGTGATTGGGTGTGATGGAGGTGTGGAAGTCTGTGGCACGCTTCAGGAGCAAGAAATGAAATGATTCAAGGCAATCCTGGCAAGTGTGAAGACCTCGGAAGTCACAGATTGTTCTGAAAGTTAGACGTTCCTGTGAAACAAATATGTTTTGATTATCTGGGAAAGTGAATGCCCTTATGAATCATGGCTCCACTGGGGGAACATTCAAGGATCTTTTAAGCTTTGTCTATCTTATAAGTATCTTGCATCAACCAGTTGTACCACTAGAGTTCCTAAGGTTTGCGTAGCAGTCATCACTGTATGCCAAAACCAACTTGAGAGAGCCTGGGGGCACAACATTGATGGTAGAAAGGCATGTGCAAAGGCCCTTGGCATCTTATATTTTCCTGTATTTTCCACACATGAGGCTTGACATCCAAATCAAAGGATGGCAGATTCTGGGGAAGAACTCACATTGTGTATTTTCCAACTTCTCTCACCTAGGTAAACAGGAGTAGTTAACCGTGTATTTGTTGAAGTGAACTAAACTGGATAATTCCTTACTTGTTAACGTCAGCAAAATTACTGAAGAGCTGAGATCGGCATAATTAATGTAGAAGTGTATTTATAATTTTTATTTAAGTTTTATCAGGGTGTCTAAAATGACCCATACTTCTAAAGAGAACTCCCATTTCAGAGAGACAATGCTTCACAGAGAACGATGGTCACCAAGGTCTTCATTAGTTGAAGAATAATTTGAAATGTTTTTATTAAATCAACTTTGTACAGGATAAATAGTAGTATTGATACTATGCAGAATACAGTATCATACTATATATATTTGAGAATTTAAGGAATATTAATTAGCCACACAAGCAAAGCATTAGTGATGTTTTTGAGTTAGAAAGTACACATTTGTTTTATCTATACCCGTACATATTTTTATATCTGCCCTGTTTCATAATAAAACTACACATAACATTACATAGCACAGTTCATGTCATAACTTCATGCCACTTTCAAAATTCCATCATCCAGTTAGAGCGTGACTGGGATTTTAAATTGCTATGACTCGTATTTACTCATTGCTTGAACAGTAGGTTGGTCAGAAAGTCCCACATGATTGCCTGACCCAGCGCTTCAGCTGCCCCACTTCCTCTATGGTTTCCTAGTGGGGTTGAATAATTATGTAGTCAAGGTCCTTGGGAAAGCTTGACGCTTTGTGCTGCTAGAAGGAAGGCTGATCATGCCCCGTTCCTTGGGGTATGCTAAACTTCTGAAGGGACATCTTTTCTCTAGAGTTCATGTTTGTCAATGTTGTCAATGTGTTTGAAGACTGAGTTGCAGGCAAATGTTTTTATGCATTTCCGTTTGAACATTTTTGGTACCCTGTGAGTTCTAGACCACCAGAAGCAGAGCATATGCTTCAAGGCAGGTTGGTACCTAGTGTACTCAGTTCCTTTTCCAGTTTGCTTGCTTCATCCTTCACTCACGCTGTAACTCTCATCATGCTTTGGCTTGCTCTGTATTCTAGGTGTTTCTAGAAATGCCTTTCCCCTTCCTTTCTTATTCTTCACTGCCACACTGGACGGACGGTTTTGTCCCACAAACTACCATGACATGCAAGGGATTCATTATGGTACACAGTAACTTCAAAGCCACTAGTATACAGCTGTCTCAGCAGGAACAAGAAATGTATGATGTATGTAACAAGCAGCCTTAAAATAACTGAGATACTGAGATGTCTGGTTCTCCATTATGTACACATTCTGAAGTTAGGCCATCTCATTTCTCTCTGTGCCCCTCAACCGGGTGTCTTTAGAAGCAGCTATCACAAGGAGTGGAAGGAGGTTGGTTCTGTGAAGAAATAATAGGGCACAATGCTATGATCATTAGATCTGTACAGAGTCACTCTTCTTCATCCTGTCCCTCGTCCAGAAAAAGTTTCACACCACAGCAATTTTCATGTCATGTTGTCGGATGTCACCTTGATGACAATAAAAGCAGTGACAGTTCCACGGTGGCCAGACTGAAGTTAGAAATTCTCTATGAAGGGTCACAAGTCATCTGAAACAAATTTAGACAGTGGCTAATTATACATATATATGTATATATATAATATAATATGTATATATATACATATATATATATAAATTTATTTTTTAAATATGAAACCTTTCCCCTCACTTGGTTGTTTTTATTTACAGAAACTCGATATTGTTTATTGCAGTCATGTAGAAACAGCCTTGTCATCATCAGGACTGCGCCCTAGTGTGCTAGGCCAGGCTCACAGCTAGTGTGTGCTCTACTGACTGAAAATCACCAAGCAGTAGGGAGGGATTTCTGTCATCACTAATAAGCAGGGAGCGCGGGTGGGTGGGGGTGGGGCTCAAACACAGTGTGTGTGCAGCCGGAGTCTAACCAAGCATGTCCCCCCGTTTCAGCCCCTGTGCTGCATGCCGGAATGTGCAGAGGTCATGAAGAAGCAGAAGTATTATGGTAGCAGCGACAGCAGCTATGACAGCAGCAGCAGCAGCAGCAATTCAGAACTGGACGAGAATGAGAAAGAGCTGTGTCAGAAGAGACTAGACCAAGTCCCATATAGCCTTAAGCACACCAGTCACTGCAAGCTAATCCAACAGTCCAGTAAGTCAATCTCTCCTACATCGGTAGAGGAAGAACTATAGAACTGAAACTCTTGAACTCAATAAAAAAGTCCTTGGGCCAAAAGAAGCATTGTCCTGTGTGAGGAGACCTGTGTTCTCTCCCCGGTCTTTCCCTAGACAGAGCTGGGTCCATCCCTCAACCCCTCTGAACTTCTGCAAGGAGGAAGTGGATTGAATTAAGGACCCTTCCTTCCTTCTGTGTCCCATAGTGTGTTTGCTAAATTGTGGCATGGGTTTTGTGGATGTGACGTGAGATTTTTAGGCGGGATGTGTTCTCTTTTAAGACACGTCATGTCTGACTCAGTTTCTACCTATCTCCTACCTTGTTTGGTACTGTTACTTAGTTTTAAACATCTCTTCGGGCATTTGACTTGATATGTCTCTGAGCCCCAGAACTGGGAAGTAGTTGACATTTTGCTCCCTCTAGCTTTCACACTGGGCAAGCATTTAATCTTGACTTTGGCTACATCCCAGATACTTAGGAAAGCAACCAACTCTTCTTCCATCTCATTCCCTTCAGCTACCTGCATTCTCTCTCTTCCTATCTTTCCTTCTCTCAATGCCAAGGGCCATGATCCAGCCTCTGATTTGCCACTCACCCTTAAATATCCAAGTCAATATCTCCATTTTTTTCCAGATTTTCTTGAAATATGCCTTCTTGCTGCTACCTCTGAACTAGGACTGTCTTAAGACTGGTGTCACATGGCCTTTTGCACAACACATAGTGTCTCAAGGGTTCACCAAATTCTCCAGCTCAGCAGGGCAGTGAACAGGGCTGCAGCTTTTGCAGAGCTGATCTCCAGCAGTGATTAGCATGTATGGGTCCTGGTAATGTGTTTTAAAACTGGCCTGTGAGGCTTAGAGTTAAGTACCCAAGGAATGAAGAGCCAATAAAAAGAAGAATTCAGAGAAACAACCTTTTGTTTGTTTCTAAGCATTCCATCAAGATACACGCCCCCACTGCTTCTGTCATGGAAAGTTCGTGTATTTAGCAAAGAATCCACCTTATTGATTGATACTCCCAAGCACCATCAACTGATAGTTGTTACACCCCTTCGCTTCTTTTCCTGAAGGATTTTGTAAATGTGCCTCTGGATAAATATGACTCGGTTTTTATTTTGGAAGCTGACATTTTTATGTCCAGATTTTGCTGGGTTTTAGATCCCTTGCCTGTCAGCTAATGTGGCTATTATTTAATAGTATGAACTGATAAGGGTTATAGGTCTGGGAGGGAAAAGATCCTGAGAGTTTTACAGCTCTGAGATTGTTCTATGCTCTGGGACCAAGAGATTAAAGAACCAAGATCAGAGTGCAGCAGAATAAGGTGGGATGCAGAATTTAAACTGGTTTTCATGTAGGAATTTTTATTTTAGTCAACCTAATTCAATTACATATTTATTTCATTATTGTATCTTTAGGTGGGGATATAACAAGGGTTTTTACTTTGTTTTGTATTCTCTCTTTAATCTTACACCAGGAGCCCAATAGCCACAGATCCTCCATAAATTAATGACCAAGGGCAAAATCCAGATCACAAGTAACACTTTCTTGTGTAGACAGTGGACTTGGTATTGATAACGCCTCATAAAACGGCATAAAACACTTTTCTTCTCACATCATTTATAGGTGGAAGTCACAACCATGTTTCCTAATCTACTCAGAACCACTGGTGTATCTAACTACTTTAGTTTTCTTGTCTGAATTTCCAGGTATGTCGGTGATAAGGGAGAAACTAAGGTGACTGAGACACTGATATTTTCCTTCTACCCCATGAGCAGGTTCTCATTATTCAGTCTTTACCTAAGACCTGTAAAGACCTACAGTGTAGCTGAGAGTAAATGGTCTAGAATTATTCTTATTCTTCTTCTTCTTCTTCTTCTTCTTCTTCTTCTTCTTCTTCTTCTTCTTCTTCTTCTTCTTCTTCTTCTTCTTCTTCTTCTTCTTCCTTCTTCTTCTTCTTCTTCTTCTTCTTCTTCTTCTTCTTCTTCTTCTTCTTCTTCTTCTTCTTCTTCCTTCTTCTTCTTCTTCTTCTTCTTCTTCTTCTTCTTCTTCTTCTTCTTCTTCTTCTTCTTCTTCCTCCTCCTCCTCCTCCTCCTCCTCCTCCTCCTCCACTTCCTCCTCCTCCACTTCCTCCTCCTTCTTCTCCTTCTTCTTGTGAACATGACTTTTGTATTATTGTTTTATGTTAAATACGTGACCTTTGTAACTACTATCTTTTAAAGGTAGACTGGCCAGTGACATGCTCCTATATAGTGTGCTGCTAAAAAGTGCTGTGCGTCACAGGTACAGAAGGAAGCTAAGACTTGCAACAGAAGTTTTTTTTTTCAAACATCATCTTCTAAAACTTGAATGAGTGTATATTTGTATGCTCCTCAGAACATAAAGAAACAATAATACATTTACCACACGCTCACAGTATCTTTTAGAAGTGTGCCTCTAAGCCTACCATTTATATCCATCACCTTTATGAAGTTTTGAGTTCTTTTCAACAGCTGATGAAGAGAGACCTTTGGGTATGGAACCTGGCTTCATGTGAGTTTTATTAATTTAACTAATGGAGATTGATATATTCTCCAAGCAGAGAACAAACCCAGGATAGAGGATCTACTGGACAAATGAACTGAAGGAAAGATTAAAACACTGGTGGTGTCCAGCAGTCCTCGTTTTTCCCTCCAGGTCTGGAGCCACAGCTCACCAGGGATGCTGCTTCTCTTTCATTAGTGCTCCCAGAATGCACAAGGGCAAATACTTGATGGTTTCCTTAGATATTTATTTTGATAACAGTCCTGTTCTTTGACTTCATTTTTTTCTTCACTTAAATATTTTGCTTTTGAAACTCGTGTGTGTGTGTGTGTGTGTGTGTGTGTGTGTTTGTATGTGTGTGTGTAAGTCTACCAATTTTGCTGCAGCTCTTATAATAAGTCAATTATATTTACATTAGAATAACCTTCATATTGTTCTGTTCTGTGACTCCCACCAGAAGCCCTGAGTTCTGTTCCTTATCTGTTTACCCTGGCCACTGTCTGTTCTTCTTTCCCCTCTCCTGTAATACTTGCTGTGAAATGGTTAACTTCTGATCGACAGAGAGACTCAAATAGCCAGTTTTAACCCAAGGTTAGTATCAGATTGCATTTCAGGCTTACAGAGAAACGGAGACTTTTAGCGTTCAAATGGTGAGGACTTGAGGTATTGGCAGACCTGAGAAACGGAGACTTTTAGCGTTCAAATGGTGAGGACTTGAGATATTGGCAGACCTTGGCCATCATCTTGCTGTGTGACTTTGGGAAGGCTCTTCTGATATTCTACACAATAGAAATTCCTTTTCCTGGCCAGGGAGATGGTTCAGTGGGTGAAGTACTTACTGTGCATGTGTGAGGGCCTGGGTTCAGTTTCCTAGAACTCAGATGATGCTGGGTGTGGTAATGTGTGTAACTCCTGTGTTCCTATGGCAAGACTGGAGGTGAAGATGGGGGAGTCCTTGTCTTTGGGGGGTGAGGTGGGGAGGGGAGTAGTCTTGCATCTATAGCAGTAAATGATGAGTGATGAGGAGACTTTGTCTCAAACAAGGCTGAAAGCGAGGACTAAAAACTGAAGTTATCCTCTGAACTCCACACATGTGCTATGGCATGCATGTTCCTGAATTTATACACATGAAAATACACACACACACACACACACACACCTTCCACCTAGGTTTCTTTAAGAGTGGCATCAAGGAGCAGGACCTATGTGCTCATGGGTGTTTGTCTCTCTCTCTCTGATTTTCTAACATCACACTTGGAGAACTTAGCACCGACATCTTCTTTAGTGTTTTCCCAGCAAAACTGTTCTTCACACACCAGAACTTCTCTTCTTGTGATGGTGTCTAGGCTTGACCTTTGTCACCCAATCACCACCTGGTCTAATCGCTAGTCTGCAGAGACCTATTAGGGAGTAAAGTGTACTAACAGCACCACTTCTCCATCATCGATAGATTCCATGAGGCGTTCAGTCAGCTGCCCTCGGTCCATCTCTGCTCACTTACCTTCCAGAGGGGATGTGCGCCCCTTTTCTTCTCAACAAGTGATGTCATTAGCACGACCAACGTCAGCTTCTCGGTCACATTCCTTAAACCGTGCTTCCTCCTACATGAGACACCTGCCTCACGGCAACGATGCCAGCTCTACCAACGCTCTGGTGGTAAGCTACCGATTGGTTGTGCCCTTCCGAGGTTTCAGAACACTGCACTCAAAACAGGTGGAGAGGGGATCAGTGGAGAGGATGAGGAGGGGGACCCCGATCCCTTCTGTAATTCAGTCATGACCTTGGGAAACTGTTCATGTATTCTGGATTCCTAAAAGATAAGCGCACCATATCACAGAGCTCAAGGTTGGAGAGAGAGAACCTCTATGGCTTTCTTTTTTATCTCCTGATGCATGAGGGTGACGTTGTTGGTAATCATTTTTGGAAATGCACGTTTCTTTTTCTTGCAATATCTTAATCTTCTGTAGAAACAAGCACATTTAGTGTATGGAAAATATCTCTCAAGACTCTAGATTAATAGTTTAAAAATGGTAAATTCTACTCATCGAGCCTAGGTACGATGCTGCTTAGAATGCTCTCTGCATATTATATTAACACAGAGGATCCCCTTTTCAGCATAAACTAGAGAAATTTACAATTGAGGAAGTCGGTGGTTTTGTTATATTTTGCTGGAGCTAGACCAGAGAGTTATATAAAGTCTCTGTTTCTTTAACCGATTTAAGAATGAGTCTTTCCAGTAGGAGAACTCAGGAATATAAGTGAATTCATTCCCTTTATAATGATGACTGATCTTATTATCCAATCCAAGAATTGGTGGCAAATGAAACAGACTAGGAAATCCTTTAAATTACTCATATGTAATGTTTATTTCTTGAGCAAGATAAAATACAACCGGGAGAAAATACAAAAGACATTCTTACAAATTATAACTATTTTAAAGCTAAAAATTCATAAATGTCCATGAAAAAAATTAACAATGCATCCTTTTCACCTAGAACTATCTTTCACATTGTACTGGTACAGTGGAGTAAGAACCCCTCTATGTATCTGTATTTTTTCAAATTTAAGAATGAGTCTCTGCGGCAAGTGAAAACAAAAGAACTGGAAGATGACTTCACCAGTCAGACCTTGTTTGTCCTCAAGGACATGAGGATCCGCTTTCCGGGCAAGTCGGATGCAGAGTCGGAGCTCCTGATAGAAGATGTGAGTATCTGTATAAAACCCAAAGAGCTGAGAGCATTAAAATGAATTGCCTGGGACCGGGGAGATGGATCTGCTGGTAAAGCCCTTCCTGGGCCAGCATGATGCCTTGAGTTGGATCCTCAGAACGTACATAAAGAGCTGGCATGGTGGCCTGCACTGTGACCTCAGCACTGGAAAGGCAGAGAAAGGAAGACTCCTGGGGTTTCATGGAGGCTACCCCAGGGTACCTGGTGAGCCGCAGGTCCTAGGGAAAAGAATTCGAGCCTGACCTCTGACCTCCACAGGCATGCATGCACATACATGTGCACGCACATAAACACCAGCATACACGTGCATTGTACATATATGTACATGCACTCATGCCTCCTGTACATTTATACCAAAAAAATGTATTTTCTGGTTGAATTGTACTTGATTGAATAGGAAATGTAATTGATGTTACTTTTAGCCCCCAGAAACTTTATAAAGTAGAAGAATTCATTTTAGTTATTAGGAACATCTTATCATATAATAAGGCTTTCAAGTGAGAATAATTATCATCAAATAATAACTGTTCTTCATGATCAAAGAAATATCAGGGTAAACTCTTCTATTTAAAAACTGACTAAGTTAAAGAACTTAAGATGAAAAGAGACAGGATGAAAATAGCACCCTGGTAGAAAATGTCAAGAAGGGTTACAGGTAGGTGATGCCTGGAAAATCACATTTTGAAACAGCCTGGACGAGTTATTTTCACGTCCGCCACCTAGTGGAACGTTTGGAAACGGCAGAAGTTCAGACGCTCTGCAGTCAGGACTTGCTCCTAGCTTAGAGAGAAATCCAAGGTTACTGAAATGGTTTAATGAAAGAACATTTCTTCACTCAAGGTTTCTCTTCTCCATCCAACACGCTTTATAAATGACCAAATTTCGATAATTCATCGGCCACAGAACGTTTGGGAAGTGGGGTAGGTGGGTTGTGATTTTCTTTTTCCCCAGAAGACAAGGCACCATCTAGTGGTCATATGTAGACCACTAGATGCTCGCACTGGGTTCTTTCACCCGGTGCATAGAAATAACAAAACAACAACAGCAACAAAAAGATTTCTTGCTGCAAAAATCCATCATATTCTTGTTATTAGAGAATTATCATTAAGTATCCAAGTCTTTTGAATTTTGTGCTGATAAGTTTTTTTTTCAAAAGTGAAAGTCATATGTTGTTTGTCAGGGAGCTTGTTGCAGCAAAAGAAAATTTAGATTGAGTATAAGACATCGTGTAGATATGTTTTACATTTATGGGTCCCAGGGATCAATTAAACGAAGGTTATACTTGGCAGTCGGCGCCTTTGCCCACTGTGCTTTATCACCAGCCTGGAAGTGTTCTTATCTTGATAATGTTTATCAAGATAATGTTAGATAATGTAGACAATCTTGATAATGTTTATAGGCTGACTTTTAATGTATTGTTCAATATTCTGTTATTATGTGGGTAACACAGCCCTGTGGATAAAGGTAGAAAATCTATGGGTTGGAGTCCTGCCTAAAATATGTCTAAGAAAAGCCAGTAACTTTGCAGCAGACACATCATTTTTGTCTATCTTTTATGATCCTATATTTTCTTTTCGAATTTATTTTGTTCATATGAATATTTTGCCTCCATGTATATATGTGCACCACATGTGTGCCCACTGTTCAGAGGTCAAGGAAGGCATCACATCCCCTAGAACAGGAGTCATAGACAGTTATGTGTTGCCAAGTGGGTGCTAGGAATTGAACCCAGGTCCCCTACAAGAGGAGTGAGTGCTCTTAACCACTGAGTTATCACTGTGGTCCCATTAAGGTCTTCTATTTTTAATTAGAAAACGAGAGAGTGGAACTAATATATGTGGCTAATGTGATTCTTTTATAAAGAAGATTGTTAGGCTTATACAATTAATGAAACATAATAATGTCAGGCATTAGATTCTTTGCTAAATGTCTGCCGTGTTCCAGACTTGAATGTTTGCTACAGTATACATTACTAAGGTATATATTGAAGAATTCTGTAGATATACAGGTAACACAAAAGAAAGGGCTAGTAGAACTCTAATTGAATATAGGCTGACCTTTAATGTATTGTTCAATATTCTATTATTATGTGGGTAACACAGCCCTGTGGATAAAGGTAGAAAATCTGTGGGTTGGAGTCCTACCTAAAATGTGTGTATCTAAGGATTTCTAACTTTTATTACTCTTACTGAAGAGAAAGAAAAGGGCTCAGATTTAGAATCCCAGGCTTGTCGAAATCTTTGCAGGTGTCTTTTTATGAATGGTAGAATTTTTATTATTATAAGTAGTCTCATAGTGCTTTCACTGCACAAATGAATATAGTCAGGGCTAACAGGTTCATTTACTACTTTCGGTGAGCAGTCTAGATTAAATCTGTTAACTCCTCTCTCCCAACAGATCATGGATAACTGGAAGCATTATAAAACAAAAGTGGCTTCATACTGGCTCATAAAATTGGACTCTGTAAAGCAACGGAAGGTGAGAAGCACTCGGAAATTACGTTGCCCTTTATGTACTCATTACGCTAAAATGTTTATTCAAGTTCATAACAAGTTTATATATGAACATTTATTTGCTTGTGTCTTCAACAAATACTGTGCACCTATTATGTGTTAGACAAGGTTTAAGATCATGAGGCTAAAGAGTGGATTGAAGACAAAGTAGTTGAGCTGTGCAGGTATCTGTGTCAGCAGATATCTGTGAATCCGTGTGTCAGCCGATATCTGTGAATCCGTGTGTCAGCAGATATCTGTGAATCCATGTGTCAGCAGATATCTGTGAATCCATGTGTCAGCAGATATCTGTGAATCAGTGTGTCAGCAGAGCGGGGAACAGAAACAAAGGTCATGGTGTAAAAATTAGTTTGATGTGCATATGGACAATAGATCACAGTTTTACTTATTAACCTATTTACATGATAATTTTTTATTGGAAAAGTAAGTGATACAGTAGTTACAAGAGATGAATTTGGATTGTGGGTCAAGGGCTCAGATGGTGACTTTATGGGGTATGAGAAGAAAGAATTTTACTTTAGTGGATGAGATGCCACTGGAAAAATTTGAGAAGACTTTCACAGTCTGACTAGTAACTTTAAGTGACTGAGAACCACTAGAGGAGACTAGAATTGAGGAGAGAATGTGGCACAGAACAGAAAGTTGTGAGACGGTTTCTAGGGTAACTGAGGCAAGAACCAGGGAGAGGTTGGCTAGGGTGTAGAGAAATGCTTGGATTCTGTAGGTCTGTTGTGTGGGTTTAAAAATATTTTAGGGACTGGCAAGATGACTCAATAGTTGATAGCACTGGTTGCTCTTCCACATGCCCCAGGTTCTACTCCAAGCACCCACATGGATGCTCATAACCTCCAGTTCCAGGAGATACACACTCTTCTAGCTTCCAAGGGCACTGGATGCACACAGTGTATAGACATACATACAAGCAAAATACCCATACACATAAAAATGCTTATTTTACGTGCATATATGTATATATCTGTGTATATATTTTTGCACATGTGCATTCAGGACCCCAGAGAGGTCAGAAGAGGTGTCTTACTCCTGAAACTGAAGTTACAGACATGTGTGAACCTCCATGTGGGTACTAGCAACTGAGCATGGGGCAAGGCCAAGTGCTCTGAACCTCTGAGCCATCTCTCCAGCCCCCTGTTTTGTTGTGCTTTGATATTGCATATGCTATGTAGATGTACTACCCAAGTGACGACATTGAATATTTTTGTACGTGGAGGTTAGTGGTAACCACAGTCAAATTTTGAGGAGTCAGAGGGAACAAAATGGAGGGAATTCAATTAGTGGGTCTCAAAGAGGAAAAAGCCGTAGCTAGTGAAGACACTTTTCAGACAGCTAGGGGAAGAGACGAAAGGAAGCTGTGATAGTGAGAAGAGAGGTATGGGCTAGTAAGTTCTTTTTCCTTTCTGCCTTAACAATGAAGACTCTTCATTTATGCATGGGTGACAGTAGTCTGGAATAAAGACTGGCAAGGAGGGGCAGTATTAAGCTCTTCGGGAGACCGAGGTCTGGTCCAACCAAAAGCAGTTGTTTATAACCAGAGGGGAGAGGAAGGGCCCCAAAGCATGACAGAAGTGAGATCTGAGGAAAGAGCGAAGAGCACTTAACAGCTGCCAAGGAGCATGGGAGGCAGGGACAGCGTCACCTCTGGAGGCTTGTCTCATGTGCTGGGCTGTTTTTCAGGGGCTAGTACTATCTCCATAGCTCTAGGAAAGTTAAGACGAACTAACATTTGGCTAGTCTATGGCTTGTTGATAGATCAGATGAAATTTGACATCGATAAGGTTATGACCTTTATCTGAGTAAACTGATCCGAATGGTTGTCCCTCAGCTAATGTGTTGTCCTGCCATGGACAGAGGCAGCATCTCCATTGAGGAGTATGTGTCAGAGGTAGACGCTAACCATGCTGTGAGCTATGGGTTCACAGTTGCTCAGTCACTGAGTCTGGCTTCTCCACCATTATGGACCATAAACCAGAAAACCTTCTCCTTCCATGAGTCTCTTTAGGTCACAGTATTTTATCACAGCAACAAACCGTAACTAATGCCATGATGTTCAAACAATTGGTTATTTTAGAAGAAAAGAAAGGGAGCTTATTTCTTAGCATACACAAAATAAATTCCATGTAGGTTACAGTTTGGTATATAACATAAGAAAATATTAAGACAAAGGAAATGCAGAAAGAAAGATTATTGTAATTGTAGATGGGGAAACAACATCTTAAGACAGACCAAGAGAGTTTAAAGGGGAATCTCTATAAAGAAGGTAGGTGTAGGTAGCGGTTCTTCCCTATGATCCTGGAATGCAAGAAGCTGAGGCAGAAAGACTGTTGGGAGGTCCAGCTTAGTCTGGGATACACTGTGAATCCACATCTCAAAAGTAAAAACAAAAACAAAACAACAACAACGCCCTCCCACCACCAACAAAAACAACAAACAAACACAACCCCCAAAACAACAACAAAAACCAACCAACCAACCGAACAAAAACCCAGAAAAAGCTCAGGAATGGCAAAAGACAACTTAAAGCAAGTTCAAGGCAGAATGGGTGTGAGGATGTTGAGCAGGTAAGGAATTGAGTTGAGCAGGCAGGGTTGGGGTTTGAGTAGTTGGGGGTTTGAGCAGGTGAGGTGGGTGTTAAGCACGTGGGGAGTGTTGAGGAAGACTGACATTTAGTGCCCATAATGTAAAAAATTCTTAGCAGTCAGTCAAAAAAAGTCAAACCAGTCTACCAACACTGGCAAAGTGCATAAAAAGGACAATCTATTAGATCTTCAAATAGCCAATTAGCATGCAACTAGATCCTTGGCCTCACTAATGATGAGGCGACAGCAAGTGAAAACGATCCTATTGACAAAAATTAACAAGATGGATGATTCTCACTGGAGGGCCTAGCATGGCTAAGAGAGCCTTTGCTCTGTCCTCAGCCAGAGTACACTGGAATTCTTCAGAAAGGTTATTCATGGTACTTATTAAATTATGGATGCAAATAGCCTTGTGAGTCAGAAGAACCATTCCTTGCACTGTATCCTGCAGATTTCCATCCTGAAAAGTAGGAAAGACTTCCACAGGTCAGCATTTCTAACAGTGCTGTGTATAAACGCCAACTACTAGAAGCAGATTGAGTGCCCCACAGTGGGTTTACAGTAAAAAGATCTGGTGAATTATTGCAATTCTGTGGCATTTGAAGATTATTCTAGAATCTTATATGAGTAGAATATAGAATTCAAGCCTGTGACTTAAGACCGGTGAAACAAACATGGTAGTAGAATAACACAAACATTCCTTGTCCTGGATAAAGCACACAGCAAGAAACAAGACTCAGTGCAGACTCTCAGGGAGGCAGTGTGCTCTGCTCCCTGGTCCTCTTTTTGAATTACCTGGTGACATTCCAGTCTCAGTGCAACCAGTGGACCCTGCCCGTCGGAACTGAGGGAGCCCTTCGGATCTGGGTGGCCATCTTTTCCTGTCTTGGTTTCACCCATGCATTCTGGATAGTGAACTCCAGTATCAATAGCCAATCAAGATAAACATTGCAGACTGAGTTTTAGGAGCTCAGCCCCTTCAAGATTTCTGCAAGTGTGGGAAGGGTCTGTGTCTGTGATGTCCAGTGTCACTCAATAGTCGCATGAAGCTCTTGAACTACTGTGCCCATACAAATTGAGTTTGTAACTTAGCTTCAATTTATCTAAAGTGAAAGGACAGTCACATCTATTGGCTTCTGCATTTAACAGGTTAGGTCTAAGTAGACAAGATGCCCTCTTCTAAATGGTCTTCCATAAAACCTTTCTTTGCTGTCTTCCCACTTATGAATTTAGAGGGGCTATGAGAGCATCCAGTGACATTTTTCATTTGATACCATTCTAAAAGGACTCCCTATATTAAAGCAATAAGTTACACAGTAAGGTACATTGTTCCATTTTAATCTACTAATTTGTATATTACTTAAAAGTTAACCTGTCTGTCTATCTGGTTTTTGTCTGTCTGTCTGTCTGTCTGTCTGTCTGTCTGTCTGTCTGTCTGTCTGTCTGTCTATCTGCCTGCCTGCCTGCCTGCCTGCCTGCTTGTCTGTCTTTCTATATCTCTGGCATTACTTTTTTTCCTTCTTGAAGCAGTTATGTAGTGGCTTACCCTATACTCTGAACAGTGAGGAGTTAAGGTAACCTTGTCTCATAGCAAGCTCCAGGCCAGGCAGGGTCACATGGTGAGATCCCACTCAAAGTACCTTCCTGTCTTTGACTATGTATGATTTATTTCTAGAGGATTTCTATACTGAGCTGAGAGAAGGGAAGCATTGGTATTTACTGCCATTTCCATGCTTTACCTTATGTGTTTCTATATTTTTCAAGTTGCAATGGTCTTTTTTATAAGTGGAGGGATGGCTGAGAGAGATTGACCTGTCTGTTGGAAACAAGTTGGTTAAATAATTAGAGATGTGGGTTGGCTCCATGGCCCCAAGAAACAAGGAAAGGAGGTGGAAATGGGCTCTGAGCCCAGGCTTTTAATCTAGGCTGCACGGGCAGGAGAGCCACAAGTACAAATCCAACCTAAGCTTTACAACGAGTTAAAGGTTAACCTGGGTAATTTAGTCAAGAATCTACCTCAAAATAACAAATACGAAACAGGTTGAGGAACATAGCAACGGGTGCTTGCCTGACGTGTGCATGAAGCCCTCGTTCAATCTCTGGCACCACAAACCAAAACCAAAACAAAAAAAAAACCCGAAACAACAACAACAACAAAACCAAAATACAAAGCAAGCAAATGAAAGGAAGGAAAGAAAACAGAGAATGAGAAGTTACAACAAAGAGGTGGGTAAAGGCTGCCCTGCCTCCCGTGCCTTCCTCCTACACGATACACCATCCTTCAGAACATCCCTTCCGTCTTCTTCATGCCGCCTATATGACTCCCTCACAGCCACAGCTTATCTCTCCCCTTTGACACTTGAGAGCATTCGTACCCATCTTCCACCTGCGGTTTGAGGTTTATGAACTCTACAAAGCCCTTTAGGGCTAAGATGCTGTCAGCCACCTGCCTGGGGTCCTCTTTGTACCCACAGTCTGGGATTAGAGGCAAACCTATGGCAGTGGGAACAGTCCTCGCAAGTGCCACTGTGCTAGGGGCAGACACCAGGGCTGAGTGCTCCAAGCCCTTTAGAGGTCAGGGATGCAAGGACCAGCGAAGGTTTTGTCTCTGGGCTAACCAGCTGTGGATTGACACTTGGCAGCTTCGAGTAGTGGTGCCTCTCTGGCACTAAAACGTCAGGTATAGATGGGTCCCTCTAATCTGTCTACAAATGAGTCTCACTTGTAGTCATCTGCTGTTGCCTGTGCCCTGGACTGCCCACTGTCCAATCCTACTGCCCTTGGGGGACTGAAGGTGAGGTAGTGCAGAATCAATGATTCCTGGAACAAGTGAGAAATGCCTCAGCAAGCTCATCTGAACGATGCTGCAAGCTACTGTAACACCCTCCACCTGCACCCCACTGGTCCTAAGACGGCATCGCTTTTAAACATCAGTTCGTGATTGGCTGGCACTGTCTGCGTCAGCAATCCTTGGTCTCTCAGGCAGTCCTCAATTAGGTCCTCCTGCAGGAGATGTCTTTGCTTGTGATTGTGTGGCCCAGCATTTATGCAGAGGCGGCCTTTCTGTTCCTTCTATGACCTGCAGGTTGGCTACACACGTTTGTTAAATCAGTATGGTTTTAGAATGCCTGATAAACAGGAGATGAGCTTATGATGTAACTTGAGAAGGACAGTCTGTGAATATAAAAAATTATTCCATATGTTTGAGGGTCATGCTTACTGGGATTAGAAATCTAAAAATAAATATAAGCACTTACTTGTGAATTTACACGCACATGCATATCCACCATGTCAGGTCCCTCGTGCCAATTTACTGTAAGCACACTTGTGTGCTCTTCAGTTAAGACTTGCTTAGAGGCTATTCTGAGGGAGCAGGGAGGCTGTACTATACCAATGTGAGATCCAGGATCTTCATTCTCAGTTTATACATCTTTTTCACCATTTTTTTGAGCTCCTGTTTTGCTTCGTTATTTGGTCAAATATCATCCAAAGGTATTATATTTCCTGTGTGCTTTAAGATATAATAAGATACAAATTCCTGACAAAAGCCTGCTAATAATGTATCATTTTCATGTTAGCTCAACAATTATGATCATTCCCCTGCATGGCTACTTTAATAGACAGTTCTATTTGGGGCCAAAGAATTCATGTATTGGATTTTGGCATTCAAAAGATAAAAAGGGCTGATCTGAATTAGAGAGAAGATCTTGCTGAGAGGCCCCCAGATGTTTGAGAGCTGCTAGGCAGAGACTGTGAGCAGAAGTGACACCCTGGGATCCCATAATGCAACTCATTAGTAGCAGTTTTTCTTGCTGTGGTCATAGTTACAGCAAGTCTCTTTTTCCTTCACCTATTCTGTTCTTGAAGAGGCTTCTGCTTGACAGACTGATTTCTCAAGAGTAGTGAGAGGCAAGGCACTGGGCATAGCAACATGCAGGACCGCGTTCAGCACTCTCTCCCATGAGTCTTCATTTGACTCCAAGTTCTAAATGTGTAGAACTTTCCATCTTTGTAAAACTTATCCATGCCAAGCTGATAGCTCTTCCACTGATACCATGCAAAGAAGCATGGGCAATCGCATCCCATAACATGTCATCACACCGGTCGACAACGGAGGCACTACATTTTATTGTAAACAAAGATTTATTGTTTTAATTAAAGTTTAAAACTTTCTTCTGCTTAATCCAGAGTATGCAAATTAATTACCCGAAATTCTTAAAACTTACCTCAGATAGGAATAAAAGTATGGAATTATCATTCTCAAGGATCACTGGGGTACATTATCGTGTGCCTAACTGATTTATCTATATTATAAATTCAAACATATAAATACTTTTTCTGCATCTTGTCTCTATTTTAAATTTATTTCTGAGGAAATGAGTATCAAATGACTAACTTGTGACGAGAGAGCTAATATCATAACAAGACAAAGTGCATATATATATATATATACATATATATATATACATATATATATATGTATATATAAAATGTATGGGAATGAGAGAGTCAGTGTCAGGGGGTGGAAAGAGGCTCTGGCCCTGGGAAGATACAACTTTGCTTTGGGTTTGTACACTCCTACTCTTACTGTAGCTGAGAGACTTAACAGACCTTCTCTGAGATTTGAAGTTACAGACACTGGACAGTTCTTGTGAGAAAGTGAAACCTTGTGTGCATTTGAACCTTGTGTGTGGAATTCTTCTGTGTAGAATGTATAGAAATGAGATATACATATGACCTCTTGACTTACCATGTTGGCCTGTTGCTGTGGTTTTCTTAGAAAGCTAGAAAATATATCAAAGACAAGAAGAAATGAAGAAATGTACGTCAGTCATGGAATGCAGAGTTAAATGTCACCCGTTTAGAAAAGCAAAGATTTAGCTAACGTATTAGATGTTAATCGGATGCACCATTCTTTCAGCTATGATAATAGTCATCATTGGAGAGCTTTGTTCCTGTGGGATGCAGTTGCTAAGTGAGGATAATTGGAAGTGAAGGAGGTTTCTATGGGGAGCACCCAAAGGGAGAGAGAGATCTGAAGGAGGCAGGGAGAGCATTTCAGCTACAGCACAGGTCAGACTTGTGAGCTGAACGCAGTGGGGGTGGGGCAGTTGGATGGAAATGACCTCAGACTTAAGTGAATCCTAGCAAGGTGCTGGCCAGGTTGATGGAGAGAGTAGCCTAAAACTTGGTGTTGGAGGGTTGGCACCGGGTAGACGCACCCCAGCCACGCTTGCTTCTTGGGTGGGTGCAGCCTGGGTAAAGTATAGGCAGTGGCTGACTATGACAGGTGATCCTGAACGGGAAGGCATCGGTTGACCAAACTCTTTTAGGACAGGTTGAGCTGCCTGGATCCGGGGCTGTTACTCAGATTCTATGTTACTTAATTTGCCAAGAATCTATTGGTTGCCAGTTTTGCCCATGAACTCAGCTGGGTGCTGTTGGAGATTTTGAAAGTTCATGTTTTTATCACTTAACCATGAACTCTTCATATATTTGCGGAGGGATTGGCACATCGCAAGCATTCATACTTCCACTCTTCAGACACTCTTCAGAGGGCAGAGGTGGGAACAGTTCTCTCATTTAACACCAGATTGTGGTAAACCTGCAACTGTGCAGTCTAGCTTTCCGCCAAGAGCCGTGCTGCAGACGCTCCGTGGGATATAGACATGAAGTCTATAGACATGAGTGTGTGCCACACTGATGGGCTGTGAGGAACGCCTAGTTTGCTGAGAAGCACATTCCCTGTGGCCATATGTAGGCAGGAACTAAGATGGGGGGAATGGGGAGAGCCCAATTACCTTGTCATTTGTTTTAAGGTTTTTAATGGATTCCTGTTGATCAGAGCTGCTTGGTAGCAAATCCCTTTTCACACCTACCTCAGCTGCTGCTGCTTGCATTTTGGAGCTGCCTGTCTCCCATCTCTGTTTCATTTGGGCTGACAGGGGATGCTGTTCCGAGTGGTTCATTTTGTGTCAGCAAATATGCCTTCACCCTATAGCCGCAGTGGCTGCACACATCATTAGAGCCGTGCACAGTGATTTTAATGTTGCTTCGAAACCGTCTTCACCCCTTGCCATTATTTTAATTTAGGACCAACTGCTCAGCCATATGGAGTAGTTTGTCATTCAGCATCTGTAGTGGCAAAATATGTATTTATCTGTGTGCTTTATGCCTTCAGATGGGCTATGTTTCATAAAAAGACAAGTCTTTTCACTTTATTAACGTGGCCATTCACTGAATTTTCCATTTGCTTTTCCCACAGAGGGCTTAATGTTAGATTGGGATGCTTTGCAAAGTCGTAAAGAAATGATACTTCTCTACGTTAGCTTCTCCTGAGCCCATGGTTAAGCGCAAGGACACCTTGCTGGCCATTTATCATACTTCACAAATGATTCAGCTTCTGGACGGGAGTGTAACATGGCGGGCAGAGACTTGCCTAGCATGCACAAAACTCTGGGTTCAATCCCTGGCTGGACTTGCATGCCTGTAATCCCAGCATGTGGGCAATGGAAACGGGAGGATCATAAATTCAGTTATGCTCAGCTCTATAACAAGTTTAAGGCCATTGTGGTGTGGGGGCTGGAGTGATGGCTCAGTGGTTAAGAGCACTGACTGTTCTTCCAGAGGTCCTGAGTTCAATTCCCAGCAGCCACACAGTGGCTAGCTTTGCCAAAGGTGCAACCTCATAGCTTTTAAACAATCTAGTCCAAACCCAGTGGGCACCAAGGAGGAGGTGTCTAGCACCCTTGTCTGCCCAGGGACTCTCCCTGGATTTTGCTGTTGGTCTTTGAGAAGACAAAACTGTGGTAGTGTTATAAGAGGCTGGGATCTGAACCTCTTGTTTTTCCCCACTCTTTCATTTTTGAATTTTTGAATGTCTGTAACTCAATCAAGTTGTGCTCTGTTCTGGCCTGATCTGTCAATTATAAGATCTAAAATGTTTTAGCAACTTTAGACTTTACTTAATACCTGGATGGCAATGCCTCACTCACTTGAACTCAGGCATTGACCATGATCTGACATAATGTATTATTTCTCTATCTTGTTCTCTCTGTCTCTGTCTCTGTCTCTGTCTCTCTCTCTCTCCCCTCCCTCCCTCCCCCTCCCTCCCTTCCTTCCTTTCTTCCTTCCTTCCTTTCTCTCTCCCTTTCTTTCAAGATTTATTTATTTTATGTATGTGAGTACACAGTAGCTGTCTTCTGACACACCAGAAGAGGGCATCAGATCCCATTACAGATGGTTGTGATCCACCATGTGGATGCTGGGAATTGAACTCATTACCCCTGGAAGAGCAGTCAGTGCTCTTAACCTCTGATCCATCTCTCCAGCCCCCATTTTCATCTTTTTCTAAAGAAATATTAATGTGCATCATCATAAATTCCACCTCAGGGGTTTGGGAAAAGGGCCATGGACCAACAGAACTTATCTCATGGTTTGGTTTTGGGATTTAAGGACTTAATATATTCAGACATGCCTAGAATAAGTCTCAGCGCCCATGCTTACCTCAACTGCATGGGTTTTACTTGAGCAATTGATAAGTGGTAGCCTTTGTCCTAAGCCTCTGGGGAAGGATAAATGTGTGTGACTAGTTGGGGCATCAGTTCTCTGCTATTAATTAGTGGGACATTAAAGTCAGGTGACAGATGATAGAGGATGGTCTTGTCCGTGAGGGACTGTGTGGTACGTTAGTGGTAAGTGGGCTGTCTTCCCAAGTGTTGTCTGAAGATACAGAAGTCTCCAGGTGAGTAGGCAGAGACTGCTTTTGTTAGCAAAGGGCTAGTGTGAGATTTCAGAATTCTGAAGAGGGCAGTGTTTGGATTCTTTTCCTTTAAGCTATGTAAATGGTTCTTTCTAACCCATCTCCTCTCTTAAGACCGGAGCTTGCCCTTAGAGATACTTCTTGAAAACTAAAAGCAAGGAGAACCGGAGTTCCTGGTGATGTTCTGTAGAAAGGAGCAAGTATCTACGCTTGCCAGGTGGCACCTAGCTTCTCCAGTCTCGGAAAGCCTCTCCTGGGCAGCAGGAAGTCTTAGTTGTGTAATGAACCCTTTCTCAAGCCCTTAGGCCCTGGCTTACAGGCATCTGTGGGTTAGGATGCTAGACTATCGTGCTCTTAAAATTCTCTCTAGACTAAGAATACTTGCATGTAGAGTCATGACCCAGAGAGTGTCTTAAGTAGTATGCTTTGGGCAATGTTTGGCATGGGCATAGCATGTAGTAAAAGCTAGTTGCTTAGGGTAGTGTTTACGTCCTGAGCATCGATAGCACTTTTCTATTTTGGTTATTTTATGTAACTCGTATTTATCCTTGAGATTAGCTTATGATAGCTTGTAATTGGCTACCTTTTTACTCTTTCATTTTTGAATTATGATTTTTGCCTTAGTGTATTGCTTACCAATACATTGGCAGAAAGTGTAAAGGAACATTGAGAAATGACTGGAGTTTTTATCATGTTTCTGCCAGTGTTCACTCTTACATCCAGCACTTACAAGTCCTGATTTCTACATTAAATATTGCAGAGCATTAAATGAATAGTTTAAATGAAATTTAAAACAGCATAAATTAAATCGATGCCTGGTTTGAATATTATATCAGTATTATTGTGAATAATTCATATGAAAGTGTTTTTTTTAATCCCCTTTGTAATTAAGGAGTCATTATCCAGGAGAGTATCTGTCATGAACTGCTTTCTTGTTGGGTGCTTCCTCTCTCCTGGTCCCTGCACTTACTGACACACAGTACACAGCAGGATGTGCATATCTGCCCCCAGTTCACAGTAATGGAGACAGGATGAAGGGAAGCGTGGCCACCGTGTGGCTCACACATTTCACTGTGAGGACCCGTAGCTGGTCTGGTATTCTGCAAAAAAAGGGTGTTGGCTTGAAATTGAATTTGATCATCAGCAGCTAATATCACTTAATATTTAGGGAGCACCAGTAGAAAGAAATTGTTCTCACTCCTTTCCAATTCATGCTTATTCCTGTAGAGAGCAATTGTCTTCACAATTAATTTTTAATATGACCCAATTCTTTATATTTATTGCACATTTGTATTAATGTTTTATGGGAGTTTTAAATATGTTCATGATACTAATTTCTTGTTGGATATGTATGTTTGAATATATCTTCTGTAATGTGTTCACTTCCCTTTTATAGTGTCTTTGTGTATGTGTGTTATACTATGTTTGTATGTGTGGGTATGTTATCTACTGTGTTTATGTGTGTGTATGTTATAAACTATGTTAATGCACGTGTGAGATATGCTGTGTTTATGAGTGTGTGTGATATACTGTGTTTATGTGTGTATATGTTATATACTGTGTTTATGTATGTGTGATATATACTATGCTTATGTATGTGTATGCTATATACTATGTATATATTTATGTATATGTATGTGAGCTGTACTGTGCTCATGTATATGTGTGAGACATACTGTGTTTATGCATGTCTATGCATACTCCTGGGAACCAGAAGCCAACATCAGCACTCCTTTTTGATTTCTCTCCAGCTTATTTCTTAATTATTTTTTTTCATTTACTCTTATCGTGTGCACATTTAGGGGCTGCATCACTGCTGGGCACATGTGGAGGTCTGAGAGAACCCTGTGGAACAGGCTTCTTGCTTCCGTTTTTACAGGAATTCCAGGACATGAGCATAGGTTGGCAGACATAGCTTTCATAGCTGGCAAGCACCTTTATTACTGGGCCATCCAACCCTTGCCACCTGTATTCTTCGAGGCAGATCCTCTAACTGAACTCAACAGCTAGGCTGCCTGTCCAATGAGCTCCATATATCTCCTTGTCCCTGCCTCTTTACTACTTAGATCACAAATGTGCTACAGCATTGGGCATTTTCTTTCTGATACTGCTAATGACTTCAGGTTCTTTATATTAATATCATGATGTTATACAACTTAAGAAATCTTTTTCTTGCTCAGGGCCTAAAAGACCTGAGCCCATGAGTTGTTTTTAATGTTTTTTTGTTTTTTGTTTTTTGAGACAGGGTTTCTCTGTGTAGCCCTGACTGTCCTAGAACTCACTCTGTAGACCAGGCTGGCTTTGAACTCAGAAATCTGCCTGCCTATGCCTCCCAAGTGCTGGGATTAAAGGCGTGCACCACCATTGCCCGGCTTTTTTTTAAGTCTCGATATATCAATCCTTCTAGAGAATTGGGATTTGTGGTTTGAGTGGAGTTCAATGTCCTGTGCTCTTTTTCGTAAAGCACTTATTTTCTAGTCTCCACCTGTTTCAGGCCTCTCTGCTTGCTTTAGCAGTAGCACTGACCAGCAGACTTTCACACCTGGATTGGTCTGTATTTCTGTTCAGTTCTTTGTTCCTCTCCATTCTGTCCTTCTTCCTCCTCCCCTTCCCCCACTTCTCCTCTCCCCTCCCAGTCTTTCCGCTCCCCTTTCCCCCTTCCTTCCCTTCCTCCCCTCTCCATGCAGACATCATCTCTTACATTTAAGCCAGCATGGTGGTCCATGCCCATAGCGTGAACACTTGGGAGGTTTAAGCAGGAGACTCAGGAACTGGAAGCCAGCTTCGGTGACAGTAAATTCTTGGTTAGCCTGGGCTGCAGGAGATGATACACACCTTCCACTGAAAAGAGACGTCTTTTAACCTTAGACTCATGAATGCATATGTAGATTTTAAGTACTTGTTTTTCCACTAGGTTTTGGACATAGTAAAATCAAGTATTCGTACAGTTCTTCCAAGAATCTGGAGGGTCCCTGATGCTGAGGAACTGAGTTTATACCGGATTTTCAACAGGGTATTTAATCGCCTACTCTGGAGTCACGGCCAAGGACTGTGGAGCTGTTTCTGTGACTCAGGGTAAGTTGAGGTCATTTTATTTTCTGTTACTGTATTTTAACTATGTTATTATTTAGTCATAAAGGTAGACCACAAAAATGGTCTTTAATAACAGTCCTTTAGTACAAATTCTTACTGCATATATTTGGAGTACTCAAGTATAATTTATAGCAATTAAATTGATTTGGATGAGTCAACAGTGAGCTCTGGGTTCAATGTGAGACCTTCTTTACAAACATAAGATGGAGAGCAGTTAAGAAGGACACTCAGCATCGAGCTCTGTTCCTCATGCACACATGCATCAACACTTGCAAGACATGTGCGAACACACAGAATATACATACCACGCACATACATCTGCATACACACCATACACATACATATATACACATACATACACACTATACACAAACACCACACATTTACATATATACATATGTATGACACAGTCTCTGAGCGGCATTTGCATGCGGCATGTTCTAGCCATGAGACTGAACCCTCCATGCCTTTGGCAGATCCTTTCCTACCACTTTGTGCTTCCTCACCCGTCATTCCCTAGTAGGGAGAAGCACTCTGGACTGCAGTGACACCTGAGGATAATCTTGGCTATAATGGATTTCTACAGAGATATAGATGAAGCATTTGTTTTACGTTCTGTAGCCCCTCAATTGATTGTGCTCTAGAATGTCTCTCTATCTGACATTAGAGATATGGTTTTGTTTGGTTTGTTTGTGGATCCTTTGGTTTGGTGCTACATTGGAATTTCAGATCCTGCCTACCATGGAAGGCTGTGAGACAGTGTGCTACTTATATTAATGCTGGGTGTTTGCCAAAATCAGCATCTGAAGATAGATATCTGCTGAGTCAGCATCTGAAGATAGACATCTGCTGACTTCATTGATCACAGGGCTTTATTTCCTCATTTGTTTCTGGCACCATATTCTGGCATGGTTGAGGTTCCTTCTCACATGTCACTTGCATAATACTCTGCAAATTTCCTTGGTGGTATCTTTCCCTACAATTACTGACAGCAGTTGTAAGTCAAACTCATTGAAAGCTTACTAAGCAGAAGACAATTGCTTATATATTTGCCATAACAGTATCTAGGGTAAACTATTCTTATTACCTTCATGTGACAGGTAAGGTAACTAAAATACACAGAGAACCTGCCATTTATCCAGGCTCCTGTACAGATTGGGTGAGCCTTCATTTAGACTCAGGAAGTCTGAGTTGAGACCTTAGAGCAGGGCTGTGTTCACTGTCCACAGACGCATCTACCAGAGTTACCAAGTACTGGTCACATCAAGTCCCAGCAAGTTACGCCTGAGTAGGGGGAGGAAGGATACTCTGGAGTTCAATATGGCTTCATTCTGCACACATTTCTTGCACATTGATGGTTTTAGACGTTTAGCTTTGGGTTTTATTTGACAGCTACACAATTGTGCTTTGTAGGATTCCTGACTCTACGAAGATAGGCGCTATTGCCCCAGCAGTGTGTGCCTTTAACAGCTGGCCTGACATCTAGGGAGTCAAGGTGAAAGAAATCTAGTCTTCACATTTCTTAAGGAATGATTTTTATTTTAAAAAAGTGTAGCTTTCTTGGTCAATTATGTGGAAAATATTAGACAAATATCATTTAAATAACTCTAGGACAGTTCTGGCCCTGTCTCTGTCAACATGCCCAAGAATAAGACGAGACAAATAAACCCCCTGAGACATTGAACCATATCATAAATTGACTTCAATAAATCCAGCCCAGAGTCTTGATATCAGATAGCAGATGTAATGATCCCTTTTCTCTTCTTGGATGCTCACAGCCAAGAACCCCTTAGTTCCATGCAGTCCTTTGGGAGATTTTTAAGAGATATATATTTTTAAAGTTATATTTTATTTTAGAGGTTATGTATATGTGTGTGTTTGAGGGTGTGTGTGAGTGCAGATGTACACTGGATCCCCTGAAGCTAGAATTACTGGCCGTTGTGAGTTGCACAGTGTGGGTGCTGGGATCCAAATCAGTGTTCTGTTGGGAGTGCAGGAAGTACTCTTAACAGAGTCATGGTTTCAGCCACACCCCCACCCCAGGAGGGTTTTGATGGTCCACATTCTGATTGTGGTAGTCTCATGAGGAGTGTGGTTTCTACCATGTTTTCCTGGACTGAGGGAATTCAAGATTTCTGTGGCTTCTAACTCAGGGGAGATGACTCTGGCAAGTAATATTTCAGTGAGACCTACAGGAAGATTAGGTGTTGACTACATAAAGCAGGGAGGAGGGAGGAGGGAGTGGTGGGGAGGGGAACTGGGGAGGAGGGAGGATGGTGGAGGAGATGGCGAGAAAGAGGAAGTGGGAGTAACTAACAACAGGATGGGAGAGGGAATCCATCAGTTTTCTCTGGACTCAGATCAGACATTCCAGTTCAGGCCTTTTAGCCCAAAACACTTTTTATGGGAATTTGTCATATGGAAGCTTTATTATTTATTTTCAAGATCTTAGTTCAGAAATAAACTGTAAGAAACTTTCTTGGGTATGTTAATAGAGAGAGAAAGGTACAGAGCTGTCCTAGAGTTACTAAAATTATATTTGTCAAAAATTTTCCACATAACTGAGCAAGAAAATAACACATTTTTTTAAATTAATATCATTCCTTGAAAAATGAGAAGACTAGATTTCTTTCACTAGCTAGCTGTCAGACCAGCTGTTAAAGGTGCACACACTGCCAGACTAAAGCTTCAGAAGATAGAGTAGAACCGTGGAAGATCCGAACAGAGGAACAAAGACAAGCAGCAACGCATGGCTTCCTAGAGTGGTGGGTTTAGGCTTTGAGTGACTCTAGTTTGAAAAACAACATACGTAAAAGATGGGTGTTAGGTGATGTGACCGTCATCCTTCATGGCTCTCCCATCTGGCTGTGTTCACAGTAGGTCTTCAACTCTCACATCTTTCTTCTGGTGATTATTCTCTCACTTGAAAGACTGTACAGGTTTTTAAATAGACAAAGCAAAGCTGTTCTTTCTCTTCTGTCCACCCAGCCATCAGTTAGGTTTCCTTCTAGGCCACAAAGGAATAAATTAGTTCCCCTCTTCAGATAAACGCTTTGTTAAAAGTTTCCACAAGGAAAAGGGTGGTGTGCTTGGATTATTGAACAACAGGAGGACTTTGGAAGTTTTGCATTTCTCTCTGTTGGGAGAAATATTCAGGACTTTATCCCTTGTCATTATGTCAATGGAAATGTCATCTAAAGTCACCCCTTCAATATTTCTCAGAGGATTAGGGAAAGGCCAAAAGAACTATTTCATCATTTAATTTTTTTTCTAAATTTCATCGATGTTGGCACTTTTATTTCTCTAGAATGTAGATTTAGAAAGCAGGCAACAAGATCTTGGGTGTTATTTATTTATTTATTGAAAGTACTAGTATTTCTAACTCTTCTCATCTCCTTTTATCCTTGCAAAACCAAAACCAAAACCAAAACCAACCAAACAAGAATCCCACAAAACTTTGTGCTGTTACTTTGGGCAGTTGGGATTCAAGGGGTAGCATAGGAGTGTTCATGTAGATCCTTGATGACACGCCCCAGCTGAGTGGAGAACAGTCTGAGTCTCTACCACAGCTTTCTTGTGTATGGAGGAAGCTCTGCAGTCTCTGACAACAGGGCTCATTCTCCTTTCTCTGCTGGGGGGTTTGGTACGCTCATACTTGAATATAACTTAATAGACTAGGGTGGCGTGTTCTGGCAGTGATATCGAATGCATACACAGGAAGTGAGCATAGGGCACTGGCACATACATTTATCTTGATAAGGGGATGGTAGGCCTGTCAGCTGTTCTACCACAGGCAGGCGCCGGCAAGCTGTCTTGCTTACCATGGTAGCATCGAAGGACCTAGAGACTAACGTCACCTGCTTTGTAGAAAGTTACATCAAGTTAAAATGACGAAGCCTCCTTTTTGTTTATCATCTCATTTCATCCTCTCTCCCCTCTAAATTCTAAGGTCAGTAGAGAGAAATAACCCTGACACGAGAGGCCTGGTACAGATCCAACCAGACAGCCCCAAAGTATAAAAACATAAACAATCCTATTCAAAATGGAAGGGGTGAGGTAGGCAGACTTTCATTGACATCTCGGAACCCTAGCAGAGAGAACTAGATGGGCAGTCAAAGCATAGGCTGTGATCCATGTATTTACAGGCATACACAATTTTATATCTCTCAGCTCAGACATTTGAAGTATTTTAGATTATGTATCTTAAATACAAACGTAAATGCTAATTATCTTTTCCAGTGTTTTCTTGGTTCAGTTAAGGAATATACCTGTATTATCTGTTATATCTGTAGCCATAATATATAATCTTGAAAATACACACATGTTGTCTTGTGTTTAGCAGTAAATTTTGAGTTAATTGAGCTAGCATTTAATCATCTATGGATCAGAAATGCTTATGCATTTGCTAGGAAAAAAGTACTATATTAAGACCTGAATATTTTCAAACCCAGAAGAAAATCAATTTCTTTCAGTTAATTCACTTGAGCTTTGACCCTTTAAGAAATGTCATTTGCTGATGACATGCTGTCTTTAGGACCATGTTTTGTTTTGTTTTGTTTTTGTTTCTGTTTTTTTTTTTCTGAGAAAATAAACAGTAGCCTTTGTAGAGAAAAAGCAAAAGAAAACAAAAAACCCTCAAACACTTTTAAATGTGTAAAGATTTTTTTAAAAAAAATTTCAGATACATAAAATAGCCATCGAAGGTTAAAAATTGAGTCTTTGAATTTCTCGTTGGGATTTTGTTTTCTTTTGTTTTCAGGAAAAATGATTTTTCCTTAATATTTTTTAATTTGTGAAAACCTACTTATTTTTTTTCCCTTGAGGATCACACAAATTGGTTATTGTTAAGAGAGACTTGAATCATTATGAAATTTCAAGCCACTTTCCCCTCAAGGTTTGAAAAGAGTCCCCCTCCTCCATCCTTGCTAAGGTATGTCTGTGTTAAGCCATGATGACTAACTTGGGATTTGCTAACAGCAGCACACAAGCAGCAAGGCTTTCCAGGAACTTAGGACCTGCTCCCACTGTGGAGCAAGTCCCCTGGAAGAGGAAGGATACCAGCTCTTATGTGGGGCTGAGCACCCGTTGGGATTCATCCCTGCAAGAGCACACACCTGTGCCCCAGGAAGCTCAAGGGATGGATGGAGAGGACTGTGCACAAGGGTGTCCATAATCAAGGGGTCAAACTGAGTTTCCTAGAGCAGGGTGGCCATAAATTAAATCACACGACTTTATAATCTCTTTGTTTCTAGTATTATGTTAAATATAGAATTTAAAAAAAAACCCCAACCCTAGAATACCTAAATTAAATGTACAGATACTTTAATATGGAATAGCTTCACTCTTTAAAAGCAGGAATGAGTCATTTTGTTAGCTATTCAGGTTCGGTAGCACTCATAGCCTTAAAGAGAAATCCTATAATCATTTGGTTTTTAAAAAAATGAAGACTAATTTCCCAATCTGTATCTATTATAAAATTTTCATATTCACTACGTATGTGAGGGACCATTTCCACCACCTTGTCCAGTTTGCTGCTCGATAAGTGATGTGGCTGGTTGCCGTTTTTAACAGTGAACATGAAGTCATGTCTGTTTCTATGCCAACAGGTCCTCTTGGGAGAGCATCTTCAGTAAGAGCCCGGAGGTGGTAACTCCTCTGCAGCTCCAGTGTTGCCAGCGACTGGTGGAGCTTTGCAAGCAGTGCCTGCTAGTGGTTTACAAGTACACAACGGAAACAAGAGGACCCATCTCAGGCATCAGTCCTGACTGGGGAAACTCCAGGTATGCTTTATACTGTCAGTTCTTGTGAGAGTTTTATGTAGATACATGGCTTAGCACAGTTTGAAAATGAGAGTCTTTTAAAATTAGGAATCTTTTTCTGTTTACATAACCAGAGAACGGAAAATACATCCATGCTATAATCTAGAAAATAGTTTTCATTTGCAGTCTTTTTTTTGTTTAAGAGACTGAACAACTACAGCAATCACAAACCTAAAGGCGATAGATACAAGGTGAACGGAAACAAGCAAGTATTCTTGTTTCCAAAACCAGGACAAGAGCACTCCAAACTGTTGGAATAAAGTTAATTATTATTCCCTAATAGGGACATTTCAACATTCATCTCTGAGAACAGTACAGTTTAGAAGGTGCCTTTGGTTTGATTTTATTATCCAGCATGCCTCTACCAAGACATTGCCAAGTCAGTCAGCAGGGTACAATTTTTTGTCAAAATGAAGTTTCATGCCTGTCCAGTTCAAACACATAGTTTGTTAAAGTAGGACACACAAGAACAGGCAATAGAGTAAGCAAGCAGTCCATTTAGACTTTTCCAACACAACTACAGTACTTAGCAGAACTGAAGACGAATAGTAACTTCCGGTATATGTTGCAGTTTGGTTTAGCGATGGGAAATTGAACCCAGGGTCTTGCCCAGGATAGGCAAGTTCTCTATGTGCTCAGCTCCATTCCCAACCTTTGTCATGTTAGCTTTATTATGCAAACGTTGTAGCACTACTTAACATAGAAGGATGTGAGTTGTGAAAATAAAGTCATAGTCTAAAAAAAGTCAGGGAGTAGTAGGTTAAAGAGGAAAGAGCAAATGGAATCCCTGGATGTAGATGCAATAGGACCAACCTCAGGGAGGGCACTGCAACCCTCTCTCCATGACAGTGAACCATGACCACAAAGTGGATCGGAAGGAATATTTTTCTCAGAAGGGACCAACACACATACTTGTACTAGACTCTGTTTTGGTCCACTGTGTAGGATATTTAGCCTGTTTTATCCTTTCTGCATGTAGTAGCCTAATGATAATAACAATTCTAGAGGCAGAGTTAACTTTGAGCATTTTAACGTTATATTACCCAGTTTTAATGGGAAATAAAACTTTAATGGTTTCATCTGATTTAAATAAACGATAACCGTCGTGTTGACGTGTTGGTCCAGACATGAAGAGCCATTTCTTTAGGGCGTAACATGCCGTGTGTGACCAGGAAGGCTCAGAATACGACATGGGAAGAACTTTGACAGTACTCTGTAGTCCTGCAATTCTAGGTCCTAGAACTCAGTTTCCATTGATGGATCAGGTAGCTTTTATGAAGAAGGCAAAGAGGATAGTCTGTAGGAAGAGTTCCTTCCAGTTGCTTCAGGACTTCTCTTATAATCTTTGTGGACAGGAGAGGTATCCTTGTCCTGAAATCTTTAGTTCCAGGTCAAGAGAGGCCCTCAGATGAGCCCAGGGTTACAGGTCTAAGCACTATGAGCTGTCAATAAACACACCAGTCATTCCTGCCCACATTCAGACTCCTTCATTTAAAGGAGTCGGATTTCAAAGTGGAATTTTACTGACAAAGCCTTACTGGGGAAATGAAGGAGGTGACTCCTGTGAGTTTTCTAATCCACAATTAAACTTATCTTCACGAAGGCAGAGTTGGATCAACACAAAGTTTCTACTACCATGGCCTAAGAAGTTTAATTCCTTCCAAGAGGGCTGGAGGGCGAGTGAACATGCAATTTCTCTGCAGAAGGGCCAAGCCAGGCAAGCTTAAATCCTCCTCTTAAATCCACTAGTCAGATAATGCAGTTCTGGAAAGGGGCCAGGGCATAGGGAGCATTAGCTCTCCATAGAACCCAAGGAGCAGAGGAAATTAAACATTTTAGTGCAACATCTAGCTATTAAAACTCAGGTGAATGTCACAGCAACTGAAGAGCAATAGTTTTCTCTCGTAGGGAAATGAATCTATAACATTCTCCTTGATACAGTTTAGCCTTTAATGGATTAATTACGTTTATTTATAAAGTATACCTGATAAATATACACATGGATGTATATGTATAAATTAATTACAAATAAGAGTGTACATAAGTATGAATGTAGCATATGCATTCATGAATTAAGCCTGAGCACTTTTACGAGGAGATTTATCTTTGGAAAATTTATCTAAAAAAAAAACCAAAAGAGAGACAGTTGGCATCACCCAGTTTTATAGACCTATGCAAAACATGATCTTGAACAATATTTCCTAAGAAGTTTTAAATATTATATGCAAGAAAGTGGTTTCTGACTTTGAAACCTTATAGAAATAGCACATCGATGAAGAAGCCTCAGCACATGTACATCTCATAATAACTAAACAACTAGCATTGGTGTAGGAACTAGGGCTTTCATTTGGAAATATACATGTGTCTATGCACTCTCCATGATACTAATGTTTGGGGATAGCTTGATGCTCCACTCTACTAAAATTGTTTGATAAACTATGAGTTCTCAGATTGTTTTTTGGTGTTTTTGTTTATATGGGTTCACTGCCAACCCCACCTTGAGAATGGAAAAAGAGAGAACTTAGTTTCTCTTTGTTTTAAGACTATTTACCTACCTTTGATACCAAAAACCAAACAGAGCTTTATTAACAAAGAAAAAACAAATGTTCATTCTCACCTATCATCAGAAATGTAAAATCCAAAGCTATTTATTAGCAAACTGAAACAATGTTAGCTAGGGCAATCCTCATCCAGCTTCTGCTTGTAGCACCAGTGATAGATTCCATAGCTTGACGAAGTGATTGAAGTCTTTTGCTACCTAACAGAACAGATGAACAGAGAGATGGCTAGGATGTGCCGAGTGATAGGAGTGTTTATGGTGGGTAAGGCAGGCCCTGGATTTGATCCATGGTATTGCGCGCTGTTTCAAGTTCAGAGAAATCACTTCATCAAATTTAGTTATACTTGTGATTAGAACACTGTTTATCCAGCCAGAAAAAGAAGAGAAGGAATTTCTGAAGTCCAGTGCAGCTTAACTGCAGTGCCCACATAACGAACATGCCTAAATACCCAGGTATTCCTTCACAAGTGAGGAGGAAGTCAAGGCTGCCTGGTACACCCACTCCTGTGCAGCCTTGCAGCCGAAGAGCCTAACAGTACCAATGACAAAGACAGGTATAAGGCATCGGGTTTGAGATGGAGAACCAGTGAAAAAAATCTGGGTTCTTAAGCATTTATAGAGAACAAGGTAACTTTAACAATCTTGATGAAATCAGCCAATCTGAGAGAGCAAATTATTATTTTCTTAGCAAAAGAGAGCTAGAATATGAAATGTAAGTGCAGCATCAATACCTTGAAAGAATTTCTAATAGTTAGGAATAAAGATGTATAAGGTCCATAGTCAGGAAAATGTAAAAGTGGAAACATGAACTTTAATAATTAAAATCGTCATTATAATGTAATTTTCTCTCAAATTATCCCACATAGCTATGAATCAAATGTAATCTTACTACATTTTGCAGCATATTTCCATGTTTACTTATTTTTTGGTAGCAAAAATATTGGTTCCTAGCTCGTCCTAGCGTTTAAAGTACAGAAGTAAAAAGAAAAATAGGAAAGACAACCACTTGTAAGAAAACCTTTAACCAAGATAAGGTAAGTTAAAGTGATGTAAAGTTGGCAAGCAGGCAGACCAGTGGAACTCCTGTGGAAAGCCATAAACCAGCCCGGACATACCTAGAGACTTGATTTATGAAAGAAGGGATCCATGTTCTTCATAACAGGTGAGGAAAGGAAGATTACTCATCCATCGTGCTAGGAGAGCTGGATTTCTAAGTACTCGAGAAAAGACCACCAACTTTATCCATTAAAATGATGAGCTCAGCAGGCAGTCATCAAGGGGAAAACAGAAAATTTCCAAGGGTAATTTAGGAGAATATCTTCATGAACTCGAGATGTATAAATGGCAACTAGAAAAGTGTTAATTCTAATGAAAAGATGGATATATTTTCTATTAAAATTAGGTATATTATGAATAATTATTATCACAGCCTATTTAAAATGATAAAAAAAAGAACAAACAAAAAGCTATAGAATAAAGGAACATGCCTGCAATCCATATATCATATGAGAAAGTTGTAAGTGTTACAAGGCATGGCATGCGGACTGTGATCCCAGCATGCAGTGGCAGAGGTGTATGCAGAGAATCAGAGTTCTAAGCCAGCCAGGGTTACATGAGACCTTACCTTAGAACAAACAAAAACAAAAACAAAAAACAAAAAACCAAACTACAAACAAAAATAAAGTCTGGTAAGACATTTCATGGGAATTCTTACAACTCTTAGGAAAATAAAAAAACAAAACCAACCAACCAAACAAAACCCAGATGACCACTTAATGGAAAATTGGTGAAGAAAACTTTGAAAAGGGGGCAGAACACATTTAAAAATGTATATATGCAAGTCAGTATTCAAGACACTACAGAGCAATAGAAGAAAGCATCCATGGTGGTACATACCAGAACTGCCAAGAACACCAAGAAATGAGAATTATCTTCATGACAGGAAATAGCGAAAACAGTGTCAGTTGAGCATTGCATGCGGGACTCTACCAGTTTCATAGGCTCTGTGCCAGTAATTTTCTAGTAGAAATGCACAAGCAGGAACACAATTACCCTTACTACAGTAGTCATGGTGTAATTTCCTCACAGTACTTTCTAAAAAATTAGAAACAACCTAAATATACAACAGAAGCATAGATACATATTCTATAACATCACACAATGGAGTAACATTCAGTATTGGTAAGGAAAATGGTTTACCTGCATATACAGGGACAGAGGCTCAAATATAAAATGGAGCAAACTTATTCTGGAACAAAGAAATACTGATTCCATTTGATTGTTAATGAAAGTAAAGAGGAAGCAAAACCAGTCTTTAAGGAAGGAAGATGGATTTGGATGGAAAATGAAGTATGTAAGTGGCACAAAGACCAAGATGGGCTTAAGTCCACGGGAAAAGAGGGTGCCATATCTCTGAGCTCAGGGATTCTACAGATGCCCAGTTGCCCAACATGGTGGCTTTATACAAGTAATCACTCCATAATGCCTATAAACTGAATATTGTGTTCATTGTTCCTTTCTGAGTGTGTGTTGCACTTTACAATTAAAAAGTTGCAAGCATATGGTATCATAAATGACCCAAGGCTACAACAAGGTATGTTGATCTCAGGCAAAGGGCAGTCTTACTCATGGGGCTGATGTTCAGGACATATCAGCAGTAAGTAATATTCATCTGTGTACACTCTCAGTGGCTCTGGGAGACGGGCAGGCCAGAAATCATTGGATCTCTTGAGACTCAAGGAAACAGGTCTCACATTAGTAGCATGTGACACAGAGGGTGTTTGACAATAGGCCTTGACATCTTCCTTTCCAAACCAAAGTTGAAATCACAAGGTACTTCATAATGGATGGCTGCTTTCAAGCAGGGATGTACTATGTAAATGTGTCAGCAGATACGGGAAGTTGAAAGGCCCAGGCTTTGCTGCCAAGGATGTGAGGTGGTGTGGCTGCTGTGGAACGCAGTGTGGCATTTTCTCTCAAAGCTAACTATAAATAAATGTGCATATGATCCAGAAGTGACAACTGTAAGCACAGGCCCAAGGGCACCAAAGCCAGGCTCCTAGATACTTGCACACTGGTGTGGACAGCAGTGTCTGTTTTACAGAGACATAGAACCAACTCAGCTGCCCACAAATAAGAGAAAGTATAAACAGAATGTGGAGAGTATAAACAGTTGAATATTAGCCACGGAACAAAGAAATCCAGTATATGATGCACGGGAGAAGCATGGCAAACGCTCTCAGCTTGTAAGCAGACACAAATGGCACTTGTGATGCCATGTATTAGTGTAACAGTCGACCTCGTAATCTGGGAGTAAAATTAAAGTTTCTTGGGTAGGAGAGGGGGGAATGAAAACAAAGCACTTTTTTAATATAAATTGAAAAAGGACTTTTTCATACATTTAATCATGTTTTTCATCCCCCCGAGTCCACTTCCCTACCCACCCAATTATGTTTTCTCTCTTTCTGTTTAAGAAGCAAATCAAAACAAAACCACAAACAACAAAAGGCCAAGAAGCACACACAGAAAAGCCCACAACAATGAGAATTAGTATGTCCAGGCAGACATTTTGACAGTAGAAATATTGTTGAGTTTGTTTTGTGTTGTCCTCCTACGCCTGGGCTCAAGGCATACCCTGAGTGTGGTTAATACACCCAGTGAGACTCCAGTGGAGAAAACTAATTTCTCCTCTGCCAGTGGGTATCAATTACAAATAGGGTCTTGCTTAAGAGTGAGAGTCCGTGTTCACTTTTCTCCTGCAGTGCTGGCACCCCATCTGGCTTGAAGCTGCCCAGGCTTTGTGCACACTGCCACAGTCTCTGTGAGTTCATACCCATATCAGTCCTGCTGTGTCTGGAAGACACTCTTTCCTCAGGGTAACCCATCACCTCTGGGCCTTAACAACCTTTCTGCCTCCTCCTCTACACATTATTCCCTGAGTCTTGAGGGGAGGGGATTGATGATGGAAGAAAGACAGCATCTTCAGATAGTGCTGACGAACAGGATGACTGTGTGTAAATAGAATGCAAGTAGAATCATGTTTATCACCCAAATCATGTTTATTCAACTCCAAACAGATCAAGAGCCTCCGCATAAGACAGATAAATACCCTGAATCTGATAGAGGAGAAAGCAGAGAACATGCTTGAGCTTATCAGCCAGGGAAGGACCTTCCGAACAGGACACTGACAGCTCAGGCTCTGAGGACTGACAGTTAGAAAAGGGGCCTTATCAAGCTGAAATGCTTCTATATGGTAAAAGATACCCACCATCAGTTGGACAAAGTGGCTTCCTACCGAATGGGACAAGATCTTTACCAATATGATAGAAGGCTCTTATCTAAACATATAAAGAACTAAAAAGGCAGGACATCAAGAAAACGAATAAAGAGCCTAATGTAAAAAAAATGGGGACAGAACTAAATAGCCAGTTCCCCAAAAGTTAAACACAAATGGATAGGAAACAGATAAAGAAATGTTCAACATCCGTAGCTGTCAGGCAATGCAAATTAAAACTGCTTTGAGATTTCATTGTAGCACAGTCAGAATGGCCAAGATCAGTTAAACAATGGCAGCTCATATTGGTGAGGTTGAGGCGTAAGGGGAACATTTATCCATTGCTGGTGGGAGGACAACTTTGCCAGCTACTGTAGAAATCAGCGTTGTGGTCCTTGAGGATTCTGCACCTCAAGGTGTACCTCACGATCCAGTTAATCTACACTTGGACAGACACCCAACGGCTTCTGTGTCTTACTACAGAGGAACTTACTCATCCATGTTCACTGATAGGCAGGAATGGATTCCTAATAGGCAGGAATTGGATACAGCCTAGACGAATGGCTTAGGAAATTGTGGCACATTTGCACAGTTGAACATTATTCAGTGACTTAAAAAAATGACATCATAAAATTCATAGGTAAATGGATAGAACAAGAAAAAAATAAAACAAAAATATCCGGAGTGAAGCAACCTGATCCCCTCCCAAAGACAGATACTGTATCTTTTCCTTTTGTGTGGATGCTAGCTTTAAGCCTTTGATACATGTGGTAAAATCCAAATAACCACAGTGGTTAGGTATCTAGTAAAGGACTAGGGAAGAGAAGAGGATCTCCCAAAAATAGTCTTTTATAAGTGCTTGGCACTGAACTTAGGGCTTGATGTGTGCCAGGCAGGTTCTCTTACCAATGAGTTCCTGGATCCAAGCTGAGGAGAAGAGAAACTAAGAAAATTAATAAGTATAGAGATTTGTCTTGGTATGGTGACGGAATTCTAGACTTGCAGGTGTTATATAAGATTAATATACTTAACATACTAAGTTTTATTTCCAAAATGATAGAAATAATTATTTCTATGTCACAAAGTCAAGTCAGTAAGAGAAGTCCTCCAAAGCACAGGGCACATAGTCGGTTGAATTTTATTTACCCTGCAGTCCTCAAACCAGGAATCTGGGTTCACCTGAAGGAGTTCAGGGGTCCTTGTCCTACTACAGAGAGATGCTGGAAGGTGAGTGTCACATGTTCAAAGTGAATTCCCTATCTGTTTTGGATTGATTAGTACTGGGGATCACCAGAATTAGCAATAAGATAGCATATAAAATTCAATACCAATCTGGAATTTTGAAAGTATGCATCCTGCATCTACATGGTGGGCATGCAAGGGTGATCATACCTTGCCTTACGAATGAGGAACATGGCTCTGGTGGGAAGTGAGTGAAGATACTCTGATGCACTGCTCCTGGGTTCCAGTTAGCTATGGGTTATTTTGGTAAAGAAAAAGAAAATTAGATAAGATAAAAGCTGTAAATTTCGTATTTTTGGTACTTATACGAACTCTTCAGATATAGTCTATAAATTCACTTCCTAGAGACAGTCTTTCTGCTTAAAAAAAAATCAAATTGTATTATTTAACTCCAACGCAAAGAACAATTTAAAAGTAATCTTTGCTGTTAAGCTACTGTGGAGTCTCCCAGGAGATATTAGTGGAGACTTCAAGGAAAATAACTCTTGCAATGCTCCATAGTGCTTTGCAATACCCAGGGCATTTGCTTTAGGTAAGCAGTGTTTTTGCAGTATAATTTTATCTGCTTTTTCAAGTTCGTGCTGCACTTCTCCTTTTTTCAAATTCAAAAGAACAGTTTCTTAATAACTTCCACTTCTATTAAAGAGTTGGGGTTTGTGGCATATATACCAGCACTGTTCTTCCTAAGGCGTTTCATACTTCACGTTTCTGGAAGTAGATGATAATGCACACAAGTTTTATAACAAGTGTCTGTAATTGTCATGACCAAAAAGTTCAGTCCTGGACAGCTGAAACCCTGTAGATGTGCAGAGGGCTCTGAAACTATCAAATCCCTTCACTAGCTATATGACCAGGGGAAAGACCCTGTGTGCTTCATAAAGTTTATTCACCCTTAAAATGTTGTTTGCAGTGACATTTACTTAGAAAATTGTTATTTGAGTCAAATATGTTAATATTTATAAAGAAATTAGAAGTGTTAGCCTATAAAATACTATTTAAATAATTGTTTAGTATTTAATAAATTACCCAGGATCCTGTACTTTGTGACTTTATATATTTTTTTTCATGTGCTAAGTAGAGCTTTTGTAAGGCTAGGTATGGTATCCCAACTCCCAGGAAGCCAAGGTCAGAAGGATCATGGGTTTCAGAGCTAGTGAGAGACAAGAGAAAAACATTTTATTGTGAATGTTGCTAAAGTGTCAATAGCACTGATTTATTGGAAACTAAAATTTTAATTGGAGGGTTGTCAAAATGGCTCAGTGGATAAAATATTTGCCACACAACCATGAAGACCTGAATTTAGATCCCCAGAACCCACATAGAATTACAAATTTGGCAGGTGTAATGGTCACCTATAATCCCAGAACCTAGGAGATAGAGGACTTTGGGACAAGCTGTCTACCTTGTGTACACACGCATGTGTACATACACTTGCATGTGTCCTCACACACACATGTGCACAAACACATACACACATGCAGAAGCACACACAGGTACTCACGCACAGGCATGCATGTAAAGTAAAGGTTGGTATAAGTTGTTGTTTACTACATCATTCCTGATGCATTTTTCAGAGGCTGGAGTTGCTCCCACCAGTGTTGACTAGTAAGTGCTGATCAAGCACCTTAGTTTATTTTGTACCTTGCCCTACATAAGAAGGGAAGTTTTTTTTTTTTATTTATGGCAAAACATATCAGATTAATTATTAAGACATCACCAACTCTTGACATCATAATTAATCCATATAAATTACCCTAGTGATATTAAGAAAATAATTTATATAATCTGTGATGTGAGAAATCAGTTGTTTCATTATTCATCACCCATTCTGGAATTTTGATTTAATTTAGTTTGTTGTGTATTATTTTACTGCTCTATTAACTTAATGATTAGAGCAATTATTTATAGTTTGTGATATTAGGTAACAGATTTAGTAGGTATTATTATTCATGATGAAGTAATGTTTATGGATATCATGGAAAACTATTTTAATCTGAATGTGGTTTGCAGTTTGATTATAATGAATTCTTTTCTTTCTCTAAGATTCACAAGAAACAATCATAAATTTAGTTTCCCATTAATATAGATGTATCATAATTCTGACATTGTTGTACACAGAATAGACAACTGACAGCTCTTGCCCCTCATTTTGTTTCTTATCTGTTCATTTATGATGCTGTCTCTAGAGGATTCCAGTGGGCAGAGAAGGAAGTGAAACAGCTGACACTCCTCTGTCATTTGTTTATTTTTCCAAGACTACAGCTAATTCCTGGTCTTCTACTGCCACATCTGTGATTGAAAAGTCATCATGCATATCTTTGCCCTGACTTTACAGTGCATTGCTCAAGTCATTACTATAACTTTGTCTTTGAATGCTATGGTTAATTTTCATATATATATATATATATATATATATATATATATAAATATATATATGTTAAAATCCATATATATACACATATGTACCTATACACACACACACACACACACACACACACACACACACACACATATATGTGTGTGTGTATGTATGATTTCCTTGGCCATTCATCTCCTGACCTATAGATTGGACTGGCAAAAATCTTATCAAGGTTTTCCAGAAGATGATATGGATACACAGCTTAAATGTAAATCACAATTTTCAAGGCTTGGCATTAAAAAAAAAACCAAAAAAAACCAAGGTCCCGTTTCTTGGTGAATGGGACCTGAATTGGCATAAATTTACTTATAGTCGTCATTATTAATTGTGAATATTCACATTTTTATTGTGTAAAAATTAACATTAGCATCCTGATGGGGATGTTACATAGTATATATACATACTATCTCGTCTTTCTAAAATCACAAAGTGGTAAAAAATCACATATTCAGAAATATATTTGGCTACATGGTTATGTATAACTTGTAACCATAAACACTGAATTGTCCAAGAACACAAAGTTTCAACTTAAGAGTGTTTTCGATGAATTTTAGTTATAATGAATCCATGATCAATTGTACAGTTAGGCTCCACGGCTCTATCTTTGAAACAAACGAGACTGTTAATGTGGCCAAGTTCTCCATAAAAATCATTAGCGAAAGGCTCAATATGCCCAAGTGTCTGCCTCTATATCACATGTTCTAAAGAGATATTTTCTTAGCTCCCCATGCTGCTTTCCCATACCAATTATGAACTGTTAATGTGAACCAATAAGAAGTGGTATGATGCTTGAGTTTAATGAGCATAGCATGTCGTGTGATACCAATTTCATGTGTATCTGTGCGTTCAACTTTCTGAAGTTCAATCTTAGGATGAAAATATTTTATGAATTGTATTGTTGTGATAGCAATAATTTTCAGATAAGATAGGTAAAAAAATAGGTATACAATCCTTTCTTGATCAAAGTTGACATTAAAGTCTGCAATGATCTAATTTTTTAATTACCTTTTTTAGGTATTTGCTACCAGGAAGTACCCAATTCCTCATGAGGTCACCACTGTACAACATGAAATATAATTCACCTGGAATGACTCGCTCCAATGTTTTGTTTACATCCCGATATGGCCGTTTGTGAAACTGAATGGAAGATTACCATGGGCTGTGCACAGTAGCAATTCATTTATTTCCTCCAGTTGAACCTTAAGGAAGCGACCCTTATATGCTGTTTTATGTATATATGTCATATAAGTGTGTGCAATACATACACACATGCACTCAAGTAACATATAAATATATATATTTATTATATGTAAGAAGAATTAGCAGAAAACTGAATATAAGATTTAACCTTTCTGGAAATGTAATAAACCATGTTAAAGTTGTTTACACAAATACGCAAATGTGTAGAATTTGCTAGGTTTATAATTAATCACTTCCTACTAGAAATGTTATTTTTGCTGCAGAATCAATCCTGAAGATTCCATTACGGTGTTATAAATTATTTTCTAGATAATAGGGCTTTCAACTTGAGAAAACACTGATAGTATCTTATTACTTCTCTCACTATTAGTAGCTATTTAACAGTGAAACATAAGACTTACAAGCCCAGGGTTGACTTGACTATAGGATTAGGATCAAATGGATGTGTTGTTACTGTAGCACACTGTAAAGTACTAGAAAATATCCCAGCCTGACTCTCCAACATTTTACTCCCCTAGATGGGAATTTAGCTGCTTGTTCTAGTATACATTTTCAATAAAGACCTGGTAAGATCATGAATCATGCAAAAACAGGATGCAACCCAGTGGGTTAAGAGTAAAATGTAAACATGCTTTGATTTGTCATTTCATGGGGAGTCCCATAGAGAAGCAAGCCAATGGCAGTGACAGAGACTTTGCTGTGTGACGTCTGTCATTTTTCTTTGGAAAGTATATAATTGATGGACTTAAGTCTCTCAGCGTTGAGACCAGTTTACCTTGCAAAGTTCAATAAGAGTAGTTTCTCATATCACCTCAGAAGAGAATCCAAAGACTCTGACGAGAAGGCTGCAGTGAGCCCAGGCCACCGTTCATCGGTGTAGTCTGGAGGGAGTCTTGATTCGAAGTTCAGTATGAGGCTGTCTTCCTGTCCAGAGGCTTCCTGCTTGTGTCTCAGGGCAGCATGCTCCCATTCTCCCTGCCTTCCCTGCTGTCTGAAAACCAGTGTGTGCTCTTGGTTTTCCACGCCAGTAGAGACTTCCCTCCAATGGTTTTACTCACGCATGTTAAGTTTTTGCAAAACTCAGAATACTCGCCACCCTCTCTTAATTTTACATCTGTTCCCAGTAAATGACTCCAAAGCATCAAGAGGTCATTCGACCTGGTCTCATTCACAGATAATAGGTGGTGACCCAAGGTTGTAAGATTTAATATTTTGCTTTAAAAACTACCTTTGGAGAGTATACTTTTTACTGTAATAATCATTTTTTTTTTACACACATTACCCGCAGGTACTTAACTTCTTTATGGCTGCCTTCCCACATGCATTCCAGCAGAGACTTTTCTTACTGGAAATATCCCATAGAATTTTGTCTTATGTTTTTGAAAGAGAATCAAGCCTCCAGATAAAGGAGATGAGTGCGGTACTTAAGAGTCCATATTGTGGATTCTTCAACATGACAGAGTTCTTAGAATAAATGGTGTAAATACCAGAACACTTCAGAATCTTTATGGGAATAATAAACAAATCAGCCCCCTTTTGGGGGGTTATTTGTAGCCATATTTGTTTTCAATTCATGATTTAAAAATCGCAAAGGAATAAAAGAAAAAAAAGCATAAAAGTCATGGATATGTCGCTTAAAATGATTGTTAAGTGATACCAACTGTTGGCCCTTCATTTTGTCTTAAATCAAAAATGATCATTTAATCGGATAGCGTATATGCTCCGAAACTTCTATCAGGTACTAGGAAGGAATTTTCATTAAAAAAGGGGGGAAATGTCCACATTAGGAATACTCACCCTAGAAACACACATTAAAAGCTATGAGTACATGTAAATACATAAAACTGTCAAGCATTTGTGAAAGAACACTATCCCCTTCTCTATCCAAGCAAGGCCTTATTTTGAGCACTAGGATTTCACTGCCTACATTTTCCTGTTCAGACAGGTTGGAAAGGATGAAGTGCTGCAGAAAGCCATGTGCTCATTAGTTACGTGCACTACCTGGTGTGCTGTGGACTATGGTTGTCATAGCGCCATCCCCTAACGAGCAGCCCCGAGACGACATGATAATGAACCATGCAAGTCTCAGGAGGCCACAGACAGGTATTAGGGGTATAAAATATTCCTTAGTTTTTATTATCAATTTCTTATGCTATGCTTAAAACACATCTGCAGTAGAGACAGTGTAAATCTCTCTTTAATAGAAGAGAAAGAACACTCCAGAAGCTAGTTAATCTCACTGGGGTTTTTTTCTTAGAGTGGATTTTGGTTTACCTACAAGGACGGGGATAACTACAGACCTGCAGTATAAACCGCTGTTTGGTTTATCCCTAGGTTGGAATGCTTCCCCAACCTAAGATATGAATGTTTCCCTGGTTGACTAAGTAGCTTGCTTGTTTTTTGTCCTCCCCTGCAAACAGAATCTAAAGGTACAGTTTAGTTTTCACTTGGGTAAGCCAGCCTTGAAGGTCTGAATCTGTTAAAAGACCCTGTTGCAATATGAACATAAGTTGTATGTAGAGCACAGGCTGAAGCAACTCTGCTGTCTATAAGATGCAAGGGTTTGCCTAAATTAGACAGAAGGTTTTGTTACTCTAAAGTTCAAACCAAACCCAAACCAAAGCCCTTTCTTTCACCTAATATTTATGCATACATAGAGAATAAGTGCCTCCTAGACATCAAGAAAATGATTTCATTCAAATTATCTCATTAGCTTGGAAAGTAGATCAGAATGGGATCATGCTGATTTGAAATTTTAGATATTTGAATAGGAATTCAATGCTTTCTTCCTTAACATGTCAATGTTATTCTGTGTGAACATTATCTTCATACTTAAACATATGCAATACATACTAATCAAAAATACCAAAAAAGATAGCTGCATATATGCCATTACTTAATCTTCTATAAAGCACTTACTCATTCTTAAAATATATATTCTTTTAAAAATAGTAAATACCTCAAAAGTGACAGAAAATTCCTTCCTTCTCTATTTAGTAATTGCTAGTTTACATTCCGAATCTCATGTACTTGGTTCTAAGCACTAAACAACAATAAAAAATATAACTATACAATTAACGTTCTTGTGATCTGGTGATTTTTGGACATTTGTTTTTCTCTTTAAATTGAGAGCATTAAGTGTAAAGGGCCATGTTATCTACATATTAATTACTAGATATTTAATTGTTTTGAACTAATGTTGGCTTCTAAGTAACTGAAAACCATAGAAATATATTCATAAAGCAAACAATTCCTCGCACTGCTTTCTTTCTCTCCTGTTCTCCTTTAAATTCACTTTGAAGCATGGACAAAGTAAAGAGAGAAATATTGCCTTTTAAACACTGGTCTTCCTTGAATTTTTATAGTGGTGTGTTTTTACCCAAGCAACAATGACACTTCGATGAAATATTGGGTCAATTCAGTTTGCTGAGAACTTTAGGAACAAGGTTGAAGTCTGTATGCCTAAAACACATGCAGTGTCTATCCATGTGAAGTGAGATGCATTTTAACAGTCTTGCGACAGAAATTGATGTGTTGAAATGGCACCTGTTGAGACTGCTTCTATTTCTGAGGGTCTGCCATGAGGTAGTATATGGTGTATTGGAAGAAATTTACTCAGGTAATTCACTGATACTAAGAGGGGTGTGCCATCTAGGAAGATCTGTATAAGACTGCTGCTTTATCACCACTTATGAACTGGAAAGCTCTTGCTTTGACAAACACATCACTCAACAGATTAAGCACTTCTAAATTAGTAAGAAGGCTTGCCTTTGAAAAGTGGTCAGATAATTAAATTCTATTTCATTCAGAGGCTACCCGCCATTTTTGGTCCATGAGTTCATGTAACAACTACTCTTCTCTACATGCTATAGCATCTGAATTTTAATGGAGTCTGAATTTGAGGGTGAGAGGACACATTTGCTGGTGCGAATCATGGGTCAAATTATCCCTGTGTGCTTTGCTTCCTGTACATGAATGCAAATGTTACAAAGATCTGCTTAAAATGTCAACAAAGCGTGCGGTTGGCATTGCTGTGGCATGTGCTACCATGTGACACCTGCATGGTGAACCGACTTCAACTACTGTAATAAAAAACGTCAGCACAAGAGACCTATGGTGTGTCATCATTTGGCTCATTTTTACACGTCTATTTGCACACACAATACTGATTTCAGTAGTAGACAAGACAGGCAACCAATTAAGCAAACTGAACTGAGCTTTCAATTTGATGAAGATATTTTCACAATTTTTTTTTTTTTTTTTTTTGCTGCTGTGTACTCTAGGGGATAGGGCTACCTGCTGTTAAGAGTCAGGTCAAGAAAGGACAATTGTCAGCTTCTCTCCCTTGGATGGGAAGACAAAGTATTCTAAAAGCCAGTAGCAACAGTTTAATGTTATTGCATAATATAATAATTACATTATCTCAGGTGTGAATTTCATGTTTTAGGAATTTATAATTTTGTCATTTGCTATCCATATTCAAAGCACCAAAATGGAGGACATTTTGTCTTGTTGCTGCCCATCGAGTTGCTCTTTGAGATTTTATAACAGATTTGGGATGGTTTCCCTTCATTTGCTTGATTTGCTGGAGAAGGAACTCAAAGCCCCATGCACAGTTGGCAAGGAATCCATGTTGAGCTGTATCCTTAGACCAGATGGATTTTCTTTAATGAAAGGATCCAGTCAGGTAGTGGGTAATTTAACACAGACATGCTTGGCTTCTCTTATTGACAGCCAAATGGTATAGAAATGATTGTATGTACATGTTTATGAATATGTGTGTGCTTCCGTGTATGTGTACATGTATATGTCTGTGTATATATATGTGCATGTGTATGTATATGTGCATGAGTATATATGTGTATGTATATGTGTGTTTATGTGTGTATGAATATGTATGTATATATGTGTGTGTATATGTGTATATGTGTATATGGTGCGTATATGTATATGTGTATATATGGTGTGTGTGTATGTATGTATATGTATATGAATTTGCCCATGCTCTTATGTTGCAGATGCCAGAGGAGGTATTCTCCTTCATTCTTATTGTCTATTCCATGAGACAGGTTCTCTCAAACACATCATTTAGCATATCACTTTTTTTAGCTAGGCTCCCTGGCCAGCAAGTCTAGTGGATCATCCTGTCTCCTCCACCTCTGCTCCCTCCAAAAGGGTCAGGGTTACAGGTACACAGGCCATGTTCAGCTTTTGTAGGGGTGCAACAGATCTGAACTTAGATACCCATGGTTGTATAGCAAGTGCTCCTGCCCACTGGGCCCTTGTCTCCCCAGCTCCCAAAGTTGACTTTCAAAATATATTTAAAAATCAATACTAATTTAATAAAATATATTTTTTTTTAGTGATGGAAAAGGATGATGCTGATGTTTGTGGCTTGGTATCTGCCTGTTTTATCAAAGAAATAATCATCATGTATCACACTGTACACATGTAATTCACAAATATAATTCAGTTTTATTAAAGGTAACAAATCTTTAATTGCAAAATAAAATATCCCGAAAGAAAACTAAATGTATCATGTTCAAAACCTTAAGATCTTTTATCAGCAACATAACATTTCTAAACTAATTTGGAGAGAGTTTTTAGTGATTATTCCTCATACACATACAGAGGGTAGTGGCAACAGTGCCTATCACTATGGTGTGGCAAAACTGGAGAAGAAAATAAAGAGTGTAAAAGTTGGATGTATTCCACAACTGTCTAGACGTAAGATAATCGAGAGGAGGCACTGTGAGTGCAGGTCGGAGGCACAGTGCTTGCCTCACACCAGTGAGTCCCTGCATACAGTCTGCCACAGCAAAAACAAACCAAAGTCCCAGAAATCAGGGAAAAAATGAGCCTAGAATATGCACTGGTTCTACACCAAGCTCACCATGGTATCTTGTGTTGCCATGCATTTTCCAAAATTAGTCTTCTATTAAGAGGACTTTGGAAAAGAGGTTAAACCAATCTATGCTCTAGTAAGTAATCAAGTCACAATGTATTCCAGTAAACAATGGGCTTATATTTATAGGCAGGGAGAGTCAGACCTGGCACACGAAATTTACTAGGCCTCGTCCCTTGAGATTTGGCCATTTACAGAGACCATTTAAACCTGATTTTCAAGAGCGGTGGCTTGAATCCAGCAAGCATGGTCAGAAATAAAATAAGCTTAATGGTACACAAGAATCGGGCAAGGCATTTGTAACATAACTGTGATGTGTAAAGGAGTATAACATACTTTAAGAATCCTGTCAGGATGCCATCAGAATGGCTAATGAAGAGATATTCAACATCCATTGGGTCCTATGTGATAAAGGCTTCTGTCTTTAATGAGATTCCAACATTACTCAATGGCAGCCAAGAGCTTCTCATCTTGGTGTGTATCTAGAAGCACTTGACGGCCACATGAAATGATATTCTCAGACAAAAGGCTTGCTGCTCATCAAGGAAGATGGAATTTATCCAAAGCTTGTCACATTATTTGTGAGAAACAATATTTATCATGTCAGATGTTTTCTTGTGCCTGTTTTATTTAGAGAAACACAGTGGCACTTTTCTCAGTAAATTCTGTTGCACTTGTCTTATGCCATGCAAAAATAGTGTGGAATTTTATCTCTTTAACAATAAGATAAAGCCACCCTTGGTTGTACTTAAGGAGTATAACTTAAAACGTGATAAGATGAAAAATTAAGCATTCTTTGTTAGGTTTTTATTTTTAATTATGTGTATGTTTGTGTGAGTGTATATGGGTATGTGCACATGAGTGCAGGTACCCAGAGAAACCAGAAGAGGGCATCAGTTCCCCTGGAGCTGGAGTGACAGGTGATTTTGAGCTGCCTTATATGGGTTTTGGGAAATGAATTCAGGTCCTCTGCAACAGCAGGAGGGCTCTTCCCTGTTCTGTCATCTCACCAGCCTCCCATACTGAAGTATTTCATGCGGTTACCAAAAATACCAACATTAGCATCGATGGGGTAGCAGATATCTTGGGGGACGCTGACCTTCTTTGAACTACCATTTTGTGACTATCTTCAATATTAATAGAAACTCAGAAGATGAGTAAATGAAGTAGCTCTAAGAAGCAAGTGCAGACACATCCTTTGCATATTCAATCAGTTCTACAATAACACAACTTTTAAGGGTAACCGCAAAGTGGTTTTAGTCAAGCTCTGTTGTAGTATGGCTGCTGTGTTGCTTGCATTGGAACAAGATCCTCTCAAAGATCAAGAATGGAATTAATTTTGAAACCTGCAGCATGCTGTTAGCAGTAAAAATGTTAATCTGTATGTTTATAATGCATCTGACTTAGAGGAAAAGTATATGACACAGTACATCTGAAAAATTGAGAATATATAAGCCTTAATACATCCTAAGGAAATACCATTTCGGCATATTACCTCATTTTCATTAAAATGATGAAAATGTGAATACAGAGAATCACTTAGTCCTCAGGCTAAAAATAGGTAGATCATCAAAATCTAATATCATTTTAGCTCAAATTGGTATTTGTTCAGTAAATGTTCTACTTCATAATGTGAAAAGTACAAAGGGAAAATTCAAATTTGGGCAAGAAATAGGGCTTTAAAAACCAAACAAAGAGCTAATTCTATTGTTTTGCCTTCCGAAGCTGAAGCTATCGGCTTGCCATGAAATGTTTATTGCAGAAAAGAACAGACAGATCCCTGCGACGCGATCTCAAGTTCATCCAGCACTGCAGCGTCTTACCCTCGGGTTCTTCAGCCAAGCCTTGTCTATATTTGATCTTTGAATTATGTCATCTTTCAGTTTTATTCCACTCACTTCCACCATTTCTTTGTGAAGTACAGCTACATTATCTCAAAAAAGGAAGGAAGAAAGGAAGAAAAGAAAGAATATGAGCAAAAGAAAATGAAACCAATCTTGCTGACTTTGATTGTCTTAACTGGAACATTGAGACTTCACTAGCATCTGAGAGAGCAGAAGTGGGAATGTTGTAACTGTCGTTAAGCTTAGCTTAATTGTCACCTTAAGACAACCTAGCACTACCTGGAAGATGGTTTCATGAGGAACTGTATACATTGAGTAGGCCTGTGGGTCAGCCTGTGGGAAATTGTCTTGTTGTGGAGGCATCCAGTCCTATGTGGGCAGCACCATTTTCTAGGGAGGGAATCCCGATCTGTGTTAGGAGAGGAGAAACAGCTCAAAACAAGCAGGCATGTGCTTACCTCTCTGCTCTTGACTGTAGGTACAATGTTACGTCTACTGCCACCACTGAGCCTCTTGTAGCGATTGGCAGTCACCTGGGTTGTAAGCTAAGATAAGCCCCTTCTCTTCCAGGTTGCTTTTGCTTAGGGTATCTTCTCCTTGCACCAGAAATGAAGCTAGAATAAGACGATTCCACTTCTGCATCATTAATTCTTTTCTTAGCTTCTGAGCCTATAATCTCTGAGAAGCTGGCAAAGGATTCACCCCGTTTAGGTGTGGTGGTTCCTCAGACTTTCTTGTGTCCTGGTAGACCAGAAGAAACCCATTTTAAGATCTACCACATTCTGATGTAGCTTTCCCCTCTTCTAATGTGGGCTGCATTTCCACAGGGGTCTGCTGAGAATAAGAGGCAAGTTAAGTGAGAAGAGTTTATTCTGGCTCATGGTTTAAGAAGAGATGAAGAAGGGCTATAGTCTTGGCTTTCGATGCCTTTGCTTTGATTTGTCTGTGGGTAGGGCAGGTACTCCCTTCACCTCTTCCTTCTCCACTGTGGCAAAACAGAGTATGGAGGCTTTGAGAGGAGGAGTCCCATGGGGGAAGTGAATCATCTCAGGGCTTTAGGTTTTATAGCCTAGCCCATTTCCCGTCCACTCTGTGCTTCCTGACTGGAGAAGCAACACCCTGTGCTCCTTGCAGCAATTCTTCCATGTAGCATTCAGCCATGGTGCTGAAAGGCATCTACAACCATAAGATCAGAACATCCTCCACTGCTATTCCAGGAGAAACAGGCTTCCTTAAACACAGGCTGGAACGTGCCATATTTGGATGTGGCTGTTTTCCCAAGGGCTCATCTATTGTAGCCTTGACTTCAGTGTGCAGAAGGTAGGACTAGCAGAAGACCATGCTGGGTGCTGCCTCCTGAAAGAGTTTAGGCAGCACTCATAAGAGCTGGTTAATTCTCCCAAGAGGAGTGAACCTGGTTGTCTTAATTAGGGTTTCTATTGCTGTCAAGAGACACCAATACCATGGCAACTCTTATCAAGGAAAACATTTAACTGGGGCTAGTCCATTGTTATCATGGCAGGTAGACATGGTGCCAGAGAGGCAGTTAAAAATCCTACATCTGGAGCGGCAGGCAGCAGGAAGAGATTGTGAGCCAGTAGGCCTGTGTTTGAGCTTCTGAGACTTCTAAGCCCACCCCCTTGTGACACACTTCCTCCAACGAAGCCATACCTACTCCAACAAGATCATACCTTTTAATAGTGCCACTCCCTTTGGAGCTATGGGGACCATTTTTATTTAAACCATTACACTGATCTGTTTGACAGCTTGATCTCTTTTGGTTTAATACTACCATCACAAGGACTAGCATGATACTGTCATCCCAGAGCTGAGCAGATACCACCAGTATGCCCTTGGAATTTGAGAACCATAACTCTTCTCTTCACAGAGATATCCAATCTCAGGTATTTTACTACAGTATTGTAAAGTTGAATAACAGTGTATGTACACAAAGACATTTCACTGGAATAAATCCCAAATACCTAGATGCCATGCTTCATAGTTGGGATTTTATCCTTACTGGGTTATTTTAAATTATATTTCAAAATTATTCTAAAAGCTTTTCATACAATGTATTGTGACCATGCCCACCCTAAGTCCATTCAGACACTCCCCATCTCCTTACTCACCCAACATGTTTTTCTCTCTTACAAAAGAATAAACAAAATCAAATCAAATCAAGTCAAAACAAACCCATGGAGTCCATTTTTGGGGGTCAACTATTCGTGAATATGAGGCTTTCCCTGATGTGTGGTTGGAATTCTCAGTGATACTTCATTGGAGAAAATTGATTTTCTACTTCTCAGCAAATTCATCATTTCTTGATCAGGGATGGGACTTTGTTTATGCTGGGATTTTATCAGCTTGAACATTTGCAGGTCTCTGTGCTAGCAGAGTCTTTAAGTTCATATTACATCAGTCTTTTTTTTTTAAGACAGGACTAAAGATGTAGAACCTATATTTTACAAATCTTTCTGTATTTCAAAATTATTCTAAAAATGTAGTCAGCCCTGTGGGAAAGAGGAAAGTGGCTATTGGGAATAGCCATACGAAGTAGTGGTGATACTATTCCTGAAGCTGAGAAGATAAGGATGAAAGTCTAAAGTGTCTCCTCCCCTTCCCTCTTATCCCCTTTCCTCTTCTCCCCTCCCCTTCTCTCCTTCCTTTCCCTCCCTCCCTCCCTTCCTTCCTTCCTTCCTCCCATCCCCTCCTCTTCCTTCCCCTCCCCCTTCCCTCCCCTTCTTTCCCCTCCTCTCCCCTCCCCTTCTCTCCCTCCTTTCCCCTACCTTCCTTCCTCCCATCCCATCCCCTCCTCTTCCTTCCCCTCCCCCTTTCCCCTTCCCTCCCCTTCTTTCCCCTCCTCTCCTCTCCCCTCCCTTCTCTCCCTCCTTTCCCCTACCTTCCTTCCTCCCATCCCATCCCCTCCTCTTCCTTCCCCTCCCCCTTTCCCTTCCCTCCCCTTCTTTCCCTTCCTCTCCTCTTCCCTCTCCTTCCCTCCCCTTCTTTTCCCTCCTCTTCTCTCCCCTCTCCTTCTCTCCCTTCCCTTCCCTTCCCCTCCTCTCCTCTCCCCTCTCCTTCTCTCCCTTCCCTTCCCTTCCCCTCCTCTTTTCTCCCCTCTCCTTCTCTCCCTTCCCTTCCCGTCCCCTCCTCTCCACTCCCCTCTCCTTCTCTCCCTTCCCTTCCCTTCCCCTCCTCTCCTCTCCCTTCTCTCTTCCCTTCCCCTCCTTTCCCCTCCTCTCCTCTCCCTTCCCTTCCCCTCCTCTCCCCTCTCCTTCTCTCCCTTCCCTTCCCCTCCTCTCCTTTCCCTTCTCTCTTCCTTTCCCCTCCCTTCCCCTTCTCCTCGCCTTGCCTCCTCTGCCCCCCCTTCCCTTCCCTTCCAACAGTGCTGCATGTAGTTCCTGCTGGCCTTGAACTGACTGTGAATCGTATGACCTTGACCACCTGCTTCTGGAGTCTTGTCTTTATAGGCACCGCTACACATAGTGTACACGTGTTGCTGGGGATAGACCCAGGGCTTCCTGTAAGCTACACAAGCACTCTGCCAACTGAGCTACACCCCCAACTCCCAAGAAAGATTCCATCAGATGAAGAATAAAGGAGAGAAGTTGGGACTTTCCTAAAAATAGTATCATTTACCTGCTTCCTAAGGAGCAGCTGCCTTGTTTGCTGCATTCCCTATGTACAGTGTACAGTAGTAGATGTTATCACTTAAAAAGTCTTTTAATATATAAATCAATGTTATTCCTTTAAGCCGGCTTTTATTGGCTATTACATCTAGTTTCATTTTAACAAACACATGTTTTATATTGGCTAGCTAGAATCACACTGGTTAATAAAGAAAGAAATTATTAATATCCTCATTTTCCAAGGCCTTAAATTCTAGTACAGGAAAAGGCCATCTAAACAAAGTATAATGAACTTAAATATAAATGACAGTTGTGTATAAGAAAGTGTATCAAATGTTTATTTCTAGCATAGAATACCTTTCCCTATGGGAGGGCCTGACTCTGATTCCCAGGTGTCCTGGAATTTTAAGCATTATAGGTCCTAGGCAACTGGTTTAGCATACTGCAAAACTGCATGTCCACTACTGTAGTCTAGGGGCATGCAGTAGAATGAGGCAAAAGGTGGCTGCTCCTTAGGAAGAATTCCTAGGTTTTGTAGTTTTGTCTTTAACATGGATGAGAAGGTATAATACAATTGCTCTAAGGCTGGATTCCAATCCTACTGTATCATTACCAATACTGTATGTATTACCCAGAGCAGCTCCTTGGAAAGGTACTTAGTGCCTTGCCTCTGTTTTCCTTATCTGTAAAATGGGGTGATGGTAGGAGTGCCCATAGGGATGCTGGGAAGATCTATTTGTACAATTGTGTAGTCAGTAAGCTGTAGTTTCGTTTCTATTCTCTCTGATGAGAAGCCTCCAAAAGAACTATACCCCAGGGTCAGGTTTTTTTTTTTTTATTTTATTAAATCAACACCTTTATTGACTTGGTGCAGATTTTAGAAAGTTATTTTTGTTATGTGGCTTCACAGTAGATTCTGATTATATGTTGTATTTAAAACTGATTCTCACACAGATTCAACTTAATGACTTGTAACGCTGAAAACTGCATTCTCATTGATTGTGCTGCGCCTGGTGTTGATTCTTTCTGTCTCTGCTACCGATACGATGATTTTTCTGTCCTCCCATCAATAACATTAGGAACGGCCTTCTACCACCAGATAGATATCTTTTCATTTTTGAGGTTCAAGTGGCAAGTGGGAGGCTCTCCGTGTTCAGTGATCATCTTTTCCAGCATCTTTTCATTTCAAACACGGTTTTGCTATTGGTTTTCATTATGGGGAAACGGAGATTAATTGACGAGACCCCGTTTCAGCATTCGACAGTTGGTACTGTTGTGCCAGCTCTTTGCGGGCAGCTCGTGCATCTGGGCACACAGGGGCAGGTCATCTGGGCACACAGCTGAGGCAGGAAGGCGCTGCAGTGTTGCTGTTCCTAGTCATCTGGGCCGCAGCCTCCGCCACCCAGAGCATTGCCCTGTGCACCGGGGGTCTCATGCCGCCCTTCCGTCCGCACCTTGGCCAATGAAGCCAGGCCGGGCCTCTGGGCAGACCAACTGGGCTCGAGTCGAGGTCCGAGGGACGTGGTCTCGAAGGCAGGGGCCCACTGGAGGACCAGGGGCGCTGCTACAGGGATCAAGTCGGAGATACAGGGGCTCAGAGAGGGGTTTGGATAGGAAAAGCACTACCCCATAATGTTATGGGGGCACACTCACCCGCAGACCGATCGACCTTCATGAGATGGGGGTCCTCGCACGGGGCACCAGGCTGCCGGCCAGAAGCCGGTCTGGTCCAGCCCAGGGATGGGGACCAGAAGCGGGATGGTGAGTGCCTGCGGCTCCAATCTCCTGCCATCTGGAGATTAACCACCCCGAGCTGGGCGGCTGTCAAAGCTGGAACTTTTATTCTATGCTCTTTTGTTTATATAGGGATGAGGAAGGAGGTGGGGATTTCCGGTGCGGTGAGATGATGTAGGGGGCGGGGAAGGGTGACTGACAGGGCCAAGGAAGTTGTTCACTTCCGTGTTAGGTAGGCAAAGGCGGGCTCAAGCAGGCGGTGCTGAGTCACTCCAGTGCAGAAGTGACCGAGATGGGTCTCAACTCCCGCAAAGGCTCAGCTCCCTCACTCTGGCCGAATAAGGGCCAACAATAAGGTCAGCTGCTCAGTTGGGTTGTCACCGAGAGTGACATTGTTGGAATTGTTGAGCTGAACTCTTGCTCAGTCTGTTTACATTATTTTTATATAAAGTCATTAATTAATAGTAGTTTCTTTCAACAGACATTGATATATAACATCTTCAAGTGAGTCCTGGGAACAAAGGCAGAGCTGAAATTGAAGTAATAATTAATCCAAATCTGCCTGATAATCTTCCTCACACAGTGGGCTGTACTGGACTCAGGAGTTTCTTGGATATGTACTGTGAATGCATTAAGCAAGCCTCAGGCATGGGTGAGACATCGAAAAGCGACATATATATACACATACATATATGTATATATACATATATAATTAAAATAAAAGTAATAAAATAAAAATAAAATATAAATATAATAATAAAATATAAATAAAATATAAAAATATTATATATAAATATAATATAAAGTACATATATACTTTATATGTACTGTGAATGCATTAAGCAAGCCTCTGGCATGGGTGAGACATCAAAAAGCAATATATATATATATATATAATTAAAATAATAATAATATAAATAAATTTAATATAAATAAAAATATAAAAATATATTATATATAAATATAATATATAATATAAATATAAAGTATATAAATATATAATATATATACTTTAGAAGTTAAGTTTGTGTGCCTTGGAGACAGGAGGCCCCACTTCAGTTGTTTTTTTGAATTGGTCTATGTAAACTTCCCTTGAAAGGAGGATTCCACAAGGCTCTGGGATTACCCCTTCTCTTGCTGAGTGAAATTCATTTGGTAGTGGAGAATTATAAAACAACATTGTTAAATAAAAACAAACTTTTTATTTTACTCTCATATTGTCATCGTGAAACACCTGTCTCCATGCAACACAAAAACATGCCAAGCATTCTGCCATGGTCATGTGTTTGAATATGTGATGTTTGGGTATGATAACATTTCCCAAATTTCTCAGCCTCTATTATTTTAGAGAGCTGGTGTAAGAGGCGGAGGCAGTGGAGATGGCTCAACATGAAGACTAGAAACCTATAGGGACCAAGTGGGTGTGGTGGACTGCCTGTAAGTCTAGCCTTGGAAGAAGGCAAGATAGGATCGCAGAGCAAGATGGTTTGTAAGAGGAGCCACGCTGGGGGATTGATTTTGATTGAGAGATCTTGTCTCAGTGAAGGAGATGGAAAAGCTGTGGAAGATGATTTCCAAAGTCAGAGTTGGGTTTACACACACATACACACACACACACACACACACACACACACACACACACACACACACACACGCACATGCACACACATGCGCATGTGCGCACACACGCATACATACACACATGCACACACATGTACACAGATACACGCGCATGCACACGCACACATGCATTCACACACATGCAAACACGCACACACACGTGCACACACATGCACGTATACGCACGCTTGCACACACATGCACATGCACACAGACACGCACAACACACACGCACGTACACACGCACACACATGTACACGCACACATCCACAAACATGTGACCCATACATGTAAGCATGCATATGCATGAGAGAGAGGGAGGGAGGGGAATGGAAAAGTGCAACATAGTGGGAATAGATTTTGGTTTAGGGAGATCATGTTCATTGGGAACAGTTTCTATCCTGACAATAAAGCATGCAGACCTATTTGATCTGCGCATGCCTAAAAGCAAGCAAGGCGCAAGGGGCCTCATGTGTCAAAGCACTAAACCAGCACGCTTCACTTACACAATGTTTCATCTGGAATGATGCCCTCCCTCTAAGAAAGCTTTTCTTCAGAGAATCATATATTCGTTATGATTAAGGACAATTTGTTAATTACAAGTTTTCTTTGGTAAAAAGAAAAATGTCTTCTCTTCAGTCCTTTTAATGTATCTATAGATGTGCTACTAGATGCTTAATGACCATCCCTGTGTGTGACATTCATGTTCTCTCTCTCTTTCCCCTCCCTCCCGCTCTCCCTCCCTCTTTTTCTGACAAAATCCTTATTTAAGTGTTTGTCGATTTATATAGTGTTTACTAGACTCCGACCATGACAGATTTCGTGTCAGAATTATGGCATTGAGCATAGAGTTGGTGGATAACGTACACAGTTAATTCTTGCAAGCTGGTCCCAGCCGGCTCCAGCTGGGCACTGCTTCTGAAATTAAAACTGATTATCACAAAAGGTTTTGGGCTCCTACTTATGCTTATCCAGTAGCAATTTCTCGCTCTGTACCGGCTCTGGATCCATTTTTTCCCCCTATCAAATGAGAAAGTGGTTGAAGCACTTAGGAGCCGTGCCAAGGCCTCACCTCTCGGTGGGCGTTTCTCCAAAGCCACGCGCTTAGGGCCTTTCCTGATCTTCACATTATTCGGTAGTCGGTTTATTACAAAATGGAATTTCCTGGAGTCTATAAATGAAAACATTGGAGTGTGTCCTCCCGTTGGCTTCAAGTCACATCAACTTAGAAACCCAGAATTATTTCAAGCACTCCTAGCTGTTCTAAGGTTAGCAATTAGCATTTTTAATTTGTGCAAATGGCACCGAGAATGCTGTATCCAAACAGACTGTTTCTCTTAACAAGAAAACCTCTTTGAAAAAGTTAAAAAAGAAAGAAAGAAAAGAAAAGAGAAGAGAGAAGAGAAGAGAAGAGAAGAGAAGAGAAGAGAAGAGAAGAGAAGAGAACTCACCAGCAGTTAAGGTGAACAGTGCTCCTCCTTCACCAAGAGAGGGCACTATAAGCATACTTTACAGAAATGCCTGCCCGTGGCGGGACCCTCAGAAAGCACTCGAAACCCCATGGACACGCCTATTAAGAACCCCTCTCTTTACCTGCTCTGAACTTGATGGAGGAGGCGCTGTGATTAATTAGGGGTACACTAAGGTGGTTGATGAGGCATTCTATAGTCACCGAATTTTGTCATTAGATATTTTCTGTGCACAGTACGTCTCTCATTAGGCTTTCACTTCCGGTTTGCATTTATGAGTTTCTAAAAATTGACACTGTTTTTCCTGACAGAAATGACTTTCAGCAGGACACTTTTTCTCCATCTGGTATAACAAAGTTTGGGGGGTGGGTAAAAAAGGAAGAGTTTTAAACGTGTGATGATGACTTTTAACTTTTTATCTTGTTTTTAAACCAATGACTGTCTATAATATCCCATTTTTTTGGAGAACAACGTAACTGGAAATCTTAGGATGCTTTCGGTACTGTATTAATTTCTTTTCTGTTATTGGGGTAAAATAACCCTAATGGAAACCACTTATGGAAGAAAGGGTTTATTTGGGCTTACAGTTCCATAATCACGTCCCTTGGAAGACGTGGCAACAGACAGGAAGGACCAGGCTGTGGGAACAGGGATCCAGAACAGAAAGCTGCCCAATCACATTGTGCAAGACTCAGGAAGCAGAGGGACGATAGCAAATGGGAGGCCAGGCACTGAAATCTTGACCCTGCCTCCGCAGGTGATGTCCTTCCTCCTGTAAGTTTCTACTACCTTTCCAAATAGAACTGCTGGCTGGGGCCCAAGTGTGCAAACATGAACCTGTGAGACATTTCCTCTTCAGACCATAATGATTGTTGCTAAATGTAAGGCTGACTTTGAATATAAACAACGGACACTGGAATAAAATGACAACGCTGAGACTTTGCATGGATTCTGAACTTTTGAACAATTAATTATAATTAACTTTAATTAGCAATTTTGCACGTTAATGTTAGGGAAAGCATTTCCACTTAAGGGTTTCATGTTCTAATAAACCTTTAGGTTGTAGGGAAGAAATATTAAACTCATATTGTTTCTATACAACAGCAGGAAGGAGTTACCTACTATGCATATCAGTTAAAACTGGATAAGTTCAGATCTTAAAAACATCAGTAATGAATGACTTACCACACTTATTAAACTCATGTTTTTATGGATTTGTAAATTCATCAATTTGGGATGGGAGGAGGTCAGGAGGGAAGGCAAAGGAAAAAAAAACCTCCTGATTAAAAATATATGTAACAATTCTGCATTTAGGAATCACATTTTTGTGTAATTTTAAACACAGAAAAGGCAGAATGTAGTTGAAATACGTGTACCTAAATTATATCAATTAAGATGTATTTTTAAAGGCCTTAGTAGGACTTGAAACTTTTTGTGCACACTTTAGTCTGCTTTCTAGAATTTATGTTGAAAGGTATGTATTAAGAATGTTAATCCAGATTGGGGAGGTGGCTCAGTGGGCAAAGTCCTTGCTACACAAGCGTGATAAACTCGGTTCGAATCTCCAGACACATAATTTAAAAAGCCAGGGGCAGGAATGCATAAAGGCAGTACTTCTCGAAGTGGGTGGGAGGGGAGGAGTGGGGAATCCCCAGAGGCCTAAGACAGCTTGCCTGGTAAATGTAGCAAACAACAGAGAGCTTGTCTCAACAAAGCCAAGATAGAGGTCAAGGCTTTTCTTTCACCTCTACATGCACATGGTGGTATCTGTGTGTCTGTGCTCACATACAGGAACATGTACACACATGCACACACAGAGTAAGAGAAAAAAATGCCAGTATACCAAAGAAGCATTTACTCTGGGCATTCTAACAGCCTGGGGCTTTGCTTCCTCTTATAGCTGTACCGTTCTAAACAGATACAGCAGAATACAACAAATTTCATGTCTTCAGTGATTCTCCTACCTACTCTAATCTACCACCAACCAGTCCATCAAGTATTTTATGGAGCACAAACCAGATGTCAGGTGTTTCTGTGAAATCTAAACGTCCAGGAAAAGAAATCCCAAAGAATCATAGAGTCTCTGGGGTGGTTCAAGATGGTCTGTCAGGGAGTCTAGGCAGGCCAGTGAGGCTAGCGCAGAGTTTCGAAAGATGGCTCCTATGAGGATGAAGGGGAAAGGAGATACTCACCTCGGACTTTCAAAGCCATGGTATGGGCTCTAAATGTTGAGGAAATGCAAGCAGATGGTATTTGTCACTTGGTTCTTTGAGGCAAGACTAAGGCCTAGTAATTAGATTGGATAAAGTGAACTGTCTGATATAGAATATTTATAGCTTCATTAAACATGGTATGACTAAGATATCTATAAGATTCCATTCCATTTGATACTGGGGAGTTAACTGCAAAAGGGCAAGTAATAAAGAAAAATGGTGATCTAGCCAGATTGTTGACATGTTATTTTCTAGATATTCACAAATTATACAAATAATTTGATCATTTCAAAGACTATTTCCCAGTGCAGTACACATTCTGTGAACAAATTGAAACCAGGCCATTGCTGCAGAAAATGAACCAAATAGTGAAGTTCTCCACACACATTTCAGCTGACAGATAAGGCAAACAACAGAAAATTAGAACATTTTCCTGATTTGAAGTTCTGGTTGAGACTGACACCAACAGATTCTGAAACACTAGATGCAAATCATTTCTGAAGTTCTAACTAAAAACAAAGTGAGATTTTTGGTATCAGAAAGTGAGTTAAGGGGCTGGAGAGTCAACTCAGTGGTGAAGAGAACCTGTTGTACTTGGAGAGAACCCAGACTCTGTTCCCATACCTTACTGTAGCTTCATGGGATCCTACACCCCCTTCTGGCCTAAATGAACATTGCACACATGTGCTACACACATAAAATGCAGATAAACACCTATATACATAAAATGGAATAAATCTATTTTTAAGAGAATAAGTTAAAAGAGTAGTTAAAAACATAATCATCCCATCATTTCTAACTTTTAAAACTATTACCACTGTATTTCATAAGAAACTGTTTTGGTACAAAAATTCAAGGTATATGTGTGTATTACATTTGTGTTTATGTGTCTACATATTTGAGTGTATGTATTATTTTACCCGAGACTGATTGTTTCAGGAGGCTGAGAACTTGTTTTTCTGTTAAGTTCTTATATGTAAATGTAAAATTGTCCCCCATACACTACTTGAGTAAATATATAGAATTAAATATTTTAGCCTATTCTATAAGAAATTTATACATGTGTACAACATATTTTGATCTTACCCACCCTTCATTTCTCTACCATGCCTCCCTCTCGATTTCAAACCCTCTTTTTTTCCATAAAACTCTGAGACTAGTTAGTTTTGCATGGATGCACATGGCTGTTGGCCATCCACGGGACATTTGAAAACTGTGAGACGCTACCCTCTTGAAGAAACTGACTCTCAATCCTACCAGCAGCCAAGACCAGATAAAAATTGAACACCCCTAGCAAAATACACTTTACTAAACTTACAAGGGATAAGTCATGAAATATGAGAGTTGAGGTAGACAAAGGGAAAGAATTACAAAAACAAGCAGAATTCTGATAATCTAATGGACCACTATGAAGCTACAGAGAAAAGCAGACCTTTTCTCAAACACATTAAGGCTGAGTGTGAATGTAAGAATTCGACACGTATACACTGTGTATCCAGAGAGACTTCTTAGGGAAAGTGAAAGGCACCCACATACATATACCAAATAAGGGATCATAACCTTCTCTGGTTCAGGAATATCTCTCATTCAATCTTGGTTGTGTTCTAATACACCAAAGTTTCTTCTTAGTAAATGTTACCTAAAATATTGAATATCAACTTCCATTGAGCAATATCTGTTCTCAAATCTTATAAGATACTTTGAAAACCTGATCATGAATAGAAACAGAAATGTTTCCTGCTTACTCTTCCAAGTTCTGTGAGAATTAATTGAATATTGAAGATTTTCTACCTGATGGATTCAGAAGGCATTAGAACAGTAAAGCCCTGCTTTGAATCTTTGAGGTCAGTGCTGATAGGTTCTGGAAAATTTCTCAGAGGGTGAATGAAGTGCCTGTGACTATCTTGGGAAATATGGAATGCACTGTGAACTCTGTGTGGCCTGGCAAATGTTAAATGCAGGCATATGTCACTTATCAGCAGAGATCTAAGTCCAGAGAAACACGTGCTTAGTGCTTTCATGGTAGACTGCTCATCAGAGACTGCACATACTCAAACTGAACTGTATAGCCTGCTACACACCTGGGCTATATGGTACAGCTACATCCACTGGGGAGTGAATCATTATGGAGAGCATAACACATTTAATTTGAAAACTGAACAATACCATATTCAACACAGGTACTCTTCTCGATTGGTCTTTGGCATGCCTCATCCTAACACTTCCAAATAGTCTTCCTTTTGTGTTTCTTTTAACAAGGCTGGAATTCCATCTGACCTGAGTGCCTAGAAGAGAATGAAACATTGTTGCACTTCTCTTAAAGCAACAATGAAGTTCAATTACTCTGAAAGCCTATTTACCCCTGAGTTCAAATTAAGCCAAAGTTTAGATAGACAGAGGGAAGCAAATGCAAGGAGTTGAGTAGAAATTTAACCTTGACTTACTGTCTTTATTATTCTATAGCTGTGACAAGACAGCATGACCCAGGCGACTTATACAACAATAGGGACCTGCTTACAGTTTTAGAAGGTGAGTCCATGACCATCATATCAAGAACATGGCAGTAGGCAAGCAGGCATGGTGCTGGAACCATAGTTGAGAGTTTACATCTGATCCACAAGCCAAGGCAGAGAGAGGTGAGGAGAATGTGTGTCTATGTGTACATGTGTGCATTTGTGTGTGTATATGTAGGCTCTGCTGTGTGCACATGCATTTATGTTTATTTGAACGTTCATCTATGTATGAGTATATTTTTGTATGATTGTGTGTACATGTGTATGTAAGTGCATTTGTAAATGTGAGTGTGTAAATGTGTGAGGGTATCTGAGTGTGTAAGTGCATGTGTGTGTATGCATGTGTTTATGAGTGTGTGTGATTGTGTGACTGTATATGTGAGTTTGTATGTGCAAGTGTGCATGTGAATGTGTGTGTGATTATGTGTGTGTGTAAGAATGAGTGTGTATACATGATTGGCTGTTCTTTGCATATTAGTATATATTGTGTTTTTAATGTGTGTGTGAATGTATGTGCATGTATGAGTGTGGAATTGTATGAATATGAGTGTTTCTGTATCTGAGTGAACGTTTGATTTTGTTTGTATGAGTATATATATGTGTGTGTTTGTGTGAATCTGTGAATATATGAGTGCATGTATTCATGTACATGTGTGTGCTTATGTTTGTGTGTGACTGTAGGGGCTGTCTGGAGCATGCCCATATTAAGAAATTGGCAAAGCAAAACAATCTTTGAAGGAAGTTAACATTAGGACAGCCAGGTGTGTTCAGTGGGAAGTGTAGGCAACATTATCTGAATGAGAGTGTTTTGTTCTTTTCTCTCAGCCTTTGCTCCTTGTTCTGATTTTGAAAATATTAGAACTGGCTGGGTTGGGAAGAGGGAGAGAAGAGAACTCACCTCCCTTCCAAGGGCTGAGTCCATGATGAGATGGAGAGGGGCTTTGAAGGAGACCTGGGAATCAGTCATTTACATTTAACAGAGCCCTTTACTACCTGGAAGTGTTTTGTAGTTATGGAGATAAGAGTGAATTCTGTTTTGTTATTGAACATGACTGGATGCCTATGGATTGCCACTTGAAATGTCACGACGGTGTGGGGCAGGGGACTCTGACACACGGAAAGGCAGTGGGAGGAGGAGACACAGCTGCTTCCTGTTGGGATTCATTATGCTCAGCCCTTTCAACAAGCTGGTTACACATCTATTGATTCTTACGTAATCATACAGTGACTAATAGCTACTCACCCTGCATCTCAATAGCATGGGGCCTAGAGGAAGAAAAGGCACAGGCAAAGCTCAGATCCACCCAGATTCCCAGCCTACAGAGAGGGAGAGAGAGCCCGCCCACTGAAGCGTTGGTACCTAGAACACACTTTCTTTCTTTTTTTTTTTTTTTGGTTTTTCGAGACAGGGTTTCTCTGTATAGCCCTGGCTGTCCTGGAACTCGCTCTGTAGACCAGGCTGGCCTCGAACTCAGAAATCCGCCTGCCTCTGCCTCCCAAGTGCTGGGATTAAAGGCATGCGCCACCACCGCCCGTAGAACACACTTTCTTTTTGCCCTATTGAGAGTCACAGTCTGAGTTAGTGTTCCTTCTCTTTTCAGCTTCTTACTCATATTCAATTCTCTGATTTCTTTGGTCAAGACTCACTGTGCTTTACCATCACTGGTGCATGGCACTGTGCTCACCATCACCCATGGCACTGTGCCTCACCATCACCCATGGCACTGTGCTCACCATCACCCATGACACTGTGTTCACCGTCACCCATGCATGGCACTGTGCTCACCATCACCTGTGCATGGCACTGTCCTTACATATCTGTTTAGCTTCACTTTTCATGTTAATAGTTACGCTATCAGGTTCTATCTCAGCAGCAGTCTTCAAAGTGTTCCTGGTGTGGGCTTTTCATTAGTTCTCATTTGAACCCCTTATTTCCACATTCACAGATGTTAGACATCTCTATGTTGATGACAAAGCCATAGGCACAAAGAAATGCTTCTTGTTCTGTAGTCCTTGGGGTTTAAAAAGAGATGGGCTTGAAAGCCCATGCATTCTATAATTCATTGTATGTTTATGCATACAGTGACAGGTTCGAGGTACAACTGAAGTTTAGGGGAATAGAGCTGCTAACTGCTTGGCAGAAGGCAAAGGATCCTGTGTGAGAGAGACATCAAAAATGACCACTTAAGGGTGAAATGCAGACAAGTAGAGAGGAAGATAGGGGTAGGGATCACCCTGCAGAGATCAGGCAAGCAGAGGAAAGACCATTTGCTGAGGCAGAGGCAATGGGGACAGCAATGAGAATGAGGTGAGAAATGACAAAAGAGGAGAAAGGTGAGAGAGAAGGAAGGAGAGATAGAGATAGATAGATGATAGAGATAAATGATAGATAGATGATAGAGATAAAATGAGAGATAGACAGATGATAGAGATAAAACGATAGATAGACAGATAGATGATAGAGATAAAATTATAGATGGATAGATAGATACATACATACATACATAAATACATACATACATAGATAGATAGATGATAGAGATAAAAAGATAGATAGATGATAGATAAAATGATAGATAGATAGATAGATAGATAGATAGATAGATAGATAGATAGATAGATGATAGAGATAAAGTGATAGATAGACAGACAGACAGACAGACAGATACTGGCAGACAGATAAAGATTGACATTTGAGGTCATCCTGTAGAATACCTTCCAAGACATGAAGTAGTACACATCATTAATATTTCCTCTTGGAGAAAAGGGAAGTGCAGAACATTCCCACAGACCCTTGACAAGCCTTAGGAAACCTTAAGATCTTGTGTTTATTTGCTTCTGTCCTGGGGACCGGGATGGATGAGGCAGGAAAGGCAGTCAGAACTCATTGTCCACTGTGTCCATTGTTAGATGATGTGGAGTCAACAAAGGCTCCAACATAGGAGATCACAACGCTTCCTTCCATCTATGCATTTAATTGACCTAGCAGTGATGAGACAGCAAGAAGCCACTGCATACAACAGTTACGAAGAAGAAGAAGCTGAGGTACCGTTATGGCAGTTGATATGAAATGGAGGAATGAATCGAGTAAGAGAAAGTCTAAGAAGGTAGCCAATGGTTCCCAAAGTAGCTGGGCATTCAGCCACCTGTGGATAGTCACAGCTACATACATTCAGGGGCTGTCACCCTCTTGAATCAGAACCCGCTGAAGCTGTGTTGGTGGCCTTGGTGCCATCGCACTGGCTGGGCTGTCTTTTCCCTCTCAGGTGAGAGTCCTCTGTTGACACATACTTCTGACTGGACCGGAGAAAATGAAGAGCTACAACCAGCAGCCCTTTGACTCTCTCCTGTAAACACCTTTGCAGGTTATAAGCATCTTTGCCTTTACACATGCGCACTCCTCTATGCTCCTGCTCACCCTATCTATGCGCTACCTTGGAGAAGCATTTCAGCTGACTTCTACTGTGGATACTTCTTCATATTCCTCCTCCTTCCTCCTATGAATGAGATAATGGTCTCCCCCCCACACACACACCCCGAGCTTTTCCTCAAGCTCCTGAGTGAGGACCTTTTCAGCTGCCTGTGAGTGTATTGAGGAAGAGACTGTGCCTAGCACATAGTAGATTATCACCTCATAGTGAGTAAGTACTGAAATTTACTTTTATCAACTTATGATTAAAGAAAATTATGAAAACTCGGGGTTGGGGGTGATGGCTCAGCTGGAAAAGTGCCTGTCATATAAGCATTAGGACCTGAGCTTGGATTCCAAGAACCTACGTAAAAGCTGAATAGGTGAGCCTATAACCACCAGGGTGACCCAGGGGTGGAGGAGCATGGGACGTGACAGTCAGGTTCTTGAAGCTCATTGACCAACTTAGCCTAGACACATCAGTGGGCTCTCAGTTCACTGAGAGATCCTGCTTCAGAATATAACGTGGAGACTGAACAAGGAAGCATCTGAAGTAGCTTTTAGGTCCCTACAAGTACATACACACATACACATGCACAATCAAGTACACACACACACACATACACACACACACACACACAGAGGATATTTAAAACACTATTTTTTTCTTTAAAGTATTTTATTTTATCTTATGTATTCACCATTGCTCTCTTCAGACACACACCAGAAGAGGGCATAAGACCCCATTGCAGATGGTTGTGAGCCACCATGTGGTTGCTGGGAATTGAACTCAGGACCTCTGGAAGAGCAGTCAGTGCTCTTAACCGCTGAGCCATCTCTCCAACCCACTTGTTTTTTTTTCTTGACAGGGTGTTAAGACAACAATTTTAAATGATATAAAACATAGCCTTTTAAGTAAGTCGCCCAAATTAATCATTATATTTGAACGGTTGTCTGCAACAGAGACATACCATTCCTGCCTTTAAGGCCAGGTTATTTGTTCTTTATTTTATTGAGGTTTGATTCTATTTAACATGAAAGCTGTAGCTGCTTCAATAATAATGCTCACATAAATTAGCCTCAAAATTCTGTTCTGAGCATGGAAGATCTCAGAAAAACAAACAAGCAAACAAACACAAACACACTGTTAGATTAGACCCCATGCCACTCCCAGGTCACTCGCGCCATGTTGCCACTCCTTTCCCAGAGCGTGGCAGACAGCTTAGCTGGGACCGAGTGGGAGCCTGTACTTTTGACCCTCTACTTTAGGTTGTATGCTTAGGATTTACTGGAAAGCTGAATTAATTCCTAGAAAATTACAAGCAATATGGATGACTGGGCACGTAGTATTTCATTTTGGCCTCATTATGCGCTAGATTTGGGATCTCTCGTTGTGAACATGATAGCTGAATACATCAGTCCGTCGCTACACTCTCTCATGCTTGACCGCCTTCTGCTTCCCCTCCCATATGGAACTGTGTCAATCACGGTGCACAGCTGTTATTAAGATGCATAATGTGTCTGCAGAAAATAACCCTTAGGTGTTTGTTAGGGAACCACGTGTAAGATCGCAGGAAAACACAAGGAAATTGGGCCCGGCCTTAACACGCACGCGTGTACGCCCACCTCCGTGCAGAGTCCGGCATCCCACATCCTTGGTATGTCTTGAGAAGGGAAACTTTGTATATATATATATATATATTTTCTTTTCAAGACTCTAAGTTCCCCTTTATGGATCCTGCTGTGTTCTGGGTAAATGAGACATTTGCCACCGTCTTCTGGTACCTCAGTTTAGTCCCTCCATTTGTAGATGATTCTTAGAGGTGGCAGAGTTTCGCGAGGAACAACAAATAAAAATGCTTTGAAAGGGCTCCGGCCGCTTATCGTACTCTGTAAATGCTTAATGACAATAATATACAGTAGGGCATCTTCCCTTGAAAACAGCAGGGGCGCTTCCTCCCGTAATGACCTGACAGATGGGTTATGGTATCTAATCCCCTTAAACCCCCAAAGCTCTTTGATAGTGAATGTTGTAAAAGGCCAGATTAGAGCACACGCTGCTCTTTTATTGAGCCCTTTCTCTCAGTATCTATGCCATATTCAATTGCTTCCCTCTCTAAGTGTGGTCCGTGTTAACCTGCTACCTGCAGGAACAATTAGGAGCAAAAATAGAGACTAAAGGACAGTGCACTCCGGCAGGAGAAATTAGTTAATGCTTGTTGTTCCCAATATTAAAAAAACCCACTCTGGCCTTCACACGCGGTTTTTATCCGAGGTTCCTGCCCTCTTAATTCCTGACTATTAATCTCAAGCTGTGGGTATTTGTCGATGTTGAATACAGGCTCTTGTGTGCGTGTGACGGTCTTGTATGTGATGAGAACGGAGCTTTGCTGATATTAATTCTACATTAGCAAGGTTTAGGAAAATCGCAGGCAGTTTAGTGTATTTGTGGCATTTACATAAGAGCTGAGCTTTCAATCAGCTCCGAATGACGAAGGGACGAAGGGACGGCTAACAACTCTTCTACTCCGGCCTTCATTCTGCTCTTTTTTTTTTTTTTTTTTTTTTTTTTTTTTTTAATTTTATTTTATTTTATTTTTTTAATTTACATTCCAAATCACTTCCCCTTTCCCGTTTCCTCCCTCCCCGAAAGTCCCATAAGCCCCCTTCCCTCCCTCTTTTCTCCGTTCAACCCCCTCTCATTACTCTGTCCTGGCGTTCCCCTACATCCAGTCTTTCCAGGACCAGGGGTCTCTCCTTCCATCTTTTTAGAAATCTATTGATATGCTGATTGTGTCTAGGGTATTCTGAGATTCTGGGTCAATATCCCCTTATCAGTGACTTCATACCATGTGTGATCTTTTGTGATTGGGTTACCTCACTAAGGATGATATTTTCAAGTTCTGACCATTTGCCTAGGAATTTCGTGAATTCATTGTTTTTAATTGCAGAGTAGTATTCCATTGTGTAAATATACCACATCTTCTGAATCCATTCCTCCGTTGAGGGACATCTGGGTTCTTTCCAGCTTCTGGCTATTATAAATAAGGCTGCTATGAATATAGTGGAGCATGTGTCCTTATTGCATGCAGGTAAAGTCTCTGGGTATATGCCCAGGAGTGGTATAGCCGGATCCTCCGGAAGTGTCATGCCCAGTTTTCTGAGGAGCCGCCAGACTGCTTTCCAGAGTGGTTGTACCAGCCTGCAATTCCACCAGCAGTGGAGGAGTGTTCCTCTTTCTCCACATCCTCGCCAACAACTGCTGTCTCCTGTGTTTTTGATCTTAGCCATCCTGACTGGTGTGAGATGGAATCTCAGGGTTGTTTTGATTTGCATTTCCCTAATGACTAAGGATGATGAACATCTCTTTAGGTGCTTCTCAGCCATTAGATATTCTTCAGGTGAGAACTCTTTGTTTAGCTCTGTACCCCATTTTTTAATAGGGTTACTTGCCTCTCTGGAGTTTAACTTCTTGAGTTCTTTGTATATCTTGGATATTAGCCCTCTGTCGGATGTAAGGTTGGTAAAGATCATTTCCCAGTTAGTTGGTTGCCGCTTTGTCTTTTTGACGGTGTCTTTTGCCTTGCAAAAACTTTGTAATTTAATGAGGTCCCATTTGTCTATTCTTGATCTTAGAGTATAAGCTATTGGAGTTCTGTTCAGGAAATTCTCCCCTGTGCTCTTAAACCTGGGCTGGACCAAGGTTCTGCTTCTTGCTTTGCCTGTTTTCTGAGCATAGTTGTTGAAGTTATCAGATCCTCAAACCTTTTGTGGCAGTCCCGGGATCCAAAGTCAGCACACACCCTTAATTACCATTTATGCTTTCTCGGCATGCTTAGAGGTACAGGTTGTTCAGACATTCTCCAATGTGCGTAATCCACAGAACCAGACAGAGGACAGAGGAAGAGCTGCAGACAGTAATTGTCTTGAAACTGAATATATTCCAGCGCTGCAATCAGTATTTAGCCCGCTGTCTCTCTGAGTCTGGGATACGTAATACCTCCGATGATTCTTCAAGGACGTTTCTGAGAATTTCCTACCTTTACGCCGGACCCTCCTCGTCTCACGTTCTCAGAAACATCACTGTGGCGTTTGTGCAGTCTTCTTCACTGCATTGTCATACATTCCCCCCTTTCTGAGTCACCCCCACGATGCAAAGTGCTGCAATATATCACAACGTAACAGGATTTCTTATTTTGGCTCTATTTTACTTTCATGTTTTTATGAGTCTCTGAACAGCAGAACCTTCTGAAAGAGTTATCACCACATCCTGGCTCCATGTTTTGGTTCTGTTTGTGTTGCTAGAACACAATACAAAGTCTGAGTCATTTGTAAAAATGGAGAAATTCTCCCTCATTGTTCCGAAAGTCTGGAAGTCCCATGTCAAGGTGCCTGCAGGTTTGTTGGCTTCCAAGCTGTCAGAGGGACAGGAGGTAAACATGGAGGAGTAAGAAAGCTCCCTCTACTCATGTTATAAGGCACAAATCCATTCCTGAGATCAGGACCCTTATGATTTAATGACTTTGCAAAGATTACAACCCTTAACAGCACTGTAAGGGGAACTGAGTCCAACATAAACCTTGGAGGGGACACATGAGAATCATGGACTTCACTTTTTATTTTCTCATTATGTGCTCTCCCTTAGTGAGGTGTGTGTGTGTGTGTGTGTGTGTGTGTGTGTGGTGTGTGTGTGTGTGGTGTGTGTGTGGGTGTGTGTGGTGTGTGTGAGTGTGTGTGTGTGTGTGTGGTGTGTGTGTGTGTGTGTGTGTGTGTATGTGTGTGTGTGTGGTGTATGCATGTGTTCAGTCACAAATATCCAGGGATCCTTTATTAAATTGATATTCATTTGTAAATAAGAACTGCTGTGCATTCTTCACTCCATTATGTTACTGATTCATGTTAAGTATCCAGTGTACAAAGCAGAGAAATAGCTTATGCCCTATATAGACTTCTTACAGACTCTACAGTCTCCTGGTGTCCCACTGTAGGCAAACCTGTACTCCAGACAATCACTGTTTTGGTTCTAAGTCCTAACTTTTTTCATGACTGTTTTGAAATTCATGCAACTGGCCATTGGGCTGGTGTTAGTTTTGTTTGTTTGCTTTTGTCTAAGATGAGGAAGTTTTCTTAAGAACTCTCCCCACGTGTGTTTTATTGGCATGCATTTTTATTTCTCTTGGGTGGTTTTCTGGGAACAAAGCTGCCATGTAGTAGAGTAGACGTGTGTTTAACGTCATAAGAAACTGTCAGTGTCCAAACGTCACACCATGTCCGTGCCTCCGTCAGCCTCATATGGATTCCAGTTGTTTTATAGTCCCCCCATATGTGCCGGTATCCGCATTTTAAGTTTTGGCAGTTCTAGAACATGTGGAAAAAGTACTGGATTTGGGGTTGAGTTTGCATTTACGAATGAAAAGTATTCAAGTACTTACTGGCCATTTTTGTTCTTTGTAAAAACTGTTTCTTCAGGCATGCCAATAACTTAAAAATCGGGGATCATGTTGGTCAGTGGGTCCAGCGCTTGCTGTAGAAGCATGGACACACGAGCTTCCTCTCTAGCTGAGGGACAGAGACACTCGGATCCCAGGTGCTTCTTGGGCACCCAGTCAAGTTTCAGCAGCACATTGCAATCACGGTAAAGAGTCTGCCTCAAGCAATAAGGAGGAGAAGCAAGGTGGGGAGGGAAAGATGTCCTTCAGCCTCTACATGGTTAGGTATGGATCTGTGCTGCTGTGTACACACAAACATGCAGCACATACAGGCATGCATACGCACAATTTTCACAAGATTTATTGATTGATTGATTGATTCATTGATTGGTTTTTCAAGACAGGGTTTCTCTGTGTATTCCTGGCTGTCCTGGACCTCATTCTGTAGACCAGGCTGGCCTGGAACTCAGAAATCCGCCTGCCTCTGCCTCCCAAGTACTGGGATTAAAGGCGTGCACCACCACCACCCGGCAGATTTATTTATTTTTATTTTATTTGTACAAATGTTTTCTCTCTCTCTCTAGAAGAGAGTCTAGAGGAGTGCATCAGTTCAATCAGAACTATATTAAAGTTACAGATAGCTGTGAACCATCATGTGGGTGCTGAGACTGAGCCTGGATCTTCTGCAAGAACAAAAGGTGCATTTCCATGATTCTTTAAGTGCTGCTCAACTATTCAAGATTTCTCTGTTGAGAATTCTCTATTTAGCTCTGTACCCCACTTTTTAATTGGGTTATTTGGATTTTTGGAGCTTAACTTCTTGAGTTCTTTATATAGTTTGGATATTAGCCCTCTATTGGATGTAGGGTTAGTGAAGATCTTATGCCAATCTGTAGGTTGCCATTTTGTCCTATTAACTGTATCTTTTGTCTTCCAGAAGCTTTTCAGTTTCATGAGCTCCCACTTGTCAATTGTTGATCTTAGAACCTGAGCCAATATTCTGTTCAGGATATTTTCCTCTGTGCCCATGTGTTCGAGGTTATTTCCCACTTTCTCTTCTATTAGATTCAGTGTATCTGGTTTTCTGTTGAGTCCTTGATCAACTTGGACTTGAATTTTGTGCAAGGTGATCAGTATGGATCAATTTGCATTCTTCTACAAGCAGATATACAGTTAGACCAACACCATTTGTTGAACATGCTTCCACCCCCCCACCCCCCATATGGTTTTGACTTCTTTGTCAACGATCAAGTGTCCATAGGTGTGTGGATTTATCTCTGGGTCTTCAAGTCTATTCCACTGATTGACCTGTCTCTGGGATTTTATCACTATTGCTCTGCAGTACAGCTTGAGGTCAGGGATGGTGATTCCCCCAGAAGTTCTTTTATAGTTTTCACTATCCTGGGGTTTTTGTCTTTCCATATGAGGTTGAGAATTGCTCTTTTCATGTCTGTGAAGAATTGTGTAAAAGAGTCTACAGGGGCTGGGCTGAGGTCCCAGCACATATGAAGCAGAGGACTGCCTTAGTGGGAGAGGATGCACCCAGTCCTATAGAGAGAGACTTTATGTCCCTGGGCATGGGAGAGAACCCTCTCAGAGGTGAAGAGGAGGGGTGGGGTAAAGAACTCTGGAAGGGGGACCTGGAGGGAAGGCAACATTTGGTATGTAAATAAATAAAATAATCAATTAAAAAAGTAAAAAGTGCTCTTAATTGTTGAGCCCTCTCTCCAGCTCCAGATATTCAAAATTTAAAAGTTAAAAATGAGGGGTTTTTATGGGTATAGTAATTATACAAAATGTATTTTGTATGCAAATCCTTTGTTAGACTTGTATCTCCAGGAGTTTTTCTTTCTGTTTGATTAAATGATGTGTATTGTTAAAGAAACTTTAATATGGGCAGTGATTTTTGTCCCTGTGCATTTTAGAGCCATGACTTTTCTGTGTGTTTCATATAAAAAAATCTTTGCATGTCACAAAGCGATGAAAATGTTCATTTATATTTTTGTCTCCAGGTTTTATAGATATGGCTCTTACATTTAATTCTGTAATCCATCTTAAATTAGTTTTTCTCTGTTGAGTGAGACAGGTATCAGAGATCCTTTATTTTTCTGGAAGGGTATTCCATTGCTACAGCATCAAGTGTTGAAAGGAATTTTCTTCCTCTACTGAATTATCTTAGCACTTTGATAAAGATTTGCATCCATTTTTATGTAACACATTGTACTTATTTATTTACTTTGCACATGTGTGTGCCTACATATCTGTCCATGTACTTGTGCTCAGGTATCTATACAGGGTCAAAACAGGGAGTCAGATCTCATGGAGAAGGAGTTGAGGTGGTTGTCAGATGCCTGCTCTGGGTGCTGGGAGTGGAACCTTGTTCTCTGTAAGAGCAGCAAGTGCTCTGAATTGTTGAACCGTCTCTCTAGCCCTTCTTTACATGTTTTGTTTCATGAATATTTTGGATTTATCTTTACACCAATGCTTATCAATTGCTCTGGATATATATCTATATCTATCTATCTATCTATCTATCTATCTATCTATCTATCTATCTATCTATCTATCTATCTATCCGTGTGTGTGTGTGTGTGTGTGTGTGTGTGTGTGTGTGTGTAGGTTTCTCTGTGGTAAGCTAATGCTTACCAATTTCTCTGGATTTATATTTACTATTGTTATTGTTAGCTTTCCTTTGGTTTCTGTTGGAGGCTGTTTCAGTCAGCTTCAAGCCCTTTATTTTACCATGTAAATTTAAGAATATAAGTGTCAAATTTTATGAAATTCTTATGAGTTTTGACTGATGTCACTTTGGTTAAATTATACACCAGTTTGAGTAAATGTACCATTTGAACATCATTGTATCTTCTAACAATGGATGCCAGTTAACCCCCCATCTTCTTAACTTCTTTAGTACTTCTCAGAAATTTTAGGGTTTTAAAAATATAAATAGCATATTTTTTGTTAATGGTATAGCCACATATTACCTGGTCTTGGTACAACTTTAAAATGTGCTTGAAAATTGGATATTGAAACACAATGGCCTCCACCACTTTATTTTTAGTTCCATCTGTGGGACTCTCTCTGTCCCTCCTGTGTGAGGCAATAGAGTCTGTCAGACTTCCATGGCTCCTCAGTTTCTGGTGTTCAGTTAACCTGAACTCTGCTTTGATTTGGTAGTCTGATGTATTTTAGGAGTTTATAATTTTGTTTTTTGATGACCTGCCTCATTTGGCGGTTGGGGTGGTGTCAGGGAGCTCTGTTTACTCAAGGCAAGACTAGCACAGCTTCTCTGCCTTCTGTACTGGCTGGTTGTGTGTCAACTTGACACAGGGTGGAGTTATCACAGAGAAAGGAGCCTCTCTTGAGGAAATGCCTCCATGAGATCCAGTTGTAAGGTATTTTCTCAATTAGTGACCAAGGGTGGGAGGGCCCATTGTGGGTGGTGCCATCCCTGGGTTGTTAATCTTGGGTTCTGTAAGAAAGCAAGCTGAGAAAGACAGGGGAAACAATCTAGTAAGCAGCATCCCTCCATGGCCTCTGCATCAGCTCTTGCCTCCAGGTTCCTACCCTGTGTGAGTTCCAGTCCTGACTTCCTTTGGTGATGAACAGCAGTGTGGAAGTGTAAGCTGAATAAACCTTTTCCTCCCCAACTTGCTTCTTAGTCATGATGTTTTGTGCAGGAATACAAAGACATGATTTTAGCACCTGCTGATTTGACCCTTACTACCCCTACCTCTGTGTACCTTGCTCTGAAATTTCACTTCTTTCCCTAGTTTTAGCAGCCCCACTTCAGTATCTATCTCAATATGGTTAAATGGTATTTTTGTGATATGCATATTGTGTGATAATAGAAAGAGTACTTTATGTTTACGGATAAGTTTATCATTTGATATTACAAAGCATCCACCTTTTTCAGTGTTATCATCTCTGTTCTTGGATTAGTTAAGTTCCAACACAGTCACATCAGGTTACTTATGGTTAGTGATGAGTGTGTCTTTTGCTGTCTTTTATTTAGCATTCTGAATCTTTGCCTTTGAACTCTGCTTCTTTATATTTGAAGTCTGTTTCTTATAGGCATCTTATCCTACTTTCTTAATCAGATGATAGTCTCTGATTTTCTTCCTTCTCCCCTCCCTTGCTCTCTCTTCCTCCTTCTGTCTGCAGCACACAATACTGAGGCAAGGACTAGCCTGTGCTCAGCAGGTACCATATTGTGGTCCTCCAGGAGTATCTGATCATAACTGATTGTGGCGATATTTATTTTACGTAGTGACTGAAATGGTTGCCTTACATCAACCATCTTGCTCTTTATTTTCGACCGGTTCCATGTGCTTAAGTTTCTTCTGTTTTTTCATTTTTTTCTCTTCTGTTTCCTAGCCATGGTATTTCACCTGCCACTGTCACTTGGTCACACCACACTGTCACCTTTATCCACATCAGTGAAGAGACAAGCACACTCTCAGTTCATGCTTAGTCTTTATATTGTTTGGGCTCATTCCATTCTTCCATCAGGCTCTCCTCCCTCTGCTGGTTTGTGCTGTTCCAAGACTTTCTGCCAATACCTTATTCTCCGACAGTTGTACACAGCATTACGTTGTGTAACATTTTTTTTTACAATAGCACAAGTTGTTACTTGAGACCTGCTTATTTTTGTTATTTTCTTTTACTAAGACTAGAATGTAAACTGTGGAAAGCTGACCCTTACCTTAGTCATGACTGTGACACCCGCAGTTAGAATAAAATCCAACGATTGTTAGGTCTTCATAAATGCTTTTGGAAGAAATGAATGGAATGGCCATGTACGAAGGAGGTAAGGCATGAACTAAAAAAACATCAGAGCATGAAGGGATCTATCTATCTATCTATCTATCTATCTATCTATCTATCTATCTATCTATCTATCTAATGTTTTCAGAGTTTATTTATTTATTTATTTATTTATTTATTTATTTATTTAATGTTTTCATAGTTAGGAATAGTAGAAAAGAAATAAATCAGACTTCAGTTCCATATGTTTCAATGTTACCTGGCAAGAAAACCCAGCTTCAATCTTCAATCTACACAGAAGAGAAATGAAACTACATCGTGAGAATAGAGTTTAAGACCTGTTCATTCTAGATCAGAGGTTCTCAACCTTCCTGGTGGTGTGACTCTTTAGTACAGTCTCTCATGTTGTAGTGACCCTCAACCATAAAGTTGTCTTGTTGCCACTTCATTATTGCAAGTTTGCTACTGTTATGAATGCACAATATATTTATCTGATATGCTGATGATCTTAGGCAATCCCTGTGAAAGGGTCATTCAGTCCTAAAAGGGGTCAAGACCCATAGGTGGAGAACCACTGATCTAGAATGTACCTATGATCACTAGCATGGAGAACTGTTGTGCTTGTGACACAATTTGAGAAGAGGGAACCTCAGTTCAGCAAATGTCCCTGTAGGACAGCCTGTGGAGCATTTTCTTGATTGACAACTGATAGGGCTGGTGAGATGGCTCAGCGGTTAACAGCACTGACTGCTCTTCTGAAGGTCCTGAGTTCAAATCCCACCAACCACATGGTGGCTAACAACCATTTGTAATGAAATCTGACGCCCTCTTCTGACATGTCTGAAGACAGCTACAGTGTACTTACATATAAGTAAATAAACCTTAAAAAAAGAAAAAGAGACAACCGACGTGGTAGGGCTCAGTCCACTGTGTGCCATCCTTGAGATGGTGGTGGAAGTTAAACTGAGCAATGTGGAAGCCTCTGAGAAGCAGCATTTCCCATGGCCTCTTCTTCTGCTCCCTCCTCCAGATTCCTAGAACACAGTAAGTCAAAGAGTTACACGAAATTAATCATAGAAGCATCAGAACCGGTGTGTTCTCTGGTTGGCAATAAAAAGTTAAATTCATGATGGCTTGGGATAAGGATCAATCTAGGCTCCACTTAAAAAATAAATTTAAGAGTGGTCAAGTCTGTGTGCAATCATAGTCTAATAAATATTCTCAGAATTACAATATGGTGCTAAAGACTAGGGTTCCTTTCATTAGTCTAGATTTATTAAAGAATCATAAGAGGTTGACAGTACAGATAAGATCCCTCTGGGGAACAATACAACTTAGTTTCAGGAGCTATTGAAAGTTGTTCTTGGCCATGCCTGGGTATTAGAAGACTACATACGAGATCAAAAACTTGACAAGTGGTGGAAGAAAATGAGAAACAGACAAAACTCATTTAGATATTTCGAACCTTGGGAAAATGAGCCTGAAGGGTGGTACCTGTGTGAGCATAAGAACCTAGGTCCTTTAGTGCAGTATCCCAAACACATGGCTTCATATGTAACTGGGCATGGGGGATGGGCAGAGTCCAGGAACTCTTTGGCCAGTCACTTTAGTCAATTGCTGACTCGACTGTAATAGGTGTAATAAGAGACCTCTTCTACAAAGATAAGGCTGGAGAGCAACTATTGAAGACATGTAATATTCACTTCTGACTTTCACACCACAGTGCACATGCACCCGCATAGTCTGCATACACAGAAACACACACATATACTCACACACACACACACACACACACACGCACAATATCACAACACACAAATGTAGGAAAGTAATTCAACATTTGCTGAATGTATGCTGGCTGCTGAGTAGTGCGAAGGATTCTTGGGACACTAGGGTGCTAAGGCCCCTCTGATGTCAGCGAGTCTTCAGGGAGATAAACTTGAGGAACTGATGTTAGTTCCAAGCAGAAGAACAGGACAGCCATTGAACTGATGCTAGTCAAAAGCCACATAAACTTAATACTTAGTATAATACTAAAATAAAGTTACATCAAAATAATGCTTTTAGTGTCAGAGTCATTTTTGGGAAGATGTTAGAAATGTATTGTTTTATTTTGACTTTTTTTTTAAGCTGCATTGTAGTAAGCTTAATTGAGACATGAGGTTTCTTTGAAGTAAAATTGGGTAATATCATAACAAGTTGAGGGAATATATTTTGGAAAAACTAATCAATATTAATCTGGGAGCAAGCTTATAATATTTCTATCTTCAAACACGTTCTGTGTAACATTCTTTAAATAGTTTGCTTGAAAATATGTAAGGTGTGAATTTTAGACATGCTAATAAGGTGAGGCTGGGAGACTGTCTAATATTTGATGCATGGAGACATCAAGAGAGAAACTAGAAGGCTGGGTTCCCACATCTCATCGACTTCCGTCAGATATATCAGTGTTGCGTGATATTCAGCAAATGCTTCTTTAAGAACCCTCCAGGATATATACCATCTGACCTTTAAAGAGCCTCTTGTGAAGAAATTCTGTAGTCACCTTAATCTAGAGGACAAATTTGTCAGAATGGATATCAGGGCTTCCTAAACACCAGGGTTATGGTACAGAATGTGGAGTTTTCAAAATACTTGCTAACAGTAAACATTTTCTGAATATGCAATGACTGAAAAATTCAATTTAAAAATTAAAACCACAACAAATCTGAGGTGTTTCTGCCAGCTCTCACCCACCCATGTCCAGTCACACAACCACATTGCACACTTGCTTCTGAACACACAACATGCCTGCTTTGCTCTGAGCAGTCACACCATCCTACCGTCCAACACAGTAAGTGCTGACTGAGCCCTTCACCTAAGACCATTGTGTGTTATGACCTGTAGTGCTTTTGCTATTCTCATTGAGTGGCTTAAATTTAGAAAGCAAAGACTTTAAATGTTTTCCTCTCATAAATCTCCAGCATGTAAGTATCTTTGGATTGTATTAGAATGTTTCAGTTAAAAGACTGCTGTGTGAACTGAGAGCCTGATTTTTGTAAGGAGAAATATCGAGTGAATTTTGGCTTGGAATTAGTGGCAGACACTTTCTAACCATTTCTGAAATGGCCACAAATACACGTCTGCCATTTAGTTAGTGACATGTGTTTATGATAATTGGTGCTCTCAACATTGATTATTATAAAATAAAAATGTCAGCTCTAAAATGTGTTGACGACAGCCCATGCCCTATGATATCAAATATTCATTCAGGGTTTAATTCTTCCCATAAAGCACACAAGTACAGCCATGACATTAATGTATAAATCTGCTTTCATCTTTAATAAGTGGTACAATTACATGAATATCAAAGAATTGTTTTAAAATAAATTTCTCCATGATTTATGAACAGCCACTGTTTGATTTATAAGCTTATGTCTATATACCCAGGATCACGTATAATTTCTGAGGCAAAAACTCTCTTCTGAGATCACTTAGTGGAAAAGGCTTATGGAACTCTGGTACAGATGTTGATGAACTGAAAGGATTAGCAGAGTGTAACTTGCGCATCAGTCCCATAGGAGGAACAACAATGTGAACCAACCAGTACCCCCAGAGCCCCCAGGGACTAAACCACCAACCAAAGAGTACACATGGAGGGACCCATGGCTCCAGCAGCATATGTAGCAGAGGATGGCCTGGTTGGACATCAAAGGGAGGAGAGGCTCTCAGTCCTGAGAAGTCTCAATGTCCCAGTATAGGGGAATGTCAGGACAAGGAAGTGGGAGTGGGTGGGTTGGTGAGCAGGGGGAGGGGGGATGGCACAAGGGCTTTTCGGAGGCGAAACCAGGAAAGGGGATAACATTTGAAATGTAAATAAAGAAAATATCTTAAAAAAACCAAAACCAACAAAACAAAAACCCAAAAAGCTATAAGGATGTGCATCTGGGCCTAAACCAAAAGTAAACCAGATAGGGTGACATGAAGTTAGGGGAAAGGCACAGACAGGAGACGGAGCTATGTATCTGCTTCAGATTTTAAATCAAGTGAGCTCAGTCCATGTGCTGCATGAGACATGGTCACTCACAAGCTTGTGTGATCTTAGTTTGTGAATTTGGAACAGTAGAATATAAACAGCCTGGAGATCATGTAGAATACTTCAGAAAGTAGCCTCGGAAGAACAGGGCAACTGTGAGGGGGAAGAGGCTTTCAGTCTTGGTACTTGGGGTGTGGAGATGGCTTGATTTGGTTGGCAAAGTGCTTCCTGTACACATGTGAGCATGAGAGTTTGATGCCCAGAGCCTGAGTGAAAGGCTGTGTGTGATGGCATGTCCAACACTGGGGATGTGGAGGCAGGAAGGTCTCAAAAGCTCACAGGACAGCTAGCTGAGTCAGCAGACTCCAAGACCCACTGAGAGTCTCAGTCAAAAATTAAGGTGGGCTGTTCCTGAGGACATCTAAGGTTGTCCTGTAGTCTCCATATGCACTCATGTGCAATGCAAATATGTGTATCCTCCACATAGGATATGGAAAATTAAGAGGAAAATTTGAAAAATCTGGGAATAACTTGGAGATAGCTTGAAGGTAGAAGATATATAACAGGATAGAAGAGAGGCTGTGCACTATAGAGAAAAAAAGAATAATAGTCATTATTGATTGTAAGCTCAAGAATTAGATAATTGCCAATGACTATTAATCTACAGTGTAGTATGTTTGGGGTCCATAAACGAGACATTTTCTAATTCTGAATGGTCTTAACATGGAATGGTCTGTATTCGAGTGATCTACAGAGGTAAAGTGAATCCCTCCCACTGCTGTGAGTTTGCAGTTTGCCCTGTGTTTTCCTTCTTAGGTGATGCTCTTAGGAAACTGAGCTTGGAAAGGACCAGGTCACCCAACCTCTTCCAGGCATGATCTGTAATAGAGTACTGGTAATCGATGAGAAGGCTGCGGAGAAGTTGGACTGTATGACCTACAAAGTTTCTTCTCCCAAAACTCATAAAGTGATATTTACCCCTGTGAGTTCACCTTAGTTCAGACTCCAGCCTTTACCCTGGCAACCCTAAGAACTTAAATTGGTTTTTGTCTCAAATACAAGCAAACTTTGGCCTTCTGGGTCACATGAAATATAATTGTTGAAATCTGTCATTGCTGTGTTGATTTGGGTTATCAAATATCTCTTCCTTCTTTTTCCGACCACTTTTTTTTTTTGGACGGGGGATAGTTTTCTGTTTTATTGTATGTTATCTTAGTACAGTGAATCGCAGTATCTGCTCTCCATCTGTAACAAACGAATAGGCCCCTGTTACCGTGCCTATCATTCCTCCTTCTGCCATGACACAGAAGAGTTATCTGAGTGAACACGACCAGTCCTTCCAGGATTCAGATTCACAGCATATTACGCGAAAGCAGGAAAGACAGATAGAAATTAAGTATCTGACTACATGTTTTCTGTAAGGATTGCCCCAACCCAGGATCATGGGACCACCTTGGTTTCTGGCCTATGAGGCTTTCTTGGTTCTTAACTGTTTCTAAGATTATACTCTGGTTTTTCAATAATGTATGCTTCTCATGAATTCTCCTTTGATTGCAGTAGCCAAAGTCAATTTGTAATGATTTCATCCAGAGGATCCCAAGTGATGTAAGACTTACGCATAAAATTCAAAAGTTTAATTTACCAATTTATAAAAATACTGAAAACCTGTTGGACAGGTAAAATATCTTCCTGAAGAAAAGATCCATACAGAGCTGGGATATCAAAAAATATTTCCTGATGATCAGAGAATCTGAACACATATGTATGGATTTAAGGGGTTTGTAACAGGACCTTGTGTATGTGGTGTTTTCTGCACTAAATCAAAATTACTATGAGCATAATGCCTCCCAACACTCGTGAATGCCCCCATGAATTCCTTCTTTGGTTTGAAATGGTCAATTCAATTTAAATTTTCTAAAATGCTCAGTCAGGTTACTGATAATCCATACAGGTCTCAGATTCCACTCTTTAAGAAAAATGTTCATTCTCTTGGTAGTACTCAGAGCCTGAAGCGGGAGAACTGTGAAGTTGAAATCTATTTGGACTGCACTGTGATTCTCCCTGTCTCTCTGTCTCTGTCTTTCTGTCTCTCTCTGTCTCTGTCTCTCTCACTTTTCACACACACACACACACGCACACGTACACACACACACACACACACACATGGACACACACACAAAGATACAGAAAAGGAAGGCACAACTGATATAATGAATAAATGTTGCAGTATTAAAATACTTGACACAACTATATAAGTAAATACATAAAGTGATACAAAAGAGAAATAACAGTGTTCATTCCTCTGATTCATAGAGTAGTTTTATTTTTTCCTTAAGTACTCTCATGATGTTCTTGACTGTCTTTGGTTTACCACCTATTCCTAAATTTCCAGGTCATTTTAGAACAGACATTAAGACATAGAATTGGAAAATTTTGGCACTTTTGACCAGAATATAATTCTCAGTGCCTTTGATTCATCTGAAATGTTTATTGAGGAACACAAGATGTTTTGTGGGCACAGACTTTGACATTGACATTGACATTGAATTGGATTATGGTCAGGACAAAATTGAAAGTTATCTATCCTATGTAAAGATGTTTGCATTGGTGCATCATCAGCCAGGGATATTCCTGGGCAGAATTCTCAGATTTATCTGTGTAGGGTGCTCTGTTATCTTGGATATGGTTCTATGAATAAATGGGGTTACAATTTCTTCAGGGTCAAGATAGGTCAGATTGGTTACTCCCCCTTGTAGAATGTTTGCCTCAAAAACCAAATATGGTAGATTTGGCATACTAATTATTTTCCCTGTTATCTAATAGACCTGTAATAGGCCTACCTGTTTGTTAGAGATTGGACAATGAGTCTCAGGTTGTATGTATTTGGATGGGAGGTTTTTACACCAACTGACTGTGGGCCCTCCTCTTATAATAAGAGGATGGATTCTTCATTCTACCAAATCAATCGGAGAATTAGAGTGTGAAGAAGCAACATACAGATGATTGATCATTTATGCATACAATTTATTTATACATTTACACTGATGACCCAGTAACACTCATGTGAGAAGCCAACATTGTGATTTTTATTTATTTGCAACATAAAATCTACGAGGTTAAAGTTCAGGGAAAGATTTTGTCCTAAAATATGTGGAGATTGAAGAAAACGTATCTCTCTCTCTCTCTCTCTCTCTCTCTCTCTCTCTCTCTCTCTCTCTCTCTCATTCTCTCTCACTCTCATGCACATGCCCACACCATACCACACACACACACACACACACACACACACAGACGCACCTGCACTAAACAGGTGCTTACTCAATTAACACACATAAGCATATACATAGAAATACACTGACATGCCAACATGAGGATATTGATTTAATCAGACAATAGATTAACCTAAGGTAGTGTGGGATATGGCCTATTAGAAACACCATGTGAAACAGGAAGCCACACTTCAAAACTGTGTTTGAGAAAGAACTGGATTAGACATTTGTCTTCATCCCTCGTTAGTTCTGTGATCTTGAACAAGCTGTTTGACCTTTCTAAATTCCATCTTCATTGCTACAGAATAGGTATAAAATAATATTACTACCATATTTTGTGTCAACTAATGACCAAAAAAATGTCTTGAGGAAGATTCTCCTTTTGATGGGAAGTATACATAGTGTGTCTGGGGTGCATATGTGCATGGGTGTGGACCCATGCCGTGATGATCAGAGGGCAACTAGTAGCAATCAGTTCTCTCCTTTCACTATGTGGGTACTAGCATCAAAGTCAGATTATTGTGCTCGGTGGAAGCACCTTTGTGCACTGGGCATCTTGTCAACCTAGAAGGAGAGGTGGTTTTGGTTGTCTCATTTGACATCCCTGTTCTAAAATGTGCTAGCTACAAATGGATTCTGAATCGAGCTCTATGTCTAGATTTGCAGTGAGATCCCTCAAATGAGGAAAGTAACTTGCCTCTTCTAAATATAGCCTACTAAAGTCCCCAAGGAGTCTACTGAGTAGAAAGTAGGACTAGTGATGATCGCACCTTCTCAAGTGTGTAAAGATCGCACTCATAGACAATACAGTCTTGGGACACCTATCTTCTCCCACATGGACCAGGTGATGGGAAGTCCACATCCACCCTTTCCAATTCTAAGAGTAGCTGAATGAAATGGATGCCTCCACAGAGGGAGTTCTCCATGTTAGGTGCTGGTTTTGGCGAGGGACAAAATGTCACACTTGGCATCAGAAGACTTCATGAGTGTGTCTTCTGGACCTCCAGACATCTGAGGAGCTCACTGAGCTTGTGCCATGTGGCCAGGATGCTGGTCAGGTGCTGCATGAGGGATAAGGTACACCCTGTCAGGAGCAGATGGCGATGCTAGATGCCATGTCAGAGGACACCTGCACTGGAAAGAGAGCAAACAGCAGAGTGGCATCCTTGCAAACCTCACATTGTCAAGGACACCAATTAAATCTATGCTCTTTTGAGATACTTGTTTGCAACCAAACAGGAGGCCAATAATGGTGAGGAATAATGCCGAGTCAGCACCTATCGGTGGCACAGGTGCCCCCAAGCCCTTCCCAGCAAGATAAGGAACATCCTGCCCCTTTCGTTAAGTCTTTCTGTGCAATAGATCCCCACAGGCCTTACCTATTCCTCCTGCCACTCCCAGCAAAGGCCTTGATGTATCTTTCCCTCCTTCCTAGTAGCATAGGCCCAAGTAGTTTTTGTCTAACCATATGACACTTCCCTGGACTTAGCTGGTGTGTGTGTGTGTGTGTGTGTGTGTGTGTGTGTGCGCGCGCGTGTGCGCGCATGTGTATGTGTGTATACATATGTGTGTGTGTGTATTTTGAATCCATGTGCGTTTGGATGCATGGATGTGTGTTTGTCCACAGACCTCCCTAGGTTTATGTGGGGTTTTCCTTGATCACTCTCCACCTCAGTCATTGAAGTAGATTCTCTCAAATGAAGTCAGTGATTACCTGATACAGCTAGTAAAGTTATCAGGGTTGCCTGAGGGAACCCTTTTCTAGACTTCTCAGGGCTGGGATTACAGGTGAGCTTTCAAGTCTCCAGTCCTTGGCTTACACGGCAAGTGTTGTATCTAGAAACTTCTGCTCAGTGCCTGGATTTATGATTTGTTATATACATTTTTAAAAGGTATTTTTAGTGTCATCCAACTAAGAGGTAGTCAAAGCTATTTGATCCCTAGCAGCCCGCACGTGTCAGGTGTTGGGCCACCATCTTTCTTCCTAAACCAATTTCTGTTCCCCATTAGACCATCAGCATCCTATCACTGTGTCCTTCAGTCTTTCATCCTTTCCTTGGCTGGACTGTTGCCCCTTTGGGAGACATTGTAGAGGCTTACCATTGGCAACCCAAGTCTCAGAGCTTCCAAGGACTTTCTGATGTCTTGGTGCATTTCGCAAATAAGACCTGACTAGCCTTTGTTGCCAGACTTGGAATGAATGAAGCCCATTGAATTTTGCAGGATACATTTAGTTTTAAAACTTGATACTGGCACTCACTCATAGAGCAACCGATTCTTGCAGGTGATGCCAACACGATTTAAACAATTTCAGAAGGGGGACTTGTTCATAGTACTTAAAATTTCTCTTTTCTCCGATGAATCCAATCTTCATAATCCAGCTTAAACATGTTGGTGACTCTTGAGGCTTTGCTTTCTAGCTGCTTTCAGAACTGCCAGTAGCTACAGGTGAGGGCTGTACATGTTTTCCTGCAATGTAATGAAGTACCAAGTTTTATAAAAAAGGAAAGGGCCAAGTTTTTAAAAAATTGACAAGAAGAGGGAAATGGAGCATTTAATAAGATTTGTTTTAAATCTGTTATTTTGGAGATTGAAGTAAATCCTCTTAAGTATTACAAAGTTTGAGTCATAAGAATTTGCCTTAAGAATTGTTTTTCCCAACAGTGTAAATAAAACAAAACCAATCATCCTATTTCCGGGCGTGATGATGTCTTCTTTCTTCTCAGGGTCATGCTGTGAGTCCCACGAGGGGTGTGGTCATAGGATGTTATGCTATGAGATCCATCAGGGGTGTGGTCACACCGATTATGATATTTAGAGGGTGTTTCCATTTTTTTAAATTTCAAAGACAATGAAATTATTTTCAGGATTGATTATTTTAAAATCTGGGTCAGGTTAATTTAGATGGACATATATTAGCGTTTAATTTCAGAGTGCATTCCTTACCTGTAAATTTCAGTTTTCTGTCATAGAAACCCCAAAGGGATACCTGTCAAAGCCAGAATATTTAGATTAATTGGGCTCTCTGTGATGCTTTCCAGCCTAAGATGACCTCATCACCTGAGGTAGGACTGGGTTGTCCCAAGGCTCAGAGGTTGCGTACCCTCCTGCCATCCTTCTCACCATCTAGAAACTTCCCCAGTCTATGTGAGGGCTTCCCTTCCAGATTTTATTTTCTTTCTTCCCTGTGGTAGTAAGACACAGCTGGTCCATATTAGTATACAGTTACTTTATTTATGATAATCCTATGAAGGAGACACTAATTCCTAAATTAAAATATTCTTTCATTAATTAAAACCCCCGAGTCTTAGCTCCACGTGAGCTCGAGAAGTCTGGCTAATCCATAGGGAACACACAGTTTTGGGAAATATCACTGCTGCTCTGGAAAATGTCAAGTGTCTTTGCAACAAACATTTATTTAGAAGAATAGTTTGCTTACAAAGAAAATGCCTTCCTGGGAACTTAAATAGGTAGACACAAACTATGCAGCGTTTTCCCAAAAGGCTTATTGTCTCAAGATGGCCTCTAAAGTGTTACAGGACCTTGATCCCTGCAGACCTAAGGCTCCTAAATATGTCCAATAGTATACTAGGTGTGGTCATGGTTATTGTCTTAATGCTTTGATCTGGTTGAATGTGCCCAGTTGATGAGAAATAATTTAAATACTAGCGAAGTGTTGAAAAAAAAATCCACCAGAACAACAAATTCATGTCAAATCTCCCAAAATTCTTCTATATCTTGAACAAATTTCCATTTGCTTCATCTGAGAGTGGAATTTTTAAAAGTCAAATTTGTGTTTGCCACAGTTAAGATTCTCACAGCTGGGAAGCCGGCTCCCTCCATACTTCTCAATTTATGACCATTCAATGAGAAGAATGTTATTTCATATGTAGAGATGTTTTAATAAAAGCCTCCAGCCTTCATGTCCTTTCTTCAGATTTTTAACAGATGGCACTGTATCATTCTTGATTCTTAAAGAGACAACTTGCCTTAAGCGGTATGAAAACATGACCTTAATGTAAAACAGGGATGTGTATTCAGCCAGTGACTGAAGACAGAAAAAAAAATGCAGCTATGTTAAGGGAGGATTCATGTTCTTTCCGGAAATTTCTCACTTAGCAAATGTAATTAATTGTTGTTAGTTACCAGGTGACTCCTCTGCGTTGATCATGACAGAACTCTTTATGCTTCACAGCTCTCCAAGGTCCTTCCTGGCTTCTCTAAGAGCTCCTCTAAGCACCTGAACTTTCTGCAAGAGGGCAGGTGACTTGTCCATAGACATTGCTTTTCTTGGCAGCTGAGCTAAGATTTGAACCCAAGCTACCTGACTCAACTCGCGCTTTTAAGCCATCTGATAGCTTTATTTTCCACTAGAGAAATATGTCATTTGTTCACTCTTGAGGTCTTTAAAGCCCTCGAACATTTTACATGTTCTATTTTAAAGCCACAAAGTCATATGCAAGCAGTTTGAAAGGGTGTTGAGCTCAGCAAACTGGATGCCATGACCTTGTCTTTCCTCTGAGATTTAGCCCGGTCACTCGTGTTTTGGAGATATCCATCGGCTGCAGCAATTGTGTTTATGCACTGGCAGAAATCAGGGAAGAGTTCCTTCTTCCAGAGCTATTCTCTTTCTCTTTTTAATTGCTTGGAGGGAGACTGCCTTTTGTACTTATTAGAAAACCACATCAAGTCTTTATGTAATTCACGTGGAATTGCCTCCACATGTTCTGTCTTCTGTTGATCATTCCTCAGTCATTTCATTTCTCTTTTACAAAGACAACTCACTGATGGGGAAACTTGAATGGGCTTGGTGACATGGTGGGACCTCACATAACTCCAGTGTGTACAGAATATGATTAGATCATGGTGTGGATTATTTAAACATATTATCTTTCCACGGATTCTGGTCATTTCTCTTTCTGTGGCATTCTCTTTTTTTGTCTTTTCATGATTGAAAAGCATATAAATCCTATGATTTCACCAACAAATAAAAACAAGGGCTGGAACTGTTTTCATACCTGTAATTAGTTAGGCAGAAAGTTCTGTCGAAATAATGTAATCAAATCAAAAAACGGATTAATGGGATGCTATTTCATAACATTCGTTAGTCTGATTCTTAGAGAAATGGCCTTCATTCCATATGAAATGTCATACCTAAGGAGTTTATATGATCAGAGTTACCTATAAATTTAAATTAATATTAGATTTTTAAAGTTGAAGACTACATAGTCTTTTCCCTATCTTGAAGTTCAAGTATTGCTCTTGCTAAAAAAGTATACATTTTCTTTGCTCATGTGCAAATATATGCACATATGTGAATGTCTGATTACATATGTGTGGGATTGTGTGGATGTTTGCACATAAAAGTATGGAGGGTTGAGCCTGGTGTTGGGAGTTTTCTTCAATCCCCCTCCGCTTGATTTATTGAGGCAGGATCTCTCTCGGAGATCACACACAGCTGGTGACATGGTGGGGCTGGCTCGCTCACTTAGCATACTGTAGGCATATCCTGTCTGAACCCTCTGAACACTGCAGATAGGAGAGTGTCCATGCCCATCTGATACACATGGTGGGCAGACGATTCCAACTCTGGTCCTCATGCTTAACAGCAGGTGTTTTAACCCCCAAGCAAGCTCTCCAAATTTATGATTTTAATAATTAAGATCTGTCAATTTCTAGGATGTAATTGGTTAAGTGATTGATCAACCCCATGAACTAAATTTTTCTTTACACAAAGAGTCTCATTTACAAATGTGAGCATTTGAAGCTGAAACTGTAAATGTTATAAATTCAGTTTTCTTTTAAGCCCTTCAAGGACTTGGCCAGACAAGTTCATGTCTCTAATGAGCACAGATGCCTTGAGAATTTAAATAAGCCTTCTCATTCTAATAAATTATTGAGCCTATAAATATAGTCAATCTAGTTCTCTGAGATGTTCTAATTCTGTTTACAAGCTCAGTCAAAAATCTTGTACCTTTGACTTGAAATCACTAGTCAATTACATATTTTAAATTGGAATTCTAAGGTTAATCTGTCAGACTCTAATGTGCCAATTCCACATCATTACAAACACTTTAAGCACGGAATATACACAAATTGTCCCAATGATTAAAAACCTATTCTTGAACTTGACACAAAAGTCTTAATACTTCATCATCTTTATAATTAATTCTAAACCATCCTGGATTTGGAATGTCATCCACTAAGAGATTATATTATCATCTCAGATGTGGGTTCTGAAGCTTTGGGCTGCAGAGTGATTCTTTTATCTTCTCTGTGGACACCTGCATGATAATAAGGTTCCAAACTTTGCCCTCTGCTGAGGTTTGGTTCATCACCCTTCCCACCTGGTAATTTCTTTAGCTGACAGAGGCAGAGAGGAGCCAGTCTGAGACACCCCAACAAGTATATACCTAATTCTTAACACCGTCACTTCTATTTATATATTTCCAGATTAAATGTGAACATCTCTCACATTCTTCCTCCCTCTCTGGGTTATAACACTTTACATAATACTTTAATGGCATATTTTCTGATTATCTGTATTGCTCATAGTTATAAATATAGACTAATGAGATAAATATGCTATAAAATCACAAAATGTTTGAATGAATTCTTTTTGAAGTTTTTAAAGACTTATTTATTATATGTATGAATGTTTGCCTAAATATGTGTATGTGTATCATGTATACATGCTTGGTGTCCCCAGAGCTCAGAAGACTGTTAGGTTCTCTGCAACTGGAGTTACAGATGGTTGTGAGTCACCACCTAGGTCCTCTGCAAGAGCAGCAAATGTTGTTAACCACTTAGCCAGCTCTCCATCCCCATACTTTAGCAAATAAATTAATCAAGGCTGAGTAGAGATCATAGCTTCCTTATAGTTTCAGTGCATTAAGAATTTCATTTTTCTTTTTAATTAGTTCATCACTAAAATAGTCAAACTTTAAGAAACAGAACTTTCTTCTTTCTTTCTTTCTTTCTTTCTTTCTTTCTTTCTTTCTTTCTTTCTTTTTTTCTCTCTTTCCTTCTCAAAATGGCCTATCTATGTAACCCAGGCTGGCCTTTAAAATGATGATACTCTCTCATTAATCTTCTGGAGTGTTGGGACTGTAGGAATGTGCCATCATGCCTGGGTCCACACAAGTGTCTTTCAAATGACTGTTTAATGACGTGATAACCAAAACTGCAGCGAGTAAAAGCAGGCCATTTGACTTCATCAAAATAGAACCCTTTGTGGAGAGACTACCAAAGAGCTGTTTCCAGGTGCTCAAGGCTGGCTTTCAGTAAGGAAGAATCACAACGACAAATATAGAGTAACATTTTCAGGCACAGGGGAGAGCCCTGGAACCCAGCAAGGCAGAGATGGGAAACATTTAAGGCACACAGGGTTGAGATACGAGTGCATCAGCCAGTGCAACCCTGCTTCCCTTGTTACAGGGGCCTCCCCTCTACAACCAGGAGGACCCACATCACAGGGTGAACCAATGCCATCACCATGTATGTCAATGACCCTCACTATGAAAAGAATTCCACAGCCATCCCAGGTTTGAAATCCCCTGAAGAAGCTACCTGCCATCTGCACCACAGCTTTGCCTCATAGAAGAAACTTACATTGTCTTCCAACTCCTAGTGCTGGGGCTGTTGCAGCAAGAAACCCCCTTGGGGTAGATGTATGTGGCAGGCAGGCTGCTAGCTGCTTCCCCCCACTCAGCCTGCTCTGTTCTGTGGTCCAGCTCTCCTACTTCATCTGTACATTAGAAAGAGGCAACATCAGCATATCAAATAGATGCCCAAGGCCCGTTCTTAATGTAGTGTTTCCATAACAGCTGATACATACAATCTACCTGGGTGCCATTCCCAATGTAAGGGTGGGTAAATAAAATGTGGTGTACACAGTATTCAGTCCCAATAGCGAAGATAATTCTGCCACATGTGATACCATGAATGAAAGTGGTCTTTTATGTTACGTGCCATGAGACACACACATAAGCAGACAAATCTAGCATCCTCTACCTCATATGATGAACCAAACAAATAAACAAAAAATCAGCAAATCAATTTGTGTGTATTGATTAGTAGAGAATGGAAGGGCTGAGGGAAGGGTTAAGTACATAAAGGTAAAAAAAAATACAGTCAGATAAAGGTACTAGGGTTCAGTAGCACAGAGAGGTGACTATAGTTTCTAAAAACAGATAAACTACTTCAGCTTTTTGTATTAAAAATAGATTCTTTTTTATACAATACATCCTGCCTGCAGTGTCCCCTTCCCTCTACTCCTCTCAGATGCCTCCACCTGCCTTGTCTCCCAGATCCACTCCCTTTCCATTTTTTTCTTCAGAAAGGATGAGGCCTCCAATGGACAACAACCAAACAGAATGAAACAAGATACAAGTCAAGGCAAAATCTCTCATATCGAGGCTGGACAAGACAACCTAATAGGAGGAAAAGAGCCCTAAGAGCAGGCAAAAGAGTCAGAGATATACCTGCTCCCACTGTTAGGGGTCTCACAAAACCACCAAGCTAAAAGCCATAATGTATATGCAGAGGACCTGGTGCAGAGGTGTGCAGCCCAGCGCTTGCCGCTTCAGATTCTGTGAGTCCCTGTGAGCTCTGCTGAGTTGATTCAGAGGGCCATGGTATCCTGGTGTTCTCCATTCCCTCTGACTCCCACAATCTTTCCTCTCTCTCTTCAGTGGGGTTCTCTAAGCTCTGAGTGGAGGACCCAATGGAGACCTCCAATCTGAATAATCTCTCTGCATACTGTGTGGCTGAGGGTTCTGCAACTGTTTCCATCTGCTGCCTGAAGAAGCTTCTCTGATGACAATTGGATTAAGGCACCAATCTGTGAGCATAGCAAAATATCATTGAATTTTTTTTTCAGTCAGTTTGATTCTACCCTAGGTGTCTGGGTATTCAGTCTCTGATTCCTGGCCATTCAAGCAGTGTAGGACATGGGCTTCCTATTGGGGCACGGGCCTCAAGTTAAATCAGACATTGACTGTCTACTCCCTCAAGTTCTATACCACCATTGCCTCAGCAAATTTTGCAGGCGGGAAAGATTGTAGGTTGATAGTTTTGTGTCTTGGTTAGTGTCCATATTTCTCTTTTGGTAGCTTTCAGGGTATCTTCCTACACCAAAAGATTAGAATGCAGGATTGAAGGCTCCAGGTAAGCACATTCAATGAGCTATGTGGATATTGTCCTTGACAAGGAGGCCCCACTGTCAGTTTTCAGAGAGCAAGCCTCTATTCTAGCACCAGCCAGCCTGGGTTATTTGGGGTTCTCCCCAGGCTATCCTTGGCAAACAGCTTGATCAAATGCAACCTGGAGCATCACTGGAAGCTTTTCTTGGCTACAAAAGATGGCCAGTTCAGACCCCACATTCTCCATTACTTGGAATCTTCACTAAGGCCACCCTCATAGATTCCAGGAAATTTCCACTGCACTAGGTTTCCACACTACTCTCCCAGTGTCACCTAATTCTATATCTCCCTGCACTTTCTACCTCTATCCCCTAACACCAACTCTCATTCCCACCCATCCCTGGTCCATCTGCAAAAGTGATTTTATTTCCCCTTCCCAGGGAGATCTGTGTGCCCAGTCCCCAAGTCACCCTCTTTACCTAACCTATCAATGTCTGCGGATTGTAGTGTGATTATTTACTTAACAGCTAATAACCACTTATAAGTGAGTTCATAGTATGTTTGTCTTTCCAGGCCTTTTAAAGAACTTTAAAAGAGGAATTTGAAGTCTTCTGCCATGAAACAATGAAAAAAATGATTTATAATTACTGTGTTTTTATCTGTACACTGATGGAAATAGAATGCTATACTGTATGCATATTATTATTGTTATTAATTTTTTGTGAATTATAGAACATTACCAAGAAACTGAAATACAAATTACAGAATAGAAGGGATATTTGCAAATTGTTTATCTAATAAGATCATAGTATCAAACATGCCTTAATAATAATCTCTTACAGTTCTATAACAAAGACAAAAATCTAAATAAATATAGAGAAAATTTGAATAGATATTCCTCCAAAAAACATACCTTGATGTCCAACAAGAAACAAGAACATGGAAAAGCTCTCAGCGTTACCAACCACTGGGGAGCTATGAAATTAAAACCCCTGATGAGCTACCAACTCACATCAACTAGGATAGTTATTAAATAAAGGAAATTAACTAGTTTTAGCAAGGATGTAGAGAAATTAGAATATCTGTACATTGCCAGTGGGAATAAAAAATGATGTAGCTACTGTGGAAAATAACTGGGCAGCACCCCCAAAAGAGCTAAATTCATAATTGTCATATGACCCTGATTCTGCTTCCATCCTGAAGAACTGAAAGCAGATGTTCAAACAAAGTGCTGTTCATGAATATTCATGGCAGCACAACCCGAAGTAGACAAGAAATGAAAACAATGTTGTCTCTCTGCTGATGAATAGCTTAAAGTAAAAGACAGTACGCCCTTATACTGGAGTATTATTCAGCTATCAAAAGGAATGGTCCATGCTACAATATGAATTTAGAAACATGTCAAGTGACAGAATCCAGGCACAATGGGACTGGGAGATGATTTGTTGCTTGATGCTTTGGCAGAGGCCCTGAGCTCTAGTTCCAGAATACATGTTGGGTAGTTCACAACCACCTATACCTCCAGAGCCATGAATTTGATGGCTTCTTCTGGTCTCAAAGGGTGACCACACACACACACATACACACAAATTAAAATATTAAAAAAGAATCCAGACACAGAAGGTTATGTAGAGTATGATTCCTGCTTATGAAATACTAAATCTCATAGAAGAGAAAGTGGGAAATAGCCTTGAACTCATTGGTGCAGGAAACAACTTCCTGAACAGAACACCAATGACTCGGGCTCTAAGATTAACAATTGACAAATGGGATCTCATGAAATTGAAAAGCTTTGGTTAGGCAAAGGACACTGTCAATAGTACAAAATATCAGCCTACAGATGGAGAAAAGACCTTCACTAACCCTACATCTGACAGAGGGCTAATATCCAAAATGTATAAAGAACTCAAGAAGTTAGACTCCAAAAAACCAAATAATCCAATTAAAAATGGGGTATAGAGCTAAACATAGAATTGTCAATAAAGGAATCTCAAATTGCCAAGAAGCACTTTAAGAAATGCTCAACATCCTTAGTCATAGGATGCAATCAAAACAACCCTGAGATTTTGCTTTACACCAATCAGTAGGGCTAAGATCAAAAGCTCAAGGATGTGGAGAAAGGGGAACACTCCTTCATTGATGGTAGGATTGCAAACTTGCACAACTTCTCTGGCAGTTTCTCAGAAAATTGGAAGCAGTTCTACCTGAAGACCTAGCTAAGTTGCTCCTGGGCATTTACCCAAAAGATGCTCCACCATACCACAAGGACACTTGGTCCACTATGTTCATAGCTGCTTTATTCATAATAGCCAGAAACTGGAAACAACCCAGATGTCTCTCAGCAGAGTAATGGATACAGAAAATGTGGTTTACTTATGCAATGGAATACTATTCAGCTATTAAAAATAAGAAATCATGAATTTTGCAGGCAAATAGATGGAACTAGAAAATGTCATCCTGAATGAGGTAACCTAGACCTGAAAGGACATGCATTGTATGTATTCACTGGTAAGTAGATAGTAGCCATAAAGCACAGAATACCCAGGATATATCCCTGAGACTCAAAGAAGTTATACGGGAAGGAAGGTCCAAGCAAGGATGCTTGAATCATACTTACAAAGGGGAACAAAATAGTCATAGGGAGGGTGGGAAGTGGGTGAAGAGGGGTCAGGGATGGGGGGGCAGATTCAGGTGTGTGGAGAGACAGGAGACCCAGAGGGCCAGGAGAATGAATGGAGATCTGCAGCTGCTGCTGGTGGTGAGAGTGGGATGTCCGGGGGCAATCTCTAGGAAGTCCCGGAGATCTGAGATGGGTCAGGTTCCCAGGAGTGAATGTGGGTGACCTTAGCCAAGATACCTAGAAGTGGGGACATGGAACCAGAAGAGGCCACCTCCTATAGCCAGGCAGGACCCCCAATGGAGGGATAAGAAAACCAACCCACCCATAAAACTTTCCACCCCAAATTGTCCTGTTTAATAGACATGCAGGGACTTTCAACCCCAAATTGTTCTGTTTAATAGACATTCAGGACAAAGATGGAGCAAAGACTGAAGGAAAGGCCAACCAATGACCACCCTGACTTGAATACCACCCCATGGGCAAGCACCAATCCCTGACATTATTAATGATACTCTGTTATGCTTGCAGTCAGGAGCCTAAGTCCTTTGAAAGTCTCTACCCAGCAGCTGACTGAAACAGGTACCCCCAAACCCAGCCAAAAGTTGGCTGTAGGTTGGGGGCTTTTATGAAAGAATTGGGGGAAGGATTGAAGGCTCTGAAGGGGATGGGGAACCTCACAGGAAGACCAACAGAGTCAACTACCTGGAACTTTTGGGGGCTCTTAGAGACTGAGCCACCAACAAAGAATGCACACAGGTTTGAACTAGGACTCTAGCACATTTGTAGCAAGTGTAGAGCTCAGTCTCCATGTGGCCACTACTGGAGTGGAGGACCTCCCTAGAGCTATAGCCGGACTGTGGTATCTGTTCCGCAACAGACTGCTTTGTCTGGCCTCAGTGGGAGAGGATGGACCTGCCCTGGCAGACACCTAATGTGCCAGGGTAGGGGGGTACTCTCGGGGGAGGGGCACGCCCTCTCAGAGGAGAAGGGAAAGGGCATGGGGGAGGGTCTTTGTGAGGGGGAACTGGGAGGAGGAAGAATAATGACTTTGTGATGGATACATGGCCCCTTTTAGACTTTGAAATGTTTTCAGAGAAGATTGAAATGATGTATACATAGAATTTGGCTGTATTTAATGCAGCTGCATTATATACTTTAAAATAGTTAATTCGTGTTATGTGAGTTTTCTCTCAATTAAACAAAGGTTTTATTTATTTTTATTTGCTGTATATGGGTCTTTGCCTGTATGTCTGTGCATCCTGTGTATGTCTGGTACTCAAGGAAGTTAAAAGGGAGTTGGGTTCCTTGGGACTGGAGTTCAGATGGTTGTGGACCAACATGCAGGTGTTAGGAATTGAACCTGCATACTTTCTAGAGCAGCCAGTGCTTTTAAGACCTATATGATCTCTTAAATTTTTTTTTAACTGAAAAGGAAAAGAATTTCAGACAGTCCTGTATTTTTCTTTCTTTTTAATTCTTTTGTGACCCCACTGATATTAAGGATTAAATGCCAACTCTGCTTTCCCTACTTTTGTGGGCATGTGTTGCTACTATGGGAAGATATTCTCACTTGGTAAATGGTGAAGAAAGGTGTTCAATATCAATAAACTCAGGTCTCTATAGAAACAAGCTGACCCCAGTCCTTCTGAGAAATGAGATAATCGGAAACGATGCATGGATGGCAACTTTTCAACCATCTATTATCTTTTATGCCACCAGGACCCTTTCTTCCACACCAGGAATTTATTTAAGCACCTAGAAACTCAGAACCAAGATGGTCAAGTCAGGACAATTCCTTTATTTACTTCACTCCTCTTTCCCAAGTGACCAAAAGAAAGTAACAGTTTTTACAGCTATTATCCCATAGAAGTATTTACAACAAACACCAGTACCAAAGCTAGCTTGTGGAACAAGCTGAAAAGGTAGAAAGAATCATTACCTCCATTCTATAGGATGGAGACTGAGGGATGATAAACCCAGACTCACTAGATATACATAACTAGGAAATGAAGGAGCTAGCCTTCCCATCAGAAAGTCTTAATCCCAAACTAAGAGTTCTAAACTCATGGTTTTCTATTTTGCCTTTACAGCAAACAATTTGTCAAGAGAAAGAAAGACCAGAAGTATTTCATGATTCTCAAACACCCACAGGATTCTGTGTACTTCCTAGCTTTCTCCTCAGTTGAGGTCATGTGACTGATTCTCTGTATGAGCTGTAAAGGGATGTTTGTCATTGTTCATTTACAGAACTTAAGAGAAGTAAATTTAGAAGCTGAAGAAGCATTTGACAAAATTTAGCATCCCTTCATGTTAAAAGTCTTGGAAAGGTCAGGAAATCAAGACCCATACCTAAACACAGTAAAAAGCAATATACAGCAAACCAGTAGCCAACTTCAAACTGAATGGAGAGAAACTTGAAGCAATCCCAGTAAAATCAGGACTAGATAAGGCTGCCTATTCTTTCTGTATTTATTCAATATAGTACTTGAAGTTCTAGCTAGAGCAATTAAACTACAAAAGGAGGTCAAAGGAATACAAATTGGAAAGGAAGAAGTCAAACTATCACTATTTGCAGATGACATGATCATATACTTAAGTGACCCCAAAAATTCCACCGGAGAACTCTTAAAGCTGATAAACAACTTCAGCAAAGTGGCTGGATATAAAATTAATTCAAAAAAAATCAGTAGCCTTCCTTTACTCAAAGGATAAACAGGCTGAGAAAGAAATTATGGAAACAACACCCTTCACAATAGTCACAAAAAATATTACAAACCTTGGTATGATTTTAACCAAGCAAGTGAAAGATCTATATGACAAGAACTTCAAGTCTCTGAAGAAAGAAATCAAAGAAGATATCAGAAGATGGAAACATCTCCCATGCTCTTGGATTGGCAGGATTAATATAGTAAAAATGGCCAGTTTGCCAAAAGTAATCTACAGATTCAATGCAATCCCCATCAAAATTCCAAATCAATTCTTCATAGTGTTAGAACAAGCAATTTGCAAACTCATTTGGAATAACAAAAAACCCAGGACAGTGAAGAAAACTATTCTCAACAATAAAAGAACTTCTGGCAGAATCACCATCCCTGATATCAAGTTGTATTACAGAGAAATAGTGATAAACACTGTATGGTATTAGTACAGAGAGAGGCAGGAAGATCAATGGAATAGAATTGACAATCATAAATGAACCCACACACCTATGGTCACTTGAGCTTAGACAAAGGAGCTAAAACCATCCAGTGGAAAAAAGACAGCATTTTTAGCAAATGGTACTGGTTCAACTGGAGGTCAGCATGCAGAAGCATGCAAACTGATCCATTCTATCTCCCTGTACAAAGCTCAAGTCCAAGTGGATCAAGGACCTCCACATAAAACCAGATACACTGAAACTTATAGAGGAGAAAGTGGAGAAGAGCCTCAAACACATGGGCACAGGGAAAATTTTCCAGAACAGAACACCAATGACCTATGTTCTAAGATCAAGAATCTACAAACGGGACCTCATAAAATTGCAAAGCTTCTATAAGGCATAGGACACCATCATTAGGACAAAACATCAGATTGGGAAAAGATCTTTACCAATCCTACATCTGATAGAGGGCTAATATCCAATGTATACAAAGAACTCAAGAAGTTAGACTCCAGAGAATAAAATAACCCTATTAAGATGGGGTACAGAGTTAAATAAAGAATTTTCAACCGAGGAAACTCGAATGACTCTGAAGCACCTAAAGAAAGGTTCAATATCCTTAGTAAATCAAGGAAATGCAAATCGAAACAACCCTGAGATTCCACCTCACTCCAGTAAGAATGACTAAAATAAAAAAACTCAGGTGACAGCAGGTGCTGTGAAGGATGTGGAGAAAGAGCAACACTCCTCCATTTCTGGTGGGATTGCAAACTGGTACGATCACTGTGGAATTAGTATGGCAACTCCTCAGAAAATTAGATATTGTACTACGTGAGGACCCAGCTATACCACTCCTGGGCATATACCCAGAAGATCCTCCAACATGTAATAAGGACACATGCTCCACTATGTTCATAGCAGCCTTATTTATAATAGCCCGAAGCTGGAAAGGACCCAGATGTCCCTCAACAGAGGAATGGATACAGAAAATGTGGTACATTTACGTAATGGAGTACTACGCAGCTATTAAAAACAATGAATTCATGAAATTCTTAGGCAAATAGATGGAACTAGAAAATATCATCCTGAGTGAGGTAACCCAATCACAAAAGAACACATATAGTATGCACTCACTGATAAGTGGATATTAGCTCCAAAGCTCAGAATACCCTAGATACAATTCACAGACCATATGAAGCTCAAGAAGAAGGAAGACCAAAGTGTGGGTGCTTCGGTTCTTCTGAGAAGGGGAACAAAATATTCACAGGAGTAAATAGAGCAGAGACTGAAGGAAAGGTTAGCCAGAGACTGTCCTCCCTGGGGCTTCATCCCAGATACAATCACCAAACCCCAGCACTATTGTGGATGCTAAGAAAGGCTTGCTGAAAGGAACCTGATATAGGTGTCTCCTGAGAGGCCCTGCCAGAGCCTTGCAAATACAAAGGTGGATTCTCACAGCCAATCATTAGACTGAGCGCAGGGTCCCCAATGGAGGAGTTAGAAAAATGACTGAAGGAGCTGAAGGGGTTTGCAACCTCCTAGGAAGAAGAACAATATCAACCAACCACACCCCCCATCCAGAGCTCCCAGGGACTAAGCCATCAGCTGAGGAGTACACATGGCTCCAGCTGCCTATGTAGCAGAGACAGCCTTGTAGGGCATCAATGGGAGGAGAGGTCCTATGAAGGCTTGATAGATGCCCCAGCATAGGAGAATCGAGGGTGGGGAGGTGGGAGTTAGGTGGGTGGGTGGAGGAACACCCTCATAGAAACAGGGGGAGTACGGATGGGATAGGGGATTTCTTGGGGGGGGGGGTGGACCGGGAAAGGGGATAACATTTGAAATGTAAATAAAGAAAATATCCAATAAAAAAATGAGAAGTAAATTCTCTAGGCTTTCTCTCCCACATGCAAACAAGGAGGAAACTGTAAGAGAGTCAAGATTCAGATGAGGCCTACACAAATCCCTGGTTCATACAGGAGGAACATTGCTTCCCCCCTCAATCAAACAGATGGCTACAAGACTTACCTCAGACACGAGTGAGAAACATTTTCTATGTTAAGTCATGGGTTAACTTGATACTAAACACATGCTAGTGTCTTGTGACTAACATTGTCATGCTATAGATGACAGAAAACCTTGATGTGATGTTTCTAGGGGTGCCCCGGTGTCTCCTTAGCGATTTAATGGTTGAATCGTGCCCTCATGAAGGGATGTGTCAGAGGTAAGTAGTTCACGTGGTGTCACTAGTGTGGTTGCATATCCAAAAGGAAGTTTTATTCTACAAGGTATTTGGAGACAGAAATGGTTACACGAGGGGGTATGGAGGATGTTTACTGCTTCTTTAGACAAAGGTAACATCTGTAAGCAGTTGTGTGCTTGACTGATTGACCCCGCACCAGTACCCACCCAGGTGCATCTGGCAGAGAAACTGGACAGAGTTATTCTCATCCCTTCTGAAGACTCCACACCCACAAGCACCTTGATCTTTGTACTTCCAGCTTCCGAACTTGTGGGGGAACACTTTTCTGTGCATTAGCCTCTGAATTGTCATGGCAACGCTAGCTGACGCACACAGCGACCCCTGTAGGCTGCTTCTGAGTAGAAAGGCAGTTCAGATGCACTCCTTCCTGGAATGAATCCTCTGCAAATGGGCTTCTTGGGAAGTTGAGACTGTCCAAGAACCTCTTTGGATAAAATGGTCCCACTAGAGCAACAATCCTTTGCCAGAACGAAATCATTTTACAGATAAACCTGGGAGAGGAGGGGCTTGTGGGCTGAAAGAATGTTCAAACTGTGATAGGTGTGCTCTAATACATGGTACTGAAGATCTTGAGGTCAAGCAAGACAATTTTAAGGTCTGAAATTGAAATTTCTCACTAATAAATTCTTTACCCTGAGAGAAAGGAGCGCCTCGGACAAGAGAACCTGCTAACCCCTGGGTGCTTGTTCCCATACTGAGAGCAAACTCAATCTTCCTGGGCCAGACAGAGGTCGAGCCCAAGTGGAAGTCTCCTTCTCTTTCTGCCTACGGATTCTTGGTTACTTCCCTGCTTGCTTGAGCTACTCTGTCTGCATCTGTAAGTGAACTCCCTGTAGGGAGGAGGAGAAGGTGGGAGGTATCCTTCATGTTGGCAACTGAAGCTCAAACGTTTGTCAGGCTCCTAAAGGGAGGAATCAGATGCAGAAAACTCCCTTATGCAAAGACGGTACAGGACCAGAAAAGCCCCACTGTAGGCACCTGCATCTCCTTTCCAGCAGAAATGATAAAAAACAAAACAAAACAAAACAAAAACCTCACAGCACTATAACAAATCACGCTGGACAACCTCATGGGACAAGCCTTAAATCTGAGTGGGGCAGAGAAGACTGCTGCATAATTTGCAATCTTTATTATTTTTCCCTGCACATACCTTACTTGAGTAGAACTAGATTAATAACTATGAATCATGGCTAAGCCTGCTATTTATTTACTCAGATGGTTTTAATTCCTAGAACAGAGAACTTGGGAGAGTGGCTTTGATCCCATTGTCTATTCCTTAGATGCCCTGGCTGTGTCTTTCTGTGAAGTATGTGATACCTCTAGAAAAGTCTATTTGCCAATTATTGTAAGATATCCAGTGCCAGGGCATTTTACAAATCAACAGCTCAGTCCCTGCGAGGACTTTCAGGAATGTGATATCGCACCACAGTTGGTGGCTGCGGTAGTAGGGGAGAGGGTTATGATTTGGACAGAACTTCAGGGCCCACTTTAGGAACTGGAAGACTGCTATAGCAATCCCCTGGTGTGTACATCCTTGTTCATATCTGAAAATGGGAGTAGTTAACTCTGTGGCAACAGGGAAGGTCTCCAAGCTTGGGATCTACCTGCCCACATAAAAGTCCTCACCCCTCAGTCAGCTCTTATTTAATAGGCAGGTCTGTTCCATTCAGTTCCATTATTTATCGTTCCCTTGTGCTGTTCAAAGTAGTAGGAGATGCTGGGGAGGAAGAAATGTGAGTCCTGACCTCTATAAGTTCATAGGGATGGAAAAACTGGCAAGCTGGTGATGAACCAAAGTCACAATGCAGCAAACATCTGAGGCCAGGTTGAATTCATTCTCAAATATCAAGTTGGTTCTTAGAAGGCCACAGAAAGACAATTCTGTGAGAAAAATCTGGAAAATTAATTGGATGGATTTTTGTGGAGAAGCTGAAGTTTAGACAAAGGCTGCTAAGTTAGGAGCCACACTCAATCGTAAGAGAGGAAAGAGTATGAAGAGGCCTGCACCAAGTCAATGGAGCCAGGCAGAAAGGACTGCGCTGGGATGTTCCCGAACAGAGAAGAGAGCAAGATGAGCAGTGTACATTAATCTTTGCAACTGAACCTGATGTTTACACGGTTTGGGGGATTAAAACTGTGCATGTGAAATACGTATATAAATAGAGAGCATTTCAGATGAACACAAAAAGCTTACCAAATTATTTTAGCTTTGAGTGTTCAAGCAGAATTTTATAATCTGATATATCATTGAAAAATTTATAATAAATGCTGAGGTAAAGATCCTCCATTGTTGAAACCTAGCTGTTCTCTTTTAGTAATCCAACTAGAAACTTCAGATCTCAGAATGCCTATTCCTCTCAGAGTCCTGAAGTATGATGGTTAATTTTAACTGTCAAGTGTCCATAACCTAGAATCACCTGGGAAGAAAGGTCCAGTGAAGGTTTGTCTACAATGGATTGGCCTGTGGGTATAAGTTAATTGATGTGGGAAGACCCAGCCCACTGTGGACAGCAATATTCTCAGGCAGGGGTTCCTGACTGAATAGAGTCAAGAAGTGGGTGAGCAAAACTAAGCATGCATGCATCCTTTGTCTCTCTGCTCTGGCTGTGGGTGTGATGTGAACCGTAGTCTCAAGCTCCTGCCTGACTATAACCAGAGATTGGGAGCTAAACATAAATCCTGTCTCTTTTAAGTTTTTTCCCCAAGACATTTTATTATAGCAACAGAAAATAAACTAGAACATGACATGGGATCTTGAGGGTTAAATCTCTTTATCGTTAGGGCAAATCTGTATTTGAGTGATTCTTATTAGTAAAGTTTGTAGATTTGAATGATTCTTTATTAGTAAAATTTGTAGCTAGGAGACTGGAGTACCATGATTGGTCCCTTAAAGGCAAAGATAATCTTGATTATCCTTTCAATATTGCTCCTCAATCTAGGAGGAAATAAGTAAGGCAGGAAGCATCTTATGAACCCCAAACACATTTGACACAGGAAAGGAGTTCTTCCCTGAAAGAATGATGATGGACAGAAGTCTGGGCCACTAAAAAACATGTAAGAAGACAAATATGCTAAGTAGGTAAGGTAGGAACTGGAAAATGGGGTTTTTAGGCAGAAAGTCAAAACAGGAGAGTGACCTATTCTTGGCTGAAACAGATAGCAATGGGTGAAGAAGTGTAGGACCAACCACCGTCCTATGAAGAGATTAGAACTGTGATTCTTTCAGCTAACCTGAACCCCTAGGGCCTCTCAGACTGAGCCACTAACCAAAGAGCATACATGGGCTGGACAGAGGCTCCTTGTGCAGCGTGGTGTCCATGTGGGCCCCTCAACAACAGGAGTTGGGGCTATCCCTAAAGCTATTAACCTGTCTGTGGAATCCATTCCCCAAATGGGCTTCCTTGTCTGGCCTCAGTAGGAGAGGATGCCTCTAACACTGCAGAGACTTGAGGCTACAGGGTGGAGAGGGTACCCTCTCAGAGGAGAAGCGGGGAGAATGGGGTAAGGAGTCTGTGAGGTGGGGGCCGAGGGAGCAGTGATAAGGATGAAAAACGAATAAATAAATAAATTAATGAAAAGACAAAAAAGAAACATGACCCTTAGGCTTTTCACCTTAGTTCTCATATCCATAAAAGCCCTCCAAATAGTCAAATTACAGGCATCGTTTTAGTCCAGGCCAAGCTACATTGAGGGATATTTTATATCTACTCACTACTCTCAATATATACTATGAATTCTATCTTTGTAAATACATGGCCACTTTTCAAGTGTCAAGGCAGAAGGTGGTTTTGTTTCTTTTCATTGACAGAGGTCCCAACATATGTTGTCTCTGCACATAGACATGGCAGAAGTTTACTTCTTGATTATTTGAAATGATCTCTTAGGACCATTCTAGTCTATGTCTTGTGATGGTAGCATCATTATTTCTTGAATACCTGTCTGTGGCCTTCTTATGAGTGGCATTTGGGTCAGCTTCAACATGTAATGACTCCCACCAGGGTACAAAGCTTTGCTATTCTTAAACTAGTCTTCCACCAAAAGTTAGCAGTAAACAACTGGCCTATAAAGCTTTCTAAGAGGCAAGAGAATGCCCACTCTGTCGCTATAATTATTACTTCTGTCTTCATGATGACCCTCAAGGAATAGAGTTACAAAGTGGAGATATCGCTTTCCTATTCTATCCCGTCTGTTTATTTTGCACAGTAAATTACCAGCTCTGCTTGACATGGGAGTCAAACACTGCCGTGCCTCTTATCTGCAATTTTTGAAAATACAGCAAAGCATATACCCTTTAATTCCAACATAATCAAGAATTTACTTTCCTAAACTACATTTCATCTCTTTCCCTCTCGTGTGGCTGGCGGAATTTGGAGCAGTTTCAAGTTGTTGGAGAATATGCTTACATCGACAAAATTTGATGTAACTTTATTTCTGCACAGGGGAAAAAATCAGAAAAATGGAAATTCCAGTGGGGTTAATGGGATTCTACCTGTGGTCAACTTGTTCTTGTGGTCTGTGATACTATTATTCAAAGGATGCTTAATTAGGCAGTGTGCTCATACCAGCTGAAGCAGTGATTCTAAGGGCTGGAGGGCAACTGTCTGGGAGTCTCCTATCATTTAATGGACCTTAAAACCTTTGCAACTGAAGGATGTGGAACTCTTCTCATCTGTGACCCTGGCTGGCAATATCAGTGAAGCCATTGTATCTCAGGATGGCATTCAGTGGGACAAGCTTCTCTACACAGGGAGTTGAAGAAATGGAGTAATTGATTGTACCCTGAATAGATTGTGAGAGATGCTAATTCATTCACACATCAACAAACATCAACTCTCAGTTTTATTCAACATGTACTTATTTGGGTTGTACTTCATGGCAGGTACCAATGTTACAGCTGGGTACTCAGAGTGAAGTCACATTTAATCTGCCTTAGGGGTTCTCATGATGTAATAGACACCATGAACAAAAGCAACTTGGGGAGGAAAGAATTTATTTCAGCTTATAACTCTCAGATCACTCCCATGACTGAGGGAAGTCAGGGCAGGAACTCACTCCAGGAACCTGGAGGCATGAACTGAAGCAGAGGTCATGGAATAATATTGCTTACTGGTTTGCAGGTCATGAATTCCTCAGCCTACTTCCTTATACAGCTCAAGACTACTTACAGGAGTAGTCCCACCCACAGGATAGCCCCCTTGCCCCATAACATTCAACAACCATGAAAAATCGACACAGATTTGTTTGCAAAGCTAACCTTAAGGAGGCATTTTATCAATTAAAATTCGTTCTTCCTAGTTATGTCTAAGTTTATGTCAAGTTGAAAAAAAAACCAACAAGTACATGATCTATTATTTTCTCACAGCAGATTCTGTGGGAGAATGAATTGCTAATAGACTATTTCACTGAACACAATGGCAAACTGAGTGGTGGAAATATATTACACAGGGCTGTATGGATAAGGGGGTGTGACCCAGGTTATAGGAGGACATTGGGAATTTTCCCATAAGAGTAGCAACTGGGACTGGATCTTTAAAGAAGGAATGAGATATAGGGAAAGACTGAACATGCAGGAAATACAATGATACATGGGAGATGTATCCCTGAGCAATTTGAATTTCTGGTACTTAAAAAGAAGACAAGATTGATAAAGGAATTGTTTATGTCACGTCATGAAAAAGAATTACTTGATCTAAGTCTGAAAGGGGATGGTTGATACCACTGAGTTTGGGTTTGGTGGCCTGGGAAGAAAACATTTGAGCAAGGCAAAGCTGAGGGCAGAGGGCAATGGATATTGTGGTAGCCCAGGAGAGAGCTGACAAGAACCTGGGAACCCAATAGACAGAATGCTTGGATTCAGGTAATATTCTGGAGGTAAAGTTTAAGGGTGGGAGTCTGGCATGAGATGGAGAGCCACATATAATTACCATGTAGGCTTGTGTTTGAGGATACCTGCTTATGGCCAGATTACACATGTTAAATTTTAGAAGGGTCAGCAAACTGATATAGCTATGCCAGGAGAGCAAAGGGTTGAAGGCATTTTACCGATGATACGTGGCCTTCATGTCTGCACTGTGCTGGACTGACTTATTCAATAAGCATTTAATGAACACCCAGGACCTATCACTTCTCTTATTGATAAATATGATGGTATATATTGTCAGTTTCACAGGATCTAGCATCATCTTGGAAACAAATCTCTGGACTTGTCTGTAAGGGATGTTCTAGAGTAGGTTTACTGAGGTTGGAAGATTTATCTCGAATGTGGTGGCACCGTCGGATGGGCTAGCATCCTAGGCTGTATAAAAGAGGAAGCTGAACAGGAACATTCACTGCTTTTTGCTTTCTGACTGTGGATGTAGTGTGACCACACCTAAAGCATCTAAAGCTATAGCCTCTTTGAAATGATGGATGGTACCTTCACACTGTGCCAGAACAAACCCTTTCTTCCTTAGGATGCTTTCTAAAAGGTATTTTCTCAAGGCAATAAAAAAGGAACCAAGACAATAAATTACAATATTTTTAGTTTACAACTTTGTCACGATTGACTTGCAAATTGACTAGCAAACTGCAAGCTGCAAAGTAGATTTGTTGGCTTCTAGTCAGTCCAATATTTCTATGCCCAGTATTGTCTTTAGTACATTTGTGCATCCAACTCAGAGTTCTTAAAAAGCTTTATAGTGTCAACATTGACGTTAATTCCTTTCTGTTTCTAACTTAAAGAGTCGAGAAAAAAGTTTTTATAAGAAGGCAGGCTTCCATATGCACACACCATTCGGAAGGATAGTGGCAGAGATGGCTGCTGGTAAAATATTGCAACAGAGCAGGAACATTTACTCTTTCCATTCCTCACAGTATGCGGACTGGGTGGAGTGGGGGACTACGTGCTTCTCATCTGGAGGAATTTTACCTCTCTCTCTCTCTGTGCCTCTAGCTCCAGTATGTAAAAATGTCACCACACACAAACACATTCTCAGTTCAACTTGGTATATAGGGTAGGAAACCAAAATCTCATTTACTTAGGTCAGTTTGCATGCCAGACAAGCAAAATTGCTTTTAAGAATCATCTCCGGACACATGAGGAAAAGCCCTCCTTACCTCTGTGAGGAAGTTAAAGATGATTTATTATCATATTCATCGGTCTTCACCTCTTCGAGTGTCTGAGCTATACCCCAAAGTAAGAGTCATCACAGTTGTGTTGATCAATGAGACCGGTTATTCTTTGGTCACCAGACATTGCTTAAGCAACTTGTTAGGCTTCACACTGGGACCTAGGGTAACAAAGATGGATTAGGTCTGCTTAACAGTCATTGAATTATTCACAGTGTGGTAAGATAATTCAAGTAGTTGTAGTTCTTTGTGAACTCCTATAGTCTTCCTCTTTAGTGTGCCATGCTTTGGAGCCCATATACTCCAGCGAATGGATAAAAAGTAAGATGGCTTATTTAAACACCAAAGTGTCTAGTGCAACTAGCTAGGCATTTCTGTGGAGGTTTATATGTGTATATTGTGTGCACACACACGCAGAGGCCAGAGGTCAGCTCAAAAATCCTCTCTTCATGTTTGAGGCAGGGTATCTTACTAGTGCCTGGAGCTCACCAGTTTATGTGGGATGACTGGCCAGGGGGTACGAGGGAGCTGACTGCCTTTCTATTCCTCGCCATAGAATGATAACTGTGTTCCACCAGGCACAGCTTTTTATGTGGGATATTGGAATCAAACTTAGATCCTCATGTTTATGCTTCAGATACTTTACTGACCAAGTCTTCTCTGTAGGCCCAAGACAGTTGTTGACTTACGCAATGGAAATTTTGTTTGGAAGATTGACATTCAGTACCATTGAGGTTCCCCATTTATATAACAGCTTCTGGGCTCTACTCTCTAGGTTCGGGAGCCTTAGATTGTTAACAGAGGAGGTATTTCCTGTTGCTTCCAGGACCCCAGGAATTCTCCTTCTAGAAAGAATGAATAGAAAACATCTCTTTTCATATAAACACACAGCAGTAAATAATACGTCAAATCCCATAGAATCACTACTGGCCACTTATCATTTTAGGACGGCCAACATGTTATTAATTAGCAAAAGACATGTTTGATATAATATTCCCAGCAATGTGCCCTTTTCTCCTAGCTAAGTGTTTATGTAAATGCTTTGATTTTTATGGTTAAAAATCTTATAATCACATTCTCTTCATGCTCACAAAATACCATTTGGCTTAAAGAACTGATGTTTTCTCTGGTAACTTCCACACGGCATCTGCTCAAACTACTGCATTAATTTGCTAAATGATTATGTCTTTGTACTTGCCTTGTGGAAACCTATCTTTTGCTAATTCCCATTTCCTAAAACTTCAGCAAGCTACTGTGAAACTCCAGTCTGTTCCATCTGGCAGGGGCTTTGTTTCCCAAGTGGCTGTGTGCTACTGTGTTTGGTGTGTGTGTGTGTGTGTGTGTGTGTGTGTGTGTGTGTGTGTGTGTGTAGCGGGGGGGGGGTGAGGGTTAGAGTACATAGGATGTTTGTTTTTGCCAAAGTTTTAAAACCCTATATATGTGATTTTGAATAACTTACATCAACTTCTTCCTAGATTTTCCAGTTTGGAAAAATGACTAAACTGAGATTAATCCTTTCATGTTATTATTGTGGTGTGAAGAGTACAGTGTCCAGTATGGAATGATTTCTTAGTCTTTATTTACTTTTTAATGCTATAATTCTTTTTATGGTAGAACAAATACAAGTCTTTGAAATCAGATACATTGCTCACCATGTTACTAGGTAAACTTGTTGTTTGAAGTGCATTTTCTGATTTGCTAAATAGAATATTTATTAAATAACAATATGTTATGGCTCTGACATGCTATTATAATGACTGCTTTACACAACAGATGCAATAAACGTATTGTGGTCTCTCATATCAAGTCATAACTTTGAAGTTCTCATACCCACAGCATCCTTTTTGGTCACCCATCTCTTGCTCAACATACAGATGTTTTCAGTACTATAGAAGGTCTTTTGTGTGTGTGTGTGTGTGTGTGTGTGTGTATGTGTGTGTGTGTATGAAACTTCATTGAAAATATCTGCTATTTACTAGTCACAGAAATTCCTTCATAATTATTTCTTTTGCAGGTGTATATGCAAATGTTTTCATTGAGACCATTTTATCCCTAGGTACTTGAGAGTGTCTCTACTTTATGTCTTGTGTGTCATCTTCCTGGAGCATGCTTGGGAGCATGCCAATGTATGCATGTGTTTATTCACTCTCTCAACAGTGTCTGTCGTGTGTTGACTATGTGGAAGGCAGTGCTGCGGGTATTTCATATAATTATTGAATAAACCAAATGCACACATCTTTTTTTATGATGCTTACATTCCCAAAAGGGAAGACAGACAGCAAACAATCAAATAAATATACTTTGTAGGATTTATAAATTATGATAGGTGTATTTTGTAGATTAACACGGCACAAAAACATCTTGATCCAGGGGACTGGTATATGGGATGGGATTGAAATGTTACATGGGGTGATTGACAAAGTCTCATTGAGAAGGTGACATTTACACACACATTTAGGTTAAAGTTACTCTGAGTATTTTTTTTTTTTTAAAAAACGTACATTTCCTAAGTTCATAAAACTGTGGAACTTTGAACTTGCTTGTTTCTCAAAATGCAAGAATACTCCCCTGGCCCCTGTTCTGCTTTTGTTGTACTTGGAATTCATATGGTTTAAACTTGTACCTGTTTTGTACATGTTGTCACAACTGCTGTGAGTTCATAGGTGCAAATGCCCTGCTGGGTCTAGAAAACAACCTCCTTGAAGTCATCCAGAGCCTCTGTCTCTTAAAAATCATTCTGCCCTGTCTTCCACAGTGACGTTTACATCTTGGAATGTGTGTGTGTGTGAGTGTGTGTGTGTGTGTGTGTGTGTGTGTGTGTGTGTGTGTGTGTGTGAGTGTGTGTGTGTGTGTGTGTGTGTGTGTGTATGTGTGTATGTGTGTGTTAGAGATGAGGACAGCATATGACATAGATGTCCCATTTAGGACTAAGCATTCAGCATTGTCTTATTTTGTGCACCTTGAGCAGTTGTAGGTCTCTGTGTTCATCAACATGTTCTGCTAATGCTTTTCAGATGAAGGCTGACTGGTGCATTGGTCTATGGGTATAAGGATAAGCCATTCGGAGTTAATCTTATGCCTGTTTACCAGAATAATAGTAGTAGGTTCTTCCCCATGTCCCCCAGAGCCTATTAGCTGTCTATCTACAGGTCATTGGCCCTAATAACAGTGCCAGATATGGGTTTTAAACTGAGAAACAGGCCTTGATCCAATGAGAAGCTGGTTGGTTACACTCATGACATTCATGCCATTATTGGACTAGCAGGCATATCTTGGTTGTTATTGTAGCTTGGAGAATTCACAGATTGGTAAGATTGGTGGTTATTTTTCTCTCCTTTTAGTGTATCCAGCTTCTTCCTACACTATGAAAGCTTGCCTGTGGGGGTGAAGCTTCCCAGCGAGTACCAGTTTGATTTCTCTGTGTCTTATGACTCTAGTATGCACTATCTCAGCAATAGGGTCTTACTGTCGAGTCATGCTTGTTACAACTGATAACATGCCATTGTCTATCAAAGTCATAGTTTACAGTAGAGTCATATATTCCATATTGTTTATTCTATGTACACTGTATACGTGTCGTCCTCCTTGAGTTTTGACAAATGTGTAATTCTATGGTGCATTCTATATATTGTGGACTATACTGTCTGTGAATTTCAATAACTCTCTGACATGTATCCATCTACACAGAAGAGTTAGACTGCTCTGTGTACTGCATACTTATCTCCCTCCAAATCACTAATATTTCTCTTCTCCCATAGTTTTACCATTCCAAGAGCATCATGAATCATACAGTACAATCTTTTCAGATGAGCTTCTTTAACTTACCAATCTGCATTTAAGATTTCTCCATGTTTAATCTAGTTTAATAGCTCATTACATTTTCATAATAAATCAAGTTCCACTATGTAGTGTAGGATGCTTACCTGGTTTATGCGACTGCATTTTCCCAGCTTTGAACCTTGGTTGGAGGTGAGTCTGCAATTCTTAATCAGAGGAATAAGCTATCGATTCCCACCCCAGTCTGTTTTCAGGGCCATTACCAAGCTACCACAGTCAACCCAGGTATAGGGTTAGTCAACTAAGAATAGAGCCTGCATCAGGACCCGTAGGAATTATTTAAATCATTCAATCCTAAGTAAACTGATCGCACCTTCTCTCCTCTCCTTGGACTGCATAGATACATATCCACCTTTCCTTTTCTCCTGCCTTGTGAATGAACGATTCCATTGTTTCTCTTGCTGCTGCATTGTGTGGGGTTTCTTCCCTGAGGACTCTAATTATAACTCATTTACAGTTTGATAACACTACTCTCTCTGTCAATTTGGGTATGGTTTCAGCAGAGTTCACCCATGATAACAGGCAAAGCACCCTGTACAAACACAGCTTATGTTGACTTCTATTTATTGGAAACTCTGTCAGATGATCTTAACTCTCAGCAACTAGGAATAAAGCTGCTAAATATATCCTCATTCAAAACTTGTGTGTGCGCATTCATGTTCAACTCTTTTAGGTAAACACCAAAGAAAGTAATTGTTAAATATGAAAAAAGTTTTGCTTTGAAAGAAACCACTAAACTATTTTCTCTAGTGTTTGCCATTCTCCATTGCTATCACCAATGAATAAGAGTCCACATTGCCCTACAACCTTGCCAGCACTTAGTACTGTCAATGTTTGGGAGTTAGCTACAGTAACAATAGTGTAGTGTTTGCCACAGTTTGGATGTTATAAATGCCCTCAAAGACCCACTTGCTCAAAGCTAGGCTATCAGAGTAGCCATATTAAGAGGTGATGGAATCATTCTGCTATAGTCTAGAGAGGGCGGTCCTTAGGTCATTGAGGGGATATCCTGGAAGTCATTGTTCTTACAGGATTCTTTGTTATTTCTTCAAGAACACTGTTGTAAACTCCTGAACTGAAAAGCCTGAGCTTACACCCAGCAGGTGGAGGTACTTGAAGCCAAACCTGACCACTCGAGTTGGATCCCATCAAGAAGTCTCCTGACACCCATACCTGCTTCATGGTGTAGACATGCGCTCAGGCTTTCTATGTCCCTGCCACTACCCCTTTCTCACATACACAGAGGCACACATGTGTGCACACATCCACAAGTGTGCACCCGCATGCTCGATTCACCCCATAAAGTATGGAAATCAGAGTGTGACTCACTTGTTCTGCTTTGGTTCCTGGTTTAGAATCCGATGCTTGTTTACTTGTCATCTGTCATATCCCATGCAGTGACACACCAAGGAGCAATGTGAACTGGGCCTGCTCTATCCCATCTATACTTCCAACTGCCACACCCCTGAGATAAACTTACCTTTCCTTCTATAGGCGAACACTCTGATTTACGTGACAATGAAAAGCTGACTGTCACACCACTGTCCACTCCTGTTTAAATTTCCAACTCGCACCTGACAGGACAGTGCTCATCTTTCAGTGCTTGCTTTCTATTCCATTGTCCTTTTGAGTGAGTAACTGTTTAATCTCATTTGTTTGTTTTTTTTTAAGTTGTATTGTTAATTTTCATATTGTTGAGTTTTAAGAGATAATTGGATAAATGTTAAATATGTCTTTTATGTGTCTTCTCTTTTCAGACTACTATCTAGTTCTCTGAGCTTCATAGCTCTGTTCTAATAACTGGTGGCCTTCTCTAGCAATTTTAATTTATTTAAAGTTTATTTTTCTAAGTATTTATTGACATAATGAATTGAGAACTACTAACTAATTAATATTACTGTAATACTTTACTGCTCACCAGATCACAAACAAGCAATGAACCAATTAAATACTTAGATTTATCATATGTTTTAGATTCAGGGAAGATATCATGACAACAGAAAGCCTTGATCTTCTTCTAGAGAATCATAGTTTATTCTGAATGATAACTAATAAAGATACAAACCTGGATTTATGGTACTCTGTATTGGTAGAAATTCAGAGAACTGGCACCTGTGTGGATACAGTTCCTGAGAAAATCTTTATGATGTCATGAGGGCTGGCCTTGACTCTAGCTTTATGATGTCATGAGGGCTGGCTTTGACTTAGGGTCAGGTACTTTGTGGGCAAGTAGCAAAGAGTAAGCACAAAGTTTCTGTAGTTTCTTTCTGTTGAGTGCTTCATGTATGATAAATGATGAACACTGTATTGTATGGCTTGTTCTTAAGGAGGCAGAGCACACAGCTTCCTGATAAATCTGTTACATGAAAACAAAGACCTGAAAGATTTGATTTCGTGAATAAAGTATCATTTTTATTTTGTATTTACTCCTATTAGATATTATGCATTTGATGCTAGAAAGCATTTTATGTTTTAAGAAGGACTAGGGCAATGTACCTATTGGATAAAGATAATTAATATAAACTCTAATGTTAAGTGTTCATTCATTCATTTGGGAGCTCTTTCATCTTCTTGTTGAATAAATATACATTGGACTCTTCTCCATGATAATCATTAGGCCGAATCCTGGGCCTAGAAGATGAATAGGCTATAATCTCTGTCCGAAGTATGTCAGAGCCAGTGACCCTGTGCACATCAATGCCCTCAGTTCAATGTTATTCATGCCATTTCCTACGTGAGAAGAGAGAGATGACGGACCGTGAAGGCTGTGGGGGCACTGGCTCTGTGGGTAGAAAAGGTTTCTTCCTCTTTAACTTGTCTTCATTCTTCTCATTACTTTCTGAATTTTACACAGCAGCTTCAGGAGGATAGAACCGATGAGTGTCCTCAGGGTATAGTAACTGGGAACCTGTATGGTTCTCCCTAGGATGAGTCCTTGTAGGTGAATTGTGTTTCTGTGTGGATTGCTTGGGCCTAAGTGGGGTGAAAAGATCTGTCTGACAGGAAAGGATTGCAGCGTAGGGGAGTCGAGGTTCAAGCGTGGTAGGACAGTGTCTGGGACTTAGGCAGCGACAGCAATTATGCCATGGAGGAGGAGAAAATCGAGCAAACACAAGAGGAATAAAGTGAGGACGATTTCTGTGGTTTTGTTTGTATGCCTTTTTCTGTCATAGAAGGCAATCCCACATATTGAAATGAAAAAATAAGAATAGACTTTGTATTGCATTAGAACTGAAGTGACCAAAGTAAGCCCTTTAATGAATTTCACTCTCCATGCATGCAGAGAAATAAAGATCTCTCTCTCTCTGCCCACCTCCTCCCCATGTGTGCCTATGTATGTGAGTTAGTTCTGCACACTGTGCCCACTGATGATGCCTAAGTGCAGTGGCAAACTAGTTGTAATGAACACAGCAAGTATCCAAAACTTTTGCCGGATTCTCCATGGGCAGGGCTGTTCAGAGATGAGCCTTCACAATCTTGTTCCAGAAAGCTGTATAATATTCAGTGTCTAAAATATGTCAAGCACACAGACTCCATCTGGAAGAAGCTCCCATTGGTCAATTTTGGGGCAAATTGGGGCACTCAGGTAATCAGCAAAAGCAATATGATACTTAACATCTTCTGTAAAGCAAGTCAAGACCCACACCAAAGCAAATAAATGAATAGAAATGAAAAGCCTTGTGAGGAACAGGGGCATTTAGGGTCTGGTAGGCCTCTTGCTGTGCTCACCTCATAGTAGAAAATCCTAAAAGTTATGTAGGATACATGTTCAAGAGCAAAGGAAATGTGATTCTTGCTTAGCAAAACCCACTTATATAGAATTAAGCCAATCCTATGAAAGGAAGACATCAGTCTTTCAAAAACAACAAAAATGAAACATTCATCAATATCTCTCAATGCACCAGCATCTCTTAGTACTATTGCCTTAGGAATCAGGAAAAACATCCCTAAGTCCTGGCAATACCATACAAAGAAGTTTTTTCCTCTATGCAACCATTCAAAGAAGAAATTCAGAGAGAAATAGCCTTGTTAAGTATTCATTTTAGCAGTATTTGAAATGGGTTCAGTCATGTGTGCATGAAGAGATGCAATGAATTGCACAAGCAGCATTTCTGCAAGGTTGTTGAGGATGTAACGGCCTGACTCTGAGCATGGAGGAAGATTAGACAGAACCTAAAGTAGGGAACACTGGGTAAAAACTTCCTGTGATCTTCAGAACCACCAAGGTCATGGAAGCCAAGAAAATATGGGGGATCCAGTCACATGGAATGGTACTGAGGTAACAAAAAGCATTGTGGGAGTTGGGACTGGAGTCTTCTGCTATGAGCGAAATCTTTGTTCAACTGAGGAAATAAATAAGATTTATAAACAAGATGGGAGCACTGTATCAATGCCAATTTCCCCCTGTCAATTGTTGTATCAGATAATAAGGGGTAATGCATTTTTATAATACATAAAGTCATTGTCTTTATTTATGAGGTACATACTCTGTGATGGTTGGTCTTGACTGTGAACTTGACAACTTAGAATCATGTAGGAGATACTCCTCTAGCACATTGAAAGGGTGTTCCCCGAGAAGATAAATGAAGGAGGATGACTGAACCTCAAGATGGGCACCGTCAAAGGGTGGCATTAGTATAAAGACTTTTGGAAGTGTGTGTATGTGGTCACCTGTGCTTCTTCCTAAGAGGATGTGTCTGTCATTGCTGCTGCCACCCTCCACTAACACAGGCTTTCTTTAGTCTTCCAAAGAGGACTCAGTACTAGCATCTTCCAATTTCCAATGCTCGATCAGGACGCCTGATGCATCTAGACTCATGAATGGTAAAACTACAGGGTTTTGCAGACTACCCAGACCTTTGATTACACACACACACACACACACACACACACACACACACACACAGGTTCTCAATTTTCCTGATGCTATGGCCTTTTAATACAGTTCTCAGGTTGTGATGACCTCCAACCATTAAATATTCCATTGCTACTTCATAACTGAAATTTTGCTACTATTATGTATTATGATATCTGATATATGCCCCTGTGTATATATTCTATTGATTCTACTTCTTAAGAGAACTTTAACCAATATGTGTAGCACAGTGTTTAGATTGTGAGATATCATTAGTAGCACATTGTCAAATGATTTAGGGAAAACATTTCTTTGTGTGGCACTGCAGTAGCTTAGAGAAGTTCTTTCCTTATACAGATATTTGATATTTAAGGTAACAAGATTGAGAAACACTGGTACTTTAAGAGGGATTGGTGCTTTTTCTTTTTTTGAAAGACTGAAGTCTTACTTTCACTGGACTTGAGTTGGTTTCTATAGAAATGGGTTTTTCTAAGTGAACTCCATGATTCCCATGACCTTACACATGCATCTCATTTAACATAAAAGCTTTTCTGTGATGAGGTAAACACAATCAGGTGGAGAGACAGAGAGACAGAGTGAGAAACAGAGAGAGACAGAGAGACAGACAGAGACATAGAGACACACAGAGATACGGAAGGACAGAGATACAGAATGAATGAGTAGAGAAAGAAGCATTGAATTACCCTCACGTCCACCATGTTAAAGTCTTTGTAACCAGCTTGTAGCACTGGTCAAATATAGGGGTGAATGTGTAAAGTTAGATCATTGTGCATCCTCTTAAATGGGGTACTGGAATCCTCTGTGCTCTCCATTTCTCCTTCCCACCTCTTGTTTCTAGCAATCATGAAGTAAACGATCCTCTTCCATCACATGTCCCATCCATGACATACCATACTGATCCAGGCCTGATACAAAGGGCCAAGCAACCATGAACTGAAACCACGAAACAGTGAGCCCACATTAGCTACTCCTTATTTGAGATTGACTTACATGAGGTGTTCTTTCTAGTATCAGAAAACAGACTAACACAAGTCATTTGTAATCATGACGTAGAATGCAGTTGTAGAAAACACAACATTAGAAGATTGCCTAAAGCAGCTTTCAGCGAACAGCTGCTTCTGGGATTTTAGATGTAAGGTCTAGGCCTGGGTTTGTACTTTTGCAGTGAAATGCCCTCAACTGAATCACCTGTTTTCCCTGCATGGCCATTTCTTCATCGGTAGAGTGTTAGTTGAAATAGGTATCTTCCTGCTCTACAATTCAACCCTGCAGTTTTATTTTAACTATTGCTCAACCCTAGCTCTGAGGGTCTGTTGTTTGCTGTCACAAAGTTCTTTTGCACCTACCAGCCCCAGGGAAGTCTTTGACTAATGTATCCCAGTTTGGCAGCTAGGCTACTGTGTCTCCATTTAATCCACCTCAGGCAGCCAGGATTAGTGTTTCTGATGCTCTGAGCTCTGGAAAGGGAGCACACCCTGGCTTACCAATTAGAGATAAATCCATGTTCGCCTCTGTCCTGTATAATTCCAGCAGCATGAGTTGACGCTCACTTGGGAACTTGCCACCAAGAACATTCTCTTGGAGGGCCTCCAAATGTTAATTCTGGGGATGATGGCAGTTCTAGGAGGGGCTGAGCCAGATGGGCAAGACTGGGCATTCATAGGAGTCTCATCTCTCCACACTAAGGCCTGTCAGAATTTTAGAACACACCAATAAACACTAAGCAAATTCCACAAAATATGGACCAACCACACATAAAAATAGTCACTGCAATTTACATTTAGCCAATGGATATTTATGCACCATGGCGTGCTGAAAAACCTGTATGTTTAATAATAACCAGATACAAGAGAATGAAAACAGGACACAAGGCTACTGAAAAATAAAGACCGGGACCTGCATGTTGTGTATGTTAGTACCAAGTGAAGCAGATTTTATGCGTCATTTAATTGAGGTATTTCCTACCAGTTGTTTGTTATAAGAATTGGTAGTGAGATTATATGATTAAAAAGAACACCAACAGTAATTAGGGATCCTTTTGCCCAATTACCAAAGAGCATGACACATAATTTATGCTCAATAAATACTTGTAGAATGAAGTCATGAAAGAATATATTCTCCTGTGACTATTATTTTCATGGAGGTAGACTTAGGCAGCTATTTTTTAAAAAATGTATAATTTGGGTTTTCTGTAGAATTCTAAACCAGATGGAGATCAAGTAAGAATTTATTAAACCTAATAATAAATATTTCCAGTGAAATAAACCACATATTGAGAGATCTTCTTATTTCCAGAGAGAATTCTGTTTCTCTTTTTATTATTTTAGCTATAAAACAGGAATGCATGCTTGTGTGTGTGTGTGCACATGGGTGTGCATGTGTGTATATGTGTATGTATATGTGTGTGCATATGTATTTGTGTGCATGTGTGTGTACATGTGTGTGTATGTATGTGTGGTGTGTATGCATGTGTATATGTGTGTATGTATGTGTGTGTGCATGTGTATGTGTCTACATGTGTGTGTATGAGTGTGTATGCATATGTGTATATGTGTATATGCATGTGTGTGTGCATATGTGTGTATATGTGTGTGTATGTGTGTGTGTGCTTGTGTGTACACATATGTGTACGTGCATTTGTGTTTTTGCATATGTGTGTGTATATGTGTTCATGTGTGCATGTATATGTGTGAGTCTTCCTTATCCCTTCATATCCACTCCTCCAATCCAGCAGGTAAGAGTACCATAAACTGGAATGATGTTTCCTTATGTGCCTACTGAGATTTCTCCACTACAGCTCAATGCTGCTACGGGAATGATGGCTTCCTTATAAAGCCTGGGTAATGAATAGCCCAGATTTATTTTCACATTTATTTAGGACAATCTCCGCACTGTCACTGTGCCAACATCACCAGCTCAACTTGATGCGGCATATAAAAAGCACAAGCTTTGGAGAAAGAGAAGAAAATGCCTAGCCTTCAATATCTGTTCTGCCACTCATCAATCTCATGCCTAGGACAGTTATTGAACATATTTGAACCTCCTTTTCTAGTCCTGTTGGTTATCCTAGTGAAAAAAAAAGCAGGTATTTGTCATACTAATTATCTGACACTTAGTAGGTCTATAAGTTAATTGCCTTTTAGCTAATTTTCTGTGGGCCTATTAACTTTCATTCATTTTATTGTTCTCGCTTGTCCCAAATCTTTCCTGGTTTCTCATCACTTCTCACTCTCACCTCCAGCAAATCAAACCTTAGCTCCCTGCGCAGATGCATTACTTCCACAGGTCTGCATCTTTTTGCTGATCTTATGAGGAAGGCAAAAGTTTGGGATTCTTTGAGTAATCCTAGGCCGCCTTCTGCCAGGAGAGAAGTCCTCCATTTGTTTCCTGATGACACAAATTATGTCTAATGTTTAAGCTTGCTTTTAATACCAACTTGTCACAAATTAGAATTACCTGAGTATGGAACCTCACTTGAGAAATTGTCTTAATTACCTTAACTGATGTGGGAAGATCTACCTCAAATGTGAACAGCGTGTTATGATGGCAGCCTAGATGCAGGGTTACGGCAGCCCAGATGCAGGGTCAAAGCAGCCCAGATGCAGGGTCAAAGCAGCCCAGATGCAGGGTTATGACAGCCCAGATGTAGGGTCATGACAACCCAGATGTAGGGAGGGTCATGACAGCCCAGATGTAGGGAGGGTCATGACAGCCCAGATGCAGGGAGGGTCATGACAGCCCAGATGAAGGGTCATGACAGCCCAGATGCAGGGTCATGACAGCCTAGATGCAGGGTCATGACAGCCCAGATGCAGGGTCATGACAGCCCAGATGTAGGGTCATGACAGCCCAGATGTAGGGAGGGTCATGACAGCCCAGATGCAGGGTCATGACAGCCTAGATGAAGGGTCATGACAGACCAGATGTGGGGAGGGTCATGGCAGCCCAGATGCAGGGTCATGGCAGCCCGGATGCAGGGTCATGACAGCCCAGATGCAGGGTCATGACAGCCCAGATGCAGGGTCATGACAGCCCAGATGCAGGGTTCATGACAGCCCAGATGCAGGGTCATGACAGCCCAGATGCAGGGTCATGACAGCCCAGATGCAGGGTTACGGCAGCCCAGATGCAGGGTCAAAGCAGCTCAGATGCAGGGTCATGACAGTCCAGATGTAGGGAGGGTCAGGACAGCCAAGATGCAGGGTCATGACAGCCCAGATGCAGAGTTCATGACAGCCCAGATGCAGGGTCATGACAGCCCAGATGCAGGGTTACGGCAGCCCAGATGCAGGGTCAAAGCAGCCCAGATGCAGGGTCATGACAGCCCAGATGTAGGGAGGGTCAGGGCAGCCAAGATGCAGGGCCATGGCAGCCCGGATGCAGGGTCATGACAGCCTGGAAGCTGGGTCACGACAACCCAGATGTAGGGTCATGGCAGCCCGGATGCAGGGTCATGACAGCCCAGATGTAGGGTCATGACAGCCCAGATGCAGGGTCATGACAGCCCAGATGCAGGGTCATGACAGCCCAGATGCAGGGTCATGACATCCCAGATGCAGGGTCATGACAGCCCAGACGTAGGGTCATGACAGCCCAGATGTAGGGTCATGACAGCCCAGATGCAGGGCCATGAGAGCCCAGATGCAGGGTCATGGCAGCCCAGATGCAGGGTCATGGCAGCCCAGATGCAGGGTCATGACAGCCCAGATGCAGGGTCATGACAGCCCAGATGATGGGTCATGACAGCCCAGATGCAGGGTCATGGCAGCCCAGATGCAGGGTCATGACAGCCCAGATGCAGGGTCATGGCAGCCCAGATGCAGGGTCATGGCAGCCCAGATGCAAGTATTTGCCTTTTTCTGGCTTGGCCTCCCCTCTTGTCACCAAGCTACTCTATCCTCTCCTGCTGGGAATGATTCCTTTGCTACCATCAGACCAAGTATCTGCAGGCTTCCACTGTTGACTAAGGAAGTACAATATCTCTCCAGAAGCTTACATTAGGACTGCTGAGGCCCAAGGCCCAAGGACTGGCAATGGGCCTCTCTGACTTTTCCCCTCATGCAGAACTCCAGGACTTTTGTTCCTGCTCTTTCTGATGTTAGGAAGCTGGTCTCCAAGCCTCATTATCACAGCCGAACACCAACTTCACCTTCTTGAGAAGTCTTCCTAGCTTTGCTATCTAGATTAGTATCAGCAACATCCCTTTCTGTCTTTTAATCAGTCTTGTATTCCTAACACACACACGTTTGAGACAATTTTGTGTGTGTAAAATCCTTATCTTCAAATACAGGATTCCTGGAATGAGGGGAGTCTGTTTCCTTCACTGAAAGCATCTCCAGTGAGTACTAGAAATGGCTCCAAAAAAACAAAAACAAAAACAAAAACAAGAAAAACAAAAAACTCTCAGAAATGGTGATGGGATGGAGTATCAGTAATGGATGCTCCCAGGGTCACTGTGCAGTTCGGTAAGGTAAGGACTGGGAAAACGCTGTCTCTGGAAGGTGCTGAGATGCTTTGTCTCCAATCCAAGAACAAAAACAATGGTGTAACAGTTTTCCGTTTATTATTGAACATTATGATGTCTCAGTAGGAACTTACAAATTGTTTGTGATCACCCAGGACTGATCATTTTATCACTTTGGTTTATAGGAAAATGGGTAATACTTTGATATGAGGCTATTACATAGGAAATGTGCAGTTTTAAAAAGTACTCTACAGTAATAGCTCCCTCTGAAAAATCACACTTTTAGGAATGGATAGACACAGCTCGTGAACCCACTAGAGACATGCAAATATCAGTTCTTTCCCTGAAGCATGCTCCAGCACTCTACTGTAGCTCCAAGCTCCCAGTAAACAGATAGAAACAAAGCCTCCAAAAGTGTAGGGTTGAGATTCAGAAACTTGAACAATAGCATCAAATTGTTCTGCTCATATCTACACTGCCCACCAAAATATTTAGGTCTGCTCCAATTTTCTTATCCTTTAAATGGAAATCATGATAGTACCTATATCATAGAATATGGGATCTGAGCAACTAATGAAATAATAAATAATGTGATTATCATGAAGCCATCATTAGACAATTAACATAAAAATGAGGTTTCTGGGTACCTAGAACTGAAAAAAGCAGCCCTCTCAGACTAAAAACTTGTCTTGATTTCTTTTCTGTTGCTGTAATAAAATGCTTTGAGAAAAGAAACATAAGGAGAAAATGGTTTATTTGGGCTCACAGTTCAAGATACAGTCCATCACAGTGGGACTGTCAAGAGAGCAGAATTGTGAAGCAGCTAGTCACAGTGAATATACAATAAAAAGCAGAGAGTGATAAGTACATCTATAGCGACTTAAATGAGAAATGTCTTGCATAGGCTTATGTATTTGAAACTTCCTTCCTTGTTGGTGGCTGTAGGCTTATAGTTTTCAAAACCTCACTTTATTAAGTGTACTCAAGTGCTTTAATCTCCCTTCTACCCCACCACCTGCCAGAGGTGGTGGAAAGGAAAGGTTAATAGGGCAAAGGAGATTGTGGACCTGCTTAGAAATAGTTCTTTAGAGTGAATCAAATCTGCATTGTCTGGATATCAGCAGTTCAGTTCACACATCAGCAGGGGTAGCTTGATCAACTCTCAGACACCATTCTTAATTCTGCAAAGGCAGTTCGATCCAGAAGAAACCGCAAGGCTCTGCCAATTGGTCTGAGTATGCAAAGTGGCAAGAAGTTTCCAGAACACCACCGGAAGTTCTTTGGTGGTGAAGTCATAAGAAATGAAGACCAACAAAGAGTGGCAAGGTGGACCAATACCACATAGCACCATCTACTGTTTGTTGGGTTATATTTACACCCTTTCCAAACATCATGTGTTCTCTCAAGCATCCACTCTAGTAAAATATCACATGCCCTTTTTCCAGGCTGCTTCTCAAAAAACACATGTCTGCTCTCAGCAAAACACCCCCAGGTGTCTGTTTCAACAAAAACATCCTCTCATAAGATGATTTCCTGAAAACCATCAGGCTAATTGGCATAATCTTGCTGTTTCCTCTAGATCCAAGTGCTATTGCTGATTCAAGGATGCTGTTTGAGAGTGGATCAAGCTACCCCTGCTGACATAACTGAACCAGAGAAATCAGAAATTTTAACTTCGGATGGTGCTGTTTGTGGAGGTTATGGAACCTTTAAGAGGTAGAGATTTATTACGGAAGTATGCCACTGGGTGTAGGTTGTGAGTTTTGTAGTCTCGTACTACTTCATGATTTTTCTGTTTCCTGCATGTATATGAAAATTAAATTACTCAGATTTCCACTCTTGTTGCCATGCTTTCTCTGCCACGATTGAGCTGATCTCTCTAGAACCGTAGCCTAGATAAACGGTTTCTTATTTAAATTGCATTCATCAGAGTGGTTTTCCTAGCAGAAGAAAAGCAACTAGAAAGCAGCTATGCTAGTTCTGTTCTCTGCTCATATACACACCAGGATCCTCTTCCCAGGGAATGGTTCCACCCACGATGGGCAAATCTCAGATCAATTAATGTGATCAAGACAATCCCCCACAGGCATGCTAAAAGGACAACCATATCTGGACACTTCCTCATACAGACTTCCTTCCTTAAAGGCTCTAACTTCTGCCAAATTAACAGCAGTAACCATCCCAGTGGTTTTTTTTTCTAATATGACATAAAAATAAATTTCCTTTAAGCATTTAATATTTAACCACTTTAAGTCCTTTAAGCACTTAATATTAAAACTCACAGAAAACTTACCATTTCTTTTTTCTTCTTTCTTTTTTATTAGATATATTCTTTATTTACATTTCAAATGATTTCTCCTTTCCTGGTTCCCCCCTCCCTGAAAGTCCCATAAACCCTCTCCCCTCCCCCTGTTCCTCAGTCAACCCCCTCCTGCTTCCCTGTCCTGGTATTCCCCTACACTGCAGCATAGAGCCTTTCCAGGACCAGGGGCGTCTCCTTTCTTCTTGGGCATCATTTGATATGTGAACTGTGTCTTGGGTATTCTGAGCTTCTGAGCTAATATCCACTTATCAGTGAGTGCATACCATGTGTGTTCTTTTGTGATTGAGTTAACTCACTTAGGATGATATTTTCCAGTTCCACCCATTTGCCTAAGAATTTTACAAATTCATTGTTTTTAATAGCTTAGTAGTATTCCATTGTGTAAATATTACCACATTTTCTGTATCCATTCCTCTGTTGGGGGACATCTGGGTTCCTTACAGCTTCTGGCTATTATAAATAGGGCTGCTATGAACATAGAGGAACATATGTCCTTATTACATGCTGGGAATCCTCTGGGTATATGCCCAGGAGTGGTATAATGGGGTCCTCTAGTAGTATCATGCCCAGTTTTCTGAGGAACTGTCAGACTGCTTTCCAGAGTGGTTGTACCAGCTTGCAATCCCACCAGCAGTGGAGGAGTGTTCCTCTTTCTCCACATCCTTGCCAGCACCGACTGTCACCTGAGTTTTTGATCTTAGTCATTCTGACTGGTGTGAGATGAAATCTCAGGGTTATTTTGATTTGCATTTCCCTGATGACCAAGGATATTGAACATTTCTTTAGGTGCTTCTCAGCCATTCGATATTCCTCAGGTGAAAATTCTTTGTTTACCCCATTTTTTAATAGGGTTATTTTGTTCTCTGGAGTCTAACTTCTTGAGTTCTTTGTATATATTGGATATTAGCCCTCTGTCAGATGTAGGGTTGGTAAAGATCTTTTCCCAATTTGTTGGTTGTCATTCTGTCCTATTGACAGTGTCCTTTGCCTTACAGAAACTTTGTAATTTTATGAGGTCCCATTTGTCAATTCTTGATCTTAGAGCATAAGCTATTGGTGTTCTGTTCAGGAAAATTTCCCCTGTGCCCATGTGCTCAAGGCTCTTCCTCGGTTTCTTTTGTATTAATTTCAGTGTGTCTGGTTTTATGTGGAGGTCCTTGATCCACTTGGAATTGAGCTTAGTGCAAGGAGATAAGAATAGATCGATTTGCAATCTTCTGCGTGCTAGCCTCCAGTTGAACCAGCACCATTTGTTGAAAAGGCTATCTTTTTTTCCACTGGATGGTTTTAGCTCCCTTGTCAAAGATCAAGTGACCATAGGAGTGTGGATTCATTTCTGGGTCTTCAATTCTGTTCCATTGATCTACCTGCCTGTCACTGTACCAATACTAAGCAGTTTTTAACACTATTGCTCTGTAGTACTGCTTGAGGTCCGGGATACTGATTCCCCCAGAGGTTCTTTTACTCTTGAGAATAGTTTTAGCTATCCTGGGTTTTCTGTTATTCCAGATGAATTTGAGAATTTCTCTTTCTAACTTTTTGAGGAATTGATTTAGAATTTTGATAGGGATTGCATTGAATCTCTATATTGCTTTGGGCAAGATGACCATTTTTACTATATTAATCCTGCCAATCCATGAGCATGGGAAATCTTTCCATCTTCTGAGGTCTTCTTCGATTTCTTTCTTCAGAGACTTGAAGTTCTTGTCATACAGATCTTTCACTTGTTTGGTTAGAGTCACATCAAGATACTTTATACTGTTTGTGGCTATTGTGAAGGGTGTTGTTTCCCTAATTTCTTTCTCAGACTGTTTATCCTTTGAGTATAGGAAGGCTACTGGTTTGTTTAAGTTAATTTTATATCCGGCCACTTTGCTGAAGTTGTTTATCAGCTGTAGGAGTTCTCTGGTGGATTTTTTTGGGTCGTTTAAGTATACTATCATATCGTCTGTAAATAGTGATAGTTTGACTTCTTCCTTTCCAATTTGTATCCTTTTGACCTCTTATTGTTGTCTAATTGCTCTAGCTAGAATTTCAAGTACTATATTGAAAATATATATAGAGAGGGGGAAGCCTTGTCCCTTCCCTGATTTTAGTGGGATTGCTTCAAGTTTCTCTCCATTTAGTTTGATGTTGGCTACTGTTTGCTGCATATTGCTTTTATGATGTTTAGGTATGGGACTTGATTTTCTGATCTTTCCAAGACTTTTAACATGAAAGGATGCTGAATTTTGTCAAATGCTTTTTCAGCATCTAATGAAATGATCATGTGGTTTTTTTCTTTGAATTTGTTTATGTAGTACATTATATTGATGGATTTCGCCACATTGAACCATCCCTGCATCCCTGTGATGAAGCCTACTTGATCGTGGTGAATGATAGTTTTGATGTGTTCTTGGATTAGGTTGGCAAGAATTTTATTGAGTATTTTTTTGCATCAATTTTCATAAGGTAAATTGGTCTGAAGTTCTCTTTGTTGGATCTTTGTGTGGTTTTGGTTTCACCATATTTGTGGCTTCATAGAACGAGTTGGATAGTGTTCCTTCTGTTTCTATTTTGTGGAATAGTTTGAAGAGTATTGGTGTTAGGTCTTCTTTGAAGGTCTTCACTAAAACTATCTGGCCCTGTGCTTTTTGTATTTGGGAGACTTTCAATGACTGCTTCTATTTCTTTAGGGGTTATGGGACTGTTTAGATGGTCTATCAGATCTTGATTTAACTTTGGTATTTGGTATCTGTCTAGAAAACTTTCCATTTTATCTAGATTTCCCAGTTGTGTTCAATATAGGCTTTTGTAGTATGATCTGATGATTTTTAAAATCCCCAGTTACTGTTGTTATATTTCCCTTTTCATTTCTGATTTTCTTAATTTGGATACTGTCTGTGAAGAGGTTCTGAGTCTGGTTAAGGGTTTATTTATCTTGTAGATTTTCTCAAAGAGCCAGCTCTTGGTTTTGTTGATTCTTTGTATAGTTCTTTTTGTTTTTACTTGGTTGATTTCAGCCCTGAGTTTTATGATTTCCTGTTGTCTACTCCTTTTTGGTCTATTAGCTTCTTTCTGTTCCAGAGCTTTCATGTGTGCTGTTAAGCTTCTAGTGTGTGCTTTATCCAGTTTCTTTTTGGAGGCACTCAGAGCTATGAGTTTTCCTCTTAGCACTGTTTTTATTGTGTCCCATAATTTTGGGTGTGTTGTACCTTCATTTTCATTAAATTCTAAAAAGTCTTTGATTTCTTTCCATATTTCTTCCTTGACCAAGGTATCATTTAGTAGAGCATCGTTCAGCTTCCATGTGTATGTGGGCTTTCTGTTGCTTTTGTTGCTATTGAAGAACAGCTGTAATCTGTAGTGATCTGATAGGAGGCATGGGATTATTTCAATCTTCTTATATATGTTGAGCTCTGTTTTGTGACCAATTATATAGTCAATTTTGGAGAAGGTACTGTGAGGTACTGAGAAGAAGATATATTCTTTTGATTTAGTATGAAATGTTCTATAGATATATGTTAAATCCATTTGGTTTATAACTTCTGTTAGTTTCACTGTGTCTCTGTTTAGTTTGTGTTTCCCTGATCTGTCCATTGATGAGAGTGCGGTGTTGAAGTCCCCCATAATTATTGTGTGAGGTGCAATGTGTGCTTTGAGCTTTAGTAAAGTTTCTTTTACAAATGTGGGTGCCCTTGCATTTGAAGCATAGATGTTCAGAATTGAGAGTTCTTCTTGGTAGATTTTTCCTTTGATGAATATGAAGCTTCATTCCATGTCTTTTTTGATGACTTTTGGTTGAATGTCGATTTTATCCAATATTAGAATTGCTACTCCAGCTTGTTTCCTGGGACCATTTGCTTGGAATATTGTTTTCTAGTCTTTTACTCTGAGGTAGTGTTTGTCTTTGACACTGACGTGCGTTTCATGTATGCAGCAAAATGCTGGGTCCTGTTTACATATCCAGTCTGTTAGTGTATGTCTTTTTATTGGGGAATTGAGTCCATTGATGTCAAGAGATATTAAGGAATAGTGTTTGTTGCTTCCTGTTATTTTTGATGTTATTTTTATGTTTGTGTGGATATCTTCTTTTGGGCTTATTGAAAGAAGATTTCTTTCCTGCTTTTTCTAGGGTGTAGTTTCCCTCCTTGTGTTGACATTTCCCATTGATTATCCTTTGTAGGGCTGGATTTGTGGAAAGATATTGTGTGAATTTGGTTTTATCATGGAATATCTTGGTTTCTCCATCTATGGTGATTGAGAGTTTTGCTGGGTATAATAGTCTGGGCTGGCATTTGTGTTCCCTTAGGGTCTCTATGACATCTGCCCAGGATCTTCTAGCTTTCATGGTCTCTGGTGAGAAGTCTGGTATAATTCTGATAGGCCTGCCTTTATATGTTACTTGACCTTTTGCCCTTATTGCTTTTAATATTTTTTCTTTGTTTAGTGCATTTGATGTTTTGATTATTATGTGATGGGAGGAATTTCTGTTCTTTTCCAGTCTGTTTGGAGTTCTGTAGGCTTCTTGTATGTTTATGGGCATCTCTTTCTTTAGATTAGGGAAGTTTTCTTCTATAATTTTGTTGAAAATATTTACTGGCCCTTTAAGTTGGAAATCTTTGCTCTCTGCTATATCTATAATCCTTAGGTTTGGTCTTCTCATTGTGTCCTGGATTTCCTGGATGTTTTTGGTTACAAGCTTTTTGCATTGTATTTTCTTTGAATGTTAAGTCAATGTTTTCTATGGTATCTTCAGCACCTGAGATTCTTTCTCCTATCTCTTGTATTCTGTTGTTGATGCTTGCATCTATGACTCCTGATTTCTTTCCAATGTTTTCTAGCTCCAGAGTTGTTTCCCTTTGTGATTTCTTTATTGTTTCCACTTCCACTTTTAGATCCTGGATGGTTTTGTTCAGTTCCTTCACTTGTTTGTTTGTGTTTTCCTGTATTTCTTTAAGGGGTTTTTGTGTTTCCTCAAGGGCTTCTTCCTGTTGACCCATGTTCTCCTGTATTTTTTTTTAAGGGAGTTATTTATGTTCTTCTTGAAGTCTTCTATCATCATCATGAGATGTGATTTTAGATCCAAATCTTGCTTTTCTGGTGTGTTGGGGTAACCAGGGCTCTCTGTTGTGGGAGAACTGTGTTCAGACGATGCCATGTATCCTTGGTTTCTGTTGGTACTATTCTTGCATTTGCCTTTTGCCATCTGGTTATCTCTGGTGTCAGCTGGTCTTGCTATCTCTGAATGTGGCTTATCTGTCCTGCAAGCCTGTGTATCTGTACTCCTGGGAGACCCGTTCTCTCTGGGAGGAATTTAGGTCTGGAGAGCTATGATACAGGGTATGCAGACAGAAACTAGAAGGATCCTGTCCCCACCTGATCCTTGGTTCCTGTGTCCTGATGGCTCTGTGCAGGTCCCTCTTGGGCCAGGAATTTCAAGAGAAGTGGTAGTCTTACCTGTGCACACATGTATGTAGTAACTCCTGTGAGACCAGCTCTCTTGTGTTGGAATTTGTGTAAGTAGCTCTGTGACCCAGGATTGGGCTGGTCCTACCTGTGCTCTCAGGCCTCTCTGCACTCCTGGGAGGTTAGCTACCTCCCTGTGCCACCTGAATATGGCGCTCCTTGGCGGAGAATGGTACCCAGCCAGAGACAGAAACTGGAAGGCTCCTACCTGAGGGTTCCGGATGGGTTCCTCTGAGTATCAGGGCTGGTCCTACCTGTGCTCTCAGGTCTCTTTGCACTCCTGGGAAGTTAGCTACCTCTATGTGCCACCTGGATATCAAACTTAGCATTTTTATGACTTATTCAGTGTTTCTGATCTTCTCTTCCAAAATGATTCCTAAGCCTTGGATGTAGGAATTGAATCGTAGACATATCCCTTGGGACTGGTATCTTGGGGTTGCATTGCTGTGAAGAGACAACATGACCACAGCAATTCTTATAGAGGAAAAAACTTTACTGGGCCTGGCTTACAGTTTCAGAGGTTTAGTCCATTATCATCATGGCAGGAAGCATGGCAGCATCCAGGCAGACATGGTGCTAGGGATGAAGCTGAGAGTTCTACACCTTGACCCATAGGAAGCAAGGGGAGATTGTGTGCCACCCTGAGCATAGCTTAGGCATAGGAGACCTCAAAGCCTACCCTGCCTCAATGACACACTTCTGCCAACAATGCCACACAAGCTCCGATGAGGCCACACCTTCTAATAGTGTCACTATTTATGACCAAGCATTCAACCATATGAGTTTATGGGGGCCATATCTATGCAAACCATCACAATTGGGCTTCATAACTCTGTATTTTGTTTGGTTGTAGTTTTCTGTAATAGTCCCATCTGCTGCAAGGAGAAGTTTTATGATAAATAGCAAGGACTACATTGATCTTTGGATATAAGGACAAATATTAAGATATAGTTAAGGATTATGATGGTTTAGTGAAATACAGTTTTCCAAGACTCACAACTTCACTCACCCTAAGGTTGTGTCTTTTAGGAATTTAAAAAGTGACACCCATAAACTCTCACTAACATAACTGCCTAAACATGAGCCAAAGAAGGACAATAATAAGAACAAGCATGTCAAAGTGGATGGGGGGGGGAAATCCATGAGGCCTTAACCTTACACAAAGAACTGTAGGCAATTGAGGGATCCCAAGAATAGAATCAAGAGTGTTTCCTAGAAAGGAACACACCAACTGATTACCCAGTACCAAATGGCTAGTCTTGAGAATATACAAGTAACATTATATAGACTGAGCAGGTTTTACTTAGGGTGGTATTTAGAAATTATCTATGTATCTATCTACGTATCTATGTATCTATGTATCTATCTACGGATGTATGTATGTATGTATGAATCTATCTATCTATCTATCTATCTATCTATCTATCTATCTATCTATCTATCTTTCCATCTATGTTTCTATGTATGTATCTGTCTGTCTATCTATCATCTATCTATCTATCTATCTATCTATCTATCTATCTATCTATCTATCATCTATCTATCTTTGTATGTATGTATCTATATATGTATCTGTCTGTCTATCTATTATCTATGTATGTATGTATGTATGTATGAATGTATCTATCTATCTATCTATCTATCTATCTATCTATCTATCTATCTATCTATCTATCTTTCCATCTATGTATCTATGTATGTATCTGTCTGTCTGTCTGTCTATCTATCTATCTATCTATCTATCTATCTATCATCTATCTATCTTTGTATGTATGTATCTATATATGTATCTGTCTGTCTATCTATTATCTATCTATGTATGTATGTATCTTTCTATCTATGTATCTATGTATGTATCTGTCTGTCTGTCTATCTATCTATCTATCTATCTATCTATCTATCTATCATCTATCTTTGTATGTATGTATCTATGTATGTATCTGTCTGTCTATCTATTATCTATCTAGCCATCTATCTATCTATCATCTATGTATGTATGTATGTATAAATGTATCTATGTATCTTTTTATCTATGTGTGTATGTATGTATGTATATATGTATAAATGTATCTATCTTTTTATCTGTGTATGTATGTATGTATGTATGTATGTATGTATGTATCTATCTATCTATCTACCTACAATTAGTGAAAAAAGAGGCAATGGATTTGAAAGAGAGTAAGAACAGGTATATGGAAGGGCTAAGATTCATGAAAGGGGAAGAATATAGTAATAAAAGAAGTAATTAAAATACATTAAAGATGCTCTATGTCTGTGGATGCACACATAGCTTTTTAATATACAGGTATGAATGATGTTACATCTCAACTCTATATTTTGAATATAAGGCATCATTATCCTCATAACTTTTGTTATATGCAACTACCTGACTTTGTCCTCTCTGCTTCTGAATGAGTTCTGAAGAGTTTCTTTGTGATAATATGATTATGTTTCCTTTCTTACTTAGGTTTAGATGTTAGGATAAAACAACTCTTGTTGTCTCTTAAATCACATGAGAGGAGTACTCTCAGGTCTTGCTTAGGGAACGGTCAGGTCAGATGTGAGCTGAACTCCTGTGGAAGCCGCACACATGGCGATGTTCCCTTCCTTACCCCTTAGCCATTTTATAGCTTGACTCTTCTTGATATCTCTCAGGTATGCTGAGCTTATCCAATAAGCACAGTTATTAGTACTGCTTTTTGTGGAGCACTGGATTTTATTTGGAGGAATAAATAAATGGATTAATTCAATTGTGTGTGTGCTTGTGTGTACTTATACATGATAAACAAACACATACAAATCTTATTTTTTCACTGAAAGTTTTCAGTGTAGAAATGAGAAATATAATATAGCTTGGCAGGTGGCATAGCCGTCATCTCCAGGCATGCAGGAGGCTCGTGTAGCAGTGTGCCTTGATTCTAGAAGCTCCAGATCATGTGCACATGTATGAGCAAGTGCACATTTGAAGTTGGGAAGGACCCACAAAGACATCCAAAAGAGTAAGTGAATCCATGAGTGTACCTCTGAAATAATCTCATATTGACTATTGGAGGCAGAAATTCTTCAGAAACGACTTTTTCCCCTCTAGATAAATTTTGTAGTTCTACAGGAAGTGTCACAGCTGAGCTCTGCAGTTGCTGTGCCTATACACATGTGTGGTGAAAGAGAGAGAGAGGCAGGAGTAAGTGATCAAGAAACTGATATTGGTCCAACAGAAATAATTTCTTATTTCTTCACTATCCTCCCTGCTCACAGTAAAATATACTTTCCTAAATTGCACATCAGTTGTTTGCAGAGCTGGAGGTGGAATGCCTGGGCTGCGGTTCTTTTTTTTCTTTTTTCTTATTTTTTTTTCTAGCAGAAAACTAGGAAATGAGTCATAAAACATTAATACTGCCTTAAAATAACCTAGGGGAGGGTGATCCCAAGATGAACTTGAGTACAGCACCAGAGGGAGGCTTCACCTCCAGAGGAGAAATTTCATTAGTGAGGACGTGCCCTTTCCCATGGAGGGTTCTGGGTTGACTTCTTGAGGTTGGGAGGGCTGGGTGGTGCTGAGTGGGGACCTTGGCTGCTTTAGACATCTATGCAGCCCTTCTCAGAACGGGAAAGAAGTGGGGAAGGAAGGAAGGTCCCTACCCTGCACAAAAGCATTCGGACACTTCAGTTGGGGCCATTGAAACCTCCCCTGATTTATGACTTCATTAATTCAGACATGTGGAGACCTAGGTGGAGGCAGGTAGAAATGAGGAACAGTGACTAAGTACACATGAGGCCTCTGCAGTGAGAGAGAATATGCATAAGATAGTGTCTTTGTTAACTGTGTCCATGAACATTTATTTATCAACTCCAAGGCTCTCTCCTTGTCTGCAAAACTAGCATGAAAAACATCTAATCCTAACATAGTTTTCAGAAGTGCACAGTAGTCAATGACTAAAAATAAAGTCTTCTTCTCTGTTCTTAAATCCTTTTAAATTCTCATCTCACCTATTGTAAGAAGTGCAGTTTTCTGTTGGATTCCTCTTCTTCAGTTATTTCTGAGAAGATCAATAGAAATACTTTCATGTTCCTCTTGATAACCCTGGTCGTCATTCCACTGAGTGACTTCAGCTCCAGAAAACTGGTCTAACCTCATGATATGAGACAGTAATGTGCAGGCCTGGAATTAGAATGAAACCACAGCTGGCCTATACATTTCTTCTAAAAGGAGCTTCTACTTGAGGAGAAGGCCTTTGAGTAGACTAGAAAACAATGTTTTCCAGGTAGACTTGGGCCCCTTGTCAAGACCCCGGGCTTGTTGAGAGTAACAGCACAAGCTAGATTTCCTTCTTAGCCTTCTATGTCACCTATGTGCTTTGAACAATAAAAACAGCACGACTCTGGCCAATAATTCAGATATTCCCTGAACTTATACAACGTAAGACACACTATAGCACTATAGTGTATAGTGTGCTATACACTATATAGACACACTATAGCAACTGTAGCATGAGCAAACCAGAATTTCTTTCCAGCTCATATGCAAGAAAATATGCGTTCTGATTTCGATCTGGTGTGGTCAGATTTGATCCTAGGTCTTTCTGTCCCACAATCTGAAGTGTATGTGTTCTAGGGTGGTTCTCTGTTGTTTTGCTTAATACCATGACCAAAATCGATTTGAGGAAGGAAGTGCTTATTTAGGTTTTGACATTACATTCTATGACCAAGAGAAGCCAAGGCAAAACTCAAGGAAGGAACGGAAGCAAAGACTCCATAGAAACAGTGCTCGCTTGCTCAGCTACCTCATATAGCACAGACTTTCCTGCCCAGAGAACTCACCATTCACCGAGGGCTGGGTCTTCCTTCACCAATCAGCAATCAAGACAATGTCACGTGGACAAGCCCACATGCCAATCAGATGGAGACAACTCCTCACCTGAGATTCCTCTCCTTGGGACTCTAGCTTGTGTTAAAATGTCAAGTTAACAGGCACAGTTAGGAATTCACGGTTGTCCAGACTGGCCTGGAACTCCTGTCCCAGCCTCCCCAAGTGGCTGCGATTAGAGGAGTGCTCCACCACACCACGCTGCATTATTATTTTGTCTTTCTTACTTACTGTGAACACTTCCTGTGACAGCTGTAGCACTCACGCAATCCTGGCTGAAGGCGCTAAGTCATGGGAAGCAGAAAGGGATCAAAACAAACCACCCTCCCTGTGCTCATAGGGATAGTGGCACTGAAGTTTAGCTGAGCAACAGTTGGTCATGTGTCCCACACTTGTCTGGGAAGGAAACAGAGAAATGTTCACTTTTTAGCCAGACTCGTGGTTAAAGGTGACTATCGTGCCCAGGAGCAGAGGAAATGGATGCTCAGCCCGGAAGTTAGCATTTTCTCAAAAGGCTCTTCTCGTTCTCGGTTCTACTGTGTTCTAAGCATGTACCTTTTCTTAACTCCTTCTCCCTTTGACTCCAAAAAGCTCGGAGCCTGGCTTAATAAGGTTCAAGTGAACATAGACAAGGATGCAAAGACCGTGCTGAGAGCCCTGGAGGCGTTACGGCATGACACTGCGACTCAGTGTCACACCGTCTGGTCTAATCACTGGATGGATGATCATTCCTAGCTGTAAAACCTTGGCGACATTTTCTCCTAATCTATCAGAGGTTTTCTTCTCTAGTCTGCTACATGGTAGGCCTGTCATAAGCACCGAATGAGATGATATACATACATGCTATTGTGCGCGTGACGGGTGTATTCTTACAAACGACTACGCCAAACCAGAGCACAGAGGATCTGAGACACTCTTGGCTTTTAATCTCTCGTAGGTGTCCTTCATAAGAATAATGTCTTGTCCTCACTCTGTAATGACATCTATGGGGTCTTGACTAACGTCAAAGGTCAACCAACTCTTACCGTTACACTTGGCTTGCTCCGCTGCCTTTGAGCCGTGACTATAATTTTTATTCTTGCTGTCGACACGGATATTTCATTTACTTACATTGTTCACTGCCAGTCATCAGAACTGCTTGCCAGAAACAAACGGCCTAAGTAAAATCCACACAGGAGTAAGGACTGGAGAAGGGCTCAGCTTTGAACAGCATCTGACTCCCGAGCTCACCAGTTCCGAGTCCACAGTACATGTGAGCTTCTGGTGCTCACATATTCATGCACGTGGCTTTACGTAACCTAGAGAGGATGGACAAATAGAAGTGCTTCTGTTTTTTAAATTTCGAGGAAGCAGAGAAAAACATACTGAGTTATTACTGTGGTAGATGAAGCATGTACAGTAAATATAATTTATATAAATAATACATATATGATGAGCCGACATATACAAATCCTATTATTTCACTGAAAGCTTTCAGTGCAGAAATAAGAAAAATAATAAAGCTTAGAAGGTGGTACAGGCTGTCCCCCACCCCCTCACACTACCTTGGAGGTTGTTACAGGAGTGTGTCCTGATCCTAGTAGCTCCGGGTCTTTTGGGTAATAACTCTAATAGTAAACTATGCTACACAATCTGCCAACAGTGGTTGCGTCTGGTGCTTCTAGGCTCTCCCTCTGACACGAAGGACTTGCTTCCCTCTGCTCGAGCCCCCGTGCAGAGTAGGTTCCACTCCTGGTGTGAATGTGTCCGCTGCCACATCCTGGATTCTCACTTCAGACCCACCCCTGTCTCTGCCCTCAGCAGGTGACATTGGTGGTTTTCCCTCTGGCCCCATCTTCCTATCTAAGCATGACAGATAATGGAAAAGTTCATTGCCAAGAGAGAGAGAGAGAGAGAGAGAGAGAGAGAGAGAGAGAGAGAGAGAGAGTTCCTTGCCCATCCTGGAGTACAAGACAATCCTGGAGTTCTGACAAGACAATCACAAAGTTTAGAGCACGTTGCTTGGAAATCACTTTTGCTCTGACCTAAGTGATACCATGTGTGGGCTCCAGACTACCTCCTCTTCAGAAAATTCATAGCTCCAGCTTCACATCTGCAAGATAGCAGCAAAGGTCTGCATAGTTAGCTGCAGTAGTAATCAAAACACTTACGGACTTGACCTACAGCCGGAACACTCCAGTGATGTCACAGGTTTTTTTTTTTTTTCCACCTCAAATCAAAGCACAGTTTGGAACTGGATTTACACTAGTAATAGCCAAATTTCCTGTTAATAACATCAATCCCCTTGCTGTCAAAGGCAACTCAAAGGTCTTGATGTAAAAAAAGAACTGAAAATTATCAGTCACTCCCAAATTAGATTTCTTTTGCTTAGATAGAAAATAAAAATTCATTCCCAGAATACAAAACTATACACAAAAGGACCTCGCCAATGTTTACCTTTATGATAAATATTAAAACAGTCACTCTTGTTTCTACTTGCTTTACTCTAAAAGTAGACATCCAGTGACTTTAAATAAAGGACATGTGGAAATAAAGATCATGATATTGGGCAAAACCAGGAATATATAAAAGAGAAGACCTACTTTAACCACCGAAGACAGTCTCTGCAGTGTCTCCTTGCATTCAGGGCAAAGAAAGAAACCGTGTTACAAGTCTGAAGTTCAGCAAGCAGGCACTTTGGAAGAGCAAAGCTTTTGTGTCTGTGTGTGAGGTATTTGTCAGTGGAACCTTCTGAGGAGACCCTGGGAGACTGAGACAATTGACATCCACACATCCCATGAGCTCACTTCTAAGAACTGAGACACTAAAAGGCAACTTTGGGCGGTTGTAAGGGGAGCTTGACTGACGGCAGGGTCTTCCTGGAAGGAATCTTGGTTAGGTATCAATGTCCTTGGGCTTTGGGCTTGCTTCCCGAAGTACTTTTCCTATTAGGTGTTACAGTGCAATTTGCCATTTTCAGAGGTCAGAATAAAGGTCAGAGGAGTAGCGGAGAGCTGAATGTGACCTTTAGAAATATCTTCAGTGAAAAGGGTTTCATGACTTTTATCCATTACAGAGATGTGATTCGCTGTCTTCGTTGGGGTTTATTGCTGTGAAGAGACATGATGGCCACAGAAACTGTCCCAAAGGAAAACACTTGATTGGAGATGGTTTACAGTTCTGAGGTTCAGTCCATTGTTCTCATGGCAGAAAGCATGAGAGTTTGCAGGCAGACATGGCACTGGACAGGTAACTGAGAGTTCCACATCCAGGTAAGCAGGAAGAGAGCTCCTGGGCCTGGTTTGGGCCTATGAAACCCCAAAGCCCACCTCCCCCACTGACACACTTCCTCCAATAAAGCCACACTTACTCCAACAAGGCCGCATCTCCTAAAGCTACTCCGTAAGCTATATGAGGCTGTGGGGGCCATTCTTATTAAAACCGCTACACCCACTAAATACTAAAATGTCTTTGTAAGTTTTTAAATATATACACTTAAATATTTATTTGTATGTGTGTGTGTGTGTGTGTGTGTGTGTGTGTGTGTGTGTGTTTGTGCGCACACTTGTGTGCTTGTACAGGTATCTTCGCAGGCTGGAAGAGGGCACTGGATCTGATGAAGATGAACTTTCAGGCAGTTGTGAACTGCCTGACCTGAATGTCTGGAACCGACTATAGTTCCTCCAGAAGAGCAGGGGGCACTTTAAGTGCTGAGCCGTCGCTCTAGCTCCTTTCCCTCCCCTTCCCAACAATTTAAAGTAAAGGTAATATAAATACAAATCAGATTTTGATTAATAAAAGTTACATACTTACACTTTTTTGTCTGACTAATGCTACACATCTGACTGTAAAGCATGCCTCTGATTTTTGTTTGTTTTCAAGACAGGGTCTCTCTGTGTAGCCCTGGCTGTCCTGGAACTAATTTTGTAGACCAGGTTGGCATCAAACTTAGAGATCTGCTTTCTTTTTCTTTGGGGCGCTGGGATTAAAGGTGTGCACCACCACTGCACCCCTATGAATTCTTATATAATCCTCCTCTGGAAATGGAGATACCAATTCTCCTTTCCTTGAGTAAGAGCCATACTCAGGGAATCAATTTCAACAGTAGAATGTTCTGGAAATAGAAATACATGAGTTCTTACCTTTGGCCACAGGAAGATTTGTGGTTTTTCCCCAGCTCTCAAGCAATCTGGCGGCCATTTTGCAACACATGGCCCATGTGTCAGGGCAATAACGCTTCTTAGCAAAGGACGGAGAAGAGGGGCTTCCTGCCTTAGCCGTTAACACGAGCCTCTAACAGAGGCTGGTCCCGTGCTCCAAGCAGCTCACACATGAAGCCCAATACATCGGCTCCAGCATGGCCTCAGACTAAGCCCCCATCCAGGATGCCACTCCCACAGTCCTGACCGAGGAAACTGACATAGTAAATGGTTACTGTTTCAAGCTAAACTTTGGGGGAGAGGGCAATCTTGTCACACAGTGACAGGCGGCTAACACGATCCATCACTGTCATTTTTTGGTTTATTAATCTTTACTTCTCTCCCTTCTCCTCTGCTGCAGAGATGATAGTCGTCGCTCTATAGGTCCAATGAAAAGTGAGTCAATGTGGCTCTCACCGGTGGAGAGACTGGATGATACGGGAAAGACTGGCAATGCAAAGTGTGGAGCGGAATCATCCCCGCTTGAATCCTCTCTCTGCTGCGTAGGATGTGCCGTTTTCCTTGTCTTTAGTTTTTCCTCCTACGTCCCGGGAACAGAGTGGGATCACCTGGGTCACTGTGAAGACTAAATGAGGAACTGTGTACAGTGTTTGTTCCATAGTGAGTGCTGCGGAAGAGAAAGCTAAATCACTACACCACGGGACTACGGCAGTCACGTCTAACGATGACAGCTGCACCGTATTTATTCATCTTTCTATTCTTCATAGCAGGGCATCTTGACATTTTCCCATTATAAATAAAATAGTGATAAATATAACTGACCAACTCTTCTTCTTCTTCTTTTTTTTTTGTTGAAATAATCCTGATACATAGACACGAATTAGCTTAAAGATGCTCTTGAAACTGGTAAAACCCTGCTTTCAAGAATTATGGAAGTCACCTTCACACAATCTGTGCTTCCGTTAATGAATGGCTTCCCAACAGTATGTTGAATAGCAGAGAGCATTTCATCTGGTTATAGCCCTTCAGCGAGGACTTGGAGGCCTGACGCACTGGTTTTCAGGTGACTTTTGTTGCAGAATTGAAAGGAGAGAGAGGTGCAGTTATCAGGATATCTGTGTGACCTTGAACTGGGATGAGACTCATTTTCCACAACTGGAAATTTCAGGATAAAGATTCTGACTTTTTTCCAGTCCTAGGACTGTGAGCCTCTTGGTAATGTCCTTTCTCTCCTTGTAAATGAAGTCTTTGTGGAAACCGTAAAGGTAGCACTAATTTATGGTGCCATGTAGCTCCAGGTTCCGACATGTGACACATAATGGATGGTTAGTAGATGTTCCCAGGGGAGAAACATTTGACATAAATGCCTCATCAGCCCTTTGTTTCAAGCAAGAACTACTGTTAGCTCCAGTGTCCACAGCTATTCTAGGAGAGGGCCTGGGGCTCCTACTGGTACAGTGAAAACCCAAGTAAATGCCTTGCCTTGTCTGAAGGTTTCCAGTCTGTTTTGTGGCATCTTCTGTCCTTCCTTCAGCCATGGTATCTTTTTTCTTCCATCCAAAAGGACAGGCAAACCATTCCAAGTATCAACTTAGGGCTGGAGTCCAATGTCTTCTCTTATCTGAAATTCATAGTGCAGTTGCCACAGAGCAGAATCTCAGACAGCTCGGTAGGTGATTTTATAGTCAGCATTAAGAAAAAAAAATTGCCACACAACTAATAAAGTTTTCCTTATTGCTGAAACTGTTGGCAAAGGCGGGTGTCTGGGGAGATTGACTGCTTGAAATGCTTCATTATTCTGCGAGAATATTTTTTATCTGATTTCGGCAGTTCCTGATGGACTGTCAGCCTCACTGTGTGGCTTTTAAAAGTGCCCCCTCACCAGTCCCTTGGCTGATCCTCACACCCACAAAAGCGGTCAGGCCAGCTGTTACGTACCTGAGTCTTTCCTAGTAATTAGTGGGTAGAATTACCAGGTAGCAGGCGGTGTCTGCTTGTAATCTGTCAATAGGATCTGTAGTGGGTGAAATTTTCCTTTCTAGTGGCCCTGCAACCACATCTAATTTAAAGTGTCAACAGAGTTTATTTCTGTCTTTTGCTCCCACTGCCAGACTATGAATTTTCCCTTTAGAAATCTTGTCTCAAAGTAAGACAGATATTTGGAAAACACATGAACTTCAAGGGGAACTATTTCTCAGCCACCACAAAGTATGTAAAAAGACTTAGGCCTCATTTCCTTATCCCATGGTGTGCTTGCAGTCTTTATAAGAGCCGGTACAGCCCAGTCTTATCCAAGCAAGGTTAGGCAGCCCTCTGCTAACAGTGAAGTCACTCTATGCCAGCTGGACCAGAGGTAAGGCTAAGGAGATTTACGGGCCTCCTTGTTGTCTGGTGTTGGTTTCCGTAGGGCCCTGTGGTTTTGGGGAAATGTCTTTGCCCCTACCATCTGAATGCCTTAGGTTGCCTCTAATTTTAAATACTGATAAAAAGCATTATGAGAAGACACTGATATCACATGGTACCCAACAAATTCTTCAGGTACTGAAATCGATGAAGGTGAGTAATGGTTGTGATTGAGAAACAAATAAAAGGTTAACTTGGACTTTCTAAAGAGCTCTTTCAAGCTGAATCCTAAAGAGTTGTGGATTTGACCACTGGTATCCAGCATTAGTTCTGAGGGTATATCTTATCAAGATGAGCAGATTTTTCGTTCCAGGTGAAAGAACATTGGGATGGGGAGTAAGACTGACTGTATTTATAACCAAGGCATTCTGGTAGCACATTTAAGTTCTGATATTAATCAACTTTCTCTTGAGGAGTACACCTGCAAATAAGCAGAGAATGGTATGATTCAACATTGCACTATACTCCTTTTCAATATCATTATACATATATGCATATTATTATTATATATAAATATCATTATAAGGCCATCCACCACATGAAAAGAGAATCAAATTTGAGAAAGAAAACTCCCGAAAAAGTTCCCTCTATGACACTCAAATTCTAAGTCCTAAGACATGTTCTCTGACTCCATTCTTTGTACTAGACAGCCATTAGTAAATACTTAGGTGGTCCTTGCAACTTTGAGCACAAAGAATAGCCCTGTGTTTTAAACCTCTCCAAGACATCATGGAAATCCCCATTACACCAATTCCACTCCATGGGGGATTTTTGTCAAATTCTGACAACCTGACAAGTGTGATGTCTAATCTCTTTACGTTCCCAAAAGTTCCTGGATGTTTTCAAAGAACAGACTAGAAAGCAAATGGTCCTTTTATTGAACCTTTCCCTTCCATGTCTGGGCAGATCCTCAGTCCTTCCCTTCTGCACCAGAAAAAAAGGTGGGCAAGATTAAATCTGGGCATTGAGGCAGCAATAGGAAGCGGGCACTAGCTGGTGCCTCCCTGCAGCAATAAAACGGAAAGAGGTGAATTTACAGGAGCTTGTGTTTCTCTACCTGAGCCCGAAGCATTGCCTGCCAACTTCTGAACCCCGTGCCGGCTGAACTGCTCTGGGGCAACAGGCATGCACGTCTGACTTTGAGAAGTGTCCCAGAAGGCGAGAAGGAAAGTGGGGAGCTCCTCATAGCGGAAGAAGGAAGTGCTGCCCCTTCCTAACCTGCCCTGTGCTTTTGAGCTCAGGCCTGCCTTTCTGAACTGCACAAATCCACACTTGGTGTGCGGCATGGAGCCAGGCTCAGAGGAGGCCGAGAGGTGATTTCATGGTGTGCTGACACCCTTGGAATTGTACACAGTTGTGAGGCCTGCTTCTCAGACATTTGGACAACTGCCATGAAGAAGGGAGGGGCGGGCGGGGGAAACTGAGCCAGTTTGCATTCTGTTACAGACCAGCCTTTTGGATGACAGAATTCTTTCCAATCAAAATGCCATGGATTACTCCCTGCTGTGAGCTAATAGGGTGCTAATTAGCATATTTCATTTATTTACTTAACTGGGATAGAAACCATTGGGCACATGGCCCACTTAGAATAGTTTCCTGGGGGAAGCGGTGAGACGCTCTGAGCACCACTTCCCTCTGCATTGCAGGAAGTCAGTCCACATAAGCATGATGTCCACCCCCCTTCTCTTCTCTCCTTCACACCTCTCTTTCCTAAACACACACACACACACACACACACACACACACACACACACACACACAGAGAGAGAGAGGGGGAGAGAGAGAGAGAGAGAGAGAGAGAGAGAGAGAGAGAGAGAGAGAGAGAGAGAGAGAGAGAGAGAGAAGCTAGAGTCCATTCTGGTCTTGCTTCAATAAGAAGCTAAAATGAAAAGTGAAATTGCCCTGCTGTTTTCTGGTATTGGTCCACATTGATGCTTTATTGACAGCTGTCTGGACCCCTCTGGACTTGCCTCTAACTTATAATAATGACTTTAGGTCGCCAGTGGAGGTGCAGACATCACTCTCTCCACATCAGTCACTCTCTTTGCAGAGGCTGAATGGACTCTCATGACCGTGAGGTGGTGGCTGGGCTCCTTGGCCCTCTCTAGGTCACATCCTGGGGAATATTAAACCGATTTGCCACCATTTCCTCTCATTTGGGGAAGAAAGCACTTTAAATTTCTCATACTGCCCTGGAGTACTTTTAGATTCTTTGGATTTCCATGGCTGTTAATCTCCCTAATGGTGTATTTTCAGCCTGTTCAGGGACAGATCATTAACAGTGTACAGTGGAAGACAAAGCAGCCAGAACACACTAAGCAGAGAGAAATGGATCCTGGTCCCAAGGTGCTTCCTGAAATACTCAGCCTGTGTGGGTAGTAGATCCGCATACACACACACACACACACACACCACACACACACCACACCACACACACACCACACACACACACACCACACACCACAAACACACACACACACACGCACACACACACACACCACACACACCACACACACACCACACACACACCACACACACACACTACACACACACACACACACACCACACACACACACCACACACACCACACACACACCACACACACCATACACACCACACACACACACACCACACACCACACACACCACACACACACCACACACACACACACACCACACACACCACACACCACACACACCACACACACCACACACACACCACACCACACACACACCACACACACCACACATACCACACACACACACCACACACACACACACACACACCACACACACACACACACACACACCACACACACACCACACCACACACACACCACACACACCACACATACCACACACACACACCACACACACATACACACACACCACACACACACACACACACACCACACACACACCACACACACACACACACACCACACACACACCACACACACACACCACACACACACCACACCACACACACACCACACACACACACCACACACCACACACACACACACACCACACGCACACACACACACACCACACACACCACACACACACCACACACACACCACACACACACCACACACACACACCACACACCACACACACACACACACCACACACACACACACACACACCACACACACCACACACACACCACACACACACCACACACACACCACACACACACACCACACACACCACACACACACCACACACACCATACACACCACACACACACACACCACACACCACACACACCACACACACACCACACACACACACACACCACACACACCACACACCACACACACCACACACACCACACACACACCACACCACACACACACCACACACACCACACATACCACACACACACACCACACACACACACATACCACACACACACACACACACACACCACACACACACCACACCACACACACACCACACACACACTACACACATACACACCACACACACCACACACACCACACACACACTACACACATACACACACACCACACACCATACACACCACACACACACACCACACACACACCATACACTACACACACACCACACACACACACACACACCACACACACACACCACACACACACACACACACACACCACACACACACCACACACACACACCACACACACACACACACACCACACACACACCACACACACACACACCACACACACACACACCACACACACCATACACTATACACACACACACCACACACACACACACCACACACACCATACACTATACACACACACACACCACACACACACACACCACACACACACACACACCACACACACCATACACTATACACACACACACACCATACACTATACACACACACACCATACACTACACACACACACAATACACACACAACACACACAACATACACACACACACACCACACACTACACACTACACACACACACACACACCACACACTACACACACATACACACCATATACTACACACACACACACACAATACACACACACCACACACACACACACCACACACTACACACACACACACCATACACTACACACACACACAATACACACACACCACACACACAATACACACACACCACACACACAATACACACACACCACACACACAACATACACACACACACACACCACACACACACACACACCACACACTACACACATACACACACCACACACACACACACACACACACCACACACCACACACTACACACTACACACACACACACACACCACACACTACACACACACACACACCATACACTACACACACACCACACACACAACATACACACACACACCACACACACAAACACACACACCACACATACACACACACCACACACTACACACACACACACACACCATACACTACATACACACACACACACACAATACACACATACCACACACACAACATACACACATAAAACACACACATACCACATACACACACTCACATACACACACACCACACTCACACACACACACACCACAGACACACACACACCACACACTACACACACACACCATACACTACACACACACAATACACACACACCACACACAGAACATACACACACAAAACACACACATACCACATACACACACTCACATACACACACACACCACACACACTCACACTCACACACACACACCACACACACACATAATGCACATACACCACACACACCACGCACACACACACCACACCACACACACACACAATACACACACACCACACATACAACACACACAAAACACACACACCACACACACACACACTCACACACACACACCACACCACACCCACCATACACACAACAACACACCCACAACACACATACAACACACACACAAAACACACACACCACACACACTCACACACACACACACACCACACATACACAATACACATACACCACACCCACACCATGCACACACACACCACACACACACATACAACACACACACAAAACCCCACACACATAACACACACACATCACACACACACACACAAGCACTCACACGCATACATAAACACATGTATACATACTTAATCACACTCGCACAGTGAGAAGATTGGTACAATTTTGTAGAACTAAAAATGTGTAAGGTTCTCTTATTTCCTGAGGACCCTGCTAATGGCACCATGGTTCTTTTGATTATTCACTCCAAAATCCTTGGAGAAAACATGACTATTTCCTTTTACCCTGGTCTGTCACCGAGTCCCGCCATTTTCACTGCTTGATGCTGTTCAACCTGGACTTCTGTCCTTTTGACATTGTCTAGGTGAGATTAAGTGACTGGTGACTTAGACCCTGGCCCTTCAAAATGAGCCCCATGTATTTAGTATTGCCTGGTTCGTGTTAGAAGCTCAGGGATTTGGTGACTCCTGGAACTCAGGAGAGATCAGAATACACCTAAATAGACCCCCATGTGATTTGTCCTCTGAAGCAATAACATCCCCTGTCTCCTAACAAGCTCCCTAGTCTGTTTCTTCTCTATCAGTGTCCTCTACACACCTCTCCTCCAACCTCATTATTATGTGGCCTGCCTGCTGGAAGATGTGCCCGCTGTAACCTACAACATGGAACACTGCAGCTGTGATATTGTCAGCCTATGTTGTCAGATAACCTCAAGACGCTACCTCATCTCCTGCGGCGTGGCTCCCCGAAAGCTGACTGAGGTAATAGGGGATGAATAAGGAGCAGATACACATAGTACACAGAAAACCTGGCGCCAGGCGGGCTGTACATACGCTGATGGGTTGGCGCCACCTAGGCAACAAACCGGACCTCTGTACATGTATTGTGAACAGCACAGGGGCGAGAACTAGCTAGAGTAGGTAAGGGTTCTCAATAGGAGAGCAAGTTTCAGAGGAAGCCGCAGTTGCTAATTTTTGAACACATGGATCAATCATTAATAAACACTTGTACTCACCCACACTGTCGATGTTTACAGAGGAAGGCTTTGCCAATCCCAAGCCCAACTCTGTGGCAAAGGCTTTGCAATTCTCGTGGGTCCGAGGCATCAGTCCTTGTCATGGCTCTACCTACATCAAACAAGATACACCACTAGGACTTCATCTGTTCCCTACCCGTTCACTCTGGACTCCCTCAGCTCCTCAGAAAATACAGTTTTAATTTCTATGCAGGATACTGCTTCTGTGTCTAGTCAAAAATATCTTTCTCGGCTTTTCTAGGTGGCTCCAGGCTCTTCGTGTTATCTCATTAGATATTTAGAGTTTGACTCAGTTGATCATGACTTGCTCCATTTTGCTTTTTGGCAGGCAGTGGTGCTGAGATTCTTAAAGCCCTTTGGAGTAATTGTTATACATGGCACCATGGCATTTGCTCATGGTGGAGCCAGTCTTCAGTACTAACACCACTCCATACTGGTAGATCACTATGTCTTTAATCCCAATTGTAATTATCTCTGCTACACTGACATATTTTCCTTTGTGGTAATCCAGAAGTCACTTTTAAAAAAATAAGATTTATTTATTTATTTTATCTATATGAGTACATCGTTGCTCTCTTCAGACACCCCAGAAGAGGGCATCAGATCTCATTACAGATGGTTGTGAGCCACCCTGTGGTTGCTGGGAATTGAACTCAGGACCTCTGGATGAGCAGTTGGTGCTCTTAACCTCTGAGAGACCTTTGAGCTAGCTGCTTTGTTCTCTTTATAGATGGATTCTTTAGGAATCCATCTGGACAATATAGAAAGGCCTGACTGTTACTTGTAGCCAAGGGAGATGTGGGGACATTGCGCAGGTCCCCGGTATCCCAGACATCCCCTCCCTCCAGCTACCACCTTCTAGACTTTATATCTGGCTCTTGTGAGTCATCCACCTCTGAGCATCATTTTCTCCTCACGTCTTCTGGCATCCTTGATCTTGCATTGTGCTTTAGCAAATGACACATAACTTCCCTTGTTGCTAAATCGATCTGATCTGACCTTCTCTTTGAAAAAAAATTGCCATTATTTTTTTTCTGTTTTTGAGATCAGATTAGAAGTTCTTGTCATAATAGAAGCAGTAGATATTTTTGTTGTTGTTGTTGTTGCTGCTGTTTTGGTTTTTGGTAACCCACAATAAACCATCCAATAAATATCTAGTAATAGTTTGCGTTTTGTTAAATTGAAATATCAAAGCATTCTAGTTGTTCCATGCCTTTTAAACGCTTACCAACCATTTGCCACTCTAGTTTTATCTCTCAGCATAAGATTTGACTTACTGTGGGGGACACAATGGGAACTTTCAGTATACTAATGTTGTAGGCTTCTCTGTCTCTAAAACGTATTCTTAACATTGAGTCCTTCACAAAATGTGTGTTATTAGGGGAAAAAAAAGAGTTGCTGACAGATTGCTGTGGGTTCAAAACAATGAGGGGAACCGTTACAATTATTGTTCACATACTAATACAATTAGAGTTGGGTCTTAATGTTTTGGGTTTTAACGTTCTGATTGAGGAAGGAGAGAGCTCTGTGTGTAAAAGAGGGGTTTCAAACAGTTCTCCCCCTAAGGTGAGAGCATGTCTGTGATCTGCAGTTGATTATTGTTTCATGCAAGAGTCCAGGGAAACAGACCTAGTTCATTAAAGAAGAGTTGCTATGGGAGGTCTTTGGAGATAAAGTAGACAAAGTCCCTTTCATATTCTGATTTCCAAACATAGGGTCTTTATCTATATATGTGTGCCACCAGTTATTCATGAACTGAGAAAAGACAGTGATACAAACCGTTCTCCCCTTCTCTGACATTTCAGACAATCTCCCTTACAGTGAATAAGCTATGATGCAACAGAGTATTTACATGGCTCATATTCCAAAAGGAGAAAACCTTGTTTGGCCAAAGTGCTTCCCAGGGATGGTTTTCTGAGCCTATGTCATCAAATTGGAGATGCATAACATTTGGAGCAAAGGAAAAACAATTTTACAAAACAGAAGCAATGTATCAGCCAAACCAGCAAACGTAACACTGTTGGAGGAAATGTACAAAAATTGAGGAGAATGACATGTACGGAAGACAGAACCTGGGATCCATGGATGCGTGGTTCATTTGGTTGTTCTGAGACTACTTATTCAACAGGCGGTGACACTTGGAGAGAAACCCATCCCAAAACTTTTTGATGGTCAGTATGTTCTTTGGAGTGTTTTGGTATTTCTTAGGGTTTACCTAGAAATGGTGGTATTGAAAACTGATTGGGACTTCATCTCATTTGATTCTGTCTAAGCATATCATGTCCATACATCATCAGGAAGGCCATTTATCTTTAGTTTGACTGATGTAAGAGATTAGTGGGAATGGGAATCTTCGAAGGTCACCTTTTATGCATCACTAAATACACAAGGCATACAGATGACATTGTGTGTATTCTGGGAATCTCATTTTTTTAAATATAGATCCAGATAGAACTAGTCTGTAATAGGTAACTAGGAGTTAGCAATGTTCCCAAGAAGGCGATGCTTATATTGCTAGGTATAATTTCTATAAAATACCCCATCCATACACTAGGGTGTCTCTAGGAGGAAGTTGGAGTTTTTAAAGTTTTTGGGATATTTTGGCTTTGATTTTTGAAATAGATAAAGCCATTAAATTCATGTCACTTGCATAATTGCATTTATAATGAATGGTGACTCCTCTTATTTATTGTTGAACAAACCTCAAGAGTTGACATTAGGCCCAGGAGACCTGAGGCTCATCAGGAGAATTAGAAAATATTGTTAACAGCCAACATACAGATAAAGCCTGGGGGAGGAGAGATGACTTAGGTGGTAGATAACGTGCTTGCTGGGCAAAGCGTGAGGACCTGATTTTGATCCCCAGCACCCATGTAAAAGCCAGGAGCGGTGGCACATGCTGAGAAACCAAAATGCTGGGGACATTGGGACAGGTAGGTCCCTGGGCTGGTGGGCCAGGTAGCCTTGCTCAGCTGACAAGCTTGTCTCTAAAATAAAATAAAATGCAGTGGCTACTGATAGTGGAAAATACCTGGATGTGGGCCCATGGCCTCAATACCATATGTACGCATGTGAGGTGCACCAGCCTCAAACACACACACATACACACACACACACACACACACACACACACACACACAGAGAGAGAGAGAGACAGAGAGAGAGACAGAGACAGAGACAGAGATAGAGACAGAGACAGACAGAGACAGAGAGAAAGAGATGCCTAGGTCTTCAATAGTGGGACTCTGACTGACATAAACTCTATAAAGCATTGTGGATAGAAGATGGTGAAAAACACTGGTTGCTTGTCAGGCTCTGTTCAATTGAAGGAGATTCTTAAGTTAATGTCTTCTCATGGAAGAAGTCATGGACTTAGAATACAGTTAGAAGATGACGAGTTGTCTCAGAAATTTCCTTATAGATTCTTTTTTTTTTATTTTATTTTTTAATTTACATTCCAAATCACTTCCCCTTTCCCGTTTCCTCCCTCCCCGAAAGTCCCATAAGCCCCCTTCCCTCCCTCTTTTCTCCATTCAACCCCCTCTCGTTACTCTGTCCTGGTGTTCCCCTACATCCAGTCTTTCCAGGACCAGGGGTCTCTCCTACCATCTTTTTAGAAATCTATTGATATGCGGATTGTGTCTAGGGTATTCCGAGATTCTGGGTCAATATCCCCTTATCAGTGACTGCATACCATGTGTGTTCTTTTGTGATTGGGTTACCTCACTAAGGATGATATTTTCAAGATCTGACCATTTGCCTAGGAATTTCGTGAATTCATTGTTTTTAATTGCAGAGTAGTATTCCATTGTGTAGATATACCACATCTTCTGAATCCATTCCTCCGTTGAGGGACATCTGGGTTCTTTCCAGCTTCTGGCTATTATAAATAAGGCTGCTATGAACATAGTGGAGCATGTGTCCTTATTGCATGCAGGTAAAGTCTCTGGGTATATGCCCAGGAGTGGTATAGCCGGATCCTCCGGGAGTGTCATGCCCAGTTTTCTGAGGAACCGCCAGACTGCTTTCCAGAGTGGTTGTACCAGCTTGCAATTCCACCAGCAGTGGAGGAGTGTTCCTCTTTCTCCACATCCTCGCCAACAACTGCTGTCTCCTGTGTTTTTGATCTTAGCCATCCTGACTGGTGTGAGATGGAATCTCAGGGTTGTTTTGATTTGCATTTCCCTAATGACTAAGGATGATGAACATCTCTTTAGGTGCTTCTCAGCCGTTAGATATTCTTCAGGTGAGAACTCTTTGTGTAGCTCTGTACCCCATTTTTTAATAGGGTTACTTGCCTCTCTGGAGTTTAACTTCTTGAGTTCTTTGTATATATTGGATATTAGCCCTCTGTCAGATGTAAGGTTGGTAAAGATCATTTCCCAGTTAGTTGGTTGCCGCTTTGTCTTTTTGACAGTGTCTTTTGCCTTGCAAAAACTTTGTAATTTAATGAGGTCCCATTTGTCTATTCTTGATCTTAGAGCATAAGCTATTGGTGTTCTGTTCAGGAAATTCTCCCCTGTGCCCATATGTTCAAGGTTCTTCCCTAGTTTCCCTTCTATTAGTTTCAGTGTGTCTGGTTTTATGTGGAGATCTTTGATCCACTTAGAATTGAGCTTAGTGCAAGGAGATAAGAATGGGTCAATTTGCATTCTTCTGCATGTTGACCTCCAGCTGAGCCAGCACCATTTGTTGAAAAGGCTATCTTTTTTCCACTGGATGGTTTTAGCTCCTTTGTCAAAGATCAAGTGACCATAGGAGTGTGGATTCATTTCTGGGTCTTCAATTCTGTTCCATTGATCCACATGTCTGTTACTGTACCAATACCATGCAGTTTTTAACACTATTGCTCTGTAGTACAGCTTGAGGTCCGGGATACTGATTTCCCCAGAGGTTCTTTTACTCTTGAGAATAGTTTTAGCTATTCTGGGTTTTCTGTTATTCCAGATGAATTTTTGAATTGCTCTTTCTAACTCTATGAAGAATTGAGTTGGGATTTTGATGGGGATTGCATTGAATCTGTGTATTACTTTTGGTAAGATGCTCATTTTTACTATATTAATCCTGCCAATCCATGAGCATGGCAGATTTTTCCATCTTCTGAGGTCTTCTTCAATTTCTTTCTTCAGAGACTTGAAGTTCTTGTCATACAGATCTTTCACTTGTTTGGTTAGAGTCACGCCAAGATACTTAATATGGTTTGTGGCTATTGTGAAGGGTATTAGTTCTCTTACTTCTTTCTCAACCTGCTTATCCTTTGAGTATAGGAAGGCTTCTGACTTGCTTGAGTTGATTTTATATCCAGCCACTTTGCTGAAGTCGTTTATCAGCTGTAGGAGTTCTCTGGTGGAGTTCTTTGGGTCGCTTAAGTATACTATCATATCGTCTGCAAATAGTGATAGTTTGACTTCTTCCTTTCCAATTTGTATCCCTTTGACCTCTTTTTGTTGTCTAATTGCTCTAGCTAGAACTTCAAGTACTGTATTGAAAAGATATGGAGAGAGAGAGGGCAGCCTTGTCTAGTCCCTGATTTTAGTGGGATTGTTTCAAGTTTCTCTCCATTTAGATTGATGCTGGCTACCGGTTTGCTGTAAATTGCTTTTACTATGTTTAGATATGGGCCTTGAATTCCTGATCTTTCCAAGACCTTTAGCATGAAAGGATGCTGAATTTTGTCAAATGCTTTCTCAGCATCTAATGAGATGACCATGTGGTTTTTTTCTTTGAGATTGTTTATGTAGTGGATTACATTGACGGATTTCCTTATATTGAACCATCCCTGCATCCCTGGGATGAAGCCTACTTGATCGTGGTGAATGATCGTTTTGATGTGTTCTTGGATTCGGTTGGCAAGAATTTTATTGAGTATTTTTGCATCGATATTCATAAGAGAGATTGGCCTGAGATTCTCTTTCTTTGTCGGATCTTTGTGTGCTTTTGGTATTAGTGTAATTGTGGCTTCATAGAATGAGTTGGGTAGTGTTCCTTCTGTTTCTATTATGTGGAACAGTTTGAAGAGTATTGGTGTTAGGTCTTCTTTGAAGGTCTGATAGAATTCTGCACTAAAACCATCTGGACCTGTGCTTTTTTTGGTTGGAAGACTTCCAATGACAACTTCTATTTCTTCAGGGGTTATAGGACGGTTTAGATGGTCTATTTGATCCTGATTTAATTTTGGTACTTGGTATCTGTCAAGGAAATTGTCCATTTCCTCAAGATTTTCTAGTTGTGTTGAATACAGGTTTTTGTAGTAGGATCTGATGATTTTTTGAATTTCCTCAGTTTCTGTTGTTATCTCTCCCAGCAAAACTCTCAATCACCATAGATGGAGAGACCAAGATATTCCATGATAAAACCAAATTTTCACAATATCTTTCCACAAATCCAGCCCTGCAACGGATAATAGGTGGAAACCTCCAATACAGGGAGAGAAACAACACCCTGGAAAAAATGAGATAATAACTTTCTTGAATCAAACCCAAAAGTAGATAACCACTCAAACATAAAGATAGCATCAAGAATGGCAGATGGCAATAATCACTATGCCTTAATCTCTCTTAATATCAATGGTCTCAATTCCCCAATTAAAAGACATAGACTAGCAGACTGGATACGTAAACAGGACCCAGAATTTTGCTGCATGCAGGAAACGCACCTCAGTGTCAAAGACAAACACTACCTCAGAGTAAAAGGCTGGAAAACAATTTTACAAGCAAATGGCCCCAAGAAACGAGGTGGAGTAGCCATCCTAATATCGGATAAAATTGATTTTCAACCTAAAGTCATCAAAAAAGACACAGAAGGACACTACATACTGATCAAGGGAAAAATCCACTGTCAAGAACTCTCAATCCTGAATATCTATGCTCCAAATGCAAGGGCACCCTCATTCGTAAAAGAAACTTTACTAAAACTCAAAGCACACATCGCACCGCACACAATAATAGTGGGTGACTTCAATACCCCGCTCTCTGAAATGGATCGTTCAGGAAAGCAGAAACTAAACAGGGACACAGTGAATCTAATTGAAGCCTTGGACCAAATGGAACTAACTGATATATATAGAACATTTCATCCTAGAGCTAAAGAATACACCTTCTTCTCAGCTCCTCATGGTACCTTCTCCAAAATTGACCATATAATTGGTCACAAATCAGACCTCAACAGATACAAGAAGATAGAAATAATCCCATGCCTCCTATCAGATCACTATGGAATAAGGGTGGTCTTCAATGGCAACAAAAACAAAAGAAAACCCACGTACACATGGAGGTTGAACAATGCTCTACTCAATGATAACTTGGTCAAGGTGGAAATAAAGAAAGAAATCAAAGACTTTTTGAAAGTTAATGAAAATGAAGGCACAACATACCCTAATTTATGGGACACAATGAAAGCAGTGCTAAGAGGAAAATTCATAGCCCTGAGTGCCGCCAAAAAGAAACGGGAGACAGCATACACTAACAGCTTAATGGCACACCTGAAAGCCCTGGAACAAAAAGAAGCAAATACACCAAAGAGGAGTAGAAGGCAGGAAATCATCAAACTCAGGGCTGAAATCAATCAAGTAGAAACAAATAAAACCATACAAAGAATCAACAAAACGAGGAGTTGGTTCTTTGAGAAAATCAACAAGATAGATAAGCCCTTAGCCAGACTAACCAGAAAGCACAGAGATAGTATCCAAATTAATAAAATCCTTATAGATTCTTGAGCCTTGACATTCTGATCTTTCTCTGATGCAGGTCCAGTCTGTTGAATACTCTGTGTGTCGTCACATCATATAGTCATGTAGGTATGACTAAAGACTGCAGTGAACCCGTGGTTGGAAACAGTAGCTTTCTGCTATGGGATTGGAGCTTCTCTGCTGAGGTCATCTGGGGATGCTGGGTCTTCCTAAAGGAGAGAATAAGCAGATACACAAGCTTGTCTCGTCTCATCTTGTGCCTCCAATGGCTAACAAGTCTGAGCAGTAGCAAATTCCCATCTGTAGACTATTGTGTGGTCAGTTTGAATATAGTCACCAATAAGGGTAATGTCCATCAAAGGTTCAGACGTTAAAAGACCATGCACGGGTTCTTGGTATCTTTCTTGTCTCCCTGCTTCTTGGTTAATGCTGTCAGAAGTTTGCTCAGCTCTGTGCCCTACCTCCCCATGATATGCTGCTCTTCTGGAGACTCAAAGTGATGAGAGTCCTCAGTAGAGCACTGGAATCTTCAATGTCTGTCTTAGTCAGGGTTTCTATTCCTGCACAAACATCATGACCAAGAAGCAAGTTGGGGAGGAAAGGGTTTATTCAACTTACACTTCCACATTGCTGTTCATCACCAAAGCAAGTCAGGACTGGAACTCAAGCAGGTCAGGAAGCAGGAGCTGATGCAGAGGCCCTGGAGGGATGTTCCTTACTGGCTTGCTTCCCCTGGCTTGCTCAGCTTGCTTTCTTATAGAACCCAAGACTACCAGCCCAGGGATGGCACCACCCACAAGACCCACCCCCCATCACTAATCAAGAAAATGCCTTACAGCTAGATCTCATGGAGGCATTTCCTCACCTGAAGCTCCTGTCTCTGTGATAGCTCCAGCTTGTGTCAAGTTGACACACAAAACCAGCCAGTACAATGTCTTAAACCAACTCTTACTCTTTATAAATGAACCTGGGAATACATGAATTTACCTGAGTTTTCTATGCTTTTTATATTGTATTTATATTCTCTGAGGAAGAAAAGAGAACAATTCAGAGAGAAGTAGGCAGAAAGCCTCTTTTTCTTGGGTCTTGCCAGACTATCTATCATTGGCTTCCTCTTTGTCGGTAGATCATGGGATTCACTGTTTGGTAATGCTGTGTGTCACTGGTCTTTGGACATAGAGAGGGCCTCTTTCCTTTCTCTGATCATGAATAGAGAAAGCACTGTACGCCCAGAACTTCATGTCAACATAGCTAAGTTGTTAGGGGCATTTATGGATTCAATGAGATTAAAGGAAAATAAAAAGGCTCTATTTTAAATAAAGTTGCATACAATAGATCAACAATTTTACCATCCATCTTTTTTGTTTGTTTGTTTGTATTTCTGCCCCACCCCCAACTTCTATGTTGGCTTTATCCCAAAGCTGGGAGTCTTAACATGACTTCGAACAGGTCTGTGGCATTCCACTTTTTATTCACATTGACCAGAAAGTGAAAGCACATCTCCTCTCTTAGAAGCCCTAGACAAAACTCCCTGATTTCTCATTGGCTCAAACTGGATTATATATCTATTATTGAACCAATGAATATGAAGCCTGGGAAATGAAGTTCACTGGTAAGATTACATTAGTCAAGGTTCTTTATAGATGTTTAAACCAGCAATTACTGCTGATATTTTTAATAAAATACAAGCCTAGGTTTAAATACAACTGCAATTTCTAGAATAGAAGATTTATTGAAAGTAGAATGTGTAAGAAGTCTTAGTATCCTATTAACTCATAAAGAACTAGGTAAAGGATAAGAAACTTAGTAATCTGTTAAATATTAAAAATATGTTGTGATGCTGGATGTTGCTCCAACATAGGGAGAGACAGAAGGAAACTAGAGAGGGGAGGAAGAAAGGGGAGAGAAAAAAATGTGTTTACAATGAATTTTGCTAAAATCACATTTCTTGGAAGTTTGGAAACAGCATGTCTTCAAACAGAAACCTGGTCTTCCCTGTCTGGTTTATGTGAAATCCTTCTTTGATGCAGGAGGATGGAACAGATAAAGGCAGGAAGATCCTTTTGTCTCTGTAATACTAGGAAAATGCACCGGAAAGTAGTCATGTTCTTCCTATTGCAAAGAAAATAAAGCCACACACTTGAAAAACTTGAAAACTCTCCTGGTGGGTGGTTTAATAGGATCATGTGGGAACTTGGGAGCAGCAGGGGTGGGAAGCATGGCGGGTTTGTTCCTGATCTCTCCTTCACTGTGTATGAGGTTGTCAAGACCGTCGTGCTCTGTCACGCATCTAAGCCCTCCTCATCTAGAAAAGGTAGATGGTTAGGCTGTCATTCCAGTTCTCACTTAGCTTAAGGATGGAGTCCAATCATATGGCTGAACTACTCTCCACATGGTGAAAGGCTCCTGAGATAGGTGGCATTATTACTGTTGTTATTTGTTAATACACCCCTAAGTAATCCATGATCTTGGCTGAGATAGTTAACAGCTTACATTACTTTTGGTCTATAAAATGAGATATCAAACCTGATGTTCTCCAACATTATTTTTTCTAGCATAGATGTGGGATTATCAAAACATTTTTCTCCCCCTCAAGATGCTAAAAGAATGTCTACAAAAGGACAGAAAACTGAGTGGCAGAGACTCTCAATGGTTTGTTTTTGTCGGTGGTGCTAAGGGTCAAAATCCACTGTGTTCCATTTCCTTGGGATTTTAATGACAGTTATTGTACCCTAAGGTAGAACATTCACCTCGTTGTCTATGGTTTACAGTTTATTTTTAGATGTTGGTGTATGTCCAGCCATTAGTTTGTAGACATGTTTACTGAGAGGGAGTGTGCATGCTTCTAAGAAGTAGTATGCTAGCCTCGAATACATATTTTTGTATTAACAGCTTTAGGAATAGAAATCACAAATGTTGATCTCTATGGGGACCTACACTGATTCTACTTTGAGTTTTAAAGAAGTAACTGATTTGGTGAGAAAATGGCTTCCAGAAAGAATGGGACTAGTTTTGGACAGTGAGAGAGCATGAATCACAACCTATATGGATATAGAAGTGAAAGGCAACCTCAGAGAGTTTGGAGTTCATAACAGGAAGTTACTAGGTTTGTAGTTAAAATAGGGGTATTTGAGAATCTTCACTGTGCTCATTGTAGCCAGGGCTTTTATCTGTTAATATTTTGAGACTATAGGTGTGAGTTCCTTTGACAGAGATGATGATGATGATGATGATGATGATAGCCACAGGACACAGACAATAATAGCTGTTGTTCATAACATGCTGACTCTCTGTGGGCTTTAATGCCAGTGTTTGCATGTAGTCTCTCATTGTATCCTAACCACAGCTTTGTGCAATAGTACTGTTATGAGTCTCTCTGTGTGGATGGGAAAACTGAGGCATACACTGGTGAACAGATTTACTCAAATCCACAGTTAGTAAGGAGTTACACTGGAAGTCAAACTCATGTTTGACTTCCAACTAAGGTGAAATTTTCTTCACTGAAACTCTTAACACATCCTCACCACTGTTAAAACAATTCAACTTCTGTGCTTGTAATGCAAAGCGTATCATCTGCTAACTTTCTTGTCTTTATAGGAATCCTATGCATATATACAACTGTTAGCATCATCGCCATCTCATAGATGTAAAATCCAGAGGCCAGATTAAATTTGTACTGTTAGCTACTGTTATAGTATTATAAAAATAGAAGATTGATTATGGAAAATATTAAGGATTAGCAAAAAGAGCCTGTAAGACACAGATCAGTTGCAAAATGTTTTGTGTACAGCCTTTTTTTTTTACTATAACTATGTTAGAGATGAATAGACTTACCATCATCCAAAGGTTGGAACTGAGACTCAGAAAGCTTAGGAAAGTTACCTCACATCTCAAAAATGACAAGCCAAGATATAGACGTTGGCTATGGACATTAAGACTTGTGATTTTAGCAGTGTTTTGAACCATAGTCATGATATTTTGAAATGTTGACTCTTTTTGCTCATAACAATACTTCACCTAGTCGGCCAATAAATATTTATTGAGCACCTACATATGTAGAAAGTCATATCTGTCCGTGGTTTCCTGGGCATGCTCTTCAATCACAGAACACCTCTAGAACACAGGTGGGACTGAATGGTGGCAGAGATGTTTAAACAAATGCAAGGACAATTTGATAGTGATGAATTCATGGTTGGTCTAAACATTTACCCGAACTGATTTTGTTTTAAAACATAATCTTAAGTTCGACAAGCAGCAGCGACAATCCACAAATGTCTACGTCACACACACATACATATCAGGTCTGATGTAGCAGTTGAGGGGAACAGTGTTCAGCACAGTGTCGCTCACAACCCACCTCTGCTTGATAAATAATTCTTTGCCGTTTTATTTGCAAAGTGAGTGTTGATTGAGTGACCCATGGTTTAGGGCTGTAATTGAGTGACAGTAATCATAAAGCTAGTCACTGTGTGACAAGGAGAGATCTCAGAGCAGCCTAGACACAGGGCCTCTGTGCTTGATGGCTCTGGTGTGCATTTCCTCCTGAGACTGTCTGCTTACTTTGATGCACTGAACTTCCTATTTCAAGGACATCAGAGACAAAGGATAACTGCTGTCGCTGCATTCTTTCCTCTGAATTTGAAAATGGAGATTATGGATTTATTGTATATGCTCTGGCAACTACAGGTCTACTATTTATTTATTTTTTTAGAGGTCTACTATTTATTTATTTTTTTAGAGCCAGCCTGACTCCCTGGACTTCAACTCTCTCTACAGCCGAGGATAGTCTTGTACTGTTGCTCACCCTGCCTTTACCTCTGAAGTCCCCATGTGCTAGTATTATAGGATTATGCTACCAAAACTCAGTTTGTTTGTTTTTTAAAAAGATTCAACCTTACATTTTGCAAATGGAAATACAATATCATTCTTATTGTAAAAGACAAAAACGTTTCTATATGACAGAAAATATCCAAATATAACTATTTAATATATTTCTTTTTTAATGATTTTTCTTATTGGACATTTTCTTTATTTTCATTTCAAATGTTATTCCCTTTCAGTTTCCCCCCTCCTAGAAACCCCCTATCCCATCCTCCCTCCCCCTGCTTTTATGAGGGTGTTCCTCCACCCACCCCACTCCTACCTCCCCACCTTCAATTCCCCTACACTGGGGCATCAACTCAGCTTTTAATAGACAATTTTGTTAGTACTTTTTATAACTAAGCAATGCTGGCAGAAAAGCCGTTACAGCATCACATGGCAACTTCCAAGTTGTAAATTTTAAAGATAGGTTTGTTGGAATGGAACTTGAAATTTTTGTTTGGCCATTATTTTGTTGATGGACATTCCAGTTATTTCTAGATTTGAGCCCATTAACAATATGATACTGTGTTTTGTGGGTGACATTCATTCTGGATAATTTCCAAGAACTGAATTACAGGTTCATAGAGCAACTGTATGTTTGCAGGGTAAATTTAACTTTACAAGAAATTGCTGTGGCCCACAGAGATGGTTCAGCTGGCAAGGGTGTTTGCTGCCAAGCCTGGGGGTCTGAGTTTGACACCTGGAACTCTCCTCTCTCTCTCTCTCTCTCTCTCTCTCTCTCTCTCTCTCTCTCTCTCTCTCTCTCTCTCTCTCTCTCTCTCCCTCTCTCTCACTCTCTCTCTCTCTCTCTCTCTCTCTCTCTCTGTGTGTGTGTGTGTGTGTGTGTGTGTGTGAGAGAGAGAGAGAGAGAGAGAGAGCGCAACCAACCAAATATTTTCTCCAGTTTATGGTTTGCATATTTATTTTAAAACAGTGTATTTTGAAAAGCAGGAAATTTAATTTTTGACGAATTCCATTTTCCCCTTGGAATTTTAAAGAAGCCAATGTTAAAAATTGTTGTTACCTTTCTGTATCCTGTCCAAAGTATCTTTGCCTATTCCAGTGTTACAAATATATTCTCTTATGTCCCCTATTTTCTTTTAGATGTTTTGTCACTCTGTAGTTGTCATAGATGTAGTAGTAGTTTGACTAAACCACTTTACTCCCAGTGGGTTGCCCATGCTTGCTGCACCTGCCCAGGGGCTCACTGGATTCATGAAAGAAAGACACACACACACACACACACACACACACACACACACACACACACACATACACACACACTGCCAGTCCACAAATATCCCTTCCCACCCTCCATCTTCCCCCTTTCTCTCTATGAGGGTGCTCCCCCACCCACTCATCTACTCCTGCCTCACAGCCCTAGCATCCCCCTACACTGGGGTATCAAGCTTCCACAGGACCAAGCACCTCCCCTCCACTGATGCCAGATAAGGCCATCTTCTGCTACATGTGTTTCTGGAGCCATGGGTCCCTCCATGTGTACTCTTTGGTTGGTGGTTTAGTCCCTGGGAGCTCTGGGGGGGGGAGCAGGGTCAGGTTGGTTGCTATTATTGTTCTTCTTGTGGGGTTGCAAACCCCTTCAGCTCCTTCACTTCCCCTAACTCTTGCACTGGGGTCCCTGAGCTCCATCCCGTGGTTGGTTGTGAGTATCTGCATCTGTATTGGTCAGGTGTTGGTAGAATCTCCGTCTATCTGCCCAGTCATTAGCCATTGGCTGGTGGCTCGTTATTAACCTATCAAAATCCAACTGGGGACGAGGACCTTCAGTGTTTGGATTGGATTAATTCAAAGCATTGGAACCAACCCCCAGCACGTAGATTGAAAGTATATTTAACTTTTGCAAACTAAGTGAAGTCAGGATTGAAGTTTATCCCTTTGTTTCCATAAAGATATCTAGTTGTTTATGTACAATTTATTAAGTAGACATTGCCTCCTAATTAACATGATACCCTAGTCAAAAATCAAGTAAAACAAACCAAAATGACCTTACACAGCGGAGTTAACTTCTTGACTTACAGTCTCACTGGTTTCCATCACCTCCATCAGTACTACATTATCCTGTTTATTGGTTTTTAGGATTCTTGAATTCAGGTTCAGTTACTCCTGCAAAGCTTTTTCAAATTGTTTAGGCAGTTATATATTTATTTTATTTATTCAAAAGTTTAGAAATAATTTGAAGTTATCTTTAAAATTCTGCTGTAATTTTGAAGGGATTGCATTTGAGCCATTGATTTTTGGGAAAAATAGAGCAGCAAGATTGTGTCAACATGTTACAAACATATTGTTATAAGCAAAGCAACAACATCATGTTACCACCCAGCTCTTTTCAATTAAAAACATCTACTAATTTTTCTCAGGTATATTTTTGAACTATTTAATTTTGAGTCTTTCCTCATTTTTATCAAGCTTTAAACCAGATATTGGATGGTTTGAAAACTATTCTCTCTGTCCCTTCATTCTTGGCTATCTGAGGCTGTTGGGAGAGCTGACTGTGGGGTCGTGAGAGAAGGTGAGCTGGCCCTGTCCTTCACTGGTTATCGTACTTGGGAGAGTGGATCCTGCACCTTGCCTGGGCAACAACACAGTGGAGTTGGTGCTGAAGGCAAAGGCCAGGGGTAGCCCGTTCTGAGACTGTAAGATGGGGAGAGCTAGCCCAGCCCCTCCAAGGCTGGAGTGCTTGGGAGAGCCCTAAGCTTTGACTGGGCAACCCAATGTAGCTGGCTTCAGAGGCATGGGTTTGAGTGATCTGCCCTTGAAGGCATGAGAGCAGGAGAGCTAACCCTGCCTCCTGCCGATTGAACATTGGCTGGCCAACCTGAGCAGTGTTGAGGAGCTTGCCCTGGCGGTGTGGATAAGGGAGAGCTGATGGGCTGGGCTGACCAACTCAGCGACCACCCAGGCCCAGATCCAGGGCTCTGACTTGGCTTACTCCCAGATTTATATCATCTGCAAATGGTTGGGTGTGTGTGTGTGTGTGTGTGTGTGTGTGTGTGTGTGTATGTGTGATGTGTGTTATTTGGGGGGAGAAGCTGCAGGGGGAAAGGGTGGATACGAGGGGATGGGAGATGAGCAAGACTGGGGTGCATTATGTGAAATTCATAAAGAATCAACAAAAAGAAAAAAAACATTATAAATTGTATTTTAATCAATGGAGAGACACTAGGCATATCAACCACTCCAGGAGTTCAGGAGTAGTTGAACCCCATGTAATGGACTCCCCAGATTTTCGTGTATTTTTATTTGCTTATAGTTTTATGGAGGTTCTTTGTTTTTATTTCTTTTTGCTGTTTCATTTTGTTTTCTTGATTTTGTGGGGTTTGCTGTATTTTTTTTAACTTCGCTTTACTTTAAAATTTTTATTCTTCTCTCATACCATACATCTCAAAAGCAGCTTTCCCTCCTAATCCTCCTAGTTTCACTTCTACCCCCTCCCTCCCCCAGATCCACCCCAGGGATAGGGAAAGGATCTGCAAGAGGGGAAGAATATGATCAAAACATTGAAATTTAAAAAAAAAATTAAACAAAAAGATAATAAAAAATTTCAAGTTAAGGAATCACAACAATTAAAAATCAGAAAGAAAATGATGTTCTAAATAATGGCTTGTGTTTTGTAGCCTTACTAAATAGACTTCATGAGGTTTACTATGAATTCTAACATATTGTTAGTGAGTAGTTATAATTTTGCTACATTCAATATTTGTCTTTTAAGCATCTATCTTTATTTATTTATTTATTTATTTTGTATTTTCTGGGACTTCTAATGAAAAGTGGGGGAATCAGCGAGAGATATTCTCACCTTGATTTCAGCCTGAACTTTTAATGATTAACTATGGATGCTAGCTGTTGGGTTTATTTATTCCTTCATCAATTTTGGTGCGATGTGTTTTTCAAAGTATGCCATTTCATTTGGTTGTCTAGTTTATTGCCATACAATTACTCATAGTATTCCTTTAGGTCTCCTTTAAAATATTTGTTAGATGATATCTGTTTTTTTATTAATGATTTATATACTTCATAATATTTATTCAGTCTTATAAGGGGTTGATAAATAATATTCATCTTCTCAAGGAAGTAACTTTTGATTTTGATTATTTTGTAGTTTGTTTTCTTGTTTGCAGCTTTTCTATCTTAAATAATTCTTTTGCTCACTTGTAGCCTAATCAACTTTTACTTTTCTAGATCCTTAAAATGCAAACTTGGATTGTTGGTTTTAAACCCCCTTTTCCCCTAAGTTAAGAACAATCATTACGATAGTATGTATGAATGTATTCCAGACTCCCTTTCTTGAGGCCTTTGGAAAGGACTGTTGCAACTGAGAAGCTGGAAAGACTTCTTCATTATGTTCCCTAGAAACCTACCTCTTAAATTACTATAGTGCATGTGTGTGTGTGTGTGTGTGTGTGTGTGTGTGTGATTAATGTATCTGAAGCAAGGAAGTCCTAATGGCTTCCCCAGTGCCTAATCACACCGTCCTCAGCATTGCTGGAATGGGCATGACTTGGTGGTGGCTACTCACACCGTTATCATTTAGGCTGAGTTATATGAATTTTTGGCACCTATATTGAGTTGAAGTGTTAAAACATTGTGAAATGATTACATGACGATTCAGCACAGAAACTTAAAGATTCGTGTGTATTCACAGAGGCAAGAAAAGAACACAATTTCCCTCCATGGAGCAACTGGTAGAAAGTGGAAGGATCATAATTTAAGGCCTTCTTCAGCACAAGTACCAATTTATTTCATTTATATTTTGCTTTTCATGAGTACACAAATAGTAATATAGAAAGAAAGCTGTCTCTAAATCACAGCTATGCTGAAAATTTTAAGAGATGAAAAGCATTGAGTCATAATTTTATTGGCAGTGTTTTCTGTTTCCTGATGTGTCTTGCAGGTTGACAGTGATTTCTATTTAATGAAATACAAGTGAATCTTTTAATTCTCACTTAAATACCACGCAGTTGCAAATTGCTATTGTCCACTTTGAGAAGATAAAACAGCGAAGCTCCCGAGGTTAAGTTGCCAAATGTCACTTTGCTTGTAGATGTCAGAGCTGGGAACGGAACATAGGCATCTGGATCAAGCCTAGGCTTTCCACCACACTGTGTCCCCTTAGTACATGAGGACACACAGGGGCAGTATATGTTCTGAGAACTTCGTCAGCTAATGTTAGATTTTCCCGATGACCTTTGACCTTGCCCCACTCCTGCTGAACTTCTTTGGTCCACCTGCTTTTACCAATAGATAAGGTCAAAGCTCCATCTCTAGTCTCAGCCAGTTCCTGAGCTCTGCCCGTTTCATGTACCAGCCAATGCCAGCCATAACAAACTTTGGCCTCCTGTCACCGCAGCTACCAGTCCACATCAGGACATTCTAGATCAAGGTTCCTCCTGTAGCACAACATTCAGTCTGCTCTACAAAGGGTGCCAGTTCAGATAATATAGTCGCTTTGGCAAGGGTAGGTAAGTTTTGCTTCCTTGCGGTTACTCATGCCAAGCCCTGTGCAGTACAGTGTTCTGCTTCCTCCTCTTCCCCTGGCTGATTTTACCTTGTGCCCTCACTGTTATAAAGCATAGCCGTCAATCAGGTAGAGTCTGGTAAACACAATAAAACCTCAAGGTTGAGGATAGCCTGGAGACCCCAGCATACATCCCTTATAAGAATCTGCTCCAAAGCGCTTCCTTTCCTCTTTCATCAAGAACCTTTCCCAAGAAGCAGCCTCTCAGTTCCCGCACCGCTCCACTCTGTTTGGTAATCTTTTTTGAAGGCACTGTAATACAACCAAGGCATCTCTGTCGTCATAGTTATTACATCACTTTACATTTACAGGGCTGCGGTTTTCTTCTGGAGTAGATCGTAGGATTCCTGAGGGGGGACACTGTGCTACATCCATCTTTGTATGCATGTAAGGTCCATTTAACTTTTGTCGGATAAATTATCTTTTTGTCTGATCCAAGATATTCTTTTGATTGGTAGTAGCATCTAAAATTAAAATAACTGTTAAGAACTACAGTAAGGAATGGGTTAAGATTTAAAAATATCTTGCCTACATTCTTATTGACTCACTCAATAGACACTTAGACAGCATCAACCTCGATTCTTTGTGAGCCAAATCTTTGAGGTCTAATAAAGAAGGAGAGCACTGGCTTGATGCAAGGAAACCAGGGAATGAGGTGCGGGACTGCTGGGTTGTCATTATGAAGAGTGGAGGATACCCTCACTTCCTAATTTATAGTTACAGCAAAAAATAAAGCACTCTAGGAAGATGTTTTGAAAGGAGGTTCTGGGTATGCCAGCACTGTGTGGGGATTGTTAGCTTCACAATTCCAAACAAAATTAGTTTCTTTCCTTTTTGAGATTGCTCGTTAAATAAAAGCCTAGCGTTTTGTTCTGATAAATCCATTTCCTTATGCATTCATGAGGATGGTATTTAGGGTTGGCTTTTTTCCTTCCCTCATACGCTTACTAATGCTTTTCTTCTTCCCTCCCACAGTTGTTCAATCAGCTTGCTATTTTTAATACTGCTTTTCTGACAGAACGGAGCCTAAGCTGTAAGAGATACACTTCATACCTTGTGAGTTGCCCCAATGATTCACTCTCTAGGAACTGAATAGATTATATATCTTTTTCATTGTTCCTATTCTTTAAAAAAAATGGATTTGGGGTTTCCTGAGATGTGATTTTTCAAGTTAAAATTAGGAGAAGGACAAGCTACTCCCCATCTAGCAGGAATAGAGCTCTGGACTTTGAGGGGTGGAAGTTGATAGCGATTCAAGACGGAAACAGTTTCAGCTAAATTGAACCAGACTCATTTATATGCTATATATTTTACTCATGGAAGGGTTGAGCATGCGTGAATGCCTGGTATATAGATCTTGACCAGTGTATGTGTCATTCTGTTTGTGTGGGTTTAGGCGGATGTTATACCATTTAAAACACCATTTTATATCCATTCCTCCAGCACTATTAATAACCCTCATTGTATCAAGGAGAAAATAGTGAATGGGATTCTGCTTTTGACCACATGTGATTCTTAAGACTACTTGCTCCAGTGATAAACAGAAATTGGACTTGATTATTTTTATTCTCTATTTTTTTATTCTCAATTTTATTTTTACTTTTTTGGGGGCTGGGGTCACGGACATGGAAGGACTGGGAAATAAGTGTGATTGGGCTGCACGGTGTGAAATTCCCAGAGAGTCAATAAAAGTTATGTTAAAGAAAAAGTCTTATGAAATTAAATCTATGTAAAAAAACAAAACAAAACAAAACAAAAAACCTCATGTAGCTATTCTTTTTCATTTTGGTTTCTTATACCCATTTTTCTTGAATCATACACAAAATTACATATGACCTCTGGGAATACATTAGATTACTAATTTTGATGCTAACCAATCCTATCTATCAAAAGTGGAAGGTCCAGACTCGAAGCTGAATAATTCACAAACCTTGAATTGGAAATTCTTGAGACAATCTTATTTAAAAAACATTATGCAAATTTTCACATTGCTCAAGCCTCATTTACTCTTTACCAAGATAAAAATTTATGTTTTAATCAAGTCCATGATCTAGATGATGAAGGCAGAAATTCACAGAGGTCTGGCTGAATAATAGGACCACAGCCCAGAGACCATCCCATAGACTCTCCCCGTTTGCTCTCCTCTCTCACACAAGCACACTGTAGAATCCTGGGCTTTCTGTTTCATAACCGTAGGCCCCGTTGGCTGCTTAACAAAACACGGAGTCAGCACATTTTGTGCAATGCTTAGATTTTACAATTTGAGATGGTTTACAGGTTTTGTTCTTTAGTTAGACCTATGCGCTGGCCCACGTTTTGCTTTTACGATTCAACTCCAAGTTATCGAAATAGACCCAAGTATGATAGCCTCCTCCAGAGATATTTCTTTGGAGACCATTTTCATTGCTGACTATTTTACTCATTAGAAACGCCACCTTCCAGATGTTGGCTTTCAAAAATAGAAACAGCTTCCTAAAATTCTGATATTGCAACATAAAAATACAGTTTTTTTTTTTTTAAACATGGAAGAGCTAAAGCAGATTTACAAATTGTGTGGTGCAGAGAGAGCATGGCTGCGAAGGAAGTCCCCCCCTCTGCTTCCTTGGTGTGCTTCTTGCTTCTCCCACAAAGCTATCACTCAACTCCTGAAATGGAAGGGGAACAAAGGCCTATTCTATCAGGCATAGTTTCTCTTTGACAGGAAAACAGCTTAACACTCAGCATCTTCCTGTGAAATCACTGTTGGGAGACAAAAGAATCTGACGAGGCCCTCCAACTCACACCGAAGGGATGTTCTTTTTTTGGGACCAAGTTCAAACTGCATTATTAATAGGAAGCTGGTTGATTTCTGCTCCTAAACACTGGTCTCTCAACGAATAAACAGTATCCTAATTGTTTTTGCCTCCAGTTCTAAGATTCCCCCACGCCTAGCCCTTACATTTCGGATTTCTTATCAGAATTGCAGTCCTCTGAGGCCAAGCGCGGCCACTGACAGCTCTGGGAAACTGGGCAGCCTCTGAGCGAGCGCTCGGTGATTGATTCTTGCTCTAATTGGGACAGCCTTGAATGAAAAGTGCCCGAATAAGAAAGATTACTTATTTCAAAACAACAACCAAAATAGTTATACTGTCAAGAACACTGGCTAGGTAATCATCATCTTTCAACTATGGCAAATATATTTGTAAGTGTTGAAAAGATAAAGAGAGAGAGAGAGAGAGAGAGAGAGAGAGAGAGAGAGAGAGAGAGAGAGAGCAGGCTAGAGATCAGCTAAAATGTGGACGTGCTTCGGCTATAAGGATAGGGAGTTTATTATTTTTCACTGCTTGTTTTATTACTGTGACTCAAGTTCCTTGTTGCTTTAATCTCCTTTATTAGGACTGGCTGGAAGCCTTGTCATTATTTGCCATTTCAGTGCCTCAGGTTTCCTGTTTTATTCTGAATTTTCCTTGCCAACTTCTTTTGACATGAAAGCGAAATGTTATTTGGGTTAGATGTGCGAATGGGTCTAGGGTGGGTGTTTTATATGAAAACAATCACAGAAAATCAGTTGTGTGAGCAAATTCTATCTTCAGGCAAAATTCTGCTTTGGCTGCAAATGATATGGCACTGTAACGTTCTCTTCTCATAGTTTTCTCTGGGCTAATGCGGTCCTCTCTCGATGTTCCCCTCCCTCTCGTGCCCCCAACTCCCATAAAACTAGAAGCGTTATTGTGCAAATGGAGGAAGGCACACAGTTCTCTTTTCCAGAGACGCTTTCATGGGAATGGGAATATACCACAGACTGTTTTAGCACTTGGACAAAGCTTCAGTAAAGAGGAAAGGGTTAACTCCCGTCCGCAGCTGATCCGTGTTCATGCTCACGGGTTCACTGGGGCATCATGGTTATAAATGTGAGAGAGTGTCCCGGGAGCCTGGCATGATTTTCTACTATTTTTAATAAATAAGCAAAAATGCATCAGAAAGCATTCCCACCCCCCAAGGAGCACACAATTAAAGAAAATGAAGAACGGGAGACCCCCAAGTACGGAACCCTGGCTCCAGGCCTGCGGACGCAAACGCATTCTGCTTTTCTTTATTTTATTTTATTTTATTATTTATTTATTTATTTATTTTGCTTCCCTCAGTCCTCTGATTAAGTAATGACAATAGTCAGTAGGAAAGCATACAGAAAGGAAATAATGCCCTAGAGCATGTCAGTAGTAAAAGTAATTAGTTCATTGTTAACATCAGGGTGCTGTTAACAAGCACACAGGCCGGCTTTCTACAAGGCTGCCACTACCGAGGTAGTCAACTCCAAAATAATAATTAAAAAAAAAAAGATTTTGTGCAGAAGAGAGGAGAGTGGGGATTATGAGCTTGAGATAGACTAAATTCGGGAATGGGGAATATTTTCAAAAGCATATCAGAATCTGCAACTGCTGCCCTTGCCTTCCAGATCTTATTATGTATCACATGCGTTTTCAAAGCATGTGTTCTTAGGAGCAGCAGAGGCAGTATGCATGCATGCATGCATGCATGCATGCGCGCGCGCACACACCCACACACACACAGAAAGAGAGAGAGAGAGAGAGAGAGAGAGAGAGAGAGAGCTAGCAAGTGTGGGAGACCAAGCAAAAACATCACTCTTCAAGGCACCTAGGGGACACAAAGTCTAATTGGAGAATCAATAACTGAAACCCCATTTTAAATATTCAGCTCTATTAATTCTTCAGGTTAATAAAAGCTGCCTGCCTGTGCGGTGATATTTTGGGGATATAGATATTCAGAGTTGGATTACTTTTGACAAGAGCGTAAGGAATGTATTCAAAGCTGATTTCCCCCCCACCTTTTGTTCACAGAGGACCTGCAGAATCTAAGATAAAAATGGCAGTGGTCCTGAGGGCACCCCGAGGCATGTCATTAAAATCGGAATTTGATCCTCTTTTCATGGTTACTTGGGACAATCAGGCACATGAAACCTGAAAACTCATCAGTTTTCCAAAATATGACATGCCCTTGACTTTGCCACGTAGCAAGCCTTGGCTACTGCAAGGCTCCTTTAGATGTCACTCTGTCTTCAAGAATGCACGCTGCTGTCCTGGGCAAGGGGTGAGAGGAGCCCCCCAGCATCTTGTCCCCACCCTTGCAGGGTTGAGGCACTTGCCTCTGTATTTCCCATCAAAGACAAAGTCCCTCTCAGTCTTCCAGTAAAAGGACAGTAAAAGGCCCCTGCGTTTTCAAAGAAACCAAGCAATTACCGATTGTAATTAATGTCAATCTGAGAAGTGTTTTCAATCTACTTGTTCAAGCATTCCAGGTAATGGGTTCCTCTGCTTTTTAAAGCTGATAGAGCTGCTAAGACGCTGGGAGACAATGAGATGCCATTTAAAATGATACGGTCGGTTATTGTCCATTTGTTTTGTTTCCTTTTTTTAAAAAATTTCTACTAATAAAGGCTTTCTCTATGCTATTGTTCATATCTTCCAAAGGCAGAGAGTTTGTGAGAGTGAAGTATGCCGGTGTTGAGGGGATTTGAAATGAAATGTGTATTTTACAAGGCAGTCCCTAGGAACCGAAGTTTTCTTTTAACTAATAAATTCTTAAATAAATTTGTGAACCAAGGTCTCATCCCAGCCTCTACCTTAACGCTTGTTTTTCAAGAAGAATGGCAAAGAGAGTCTCCCTCTCTGGGCCCCCCTGCTTTCCCTGACCAGGGAGATATTTGAATAGTCCCAGCAGTGAGAAGGCTTTTCATGAAGAAAGGGTAATACTCTAACCCCAGGGCAAGCAGGAAGCTTTTCCAAGGAGGAAACCTGTGGGTTAGCTATTCCCCCATATACCTTAAAACTAACTTTTCTTTCTATAAAAGAAAAAAAAAATAAGAAAAGAGATTTGGCTACGGAACTTTACCTGCCCGCTAAAGCCGGCTGCGTTTTGATAGATGTTGCTGTTGCTAATACTGTCAGTTCGAGAATGTGCAAGAGGCAGTCATGTGACTAGCCGGTGTGTACTACAGAATGAAAGTCATTTAACATTGCTGGCAGGTGCAGACATTTGTAGGTTTGGGTCTTACACACGAGATATTCCTCCATTTGTGTGTAGAGTGTTACTTTGTGGACTTCAGTTGGTTTAAGCTGTTGTAGAACAACACCAGCTTTCTTCTTTTAATGTATGAACTGTTGCATAACAAAATGCCCCTTTGTCAGAAGCACATGGTTGGATTTATTTCCTCAAAGCATCTTTCCTTAGGAATAGCATTTGAGGACTTTTTCGTCTGTTGTATTTCTAGATGTCAGTTTTCATAATGCAAACAACCAAAGGCATGACTTAGACTGAGCAAGGTCTCACGAAAATCTCCGACTTTCTTATTGTTGTTGTTCATCAACACAACAGTTTCCTATAAGCTGCTAAATGTATCTTTTGTTTGCTTTGCCCTCTGGCCTCACATGTGCTTCCTGTCCCTCAGGATGTGTTTTTCCCTCTCACCTCTAACTGTCCTATTCTATCTTATTCCAAAAGAGGCACCTGCTGGTAGTTTTCCCAATTATTATCAACTTATCAAGGATCATTCAAGGGCTCTTCACGCTCACTTTCATGAAATGGTCATTATTGCTAAAACTTGAACATACCATACATACTGTGCCCACCAACCCTCAAGGGAACTATCCTCCTGGATAGTTCCTGTTGCCAGATAGTAACAGTGTCTATCGAGAGACTGTAGTGGCCAGTTATCCGTCTTGGAGGTGGTGAGCCCCTTTCTCATATAGGTATGTTCCTCAGTTTAATGTTTTTGCTTTCTGTTCTCCAGGGTACATAACATGGTGTCTAGTATGCAACTCAAGTTTCTTTACATCAGCAAAGTGGTATTATGTGTCAACTTCACACAAGTTACTAGAAGTAATACAATGTGACTCTTTTGGAAAAAAATATGACTAGAAAGCTCGAGTACCTACTTAACGATCCTCAGGGCTAGTAAACTAGACAGCCTTTGGGTCAAATTCAGTCTGCCATCAACTTTTGTAAATAAAGTCTTATTTGTTAAAATTAAGATACTTCTTGTACATATCATCTGTCTAATGCTGTGTTATAAGTCTTGAATATGGTAATTTGGGCAGAGATCCTATAACTATCTGGGCCTTTATGAGAAGAGTCAGCTGACCCTTGACCTAAATTTTTACAATGGATCATGGCAAGAAGTCAGAATTAGATAAAAATCAACTCCAATAAATTGTTAATGGAAGCACTTCTCAAACATATAGAAGAGAACAATTTTAAAAGTAGCTTCTTCCTATCAATAATTATATGGGAACCTCTCCTTTCAATGAGGAGAAATATATCCGAGCGAGGAGAATTGCAATTATCATTTCTCCAATTGCTGTAGAGTTTCACACTCATCAAGTGCTATTTATACACTTGCCCATGAGATACACATTTCATTTATTTATTCAACAAATATTTGCTCAAGACTTGCTATCTTTCAGGAGTTCATGCAGGAATTCATTGGTAAACTAGACTGGAAGTAGATATTTAAATTCCCATTCCCTATATTAAACTGACTGTTAAGAGTAAGAGGCACGGTCACGACCAGGTAGGATACAAATAGTCCAGCTTCAAGCCTAGTGTCCTTACATGAGTAATTGGTAAGTTGGGAAATACAGACTAGAAAATAATTATGCAGATTTGTTCAAGTGTCACCTTTTCTCTAAGTGTATGTTTATTGGTTTGTGATACTCTTTTTTTCCCCTCCATAAGTTTTCATATATATTATTAGTTAAAAGGAAAATTTAATTGGACCTGGTCATGATTGTTTAGCTTTGTGGAAACAATCTCTTCCAACTTTGACTTCCTCATCTTTACGGGGGGGGGGGGGGCAAATGTATGCAAATTTTGCTTATGAATGGCAATTGGATAATGTCAAAATAACAACAGCAATAACAACAATAAAGCCAGGATCCTGAAAAATCTTAGCCTTATAGGACTTCTCTACACCCTATGCTTACAGAATCTCTGCCAGGCATGCCTAATAATTTGACCTCCTTAACACATAGGGTCCTAAAAGTTCATGCTTGAGAACTGAACAATTGAATCGCACACAACCAACTATCATGTTTTAAATAAGTTTATGATTTATGTTGGACCACATGTCTAGCTTTCCTGGGGTACATGAGGCTCACAAGTGGACATGACCTTGAGAATGTTTTCAGAGATGGACTTACATACTGGATATGCGTATTCATTAAGAAGATTTGTGGCTGGCCTCGTATATAGTCCACCCAGTGCTTCCATCTCCCAGTCTGTGACCTCATTTGCCTCAGGCTGATTCATTTCATCATCGTGACACTGGAGAGAAGCAGCACTGGTCTAGCCAAGTAGGACCAACTGACTGGAGATGCACAATTATGTGACAAAGTGAGGTCACTTTGTAGTAGAGGCGAAGATGTTGGTATTGTTTCTTTTGTTAGTACCCTCTTTATAAAACAAGGCTCCAGTCAGGGTGCTGTTATCTCAACCCTGGGCAGTGAGTGACATCCAGGGAAACCTTTGAAAGGATCTTACTCTTCAATGTGTGGCCATTGAGGAAAATGGCAGGAACTCCTGATTGATGAAAACCTGTTAGCACGTCCTACTAGAAAATCACACTGCTCTCCCTGGGTTTGAAATGTGAAGAAAGAAGAGACTCCCTTTTATCACTTTGGTAGCCAGGAGCTATTGGACAAATTACACATAAAAATAATATTTAAGGGTCAGGTAATTATTCTTGTAACTTGGGGGAACTAGCTCGGTTACAGAGGAAACATTCTCCTCTCTCCTCTTCATTCTGAAGTCTAAACTTCTTCAGGGCCAGGCTGCTTTCAAATCAGATGGCACTGCGGCAGGCTGTCATTCCGTGATGTTAGAGGAAGTGTTGAACATCTAATGAATTCAAGGGGTGTTCCCAGTGATGAGAAGAGCTGTCTTGTGTTAAAGGGTGTCAGCGGGAGGAAGACGCGAAGGCACAAAAGACTATGTTTATGTAGGTGTTCTTTCATGCCGGGTGCTACACTTACTGCTTTTGATTAAGATGTATGATTGAGTTACTGTAAATGACATTTGTTGAGAGATGGAAGATTATCATGGGTGAACTGCAAAAGAGGAAGGGACGAAGGGGTGGATGGAGTGTGAAGGAGGGGCTATACACACTGATGTCTTGTTTACTTGATTTAGGAGTTCGAGATGGAATTAATCCATTTCATATTTCAGCACAGTAGAAGAAGCATCTTGAAAATAGTCACCAATACAAAATCAAAATCTATCAAAATAAGTTTTGACAGGTAACTTAAAGTGACTTTTGAAGTTAGCTCAGTATGTGTTAGGGATGGAGAACTGTATTTGAGGGTCTCTTAGGGAAGCTCACACTATAGTCACAAATATTATTCTATTAACACTTGTAATATTCCAGTGTTGATAGGTAAATTGAGATTTTTTTCTTGAAGTTTAAATGCTCCAGGGAAAACTAATTTTTTATCTGCTATCCCCACCCCCACCCCGAAACACCACGGATATGAATAGAACCCATCATCTCTGAACACAGAAATTAAAGAATGAAATGGGGTATGAACTGAAGCTGAACAATCTAATTTCACTCTTGCAGTTAATATGGTGAGAAAAACCTCAAAACCACGAATGTTTAAAGGGCAGAAAAATCATGTAACGTTTGAGGTTGGGTTCTCTAAATAGCACCTGTAGTTGGGCAGTTGAAAACGATGTTGAAATCCACTATGCAGAACGGAATCTCTCCCAGAAGGAATCACGCTCCAAATGCGCACAGCGTCCCCTTTGATTGCTAGCTGGTCTTCTGCCTTGCCGAGGGGCCATCCTGGACATGTTATTGCATTTTATAGATGAAGGCTGAGGGAAAGAGAAGGCTCTAAACGGCACTGACTCCGGAAGTGAGGCGGCACTGCACTGAGAGACGAATGCGTGCAACTTGTTTCCTGATCGGTACCCGAAGCTCAGCTCTCGCTCTGTTCTTGGTGCCATTCTCGTCTATTATTTTCATCGACATAGTGAAGCCACGGTCTCTGCAGCATTGTTCCTGCCTCTTCTCAGATTGATCTGGGTTCCTTAGCAGCAAGTGCAGCAAAGGCCGACATCAGCTTATGTGTATTTTACTCTGCCGCCTTCTGTATGCTAGTCTGAACTCTCCATGACAAAGTTTCCCTGCCCGGAGGTTTTCCGCTGAGCCTTCATTTGAGAGTGTTTTATAAAATACCCTAGTATTTACAATTGAATTTAAAAGAAACGTCAAAATTAGAGTTTATTTTTTGCCAACTTTGAAAGCATTATGACTGTTGTAGAAAAATATGGGAATATTAAGTAAAGAAAAAAATAAAATTCCAAAGTTTGCTGAAGAATATTATTTCCTGTGAAGAGTTGAAAACAAAGTTTCCATTTTAATGGATGTAGGTGGCTTTTTCCTCTTGGTTATGGGGGTGGCAGAGGAAAGTATTTTGTACATATGTTGTTTTGTATGTTTGCTTATTAGTCTTTATTATATAGTTCTAAGTAGCCAGCAGGAATATTTCTGCTTTCTGTTATCCATTTTGATGACGCTCTGTAGCTGTGCTAGATGATACACCTATAATCCCTTCAGCAGTGAGGGCAGAGGGGTCAGGGCTACAATGCCATCTTGATCTACGTGAGGGACTTTGACACCAGCTTTAGCTACATGAGACAGTGTCTCAAACTACAATAACAACCGTCTTCTCTGGTACATCTTATGGTAGAGAGACAAGTCCTAATAAAAGTCCACTTTTTCCGTCTTTGCACACCAGAGAGTCCCAAATTCTGAAATGTCAGAATTTGTACTGGGAGCTCGCCACCCCCACCCCCAACCCCACCCCTAAGACTGCAACTGTCTTTTAGAATATTCTAGAATTTAGCAATGAGCCTGGCTCAGCTGTGACTCAGGGCCTCATGGAGTCCTGATCAGCAGGAAGGGATGGAGTCAGATCTGAAGTTAAGCTGCTAATTCTTTAGATTTGTCCTTAGGGACAGAAGAAACAAGCCATTAATGACTGCATTGATGTGTTATTTCATTTGAGGCAGGGTCTCTAGTACTCCAGACTGGCTCTCAATGTCACTGTAGCACAGGATGACCTTAAACTCCCAATTCTCTTGCCTTCATCTCCCTTGTGCTGAGACTTACAGACATTCACCACCATACCCGGCTTTTGATTTTTTTTTATTAGAAAATGTACTTTTTTTGTCAATAAGAAAAAAAATGCTAGTTTTGGTTATCAAAAGTTCTTTTCTGTGATTTTGAAGGAGTGTGGGCCCAGTTTCTTTTTTATGGTGTCAATAAACTAGTGGACGTGGAGGCAAATAAATCCCACAGAAAGTAGTTAGAAGGGATCAAACACAACCTTCACTGCTGACACAGGGGCGCCTTTCTTCCCTCAGAAAATGATCCTGATGTGAAGATGCCCTTTCTGATAGTCAACATGTCTTTTTTTCCTTTTCCCCAATATTTACACACACACACACAAAAATAAACTGTCCTACTTAAATCACATAGAGGTATTTCATTAGTTGAGTCTTTGCCAGGTAGCATTATAAAATTATAAACAACACTCGATAGTAAACTTGAAGAGAAATATTAATAAATGATTAATTTTTAATAAGGGAAGCTGCCAGGAATATTTTAAGAAGAGTTTTCCTATACTGCATCCAGCAGAATTATGTTAATGAATTATCTATCTACCTGACTTTGATATTTGGGAGGTCACTTCCCTTTTTCAAAGCCATAGACAGGTTTAAAGATATGTAATGAAGTTTATTCTTTGAAGTGGGTTTCATTACCTCTCCTTTAAACACACAGAGAATGAATTTTCCACCCAACTTGTTTTTTGACTTTGAAATCTATGAATGTTTACACTTTATCTGCAACATTATATTATTATTCTGGCTAGAACTTTCCTGACCAGAATAACTTGGTGTCTTGGTGGGGGATGTGTCCATGAGGGGCTTGGTGCTTACATAGCAGTTGGGTAATGAGGGCCCTGTAAATCGAGTCAGAGCATGTAATTCTCTTCCTAGGTTGCTCCCCAGCTAGATTTTTATGACTTTAAGTACTTCATGATCAGTAAATAATAAATTCAATTTACCAGATAGAAGTTTTGTCACTTAGAAACACTCACTTGGAATATATATTTCTTAATTGGCATCAGTGGTACATTTCCCAGGAAGCATAACAAAACGGATCATTTAATAGATGCCCAATCTCTCCATCCATCTATCTATCAGTGTGGTACATGATGTTTTGACTTTAATATGGTAATTATCTCAGGCTGACTTCAGAGCAGGAAGCTGCCTCCCACACAGCAGTGCTTAATTACCTTAGACTTCAGCTTGCCAAGTGAAAAATTGACTGTTTTTTTGCACATTGCATGGAATCGAAATGATTTCATTGTCATTTCAGTTGAGATACAGCCTGACATCTGCATAGAATCATGGGCGAAGATGATGCAGAATTTCTCTGAAATTCTAAAACGGCCTGAAAAGCTGCCTTATTTTATTTTATTATTATTTTTTTATGAAGCTGCATTTCGTTTTCAGAATGTTAATGAAGATCCGCTTCATATCTAGAGAAGCAAACTTTTAGGAATTCTCTTCTGCAGATGCCTGGAGTGGCAAGTCAATAAATGTCTGTTTTAGCTACAGTCCGATGCCTGCTCTCACAATTAGAGGGCAGAAGAGCAGTTGGAATTGGCATGGACTGTAATTAGCAAGGAAAATGGTTAGTTGGGGGTGTTTCATCAAATGAAAGTCAAAAATGTTAGGGAACTGCATCTTTGTGTAGATTTTGAAGCTAGACATTCTTAAGATGAAATTGTCAAATAAACCCAGACTGGCTTTGTGTTGAAATTCATCAAAAATGGCTTTGTTTGCCTCCCCTTCTGATTGCAGCTGTCAATCATTTGTCCTTAATTGAATAATTCGAACGATACCGAGAACAGATTTTGTGAACAAAATGTCCGAAAAAGCATGTGATTGGGTAGAGCGAGGAAGTAAAATCATAAGGGAAGGCTTGGCGTACTGGAGCAAATCACAGCCACGCTCTTCTGTGGCCAGAAGCGCACCACGAGTAGCAATGACACCTTTGCCATGTAAACCGCAGGGGAAAGTAATTAAATTTAACAGAAGCTGCCCTTGATTTAAAGCCACAGGGGAAGTAATTAAATTTAATAGAAGCCACTACTTCTAAACAAAGATATATGGTATTTCTATCACCAAATGCTACCCCTGCTACATGTGCCTTGGAGTCTAATGGTCTGCCTTGAAAACCAGATGCAGAACAAATATGAGGCATACGTCATTGAATATTCTGAGCTAGATTTCTAGGAATGAAGCTCATTGGTACCGTGCTTGCCTAATGTGTATGAAGCCTTGGGTTTGATCCCCAGTGTGTCAGGCAAGGTGTCCCAGAATCTCAAGGTCCTCCTTGGTTACATAATGAGTTGGCAGCCAATCTGGGATACATGAGACTCAGTATCAAGCAAAACACAAACTGAGCAATGGGTTAGAGCAATCACAAGTCCAGTGCTAGCACATTCAAACTACAGTTCAAGAATTGGGGCTGCTCTCCCCAGGAACCTAACCACATCAATATTCGTCTATAGGATCCCAGGAGATCGGGGTGAAAAACACAGTTCTGCCTTTTTCAGAAAAAAGTGCATCGACCTAGATGCACTTTGTCTATCTGCCTGAACTTCGAAGAGTGTTTATCACTGAGGCTGCCACTGTTGCAGCCTTCCTGAACTGGTCCAGTGTCCCAGCTTTGGAAGAACAAAGTTCTCCTTGCTTAAGTCAGCTGTGTGCCCTTGACATCTTAGCCTTGTGGGCCTAACTACAGAAACTCTCTTCTTTTTCACACTGGGTAAGCCTCAGGTCAAATGAGAGTTGAAGAGAGGTAAGGGGTTTTCAGTGTCACCCTTCTGTGATACGTGGAGGTGATGCTTGTGAGATATGGTTGGGTCGTTTCTTCACCATGCCTGGCATCCCATGTGCACCTGCCTGGCATCTTCTGTGCATATGCCTGGCATCCTCTGTGCACCTGCCTGACATCCTGTGTGTACCTATCTGACTGAAAGGATGACTTATATATTTATTTGCTTTTGAGAAGAACTTCTCCAACTGTACATCTTTGGGGTTTTCTCCTAAATCTCATACAAAGAGACCTGGGTGCAGTAGCTCACCTGTGCAGGCCCAGCACAGGAAGATACAAAGCCAATCTTGTATGTATAGTGAAATACTGACTATAAATAAATAAATAAACCACCAAACAAACAAATAACAGTTTGACATGTTGAACTACTGTATAACATTTAACTATACATAGGACGAAGAGGTCCACCACAGCTTGGGCACCCGTGGGTCGAGGACCATAGAAACTATTTCTTGACTATTTTTACAGAGTCAGATTGGAAGACATGACATTGATAGGGGAGGAGAAGTATAAATTTCTTCCTGAATTTAATATCAACAACAAGGGGGGCGGGAGTGGCCTGCAGGAGCAGCCTTGGGAACTGTTAAGACATCAGGGGGGCAGTGCTTGTAACAGTGCAGTTTAGCTTCCTGACGTAGAGTGGTGATAGCCACATGCTGGCTATCTTACCTGAGTGTGAACTTGGCTCAGCTCTTGCTCGCCTCATACTGCTGACCAGGCATTCCCCTGTGCCATAGTCTTCTTATGTGCAGAGCAGGAATGATGTCAGCATCTGGCACATGGAGCTGGAAAAAGGACCACGTTGGTGAGCTGGTTCACAAGCCTGACTACCTAGAATCATGCCCAGTGGCTGGCAAACACTGTTTCAATGTTGACTCATTACTTACAATGTAGGTTAGAGTTCATTCACAATGGATAACAGTTCCTCGTTACACCCTACACCACAAATCTCCCCCACACGGTTTTATTTGAGTTGCACACCCCAATGACGTTGGAGACAGGTATTACCTTGTATTATATCCAGAGGTGGGGGGGGGGAAGCTATACAGCCAGAGACCCTAATACTAAGATTGACTCGTGGCAGTGAGCCATTTGCTTGGTTGGGAGGTTGGCATGTGGGAGGGGGTGGTTGTCTGGGGTGGCACTGAGGGGATGGGACAGAAAAAGTCAGCGAGCTGTCACAGTGAGAGGTATACATCAGTACATGGTGGCAGAGCCCCCTCCGAGGCTGAGGAAGGACTCCTTGGAAGGTGTTTGTTCTGCTGGCTTTCTGGGTCGGTCCGGGATGAGAACCGGCATAAGAGAGACCAGTCGCTGCTGATCCATCCAGGACCGAACGCACGGTCACAACATGTTTGCCAGCCATACAGTCTCCTGCCAAGTAGCTGTTGGATAGGAAAAACCACCACCGAAGAAAGAATCTTTCTTTGTCACATAAACTTTTCACAATGGAAAAAGGCTTCTGAAATAAATCGAGCGGCTCTGGGGAGTTTACAAATACTAGCATATTAATATACAGCTAAAATAATAATAAAAAAAACACCATGCTGCTAAAGATGTTTGGTATTATCAGCTCACTGCAGGAGTTTATTAGAAACTCCTGCTTTCTTTTATTAAAATTTCAATTGGCTTGGTGAATGAGATCCTATGTTAGTGTCATAAAGTGAGAAGCCAGAAGGAGAACATATTGGCAACTAAGTGCAGATTTCATTTAAAAAAAAAAACCACTTTACATTATAAAGAGAAGGTTTCATATTGTAACTATCACGAGTCATGCCAGTGTTGTTGAAGTAGACTTCGTAATTTTTAGAAATTCATCAAATCGTCTTTGTCTATGATGATATCTGGCACATTTTATATTTCTGCAGTAAAGTTTTGAATTTATCCCAAGACGTTTTATTTTTAGTCATAATCAGCAAACATGATTTTTTACAAAGTTTTCATAAGACAGTAGGAAAGTCTAATTTGATGGGAATCCTTTTTGGCAGTGTACCGTACAGTAACTTCTTAGGTGAATAACCGGCTGATTATTTTCTTTCGTGCTTTGAAAACTTGCTAAACCAACACGGTTGAGGTGGGCGGCTAGAGAGATCGCTCATCTTGTTGCCTGGTTGGGTGTCTGGGTTTGCAGTGTGATTGTGAGTTCTGTGGAGCGCGTTCTGTCGGGAAGACAAGCTCTTCTCTCCTCTTCCATGCTCCCTGCTTCTTTACCTGCAGCAATCCTGCCTGAGGTGGTGATAGGCAAGGATCTAAGATGAGCAGAGAGAACCCCACCTTTCCCCTGCCACATCTGGAGTCTTCAAGGAAGTGAGAAGTTTTCATGTTGCGGCCGCAGCCCCTTTCATAACAAGATCGGTAAATGTTACACATGGTTGCTTGCTTAGAAAATATTTTGCAGATCGAACCTGTTTATGGCATTGGCGTTTGAGGTAAAGTCCCTTCCTTCCTGATTAGAGCAGAGGATGCGTCGGCTGTATTCTGACTTTATCGGGGGTGGAGACTGGATGGGCCATTAACAATTTTCAATCAAATTAAAAGTGCACTTTGATCGTTAGTCCAAATTTCTTTAAATGAAATGAATGATGATGATGATGATTGTGGTGGTGGTGGTGATAATAAAATTAGCCAAACTTAGCTATTTTCCCCTAAAATATGGATACTTTTAATGCCCTCTTTTTATTCAAGATTCAAACCACTATATTTAATTCACCTTAGTCACTGCATATATTTTCTGAGAAGTTAATTAGCAAATTAGTAGGGGAGGTGTGAGTGTATGTGTCATCTCTCTGTCTGTCTCCCTGTGTATCTGTCTGTCTGCATGGGTTTATTTTCACAATTTAAGTCACAACACCTTATCTAAGAATGTGTATTTATATAATAAAGGCAGTGTTTATTTTACGTAGACTTTTCTGAGTGAAATATCAGTTTTTACTTTTATAAATGGTTAGGTGCTCTGAATGTTGTCAAAGAAAGTAGAGAATATTTCAGCAAAGAGATGCATTCAAAACAAAGAGACTGTGTGCTTGAATCTTTAAGTGTTTAAAAACCCTAAATTGGAAATTTAATGAATAAATTTTATGTTTTAATATCAGTTGTTTAGCATTAATTTTGTTCACAACTTTTAAATAAGACGGGAAATAATTACTTTTCGTTGATTCAGTTTTCATTTCAGTTTGTACATAAATGCTCTATTGCCTGTCAAAATGCCCTCAGGTTGCTAACAGACATTCAGACAACACAGTACGCTTAACCAGCTGCATCCTCAAAATGTAAGTCTTACTGCTTTTAACTGGATTTACTGGCATCTAGATACACAATCCTGAGAATTTTCTTTTATGTTAGTTACAATCTTAAGTACAATATCCTTTCTTCGTGCTTTAAGACACACATGCCTCAAACCTCACGGAAAAGCCTTTTATATGATGGACTTTACATTATGACATTTTAAGTACAAAACAATAGTTACCTTTGTCCATACCGAAAGCCTTATCATTGTGAGTGAAATTGCCTTGGCAAACACCAGCATTGTACCTAGAATTTGGAAAGGTCCACGTAGTTAATTCTTCTGTGAACCAAGTCATTCCACTCTCCTTTCCTCCTAATAAATGCATGCGAGATATATGGATGCCGTGAGCACCTTGAACTAGCTTAGGAATGACCTATGGGGGCCAACAAATAGTTTGCATTGACTCTGATCTTTAGATACATATAATGATATTTTAGCAAGTTTGTAAAAGAATGCAGTACTTCAAAAACCCAAATCTACATGTGATTAATTGCAGAGTCAAACGTTTTAATTTCAACCCAAGGGAAAGGCAGGAACAAATGAAAGATTACGAAAACCCATAATGAAGGGCAGTAAAATAATCTAAGTGAATCATTTTATTAAAATGGTTGTTTCACTATAAATAAAGAACCATAAAAAGAGCAATTTGTATATTCTCTTACAAAAAGCCTCGCTCTAGGCAGCCAACCACTAAAATTTTATATGGAGACACACCAATGCGCTCCCCTAAGGAACATGTAGATATTTGCTGTTCTTTTTAACAAAGATTGAGATGCTTATAAAAAGCTTAGCAAAGACTTCTAAAAATAAACCCCTTCCTGCGGTCCCTTGCCCCCTCCACACACAGTGTAGGTGAGAGCACCCTCCCTCCCTCCCTCCCTCCCTCCTCGCCTTGTTTGACTCCAACTGAAATCTCTTGTCAGTGTTGCCAGGTTTCACATGGCAGTCTCTAACCCTTTCTTTGTAAAGCATCTCCCTTCCAAATGACAGTGATGCTGCACCTCGATGCCTTACTGCCTCTCATATGTAGGCAGCAAACAAGTTTACCGATTTGACTGTTTAATTGTAACTGGTCAAGCTAAAAATAAAACAAGCACCAAGGTCAGGCAAAATGTATGGGGCACAACCCTGCTGAGGACCCCAGAGATGCGAATGATATTTTACTGTTTTTAACAGTTGCCTTTGGCTTCGGATACATCTCCCCGCCCCCGCCCCAACCCCGCCCCGCCCCCTACAGATTGTTCCTGAACAATATCCCACCAGTGTGGCCATCCTTTCATGGTTTCCCCAAGCAAAGCTCTCTTGCTCCAGGTAACTTGGGGGAACACAGCAGACTTGTATCATTCCAGGGGTCTGCCGAGTTATTTGGCTGCTAATTGATTCTCAAAGGAAGCTGACTGCTGCTAGGTTAAGAATTCTTCCACTTTAGGCGTGCTTATTTCAATGAAATTAAAACGGCTAGAAGAGGAGATATTGAACTGGAAATGGAGTTTTTAAAGGAAAAGTTGTAACAAATACTGTCTTCGTGAGTCAGAAAAAGAAACTGCTACTTTTCAAGATTTAGGAGCACTTTTATATTTTAAATTTTTTACCATAGTCTTAACGGGTTGATGCAATTGACATATATCATGATAAAAATGAAAGCTGGAGGGTTTAGATTCATGATTTAAAGGGACCTGTGCCCTGGAATAAGTATCTTAGAGGATAATGTAATAACTAACTTGTTTTAAAATGATTTTTTACTGTTCCTCTGCTTTTCCCAGGTGGCCGTGTTTGTAGTCTGTGTACAGTAATGCTGTTATAGCATAGAGACGTCCGCACAGAAGCATCCTTACTTAAAAACCAGAGCATGGCAGAGACTTGCTAAAGGTGCATTATTCCTGTGAATGGGTTTATCAGCACTACAACAACATTACAAGACAAGCTAAGCCATAAAAAGGATTAAGTGGCGCTGTGTAGTACTGATTAACAGAACAAGACTAGAGAGTTGTGAGAATAACTAGGGCTGCCAAGTCTTCAGGAACAATACAGTCGTAAAAGTTTACTTTCCTTGCAGACCCAATGTTTCCCTCTGGGATCTTTCGGAACAATATTCAAACATCAAATCTTCTGCAGTCACTAAGTCCTGCCTGCATTAAAACGGTCATCGACAATGCAGACTGTTTTTTGTTCCTCCTATTTCAACAGGCATGTGTGATATACAGATGTGACCTGTGTTGAATCCTGCCTCTGCCTCTGCCTCTGAGTGGCTGGCTGGCCACGAGTGCATGCTGAGCATCTGCAGAGTCTTTATCTGCAAAATGCTGGCAAGACCTAAGCAATTATAAGAGGTTCAGAAAAGAAACTGCATGTAAAGTGCCAACCATATTTCCTTGCTCCTTTCAAGCACTACAAATGCCAGCTGCTATTAAAAGGAATAATCCAATCATCATCATCACCATCATCATCATCATCACCATCTTCCAGTGTTTGAGAGATAAATATCCTTTTGTTTTAAATACTCAGAGAGATCCTGCTTTTATATTTTTTTAAACAATTACTTATTTTTATTTGTTAAATGGCAGAGAATGCCCCCAACATTTTATGATGTTATACCCTAGTAAGGAGTACCACAAAAGGTCACAGATTCAGACTGCATGAAATGTAACAGATTTTCATTATTTGACGAAAATATAAAAATATTCTCCAAATGAAATTTTCTCACCTTATGGAAGGGTTCCCCCTGTTCAGATTTTATGTGAGAAATTAGTTTCAGGAGATAATTTTATCCATATCACTTTAAATGCTTTTCATATGGACTGTGGAGTATTATAAATTCTGACTTAATATGAGGCAAAGGGCGGGGGGGGGGAAGCCTGTAGATTGCACACATGGAATCCATTCCACATTGTTTTTGCTAGATTTTCTGAGACCCTGGGGGATCTGATAACAATAGGTTATATGGAGTGCAATTAGAACCACGGTGTGGAATCAGGAAGATCAGGGCAGATGTTGGTATTCCGGCTGGACAGCTTTTCTTGCCCGTGCACACGATGCCTGAGATACTCTTGGGAGACCTTGGTGTACTATTCTTATGTTGCCTTCAATACTTCAGGAATGTTTTCAGAAAGTGGGAAAAAATACTCATCAGTGAAACTTGAAAATCTCACCTCAAACGTGTGTTATTTTGCAATGCAGGAAAACGTCAGCATCCAAAATTAGAACCCTTGATTTTAAACATTTACATTTGATTGCATGGGTCACACTTCCATGAACTGGAATGGGGTGTGGAAGGCACTCGCTTCTTTGGAAAAGACAAATGAAGAAAGGGGCCTGATGGTGGCGTGAGACTTGGAGGACTTGGGGTCAGTGATGGTTGACAAATGAGCCTTAGAGTTGAGAACATGCACTGGAGAAGAGCCCCTAGCTGTAATGCCCCGCCTAGACTGTCCAGTGTACTAAGGGCACTGTCCAGATTTGTGCATCAGCAGGTAACAGGAGCAGGGGCTTCTCCCTGAAAAGACACCAGTATCTGCATAATCCCACTGCTGGGGGATTTTGAGAGGCTCCATTTTGCAATAGCTTCATGGAAACCCCTCCCAGCCTTTGTGAAAAGGAACGAACCCCAGAGGACATCTTCAGCCAAAGTGACTCCGAAGCTGGGGAGGTACATTTTACTTTTATTTATTATCACAACACACACAATAAATTTTAAGACCCATCTGAGTAATTTCCCCTGAGGAGGAAATCTGACCCCATTCCCACAACTGCCCCGCTCGCTCTCGAAGTGCTAAGTGTGCCACAGAACATTTGGAAGGCTTTCTTTAAAGTTCCAGATCATTCTTCCATTCTGGGGGCTGCGAGTCTAGCTCACTGGGCCTTGCTAATACTGGAGCTTGTTTATTTATGAGTACAGGGGATGCAGGGTTGGGTAGGCGACAGCCGCAAGTCTGCCCTTTGCCCCTGGAGATTTGTGGCCATTGGAGTTGGAGGGAGAAGATAATGAGCACTCAGAGAGATCCTATTTGAGCAACTGTTTGTTACACAATAAAAATGACTCAGTGGCTCATTCTGAACCGTGAGCATGAACTCTCCAGGGGAGGGTGTTGCTGGAAGCAGTTGGAGACTTTCTTTTTTTTAACCAAATGAGCGAAGAGGAGTTCAGGGCTTCGTCGTGAGAAGGGGCAGCTTTGCTGCTGCTGCGGTCCTTCTTTCTATTGGCTTCATTTGCTTGTCAGACTACCCCAGAGGGGTTGCTGCTCCCAGCCCATGCCAGCACGGAGTAGTGGCACTGGGCCGGGGTAGACTGAACCCAGAAGCATCAGGGAGGGAAGGAGCCGGGCACAGGTTTGTGAAATACATTAAAATATACAGATATGCTTGCTACTCTTGCGTTTCTTTTGTATTATATGTATTTTCATAAAACAGAAAGATGTTTCATACTGAACTGTGTCAGATGACGAGAGAGATTTCCAACATGTGTGCTCCAGAGCGGCTTCTTGGGGCTTGCTGGGTAAGAAGAGCCCTTGGCTGGTCGCTGCAGGATGCCCCACCTAGACTGTACTCAGGGGACTCTCCAGATCTGGGCAGCAATATTCAACAGCAGCCAGGCCTCATCTCAGTAACTGCATATGTCTATGCACTGCTGGGAGGAAAATCTGAAGTCACAAATCCTAAATTTGTTCATTGATCCCTCCTCCTTGTTTATAACCTGGAATGATTTGGTCTCTTGGTGTCTCTGTGTCTGTCTGTCTGTCTGTCTGTCCCCTTTCTCTCTCTCTCTCTCTGTTCATGCGCATTTCAGTGTATATGTGGATGAGTGTATTTCTGAGGAGCCATTCAACTTGTGTTTTGATGTAGTATCTCTCACTGTCCAGGAACTGGCAGATTGAGTAAAGCTAGCTAGTCAGAGATACTGGAATCCTCCTGTCTCCGCCTCAGGTCCTCATGCTTGTTAGGCAAACACTTTGCTACTTGAGCTATCTCCCCAGCCCCTTGAAGGATGTTTGATGAATGCCATTTGCTTCTTTCTGGGAAAAAAAAATCAACAGAAAAGCCAGGGGTGGCAAAGAGAGCCACAGACACCCTGACTCTAGGAAGCACGACTGGTTGATTATCCTAGCTTTGCAGATAATCCACACTTCCACACTGGCAGTGTTTCTTCATGCATGCTTATTATACCAAACAAAAGGCAACGTTGTCTACGGTGTGGCCCCTAGATTTGCACGAGCCCTTCTTTGGCTGAGATCAGTAGTGGGTAGTGAAGGAGTAATGCTCTCCACAGAGCTTGGAGCTGCAGTGGGGGGCTGTCCTCCAGCTCTTCCATCTCTGAGCATGGGAAGCTCATAATTAGAGGACTTAGCCTCCATAGTTCCTGTCTTAGAAGCCCATTCCTGGCCCTGAGATGCCCCTACTGAAGAGAGAATGGGAAGCTTGTTTAGCTCCTCCTGATAGCTATTTATCCTGCTTTGTCTTCTCTCCTTGGCATCTGGATGTGCCCAGGTTGAAGCTAATATATCTTTATTCTCCAGGAGCAGAATCCTCAGCAGGCCACTGAACTTTAAGGAGGTGAATGGTAGTGCAGGGGAAGGCTCCTTATCTGTACCCTGGTAGGCTATTGGATGTGGGGGACTTTAGGCAGATGAAGTGGGAAGGAGAAAGTGAAATGACAATGGAAAAGCCTCTCATGAAATGCAAAAATGTGCAGTCAACACAGAATTGCTATTTATTAGAAAGTAAACAGAACGCCAGGTTTTCTCCAAGAGCAACAGGGAAAGTTCACCTCCAACCTTGGGTGCTGTCCATGGCTACAGCCATGTCCTGAAGACTTGGCTTCTGGAGATGGCATTAAACATTCTTAGCAGCGGCATTGTGGTTAGGCAGGCTTACTAGTATGACTCCTTTGCATATGAGAAACAGAAAGAACTTCCCTTTTAATCTTTGTTTTTATAGCTGCAAACATGATTACATAGAGGAAAATCAATCCCAACGGAACAAAATGGATAATACAATGTAATTGATTGGCCTTTATCATTTTCTGTTACGATATTAAAATATCAGTGTAATATCAAGTGGCAGCCACTGATACATAAAGGGAGACTGGAGTGAAGATGTCTAAGGGTAATCAGGTCAGGGAAGTGTGAAGGTAAGATAAATGAGGTAAATGCAAAAGAAATGGGAAAAAAGGCTTTTAAAGGAGCAGAAAGGGAGTCGGTGGTGAGGAGGCTGTGGAAGGGAAGGAGCAGTGCTTTGGAATGTCATTAAGCAGGAAGCCACCAGAGACAGTCCATTGCTGCTATGTGATGGCAGTGTGTCTCGGATGGCGTCCCAAGCCGTGGGGGCAGAAGCTAGAGTGGCTGTAACATCTCAGGAAGTGCAATAATCCTTTCAAAACACGATGCCTGCAGCCCAGACTGCTATCTGACTATGAAGCTTAGCAAATGAAACAGAGGAGGAGGTGTTTCCTTAGTGGCATTTCCCAGGCTTGAAAGCCACCAGTATGGCTTTGCAGACAACTGTCCTAACTACCAGAGACTACTGTGGCTTTTTCAGACCTCAGAAAGCCATAGTTGTGTCTCCTTGGCGATCCGCTGAACAAGAATCATTGAGAAAAATTGCATAAATAGGATTCTAAGATATTGTATTGTATGATTTTTTTTCTTTTTTTAAAGATTTATTTATTTATTATATGTAAGTACACTGTAGCTGTCTTCAGACACTCCAAAAGAGGGCATCAGATCTCGTTATGGATGGTTGTGAGTCACCATGTGGTTGCTGGAATTTGAACTCAGGACCTTCAGACGAGCAGTAGGTGCTCTTAACTGCTGAGCCATCTCTCCAGCCCTGATTTTTTTTATGTTACCTTTACAAGTACATTTATTCTCATTCAACATATATTCATGAATAGTAATCAATTTATAAATGTCACTATGCTACTTTATGTAAAGTCTGACAAAATCTTTAATTTTAATCCTTATCTGTCTTCTTTGATAATGTTTCATGTATGAAAATACACTTGTATGATTCATAGATGATCAATAAATGATACATATATATATCAATTCAGTAAAGAATACATGGTATTTGCATCACTAAATGCTTCTAATTTAGATTTCTTCTGACATGTCATACATGTATTAAATAGCTGTCACATATGAGTCTGTTGTGGCTAGAAGTCAGGCTTACACATTCGCAGTTCAAACACAGTAGAAAAAATGCTATGCCTACCAGAATGATCTGGCCCTTCGGATAAGCAGTAATCAGGAAAATTGCTCCAAGTGCTGGAGGCTATCACCGTGCAGGCCGGAGCATTAGACGATTGGTAAAGCTCTGATAGCCTGGAGAGGTGTGTGAAGCAGTTGTTCCTCAGCAGAAGGAATCTAGATGTTATAGGATTTACTTCTAACTTTTCAAATCCCAGTAAATTCTACTAATTTGTTCATTTACTTTGCTATTTCATGAACACCAATTAATATCCATCATGGTGTTGAAGTTGCCGAGATGATGAGTCAGGCTCCCAGAGAAACAGCATTCAGGAACAAGATTCACCTATCTGAGGGCAGGAGCAGAGGGAGGTCTTTGTTCAACCTGAGTTCCTAATAGACTGGATGAAGCCCAGTCACACTGATGAAGGCAAATACTTCTTAGTTCAGTGATCCTAAGGCTAATCTCTCTAGGAAACAACTTCATGAAATAATCAGGAATAATGATCCACCAGTTACTTTATCATTCTTTGGCTCAATCAAATTAGATGAACAATATTAGCTGTCACAGGTACACAGGATATGAGGAAGCCTGAGTCTTGTATGGAAATGTATAAAATCTTCTCCTAGATACAACGCGGATGCTAGGAAACTCAGAAGGAAGAGAAGTCAGGGGGTAAATCTGGGTAGAAAGACATATTTTCGAGATAGAATGGAGGGGGAAGGCCATTGCAGGAGTTAACACCATGGCCAACTTTCCAAGTTCCAGAGTCACTTAGGAGACAAACCACATTTCTAGTTTGGGTTAACTGAGATGGGAAGAGCAACTCAAACAAGCCCTGCTCATGGATTGTGGTCCTGGACTGAGTATAGTGGAGAAAAGTGAGAACCATACAACATCTGCCTCTCTGCTTTCTGATTGAGGATGCTATGTGAAGAGATGCCTCCTCCTCCTCCTCTTCCTCCTCCTCGTCCTCCTCCTTTCTCTACTAAGGTGGGCTGTTCCCTCAAAGCAGGAGCCCAAACAAACTCTTCCTCTTCACACTTCTTTTCATCAGGCATTTTGTCACAAGAACGAGAAGGAAGCAAATGGTAGGAATTACGGGCAATGCAACCTTCGTGTTTGTAGTCTTAGGGACACCAAGAAGGCTGATGGACTGTGACAGTGAAGGAAACTTGGGTTCATGGGCCAGATGCATGGAATAGAGAGGAGGGAAGCTGATGGGATTAAAGGCTAAATAGAGTTACATAAGGATCTGCCCTGTCATGTAGAGAGTTTCCTCTACAAAAGACAGGAAGCCTATGGAGGGGGTAGAGCAGAGGGATAGTCTACCAGGCTTATTTGGGATGACAGTGCTTCAGTATAGGGTAGATCATGGGTTCAGTGTCCCAACTAACCTTATCATGCCAGCTGTCATACGCAGTGAAGTAATCACAACTAAACAGTCATGTATTTGTTTTTTAAGTGCTTTGGGCAGCAAACAGCAGAAAACTGGCCTAAGCGATACTGAAGCTTGCATAAGGAGTTTATTTTGAAGATGAATTGTCTCCCATGGGTTCATTTGTTGAGTGCTCACCAGCCAATGGACTTTAGAAAACTGATTGGGTCCCAAGGTTCTGATCTAATCAATTTGTGAATTTATTGCATGGTGGCATTAATGGGAGATGAGAAAAAGCAGGAGGTAGAATTTAGATGGACCAAGTAGGTCATTGGAAGTGTGTTCTGAAAAATGTATTTTGTCTGCTTCTTCTCTGCTATGAGGTGAGCTATTTTGCTTGGGTACCTGGCCTCCTCCATGATGGTTGGCCTGGCCTCAGTCCCAAAGCAGTACAACGAGTTGACTATGTACCAAATCCTATGAACCCATGTGCCACGCCTTATCAACTCATGTACTACTATTCTTCTTCCACTCAAGCTGATCTTTCAGATATTTATTACAGAGGTAACTGGGTTTATATGGGATCCAACTCCATGTCTCAGGCAGTATCTCAGCTGTTCTTTGTCTCTGTGTTAAATTAATCTGTAAGCTAGCTCCAAGATCTTTGACCAGTGGCAGTTCTAGTAATTCCATCCAGACATACAAGACCCGGGGGAGGGGGGAAAGGGGGAGGGGAATTATCTCTTTCTCTTTCCGTCTTTTATGTCTCTCTGTTAGGAGTAGAGAGTACTTTTTCACTGTCTCTGGTGTGTTTCTCTCCTTGTTTCTTTAGCCATATACTCATCACCTGCTGACACAACTCATTAGGTGGTACAGTGAACTTTAGAGACTAACTACCAGGCCTGCCCTGAATATTCAATCATCTTTACTCCTGACCTTGGATCCCTGCTCACAAAAATGATAATTTGTTGGTAGTTCCTCAGTAAACCATGGATTATTTCATGCCATTAAGAACCAACAGGGCTTAGCCTCATTCACAAAGCATGGGGGAGTGTCTTCTATTAGCATGTGTTCACCGTCCTTTGCAGTTCTTCATGCCGATGGGATAATCTCGGTACTTACAAAGATTCCCAAAATCTGATGAGACTCACTCTTTTTTTTTTTTTTTGGTTTTTCGAGACAGGGTTTCTCTGTGTAGCCCTGGCTGTCCTGGAACTCACTCTGTAGACCAGGCTGGCCTCGAACTCAGAAATCCACCTGCCTCTGCCTCCCAAGTACGAGACTCACTCTTTATTCCAGGATGTTCCACTGTTGTATTCTGCACCCAGACATGTGACTTCTTCTCAGTGTGCTTAGAACTCACTACAGCACTCTTAGAATATACAGATCTAATCCCATGCCCATTCTTGGGATCCAAGTCCACCTTACTAATAACAACATGACTTTTAATAAGAACATTTGACTTTTTTATTCAACTTCGGCAAACTCTACTTAGGTATCTCTTAAACAGGTGCTTCAATTGGCATGTCCTCAAGAAATTCCTGTTTTAACGTCTGGGCCCTATTAGAAAGCGGAAGAAACATTGAGATGTGGAATCTTATGGGAGAACCTCAGGTATTATGGCAGGCATGCCCTCACTTGGGATTGTGAAATCCTGGCTGAAACTCTTTGCTTTTAGTCTGATGAACTACCCAGCTTGCACTACCACACATTCCTTGCATTGTTATCCCACACTCTCATAAGAAGGCAAAGCAATAGATCGAACTCATTGGGGCCTGGAGCATCCAAAACTGAGAGTGCAAACAAGCCTTTGCTCTTGCAAGTTAGTTATCTCAGTGCTACATTATAAGGATAGAAAGGTGGCTGGTGCAGTAACCCTTTATTTAATGGTAGCCCTCCTGGGTCCACCTCAACCCCACCCTTCCCCTGGACCTTGAGAACCCATATGCCTAGTCATAAGTCTAGGAAGGTAGAAAATATATGTTGTGAAGTTCATTCCATTCTTCCTGGTAAGATCAGATTCAACCAAACTTAGTAAGTTGTTCAGTGGTCTATCCTACAGTACCAAGTGCTCTTCATTGTCCTGATGGAACACATCTTGGAGTTCCAGGAGGAAGCATGGCGGTTTGAAGCTATCCTAAGCTCCAATTGGTCTCTCAGAGAAAGTCAGACTCTGTTTCTAAATGCCTATAGATTGGACATTCTCTTTTCCCTTATTCTTGCTCACCAAGCTCTGAGTCAACTCTGTCTTTTCACAAACTTGTTCTTGGAAGGATGATCAGGTTGATTAATTCACACCATCTAGGAACAAGTGTCAATCCTGATTAAAGTGCTACTCTTACCAGGGTTATTTCAAATGTAACAGAAAATAGTGTTGGTCCCAGAAGAATCAATCTGTAACGGCATAATTTGCTGGCAATAGAGACGCACACTCTATTACAGGTTCTGCTCACAGGTCTTTCTGCAGACCTTTAGTATAGTATCCCCAATTGTCTGTGGAAGGGGCTGACTTCTCTGCAGAGCCCTGCTCCTTGAGAAGACATTTCCTTATTTATTTCTTTGTTCTAAGATCCTAGTAAAATTCTGGTTGCAGAGCTGTTCCTTGCAGTTTTGTTGTCTTTGATATATTTTTTTAAATCATTTTTTTTACAACAAGACTGTTACATGGACTTTAGGGGAATAAAAAGAAGAAAATGAAGATATAACTTTCACTTTTCTCTCTACTAAATAATCTGTACTTTTTGCTCTTTCTCTGGGCTTATATTCTGTAAGTCCCCATTGTTCCACGTACCTGTTTTCATGGCCTCACAATTCCCTTTAAAACCAAAACTGTAGCTGGAGGGCTGGTATGTGGATATTTACATGACCAGTGAAGATTCTAGTTGGTGTATACCTGCCTTGGGTTTGTACAGGGGACTTAGGCATGGCTCATTTCTAACGTCCTGTGCATGTCCAAGTGTATCCTACAGTGACCTCTTCTCAGGTAATGTTCCTCTAAATTTCCGATGTCATTTCTATACAGAGTTGAAAAGTCTTGTTTCAGTCTGAGTCTGTGCTTCATGTTTCCCTTAAGTTAGATCCACTCCCTTCAAGCTGGAGTAAGATTGTAAATACGTGAAGACAGGAGAGATAATCCTTATGCAGACTCCCATCGATAAGGCATGGTTAGAAAGCCAGGAGGCAGTAAAGTTGGGCATACTCAAGACTCTTGTGCCCCAGATATAGTAGCAGAAATATGTATCACATTTGATCTCTTCTCCTTAAGATAACCATCTCTTATGTTGTTTATTCAGCCTTTTTTTCTTTCCGAAATTGTTATGGCCAAACAGGTAGAGATGATGTCTGAAAGGAGGCGTCTGCCCCAGCATGATAGTGGACATGTAGTTCATTTGGCTACCTTGGAGAGCAGAGAGGTAACCCCTCTCTGCTCTCCAAGGAACATACATGATTTAGCCAGAATCATCATTAGGAACTTTGAAGAATATATTTTGAGAATACTCCTCCCATCTCTGTGCTCTGACTTCTATAACAATGACAAGCCTTGAGTTCAGCCTCTGGGAACTATTTTTTTTTCCATTATGAGCAGTGAGAGAGTAGAGTGGAGACACTGGGGGATGAAGGGAGGGAAGGCGAGAGCTAGAAAGAGCATGGGTGACAGTGTCTGAAGACCCAGATTTAGCAGATTATGACAATTGCATAAGTCTTCTTTTATTTATTTCTTTATAGCTAATTTGAATTGGTTTCTGCAAACTACATCAGGAAGATTGTAGCTAAACAAACAAGCATGTTCCCAGTTTGCTTGCCAAAGTACAAATTATTTACACTTTCTATATGATAAAGATATATATTTTTAGTTATTTTTAAATTGCATTGTAAGGCCTATAACCTGAATCCATTGAACTAGGCACTGTCAAATATTAACTCTGAATAAACTAAAGAAGAACAATGAGAGGCCAGCACATGCTTTGCGCTATAGAACGTGCCAGAAACTACTTGACCAGAGGAGCAATTGTTGCTGCCAGCCTTGGATGAAAAGAACATCTCATTTGAGATCCAGTCAGTTCTTAGGGATTCTACTAAATTGTGGTTCCATAGTAACTTCAAAAGCAATTAAGAAGGATTGGACAAAACAAAAACTAGCTTCGAACTAAAATTAAAATTACATTCAGAACAATACTAAGGGGTGGGGAAGTGAGGAAGAAGGAGGGAGGTGCAGGAGCGAGAGAGAGCAAGAATTTATGATCAATTACACAGAAAACAATATGGTTGGGTTCTACCCACAATGTGGAGGGTTCCCATTTCCTCTGAGAAACCCTCCTTTATCGCACCCAATACTTGATCCTGAGACATTGATTGCACCACACTAGAACTGTAGTAGTTCCCGGATCCCCAACTGCAGGGTTGGATATTTTGAGTATAAAGCAATGTCTTGTTTGTTCTGAGATCCACTTTATACAAAGAGGACAGACACTAAAGCCTCCAATTAATGATTTCTTCCTAATTATATGAAGATTGTTTCCATTTCACACGTGATCAAATAATACATATAACAATACTTATTAATCTTAACCCTGTCTAGCTTCAAATGAATGAGACTCAAATTATGATTTTTATTTCTTAGGCTCTGCACAATTTCTAAGGGAGTAATCCTAATCTAAATCTCTAACACTAGTCTGGCTACCACTCCAACTGTTCTCCTGAAATACTTGCTGTTGGAAATTCTCTGGGTTATTTCTGTTTCAGCAGTCTGGTGTCCTGAGAAGACATTTCACTCTGATGTGTGCTGCTGGTCCATCATGACTAATGGAGACCTCCTCTCTCTCAGTCTTCTCCTCCTCCATGATCCTCCTCCCTCTCTCTCCTCCTCCTGGTAGCCCCTACCTGCAAGGCTCCCAACCTGGTAACTCAAACTTCACCTCTTTCTATTCCTGCCAGTAATTTCCTGTTTTGTTTAACCAGTGGTTTTAAATTGGGGAGCAAAGTTTACACAACGAAGGCTGGTATACTTGAGGATCCACTTTTCTTGGAGCAATCAGATCTTGGGGTACAGAATTTAGCATTTGAATACAACCCCTTCGGTAAGACCCCAAATACCTACTTCCAAAGTAGAAAGCTTTCTCTGAGAGAAGTTGGACATAACTCTAGTTCTCTTCCCAACCCATGGCTTCTGGGAGAGTGTCCTTAGAAAAGACATGTTGACCTAGGAGATATTTCCAGCTGAGGAAATGACAAAGTCATCTATGTAGAGTTGCATAGCTCCTGACCAAAAGCAATGTGTTACAAAATGAACTCAATTACAATCTTCTTTCAATCATCAGCAATAAAAGTTTTGTGAGGAGAGCAGGTTACTAGGCAATTTTATGTGGCTAAAGCTCATCAATAATATGGGAATAACTCAAAGCCGCCATCCAACTCTCCCCACCCCACCCCCACCAGCTATAAAAGGGACTGTTTATAAGCACAATGTGATGAGTGTCATGTTAGGTCAATTTATTCTTTAAGTTTATAGCAAATAATTATTTAGCAGATGGAATTTTCTGTAGGAGATTCCATTTACTTGGCTTCTAGAAGGTTGATTGTACTGAAAAATAACTTCTGGGATACCATTTGAGAGAGAAACACAGACTTACCTTATTCCAGGGGGAGAACAAAAGATTGTCTAAACATCAGCTTAATCCATACCATGTAGCAGGGGTGGGGGGGTGGGGGGCATGTCTGTCCTCCACAAGGAAGTCTGGGAGAGCAGAATAAATATTCGATGTGGCAACTCCAGAAGGAACCTCTGTTGTAAAGTCTGAATTATGAGGTGTTCTCGGGAAACATGTATTTTATCCCAGGCCAGGGCCAGCTGAGGTTGAAAAGTCAGTCTCTAGTGATTAGCTATTTCACTGAGGAAATGTGCAAGGCCTGCGAGGGGAGTGTGCTCCGGGTTGACAGCTCCTGCCTATTTTCAAGGAACCATTACCCTTAACAAGTGAGAAAACACTGTAAGTTTTGACATGCTGAAGGTTGAAATAATTCAAAAGGGTCTTACTTTTGTGGGATGAGAATCCAACAACTGCACTCTCAAAGTGTCCTTACAGATCCTTACCTGATGAATCTAAGCACACAGGCACGTGCATGTGCACACATGCATATACATTCATATCACATTCATTTACATGTGCTGTTTTGTTTTGTTTTTTCTCTAGACAGGGTTTCTCTGTGTAGCCCTGACTGTCCTGGAACTCATTCTGCAGAGTAGGCTGATCTGGAACTCAGAGATTCACCTGTGGTTGCTTCCACAGGGATGAGATTAAAGGTGTGTGCAACTGCTATGACTGACAGGTGCTGCTGTCTTAACTTTGCACCTTAAGAAAAGTCATCAGTGGGAGGAGTGTTTCTTGGTCCAGTGAAGGCTCAATAGATGCCCCAACAAAGGGAAATGGAGCGGGGGAGGTGGGAGTGGGTCCTGTGGAGGGGCATATACTTGGAGGCAGGGGGTGGGAGGAGGGGTTGGGGGTTTTCGGGTAGGGGGGAAACTGGGAAAGGTTTTAGCATTTGAAATGTAAATGAAGATTATATTCAATAAAAAAAATTAAAAGAAAGAAAGAAAGAAAAGTCAGCTGGGAGTGGTAGTGCATGCCTTTGATCTCAGCACTCAGGAGGTAGAGGCAGGTGGAGTTCTGTCAGTATGAGGCCAGCCTAGTCTACAAAGATAGTTCTAGGACAGTCAAAGCTGTTCCCTATCTCTAAAAACAAAACCAACCAACCAAACAAACAATCAAAAAAAAGTCTTTTAATTTTAATGAAAGGGATAATATTTTGAAACCAGTAAAGAAATATATTTTTCTCTCCCAATAATCTCGTTTCCTTTAAGCCTTCTACTTCTGTTATTAAGCATAATGTACCACAGTAACAAATGACATCTGAGAAATTAGGGTTGGAGGATGTGAGGATGTGAATTTTCTTTTTTTTATTGGTTATTTTATTTATTAACGTTTCAAATGTTATCCCCCTCCCCGGTTTCCCCTCCAAAAAAGCCCTATCCCACCCTCTCCCCTGTTTGAGGATGTGATTTCAGAACAAAGAAAAAAATTATCATTATCATTTACTGACTGCTCCCCCCACCCCCTGCTATTCATGTGCTGGAAATTTAATCTCTATTCACATGGGATTCTGAAATGTAGTCCTTGAAAATCAAGTATTTATGGGGGTTATGCCATAAAAAGATATAAGTGAAATGCCTCTCTCTCTCTCTCCCTCCCTCCTTCCCTCTTTTTTCTCCCTGTCTCCTTCATTTTCTCCCTCCCTCCCTTTCTCCCTCCCTTCCTTCCTTCCCTCCTTCCTTCCTTCCTTCCTTCCTTCCTTCCTTCCTTCCTTCAATTTCTTCCCTCTCCAAAGAGAAAACACATTGAGGTGAGAGTCATAAGCAAACACAAGAAAGAGACACTTCACCAGGAATCTCATTGTCTGTCACCTTGATTTTGGACTTCTCAGATTGTTTAAGTATAAGAAATAAGTCATTCTAGTCTATGACAATTTTTCCAGCTGCCTGAACTAAGTCAGTGATCAAGAGAATAGCCTGGTGATTGAGGAGACAAGGATGAGCACATCTTCTGTTGTACAGGATGGTGATAAAGCGATAAGTTGATATTAGGGCAAAATATCATAAGACATGCTCTGAGGTCTGACCTAAACAAAACAAAACAAAACAAAATATTGAGAGCTTTCCAAACTAAGACTGTAGACTTCAGTGACATTAGTGAGATACAAGTTTAGAGTCAGTCACTTAGGAGATGGTGTGGCCCTCCAAGAACTATGTCAAGTGTACCTACTCATTTCAAAGACGAGTACAAAAGTGCATCCAGCCGGAAAACGTTAAAGACTAGGACACTGAGTGATGTGGACAGCTGTCCAGGTACCAGCATGAGATCCAGCTTGCCCCCAACACCAAGTCATGAGGTCTGAGTTTATCTTTTCTATTGAAGCATCATTTGCTGTAAGAAGAATAGGAAGAGAAAAGCAGTTCCTTTAGGAAAATTTACTGAAAAAAAATCCCAAAGAGACTATTTCACTGAACATTGCTAATCACCCATTGTTCCCTGTGTCCTAACCCCAGGGACACCCAGCAGGGTGAAGGCTTGTGAGATAGAGTCTACCATTTATTGAAAATAAAGAAGGTCCCTTTTCTCTGCACATCTGGTGTGTTAATTGCAACCCTCCCAACATAAGTAATACCTGCAGCACAATTTTAGAGTCCCTGCTGCGACAAATGCCATTTCCAGGGTCTGTCATTCTATGGATCCAGAAAAAGCTCCAGTAAGTAGAACTGTGAATGCAACCCCATGTCTCTCTTCTTGCACACCGGAACCACCCCCTCTCCCTGGTTTTGGGCAGAACATGTTCTGAAAAGGAAAACGAGTTTTGGTTCAGGTTTTCCAATGTAGTTGAAGAGCCCAGTGGTGTCATGAGGTGCTGGTATGTAAATCTATATCAGGTTCTCACAATATCACATCTACAAATGAGGCTTTAAAGGTATTTATTGCCTTCTCTTTCTTCTGATGACGGGATAGGGAAGGATTCACACAACAGTGGGGAAGAAGGATGAGTTCAGGTCAACATGGACTCTGGGAGTTCACTCAGAAATCAGAACAGAGTTTCCAAGTCCATTCAGAAAGGTGGGCAGAAATGTGTAGAAAATACATATGACTCACAACAAGTCAACGAGAAGTCTTCATGTCTTTACTATCTCCTCATTATAAGGGTTAAGGCAACAGTGTAGTTCTCTGTGTAGGTCTTTGTGATTCCTTTCATTGTTCACCAGCATGCTACAGAACCCCCACATGACAAGAAAATACAATATTACGTATGGTATTAATTACTCTTCTGTTCCTGTGATAAAATGCCATGGTCAAGGCAACTTCTAGAAACATTTACTTGGGCTGGTGTAGCTGGAGGGATAGGAGACCATGCTGCAGGGCAGATGTGACAGCAAACAGCAGGAATGGAGGCAACAGGAGCAGAAGGTCAGCACTCACATCGCCAACCACAGACACCAAGCATAGAGTGAGCTGGAGATGGTTTCAAACTCTCAAAGTCTACCTCCAACAAAGCCAACCCTCCTAGACCCTTCCAAATTGCCCTGGCAATGGGGGGAACATGTATCCAAACACATAACCTGGTATTTGACGGGGACATTCTCATTCAAACCATCATATATAACTAAGTCTTGGCAAACTTAAGCAAGTCAAAAAAAATTATCAAAGAATGTTGGGTTAGGAATGAGTAGGTCTCACCCATGTCTCACTTTTACTTGTGGCTCCCCTGTTCCCAGCAGTATACTCACCAGAGTTAATATGAAACTGTGTGCTTATTAGCATAACAGTTCCAGGTAATGCTGAGGTCCCATAGACCTTCTGTTTTACCTTTCACATTTCCATAAGGTTTCTGGCAAGAAGATTTGCATTATTCTTGTTAAAACTCGCATTAAAAAAAATAGAAGTCATTGTTTTCAGATGTAATTTACAAAGCACACCTCTTAGGCAGAAATCTAAATTGCTGTTAAGGAATTCACTTTTGGGAATGAGTTTCTCCTTTTCCTCTTTAATTTAAAGTAGGAGGCTGTCACTTTTGTCATTAGGTATTTCAGTAACTTTTTCCTCTTCAGACCAAGGTCAAAAGTTTCCTGTTGTTAGTCTTCATGAAGGTGTGTGAATATACGCAGTTGCACACCATGCATATTTATGCTGCACAGGCATTAAAGCAAATATAAGAGGAATGAAATTTTAAGAACCAAGTAAGACTGAAAAAGAGTTGTTTGGGCATTGTCTGTTTTATATTTTTATGAACTTATATGATGCAGGTAAAGGGATAGAAAATACACTTAGTCTTGGACCTGAGCAAACTCCTTAAGGATGAAAAGTCTGAGTAAGAATAGGAAAGGTATAAATATATATATATATATATATCTTCATCTTGCCTTATCTGCAGAGTTTGGTGCCAGGACCCTGTGTATCTCCAGGCCCATACAGTCAAGTCTCTTATATATAGCAGTACAGGATTTGCACATAACCTATACACAGCATCCTGTTTATTTTGAATCATGCCTAGATTACTTGTAATACTTAGTATAATGTGAATATATTATGTTTAATTGCTGATTAATAATATTTACATAGTTGTACTATATTATTTAACGAATGATGGCAAGGAATTAAAGTTTATCCATGTTTAATCAGTACAGAAATGGTTTTGCTTCCAAAAAGAAATGTGAGGTTTGCTAATCTTAAGGCCATGAACTATAGATACAGAGAGAAGACTATATATATGTATGTGTATGCATATGTGTAAGTGTATGTGTATATGTATATGCATATGCATATATGTGTTCTTTCAAGACATTCATATGTGTGCTTCTCACGCATTGGCATACATAGAATCCTTGGCCTGTGACACGTGGAATCTCCTACTGACCTTTGGTTCCCTTGTCCTAGTTGATCTAGACTTCATTACACTGAGATTCAGAGTGTAAGTCCAAAACCACTTGTAGCAATTGACAAGAGCTTTGTGAAACAAAGGTTCTTTTCTAGATTCTCAGCTCTAATAAAGGTGCTGAGAAACCATGGCAACTCCCATGTGGCTCCTTAAAGATAATTCTCGGTGTCAAACAATCCAAGTTGCTTGGTGCTTAATGGCCATTATGCTTTCAAAGCCTGAAGTCTTGCGTGTGTGTGTGTGTGTGTGTGTGTGTGTGTGTGTGTGTGTGTGTGTGCGTGTCCAGACGCATATGTGTATGCAGGTGAATGTGTACTTGTGTGCATATCTATGTGGGGACTACAGGACAGTTCTAGGGGTCACCTGTAGGAATGCTGCTTACTTCCTTTCAAAGACGTTCTCTCACTGACCCTGGAGGCCACCAGCTAGGCTGACTGGTCAGCAAACACCAGGCTCTCCTGTCTTCATGGCACTTGGCTTACAAATGGATGCTGCCATGCCTTGGAGCTTTTGTGCCATCCCTGGGGGTTGTCTTCGGGCTCATATGCTTGATTGATTATGAGGCAAAAACTTTACCAACTAGAAAAAAAAACCCTCAGCCCCTGAAGTCTATCCTTTATTATAGACTCAGGTTCTGATAGATGGTTAGGGTTAGGGTTAAGGTTAGGGTTAGGGTTAGGGTTAGGGTTTAGGGTTAGGGTTAGGGTTAGTGTTAGGGTTAGGGTTAGGGTTAGGTTCCCTCCTTTAGCAAGGCTGCTCCTTAGCTGGGTCTCCTCTCTGACTGCTCTGAGGGAGGGAGTGGTTCTCAGAGAAACTTACCTGTTGAGAAGGCCAGTCACTGAGAACAGTTTCCATCCTTTCACTCAGGTGGCCAGGCCGGAAGAGGACAAGAATTGATGTCTTTTCTCTTCTTTGATGGTTTCTGTGATGATTGTTACTCAAATAAAATTAAAGTTTGAGGGAAGAATGAAGATAAGGAAGAATAGAGTCACAAGAACTTCATAAAAGATGGGATCTGTAAGGTCCCTGGAGATCTGAGTCATATGTAGAAGACTTCATTGCTAGGGATACTAGAGCTTTCCTTGTAACTTTTATCTCCTGGTTATTTCTTTTTCTGTAGCAGAAGAGTTTGCAGGTTGTCAAAAGTGAAAAAAAAAAACCAAATAATTTTAACTGAAAAATGTCACTGAAAGTCTCGATGGAACAAAGGCTTCCCTCTTCAATTTTGCACAAATGGTCTTGAAATCTGACCATATCAGAGCTTTTAGAAAGGTGTTGTCTGAGGAGAGCAGAGAGGTCTTTTCATTACACTCCTTCCATAGATAACAGTAGCAACCAGCAACATATTGCCTGATTCTACCTGACTCCTAAAATATTTCTTTCCCACTGGAATAGACTCAAGACGTTCACAGTGGTAAAGCCATGTGCCCACCAAACAGTTACCTTTCACACAGTTACATTTAAATAGAAGATTGACACAGTCATTGTCTGGGTAGTGCTTACCATTTAAAAAATAATTACTTCTTCCCCATTGCTTATACTCACTACTTTAAGCTCACAAGTGAAATCTATTTCCTCACCTCAATTTTTCCTCCTCTCCCAGGTCTGCATCACACTGTGAGGCTTCTGGGGACTGCTGGGAGGCTGCCATTGATCTTTTCTTCCCCTGGGGTGGTTAGAAACTGGTCTTCAATTTTACCCTTTTGGGGGAAACATCAACACCATTTACAAGATGGCTGAGAGTCCTCTGCTTCGCACAGTCTTCCTCCATTATCTTATGTTATTAAACAGTTGGGCTGACTTTGTTGTCAAGTATACATCCAGCTGTTTACACATGTGTACACTTAAAACATTTATCTATTCATCCAGGACATATTTTCAATGTCTCTTCTGCAAGTCATTATGCAATGTTTCAGAGATGATAACTTAGAACAGATGATGTATACATCTTTGAGAGCATTATTTCTAGCATGTTCTGTTAGGTTGGGGAGAAAATTATACCTACTGTTAATTGTCTAAGTGGATATCTTCACTTCCAGATGATATGATAAGAACTTTCTTTCTGCCAAAGAAAATAGCTGGTATAAGGAACTTCCTTTGGTCGTCATGAATCTTGACAACAGTCTACCAACCAATTTATTCTGTTCTTGTGCATATGAAGGACTTCTAATCAATATTAGAGTAACCCTAAAAGGTATAGAAAAGACATGGGGAACATATTTGAGTTTCAGAAGTTATGTGGTTAGCTTTAAATTCCTACAGATTATTGACTTCTCAGGCAGATCATCTGACAAGCGAGGGGACATTAATTCATTCCACTGAAAATGCTCTCTTGCCGCTGGCTAGAGAGAACCATTTCTGACCTGAGTGGGAAACATACCTTGGCCCTGCAGAAGGTACCATTTTAGATGCCACTGGTGCTGTTGCAACTAACTAAGAGTGGATGTGATCCTTGACTATTGTATAGCAGGGGAAGACAATGGACTGCTAAAACGCTGTGATGCAGCCTGTTTCTGACCTGCTCACAGATTTTTGGGTACTTGTAGACTCATGACCGAGCAGTGTGCTGTGGTCTTCGTGATATCCTTACTTTACGTGCTTGAGGTTTATTGGGCATAGTTTTACTGAATGTAGAATTTTCTCTTAGCCACTAAATAATAAAGCCAGATGAAGCTCCGTTCTCCAAGAATGGAGGGCAAAAGGAGACCAACACTTTTTGACCTCTAAGAATGTTAGAGTCACTCAGCAATATTTTATTGCTTTTTTTTTTCTACAGTGCATCAAGGCCAGATTTTTCCATCTCAGTGAGGCAGGGGGATGCCACTCTTCTAAGGACCATGGCTTCTTTAGTTAAAATTGGGCTTTATTTAGAAGTGTTTGGCTTTGCATTTGAACCAAAAAAAAAAAGTGAAAAAGACAGAAAGAAATGTGAACAGTTGATGGTTTCCCTAATGGCAAGAAGATCAATTAATTTACAACGCGGGAAAAAAAGAAAAAGCTGCAGTACAGATTTACAAAATGTTCATTATCTATGGACTTTGGATATGACCCACTGTCAGTCCTATTATCTACAGCGGAGAACTGACAGTTCCAATCCTGAATTCGGAGACCAGTTGATAAATTAAAAATCATTTTAAAATTTAATATTAAAATTGATAATTGCTCTGTGGGAAATAGATTTTTCTGAACTTACACCCTTTTCCTGCAGTGCTGAGCAGATGATAAGCGATAAACTGCCCATTTGTCACTATGATAGATAGACAAATCCTACTTTTACCCTTGTTCCTCAGGACTCATACATTTCAATTAAGGAGAGTAAGTGCTGCCATTTGTAATACACCCACAGTTCTTCTATGCTTCCTCAGGGCTTAAAGAATTCTCTTTAGAAATCCCTTATCTCTCCATACAGCCATTAGAAAGTGTGTCCCATCACTTCAAGAAACATGGCAGGAAGATGAAAGAGGGTGATTGTTAGTATCTATATCTTAGAAATTTGGCACAGAAAGTAGTATCTGAAAATAATTGTCTACATCTTAGTCCCAAACTTTCCTCTACTTTGCTAATCCTTGTTAGTATTTCTGGTTTGAACATGATTGTCGCCTGAAGTATATGGGGTCCCTCTTCCTCCCCATCCTCCTTCTCCTCCTCCTCCTCTTCCTCCTCCTCCTCTTCCTCCTTCTCCTCCTCCTCTTTTCCTCTTCTTTTTCTCCTCCTCTTCCTCCTCCTCTTCTTTCTTTCTTTCTTTCTTTCTTTCTTTCTTTCTTTCTTTCTTTCTTTCTTTCTTTCTTTCTTCCTTCCTTCCTTCCTTCCCTTCTTCTTCTTCTTCTTCTTCTTCTTCTTCTTCTTCTTCTTCTTCTTCTTCTTCTTCTTCTTCTTCTTCTTCTTCCCCTCCTCTTCCTCCTCCTCCTCCTCTTCTTCTCTGACTTTGGATACCATGTGTCTTCTCAAAACATTAGAGATGAAGTTTTCCATCCTATTAATGATTGACTCTACCCTGTGTCTTCCTTTAATCTCCTGGCTGTTAGGAAATATGACCTGTATATCCTGTACATCCACTTGGAGTTTGGGTTTGAGCACTTGAACTCCTTTGCTTAGCATGTTCTAGATCCCAATTGCAGCTTTATCCTGGACTGCAAAGAAAGACATGTAACAGTGACCTGAACATGACCTGAAGCTGGTAGCCTTGCATAATTCACTAAGAATCTGAAGCAAAACTATCCTGATGATCCATAGAATCTGAGTGAAAATAGAGTGCTTATTGCTGAATTGTATATGTGTGTACGTATTTAAATACATGCATACATACATGCAAACATATATTCGTTATGAAGCAACACTGTTTTTCTAAGGATAATTCACTAAGGACAACAGCTCCAAGACTAGAATTACTTTCAACTGTAATGAATTTATGCCTAGCTCACCACGCTACCCCTATTGCATGGAATGTATAGTTAAGGCTTTAAAAAGTAAGTGTTACATGAATGAGTGAGAGCTTCCTAGGTAGAGCTTTCATCTAGTTCACATTATGTTGACTTTGCTTGTCTCAGTTCTGTGGGTAGATGACAGCCTTCTCGAGAGCATGTGACTTTGTTTCCAGTCCTATCTGCCTTTGCAGACTTTCTGATCTGAAGAGGGAATAGCACAGATAAGTCAGTGTCTCCAGAAGAGAAGGATCAGTTGGATTCGCAGAGTTGAGAGATAAAACTCAGCCTGAAGGCATAGGGACATTCGGTGATGCGTAGCATTCCAGCAGACTTCCTATAAAACAAATATTTTGTCTATTTTAGGGAAATTAATGCAAAATTTTGAAGCAAATATTAGGGGTATGCATTTGTGTTAAGTGATTATTGTGAGTTACAATGCATGAAATAGACTCTATGTCCATTTTACAACATTCTGAAGCCCAGTTCACAAAGGAAAGGGAGGCAGGGAAACAGCAAGTATTTCCCCCAGTTTACAGAGACAGGACGTAGCAAATGGTGTTTTATTTTGCTTGTTTGTTTGTTGTTGTTTTTTCCAGGACTGAAGACTCCAACAGCAACTTTTCAGATCAACTAAAAATTCCCAACATTATGGCTACTGATTCTAACCCCTGGACCTTAACGTACAATTTTGCTTCCTGGTCTGGTTCATTATCTCTTATTTTCTTTTCCTTTCTCAGAAAAACAAGTCCATTCATAGTTACAGTTGTGGGATGTGGGGAGGAGCTCTCGCCTGTGCCCTAGAAAGGAAAGTGCGGCAGGAAGGGGGCCACTAATTAGCTGGTCCCAGGGCTTCATGAAGCTGGCATGGTTTCTTTCTTTTTAAGGCTTCAAGGCAGGGGCCAGGCTGGGCACAAAACAATGAGTGCATCGCAGAGGTGATGCTTTTAATGATACAGCCGCTAATGAAATGGCACTCCATGGGTTCACTTATTAGTAACTTAGCTCAAACAGCCATGTCCCACTGTCAGCTTGCCACTGAAGACCCAGTGTGACCTCAGAATTGTCAGCTCCACCTGAAAAAGAGCAAATGTAGCAGAAAATCTAGAAGCAGCAAGCATCATTTGGAGAGGGAAGATTAACAGCAGCAGAGAGGGCCATGGGAATCTCTGCATCTCCTGTTTGCTGGGATGTTAAGCTGAAGGCAGAGCTTCTGTGAAGAACAGGCTAACTTTGCACTGCTTGGGTTGCATCTGACTTGGAAACAATGGAACGACTTGATTGAATGTCTTTGGAGGCTTGGATGACAGCGTTGGTATTAGAGGAGTGACAAACACAACGCCATTCTCCACTAATTATATACTGTGGCTCTTCCTGATGTTTTTTTCAGGGCACAGAGATTTCTAACTTTATGTTTAGAAAATGATTTATGGGGAAAACACTTCCGTACAAATCTTACTTGGCAACTGGGGCATCGTGACGGATATATAGATGTAACATTTTGTGATACTTTCCGTTTCTGTAGCTTTATTTGTTAGAATAGCTCGGTACCCCTTTACATAAATTACTGACTCAGACCTGCTAATAGGCCTCTGCCACATGGGAATTGTATTTATCTTTTAATTTAGAGTCGGATAGGGTAGGCTGCCATGTTGGGAACTGTCTTTTTGAGGGACAAGCCATATCTTACACCTCTGGTTGGCTTGCATCTATGTTTAAAGACTACTCCCAAAATGTACACTCATAAATGGAATTTTCTCCTTTAAATGTCCACGTATGTCCTTATTAACAATTCATGGTGCCTGTGTGTTTGCTACTTTCTTTTTTTGTGAAGCTAAACAAGCACATAGTTTCCTCGAGTCTGAACTCTGGTTATAAACAAGAGTTTGTCCAAGGTGACATGAATCCCCAAGAATCACAGTGTGAGATCCAACTGTTTTCATCCTCACTGATGTACAAGTCATGCTTGTTGGAAATACAATTACTGAAAGGAGAAGCCTCTACACCTTATTAGGCAGTTTGGGTTAGAAAAACATTCTCTGTCAGATGTGTGGTTGAGTACTATTGGCATTAACCCTTTTCATGGCACCCTATCTGGGACCACTTCATTACTTCCCAGTGTCCACGTAACCCACCAGCTTCTCACTCTGCCTCCCATGATTCCAGAGTGATCAGCTCGCTCATCTCAGCATCCCAGGCAGCACCACTCCTGCTTGTTTCCCTTCCTGCCTTTGGCTATCTAGTCACGGAGCCAGGCAGTAATGAAACCAGGCAGTCATTGAACAGGAATCCTACTTATTTTCTCAAACCACTATGCTAATAATCTCCCTTCTCAATATAAAGGCTTAAACACATACCAATATAACTAGTTTTTTTTTCCTCAGCTATTTCTTTTTCCTCTAAAGAAGATTATTTCTCAGGGATAAAAATATGCCTCTTCAAATTCCAAGACTTTGTTGTTATAAATGAAGACCGAAAGTGTCTAGAACTGGTCCTTGCTCCGTGAGGGGACACAAGATGAAATTCCTACCTCTTAGTCATGCGGGCTTTCAAAATGACTGCAAAATAGATGTGAAGAGATAAAACATTTCCTCATGGAAGCATGAATTTTGCAGACCCTTATGAATAAATCAAGATGAATATTAGAGTCCAGATACAGTTTGTTGGCATATGAGTATGAGTGTTAGAAATAAGGTTCTCCTGTCCCTGCCCTAGACATGTGTATTATAATGCAAGAAAAATGACAAGTCAATAGAAACCTTAAGAGGCTTTTGGGTCTTTTTTACAAGAAAGCTATCTTCGTAGTGAGATGTGACTCCCCACACTGCCCTCCGCCCCTTTTGCAGCTGTTATCCCAACCTCTGTTTTGACTGGGGTTGAGGTCTGTCAGTTTCTGCAGCCTCAAGCTAATGACTACAGTTTTCAGCAGAGTATCTAACTTCCTGCTTTGAAACCATCCTCTTTGGCTGTTCTCCCGACAGCCTCCATCTCCCTTTTCTTCTGCTTCGTCCTGTCGGGAAGTTTGCCACCATCAGCAAGAAGTCAATTTTGACTCCTCAGTCTCTGGGGCTCTCAGGGATCTTTGCAAATACAAGGTGCATGACCCTGGAAATATTTTTTCCCCCAGAAAAAGAAAAAAGCTCCACTTGTCAATCAGTCATCTAGGGCATAACTCCTCGGAAAGGAACTTGGAGTAGCCCCTGTCTTAATCCATCAAGGTTGGGAGAGGATGGGGAGCAGGAGGTCACGTAAGGAAATGACTACGATAGACTTGAAAGTCTAGCTTCAGCTAATACTCACGCTGCCTTCATGCCACACAGACACTGCAAAGTGCACAAAAGGATCGACGAAGACTAGACGTTTCTTGGTGGAGGAGTTTGAGGAACAAGATAACAGACTGACTTTCTGTTTAATTGAATATTAACCTGCTTATTGTGGGGAGTGTGTGCAGGGTAGGGCTTGGTAGAGAGCACAGAAAGATGAACATTTCTTTCTAGATGGTACCATTCACTGATTCCTCCATCCTGCTTTGCAGCTTTCGGCGACTTCCTTCCTTTGTCTTATTTTACAGTGAGCTGTCTCTCTGTTTCTCTCACCCAAGAGGTTATACGCAATTTTAGAGCAGAAACATTTTTTTCCATCTTTATAGAACCTGTAAACATTTTCAGAGGGTAGGTGCCCATTTATTATTTGCTGAGTTGCATTGATTTTTACCTCCTTAATATATGTTTAAATGTATTGTTTTGCCAACAACAAATACCCACGGTATTTGTCAATGCCTTAAGTACAAAAAGGAGGCCTGAAGAACATGAAGTTAGTGTACTCTTAGGTGACTTTTGCAAAAGTTGAAAGCAAAGATTTTCCTTCAAACATCAAATGTTTACAAAATAATACCGATGTACCGAAAGACACACAGAGACACATATAGAGAGAGACACATGCACACACATATGCATACACAGGCATGCATGCATAACCTATTTAAAATATATACAATTATACACCTAAAAGGTTAAAACTAAGAATAGAAACTTAACCCTTGAAAATGTTGAAGATATAAAGAGCCAGAAAGTGACTCATTGATAAACTATTATTAGATTTCTCCTGACTTTACAATGCTGGGTGAGGTATTTGAAGAGTTTAGAAATTAGAAAGCCAAACATGGAGGCCATATTTTTCTTATGAATTCTTTTAGGTCTATAGACCATATCAATGAATGACAAAGGACACCCCTTCTTTTTCCTGTTCTGGAGCTAAAAGAGGCCACGTAACAGCTGAAAATTAAGGTGTGTACAGAAGTCACACAAGAAAGGACTAACTCCATGTGAGAAGGTGAAGAGAGTAAACTAATGTGGGCCACATAGCAAGTGGCTCAGGTACCATTGAAGAGGAAGCCTTTGAGGCAAGACCTAAGAGATGTGGGGGGTTGGCCAAGCAGGGATCTTCCTCTTTCTAGGTAGAGAGAGAGACCTGTGAAAAGGGGGGAGGGCATGGACCAGGCTTGAGGGATAGTGATAGGCCAGTGTGGCTGGAGTAGAAAATCTTGAGGAAATACTATATATAGTAAGAAACAGTACCAGGAGACTATCAAAAGGACTGATGCATAGGATTTTTTTAGACTACTGCAAATAAAATGAACAGAACAGGTATCCCATGGAATATTTTTAACACACAAGTTATTCTGTCTGCTATAAATTCTAGATGGTTTACTGCTGATGCTGAGATACAAGTGCTAGAATTAAAGATACCCATCTGGAGGATTTTGCATAATGTAGGTGAGACATAGTTATTCTTGATGTGTGGTCTGACCTCTTCATCAGACTGGGAATGTCTGACTCTGTAATGTCTGTCCTTCCCACTACAGGTTCTGCCATAACATAGAACCCCAACAAATGCACCCTGAACACTTGGGAATGTACCTATATCATATCACAGACAATGGCTGGGGTTCCTGAAAAAGGTCAGCCTATAGGGTGATCAACATATAGGGAGGAAGACATTGTAACTTACAAGGTCTGGAACATATCATAATCCATACTGGGTGCTCTTTATTTAATGAGTATCATGAGTTATATCTGCTAGAGACAGAAAAGTGCTACTAAGCACAAGACAAACGGAATCGCTGTCTTGGATATGATTCTGCTGTGTGTGTGTGTGTGTGTGTGTGTGTGTGTGTACATGCATTCACATGTATGTACTAGCATACACATATGTATATGCATGTAGAAGCCAGAGATTCATGTCTTCCCCACTTGTTCTATATGGAATTCTTTTTGTGATAAGTTTTGTCATTGAAGTTGGCATTGTTAGTTGGTCTAGACTGGGTAGCTAGTGGTGCCAGGAATCCTTGTCTCCACCTTCCCAGTGCCAGGATCACACCTATTCCTGGCTTTCTATTATGGGTTCTGGAGATCTGAATTCAGGTCCTTATGTTTGTGTGGCAAGCATCTTCCCTCTCAAGCTCTCCCCTGAGCCCGGAGTCCCAGAGTTGAGTAGGAAGAGGGCTATTTGTTCCCTTTGTTGAAAACCTGATGCCTAATACCTAATGGTAAATAAATTTGAAAGATAGTTTCAGGCTAGATTTTAGAAGACCTTACATTTATGCATCCTGTGAGTGTGCTAGATATTATTCAAGTTTTGAAGTCTGTTTGTTTATGTAGCAGGGAGGCAATAGGTTTAAAGCCGAGCTTGGGGAAGATCTGTATAACTCTGAAATTACCTCTGGATCATTTAGCTAGAGAATAAAACTAGATGAGCAGTTGTTTCTAAGGTCAGAATTACAGTTTTGTCATTTGGAGGCACTGGTGTGGAAAACAGAGGAAAGGCCCCGGTATTGGTGTGTATTCTCCTAAGCCCTTGCATATGTATTACCCCGGTGGTCGTCACAGCAACCCTGCTAGGTGGCATTGTTATCACATTTTACAAATTGAGATGATTTATGCAAAGGGGATCAGTGCAGTCTGGCCTGTGGAAGATACTCCAGAAATCTCAGCTGAAGTAGAAAAATAAGAAGCAGCGGCTTAGAAAGCCTAAGCGGACGGATCGCCCAAGGTCATGGTGCCGGAAATGAGTGCCAGGTCCAGGACTAAAGCCAGTTTGCCCGAGTCTCGGTGTAATTCTCTTTGCTTATGCCCTCAGAGAAAAACGCCTCAGATGCTGAAAAAAAAAAAAAAGAAAGAAAGAAAGAAAGAAAGAAAGAAAGAAAGAAAGAAAGAAAGAAAGAAAGAAAGAAAAAGGCAGATGAAGAAAGTAAGCATAGCACTTACCTGCTAGCCTGATACAACTTCTAGGGTGGAAAATATTAAATATAACTTAATAATTAGAAAGCTTGTTTTAATCTTGTGAAATAAAATAAGATTTTCTTTTAGCTTGTGCTCTTGTTCCCCACCTGAACGCTCAAAACTGAGGCCTCGGGAGACATCAAACCCAACAATACCTTGGTCTTCACGCCATCCTTTAAAATTCATTTGAGGGGCTGTGGGACCCTCGGGAGGTGGCGAGTAGCTGGTGAAGGAGGTCTTTTTAGGTCACAGCCAAATCTGGCTGGAACTTGCTTTTTCCTTTCTGGTCACTGCCATGTGAATGACCCCTCCACCCATCCCCACTGCCTGGCTGCCTGGCAGTATTCGCCATCTTCCTTCCCCACTGTGCTGGATTGAAGTGCCTGAAACTATGATCTAATGCACAGTTTTGCCTAAAGCTGCTCTGGTCGGCATGTTGCAAGGGGGACGTATACTATACACGTGCTCTCCATGTTGTGTGTGTGTGTGTCTGTGTGTGTGTGGTGTGTGTGTGTGTGTGTGTGACTGACGGTCTGAGTGGACTTAGACTATACACATGCTCTCTATGTTATATGTGTGTGTGTGTGTCATATGTATGTGTGTGTGTGTATGCGTGTGTGTGTCGTGTGTGTGTGTATGTGTGTATGCGTGTGTGTGTTGTGTGTGTGTATGTGTGTGTGCATGTGTGTGTGTCATATGTGTGTGTGGTATGTATGTGTGTGTATGTGTATGTGTGATTCATTTACTAAGAATAGATGGAATGGGTTTCATGCAACAGAAATTATTTATGAATTGTAAAGGATGGTGTGAAGACCAAAGTATTGTTGGGTTTAATGTCTCCCGAGGCCTCAGTTTTGAGCGTTCAGGTGGCTGCTTTCTGTACATCCTCTGATGGTCTCTACAACTCTTTGTGTTGGTAAGTTTGGTGTCTCTGAACATTCGATTTCTTCTTTGTATGAAAGAATAAATTAGTTTCTGCTCTCAGGGTATCTTTTAAACTTATCTCTTTAAAGATGGTGTTTCCAAATGTAGTCACATTCTAAGGTGCAGGAGGTTAGGGAGTTTCGACATACAAACTGTATAGGAGTTATTTCAGTTCATTCTCTCTCTCTTTTCCTTTCTCTTTCTCTCATAAACACAGACACACATAAATTCATACACATTTATTTTTAATTATTATTTTAGAAAAGAATAGAATGTATATTGTTATTGCTGTTTGGAAATCAGTATTATATGTAATGCCTTCCAATGTTTCAAAACTTCGGTGTTTGTTTACTAAACATATTATGGGAAAATCCACAGTGACACTAGTGCTATACTGTACTTGTTGACACGGTAGGAGTTTAGAAGCAACTCTCCATTGCCTTAGTTTAACCCTGACTCCATTCCCCATGTGTAAGGGCATGCTGACACGGTAGGAGTTTAGAAGCAACTCTCCATTGCCTTACTTTAACCCTGACTCCATTCTCAATGTGTAAGGGCATGTTGACACGGTAGGAGTTTAGAAGCAACTCTCCATTGCCTTAGTTTAACCCTGACTCCATTCTCAATGTGTAAGGCCATGTTGACATGGTAGGAGTTTAGAAGCAACTCTCCATTGCCTTAGTTTAACCCTGACTCCATTCCCCATGTGTAAGGACATGTTGACACGGTAGGAGTTTAGAAGCAACTCTCCATTGCCTTAGTTTTAATCCTGCCTCCTTTCTCAGTGTGTAAGGCCATGTCCTGTTTCTTTGATTTCATCTTCCTCTGACATGGAGTGACATGGTCTCATATCAGCTGTGTGTGGAAATTATCAACAATCTATCTAAATATAAGTAGCCTAGAGTCAGCTCCATCATAGCAGCGTGACAGAGCTATATATATCTTTACGAAACAAGACTGTGTTTGGATGAGTGTTCCCTGGGGGCTAGCGTAACCAGGATCTTTCTATGATCCGTACAAAGCATGTGACTGATATCTGGCTCCTAATGCTATAGTAAGATCACCAGTGAGTGTGAGCATAAGACATCTCCTTTTAGGCATCCTCTGAGAGTTAGGCAGGGAACCCCCGAGGACTCCCTGGACTCACACTCTTGCTGCATCCTGCCCTTTTTTTTTTGAGTGGAGCTAAAGCAATGATGCCCCTCAAACAACCAGAAAAAGAGAGTGATGCAATGTCCTTCTGAAAGACAGTTTAAAAAATGCAGTGGCCTTTGTCCTCTGAGTTCTGTGGTTCTGCGAAATTACTCACCAACCTCTGCCTGCATCTCTTTCCTTTCTCCTTACCTGCTGCTGTGTCTTGAGGATACCCAAAACGCCTATAGAGAAGCCTTCATGGTGAGACTCATACAATTGAGCTGAGCCTAGAACTGGACTTTTCATGTCTTGCCTACAATCAGGAGGTAGTAGGAGGGGGTTCCCCAGCTCCAACAGCAGTTTGATTGAACTTGAGCCTGAAGCAGAAGTGTACCATACAAATTCCTGATCTACAAATATCTGAGACAATAGGTGTTTGGTTTTCTCCCTTTCTTTTATGTGTGTATGTGTGTGGAATGCATGTGTGTAGGCATGAGTGGTCTTCTTGGTGTATGGGTGCATATACATGTGTGTGTACATGCATTTGGAGACTCAAAGTTCACATCAGATCTCCCCAGTGTGTCTCTACTTCCTGTATTGAGGCAGGATCAATAAATTACACCCAGAGCTCACCAATTCAGCCAATCTGGCTAGTCTCTTTCATTGTCTTCTGCCTCTTGTGCGTGGGTTTACAGGCAAGCAGCCATGCCAAGCCAGTATCCATTCTGCGATCCAAACTCTTGTCCCAACACTGCCTAGGAAGTGCTGTAAACACTAGGACATCTCCTCAGCCTTGTATTCCTTATTTTAAATGGTGAAATTTGGTGGTGCATTGCTGTGAAGCAATTTCAGCCAATGTGCACCAAATAAAAATAAGTAATTGTATCCTTAATATTTCAATAATATGATGCAAATTTGAGTTTCTTTTCTAATCTTATAGCTATTTAGAAACCAGGACTATATCTAAACAAATCAACAAAGAATCCAAATAGCCTATCTAGTCAGGGAGTAACTTTATATAGATTTTTTTTCACTCAGAAGTATCCGTAAGTGACATGTCGTAGACTCACCACAATAAAATATAAGCAAAGTTATTTTATTTTTGCCCAGTCATAAAGAACCAGGCAAGGCATTGTTGAGAAAGCACTTTGAGCCTCACAGCAATAAATCACAGGACAATTTGGGATCAAAGCTCACAAATGAGATCTGTGCACGGAGGCCCAGATCTTCAAAGGCATCGGAGAAAAGCATAATAATGGGGACCCTGGGAAAAGGAGGCATCCACCTGCAGGCAAGCATTTAAATATTGCCTTACTGGATACATCTGCAAATGTATTCATCATCCATATATATGACAGCATTGATCAATCAGATTTGTAAAGCAAGTGTGTGTCTATTTTTCATGTTTTCATGTGTTGTCATTTCTATCTGTTTAATCATCCAATGATGAAATGGATCAGATTAAATGATTTTTTTTGCCTCATTTTACAGAGTTGACTCTATATTACCTAAGGGATATAGATTGGCTAAGGTGTCTTTCATTGTGAAAGTATGAAATTTCAATTCACAGTACAGAAAATGTGCCTATCATTTTTATCTATTCATCTACCTACTTATTTACCTATTCATCTACTGACCTACCTGCCTTATCTTTGTGTGCTTGCATCCATCTACCTCTTTATTTCTTCTCCCATCTAGCCCCTTGTTCACGTCCCTGACACTCGATATTTTAGTAGCCCTGGTCATGATAACTTCCAAAGCGTGCATGTGCTATAACTTAGGCTTTGACGTGGATATGCCTAAGATGATCTCAAACTCTTCTATAGATGCTCATTTGAATTAGACTTGTTGCTAACTATTTTGTTGCTCAAACAAGAGTAGACTAAATCAAGGATGATGAAGAAATGGTAGAAGTGATGTGAAATATCTTTCACTATTGCTCAGAGAAGCAGGAACCGTTAAAAAGTAACTACAGAAGGAGACAAAGCAGTTTCTGAACACTTTCAAGGTAGTGATAAACATTGCGTCCTGTTGCAAAGTGCTATGTAATCACTAATATTCACTCTTATCCCCCCAGGGTCATTAAAATGTTAGAATACGGTCAGCACATGGAGGGGGACACATACTGACTATCTAATCTGCTCCGTGGTCAAGGGTTTAGAAGTGAGAAATGAAACTTTAAAGGTTTGAACTTCCTCTCTGAGCTCATGCAGACACTAGGAAATTCATGAGGCAGGATTCAAACTCAGCTCTCCCTAATGGAAAACTCCCCATTCAGTCCAGTATCTATACCATTTGAATGATGCCTGTCACAAATAGTTTATGGGACAACAGACAAATGAAGAAAACAGAAAACAAAAAGCAAACCGTCCCAGGTGCCTGAGCGGAATCAACTTTATCTAGAAGCTGAATCAAGCTTGTTCTACCTATTATCCCTCCAAATGCTGTACATACGGATTGTCATGTCAGTGAAGTTCTGGTGGGAGAAGGATACATTTTCTGTCAGACACAGAGGGGGCTGTCAAACAACTGGGATTAGAGTCTATAGAATGGGCTCTTTGTTCTGTTGCTGAGTTTCTCTCATCTTGAGAGTACTGCAGCCATTGCTATTTGGTGATTTCCAGAGACGTTGAAAGCATTATGTTTGAAGATAAAATGGGGTGGGTTGCTAAGAACCTGGTTTGTTTCTAAAACCTCATTGTCTCTAGAATTAGACATATCCTTATGTGCAGCCCTTCTAGCAACATATAAATGGCTAAGAGGGATTTCTTCAGTAGAGGTTTTTCCTTCCTTAAAGCACAACAGAGTTCAGCCTTCTTATCAGGAGCACTTGTCTATTTTTTGTGTCTTTAATTCTTGTCAGGTGGATCCTTGCCTGCGTGTTCAATGCTTAATTACCAGTCTTCATCATCCCTCAATACTTTTATGCTTAATATTTATTAAAACCCCCTTTGCAGTGAAGCAAACCTCATCTACCATCTGAAATCTAATTTCCTTGACATTTTGTAGATAGCAGTTGTGAACTAATAATATACAGTGCTATTTGAAATCATCATTCCCCATTCTATATATAAAATTAATTTTTCCTTTTGATTTTTAATGTATTTCTCTTATTCTATTCAAAGAACAGTAGGGTGCCTTGCCAATGATAATTTTGACCATCTTCGGTAAATTGCTGTTCAAAATGGACCGGATGGTGTTTTTATGATCATTTCTATTAAATTTCCTGTGATATCATTTATGGATTAAAAGACAACTAATGGGGTAAAAATAAGCTCAGAGGAACCTATAATCAAAGATTTATTTCTTACTCAAACAGGAGTGAAAGAAAACTAACTCATCTTATATAATTAAAAGTAAATATCTATCAGAAAATTCCATTGTTCAGTGATTGAGCTGTGCATTCAAGACTTGGCTTGCCCATTCCCCTCAGCAGGCCCCAATGCTAGGCTCCACAATATTTTAAGGAAAATGTAAGAGTGCTTCGTTTTGAAAAAATCCAAATAATAAAGCAAACTTTTAGGTCAAAAATGTTTTTTTTTGAATAACATTACCATACTCATCTTTATAACAATGCAATCATTAAATGTAATTTTATTTTTTTATTAGGTATATTCTCTATTTACATTTCAAATGTTGTCCCTTTTCCTGGTTCCTCCCTCCCCCGAAAATCCCATAAGCCATCTCCCCTTCCCCAATCATCCCTCCCCTGCTTCCCTGTTCTGATATTCCTCTACACTACGGCATGGGATCTCTAATCAATCCAAGCAGCAATCTCTAATCAATAATTGCTTGCAAATTAAGCTTGGTCTCTTCCATGGGCGTCTCAGTGGAGACACAAGGGTAGGCGGCATGCCCGGCAGGCGACAACCATCAGAAAATGAACTCAATAGCATCTTTGGTGGTTCCTTATCTCATAATGCTGTGGCAAGGCCTCTCTTATTTTTTTTTTTTGTTTCACATTTTATCATTTATTTTAAAATTTTATTTATATTTTTCTTCTCTCCTTTATCCTACAGGCCCTTTATATATATATATATATATATATATATATATATATATATATATATATATATATATATATATATATATATAGTGGCTTCCAATTTTTGTGTTTTTAAGGGATTCCTGAGTATGTGAACAGGTGGGTCTCTGTTTTCCTATGCCCTCTCTGGGCTCTTTTTCTTCTGTCTGTCTGTTTTGTCCAATTCAGATGTGTTGGCTTTATTTTTACTTTATTAGTGTTCCTTAGAAGCATGTTTGTTTCCTAATGAGAGACAGAGAAGGGGGGTCTGGGTGAGAAGGGAGGTGGGTAGGAACTGGGAGGAGCAGAGGGCGGGGAAACTATAATCAGGATCTATTGTGTAAGAAAACGATGTATTTTCAATAAAGGGAAAGACATTTTAAAAGGAGAGAAAGGAGAGATCAAACATGTTTAGAAATTATATATATAAATACATGTATGCACACACACACACATACACACTCAGAGAGAGAGAGAGAGAGAGAGAGAGAGAGGGAGGGAGGGAGGGAGGGAGGGAGGGAGAGAGAGAGAGAGAGAGAGAGAGAGAGAGAGAGAGAGAGAGAGAGAGAGAGAGAGAGAGACTTTAGTGGAGAAAGACCATGAAGGCAAAGCAAGCCATCATAATGACTTATTCAGTGTATCAGGAATCACTGAATTGTGTGAAAACTGGTGTGTGTGTGTGTGCGTCTGTGTGTGCGTCTGTGTGTGTGTCTGTGTGTGTGTCTGTGTGTGTGTCTGTGTTTCTGTGTGTGTGTGTGTGTTTGTGTGAGGTGGGGAAGTGGGAGGAATGGCAAGTTAGACAGTGTGAAGAAGGCCCAGATCTTACCCTGAAGAGATGCAGGAATGGAGGAGGGGTGAACTGATTCCTACAACACAGTGCTAAGTTTTGTTGTTTAGCTGTAACTGACAGGCAGGGGAAGAGCCGGGACGGAGCTCACCTTTTGTGTGTGTGGAGGGTGGTCTGCCAAGGACGTGAATCCTGCAGTGTCTTGAGAAGGGCACTGTGTTCTTGATGGAGGGGTAGCGTGTACAAAGGTCTTTAGTATGATCGACATTGGTGTTTTCCAGATCACTGAACTGAAGGTAGTTTAAATGGCTTCACCAAGTGTACGCAGACTCCTTTATTGTGTGGAAATGGTGGACAGGGACAGATCAGGAAGAAAGCCTACATGCTCCCCTCCATACTGACCAGAATGCGCTGTAGTCCAAGTGGCATGTCCTTGTCATGAATGCTTTCCCATCTCCCCTCATTACAATTCCATCTCCTGGACATTGCACCCTCGGGGATTTCTGAGGAACTTGCCTTCTGACATCAGTTCTTTCTAGGTTCCCTTCATCTGACTTCTCTGCTCTCGACTGAACACTGACTTTATTTATAAAGCTATCCCAGCTCCAGGCAGACATCCATGGTCAAGACAGTTCAAATCTGAGAAGGACCTTTGGGATTCTTTAGACATGGAGATTCAAGTTATAGCAAAATAGAAGTACAGAGGGATCAGCAAGTTTTTCTCCCACTCAGGAGAAACAGAAGCAAAATGGAACCTATTTTTGTGTGGGTTATCGTATTAAATAACTAATTGTTACCTTCCAAATTAAGTGTGTAAGCATGGACTGTCTAGATCCAGTTGAAGTTGATGTGATAATTTATATCTCACCATTTGATTTGTTTAGACATTGTTATGTATTTTCCCGTGTGAATTTTTATCCCTTTTTGTTGATCTTACAACAGTTTTCCATGAGATTTTAGCCAGTGTCTCAGCAGACCAGGAAGTCCTTAAGTAGTTAGTCATCTGAGTTTGTGTTCCCGTTGTCATGAAAATGGTTTGCTTGCACTATAGAGAATATGAAAATCATGGCAAGACAAGAAAACAACTAGCCCTGGCCTTTACTTAGGCCAAGATTATGTGGCATAATTCCTGTGCTCTTGCTTCCTTGACACAGTGCTCTGGTGTTGAGGTGGGTACACTTGTGAGGAATCTAGGGAGAACCTTGTCAGAGTCAAGTCTGGCCTTGACCTGTCCTGTTATTGAGGCAGTAGGGACCATAGTTTGTGAGTTGCCAACCCTTCCAACCCCCTCTCCATGGCAAGTCATCCTGTGTGACCTGCTACAGAGTTGGGTGTCACCTGAATCCAGAAGACAGTTCCCTAGAGAATAGAATTGCTTTGAGTCATTATTGAGATACTGTAAAAAGGGAATGTGACATAGATCAGAGCACCAATAGTGTCTAGTCCAACTTCCCTATTTGCTCTTCTTTCTGGAGAGCGAAACAACAGCCACAACAACAACAGCAACAACAACAGCAGCGGCAACAACAGCAACAACAACAGCAGCAACAGCAACAGCAACAACAACAGTAGCAACAGCAATGGCAGCAACAGCAGCGACAGCAACAGCAACAACAGTAGCAACAACAACAGCAGCAACAGCAGCAGCAACAACTACAGCATCAACAGCAACAACAGCAGCAGCAGCAACAACAGCAACAACAGCAGCAACAGCAGCAACAGCAGCGACAGCAGCAACAGCAGCGACAGCAGCGACAGCAACAGCAACAACAGTAGCAACAACAACAGCAGCAGCAACAACAATAACAGGACCACCAGCAACAACAACAACAACAACAGCAACAGCAGCAACAACAACAGCAGCGGCAACAACAGCAACAATAACAGCAGCAACAACAGCAGCAGCAGCAACAACAGCAGCAACAGCAATGGCAGCAACAGCAACAGCAGCGACAGCAACAGAAACAACAACAACAGTAGCAACAACAACAGCAGCAACAGCAGCGACAGCAACAGCAACAACAGTAGCAACAGCAGCAACAGCAGCAGCAACAACAACAGGACCACCAGCAACAACAACAACAACAACAGCAACAGCAGCAACAACAGCAACAACAATAGCACATCTGTTGAAGAATTGATCTTTTCCAGTGAAAATCTGACTTCTACTAGCTCATAAATTTTCTCACATTATTCCCACAAAGCCCTCCCTAAACTCGTGTCTATGCTGGCCTCTATTCTAAGCAAGGCAGACTTAATGTACCAACAAATGATTCCTTTCTTCTAATGCTGCTTTGCTATCTCAGAAGAATGCTGTTACTGGTGAGAAAAATGTTCCACAGGCCATTGGATATGAGATCACTTGTAAGATTTTTAAAAATAAATTCTGCAGTATCCAATCTTGCCTCCAAATAGCCCCAGTAATTGAGGAAAACATCACTCTCTACAAGTAATCCTCCCGACACACACAAAAAACCCTACGACATCACAAGATAATGTCCCCTGTGGGTCACATCAAGAGGCAAGTCTCATATCAAGACCTCATCTAGAATATACACCTCTGCTTTTGTGCAGAGACACAGTTCTGAACTTAAACTACAATCTACCTAGTAATGTGGGTCTGGTAGATCTTAAAGACAGCTTCCCATTGGATTATCCAAAGTCATATTGCTCATTCCAGTTGGAGTTTGACCTCAACACTTGGTGTTCTATCTACTCTCTGTTACCTCACATGGCTGGCATTATTGTTCCTATCCCTATCAACTCACTGAAGTACACCTACATTTTAATGTTCCTGTTCCCTCTGTTTACTCCAGTGAGTCCATGTTGCCTCCCTCGAAGCCCATGTTCTGTAGCAGAATTTAGACTTAGCCGTAACCAGTGCAGACTTTGTGCTGAGGGAAGCTTTGCCAGGGATGACTGACAGCAAGGGAAGTGTGGTGTCAACCTCTGCAGTCCACCTTTACCCGCTGTTGGGGTTGGTGTCTTATCTTCCTTATTTGATATATGGTGTGAAATTTAGAGTAAGGCAGCAGTTCATAAGAAAGATTTGCCAGGGGTTTCACGTATATACTTGAAGATCTTGAAGCTGAGCCTGGATCTGGCTCTGCCACTATTCTGTGATTAGCTCTCAATCAGACAGATGCTACCCTGTCTCTATGGCTTTGCACAGGGTACCATCAATACATACTAGCAGAAATAGAATTACCAACAGTTTCTAATAAAATGGAGGTCAAAACTTCCATGATGTCTATTTTTCTCTTGACTTTATACACCATTCTATTACATTTTAAGTATGACACACTCTTAATGTATTTGGCATAGAAAGAAAAGCAATTAACAAATGAGTACCCAACAATGTGTCTTTGAGAAATTATTTTATCATGCAGCATCTGTAATTAAAATTTTTTAACCCCAAGACTTTGTTTGAGCTCACGACAATTTAAATAAGCAATAAAAATGCATATATTTCCCTCAGACTCTCCAATCTCTCTCTCTCTCTCTCTCTCTCTCTCTCTCTCTCTCTCTCTCTCTCTCTCTCCGTCTCTCTCTCTCTCTCTCTCTCTCTCTCTGTGTGTGTGTGTGTGTGTGTGTATGTGTGTGTTTGCATGCACATGTGAATGCCTGTGGACCTTTCCTAACTGTCGTAGATTTAATAATACCTGTTCAACTGAATTTATGAGAAACAATATACTAAGAATAGAGAAGTCAGGTGGGAGTCAGCCTATGAACCGCAGTACATCACCCCGCCCCTCAAGGACATCCTTGAGAAGGAGAAGGAAAGGGAGAGGAGAGACTCCAGCCGGCCCTACTCACTATGTTAATATTTTTAGTGGGCTTGCCCTGATGAGAATTTAGGAGGGAGAAATTGGTCATTTCCATTCCCGTTCAACTGATAAGGGGCGGTCAGTGAGACACAATATGCCCCAGATGATTACTGGTTTGGGCTTCGGTGTCCACATGACCCAACGAGTCCACAATTTCTGATAATCTCACCCCTCGGGGTAGAGAGAAGAAACTGGGAAGCAGTTAGTCTGGTCCTAATTCTGAACCACAAGGGGAAATTGGTTGATGATGCGGAGTGATTGAATCCCTGGGGGAAGTGTCTTTGCCCTGTCATCTTCCAGCAACAAGCACGAATGAGAAGACCGGCCAGGGGCAGCAATGTCCTCTCGACTTCGGGAGGACTGGGGTTTAAAAGGGATGGAGACCAGACTGACATAATCCTACAGCAAAATTCTGAAGGAGAAAGGTTTAGGAAAACTGGAAAACAAGGAAGGATTGGGTTTCACTACGTGGCTTTAAATGATCTGAGAGAGTAACAAAACGATTACACGGTATCCAGGGTAATTCAGAGAACAGAAACTTCTGATAAGCTCCGATTTTTAAAAGAGTGCTTACAACCTTTCAATAAAGGAAGCGTAATCTATCCAAATAAATGTTTCCTCCAGGATAGTAACATTTGTTTAGTCAGAGCCTCCTGCATTGTTTATTCTACACCTGTTATTTTACAGAATGAAGCTTGAGATTCAGAGTGCTAAATAGAAGGTTAAATACTGTAGTGACTCACCAGCACCTTCAACTTTTGGACACTTGCTGTTTTTGTTTTTGTTTTTGTTTTTAGTTGTATTCTTTACTTACATTTCAAATGATTTCCCCTTTCCTTGTCCCTCTCCCCCCTAAAATCCCATAAGTGATCTCCCCTCCTCGTGTTCTCCAATCAACCCCCTCCCTCTTCCCTGTCCTGGTATTCCTCTACACTGCTGCATCAAGTCTTTCCAGGACCAAGAGCCTCTCCTCCCTTTAATGTCCAACAAGGACATCCTCTGCTGCCTATGCATCTGGAGCCATGGGTAACACAGCATCTGGTTGATGCTTTTGTCCCTGGGGGCTCTGGGAGTACTGGGTGGCTCATTTCGTTGTTCCTCCTATGGCGCTGCAAACCCCTTCAGTTCCTTGGGTCCTTTCTCTAGCTCCCCCCGTTGGGGACCCTGTGCTCAGTTCAAGTTATAAAAACTTACTGTTTTTATAATCAGTGTCTTATAAGCATTGATCTGGTTTTATGGGTAGGCCCTTCTTACACGCCAGCACTACCCTACTTTCGGCTAAGAACACTATGTTTTATAAACATGGTGACCGTATGCCTTTTAACTTCTAAAGATAATTCAACTAAGATGTTTGACAGCCAGAAACACCCCATATAATACTACAGAGTGCAATTGAAATAAGACTTAGGAATATCAAGCCATAGTATGTACTGGTTATAAGAAATGAGTGGAGGGCTGGGCTTTCACACTTGAAAAAACTTTTACCTGAAAGTAGAATTTACAGAAAAGTTAGGGTGTATAAACAAGAAGGACCTGAGAGCCCCAACTTCCAAAATCCTAGAATTGATTGAAGTTTTGAGAAAATCTCAGAAAAGCATATTTTAAAAATTATTTGTAGAAAGTCATGGTCCAGGATTTCACTATTTCACTTTGATAATGTTTTCTTCTTCTTCTTCTTCTTCTTCTTCTTCTTCTTCTTCTTCTTCTTCTTCTTCTTCTTCTTCTTCTTCTTCTTCTTCTTCTTCTCCTCCTCCTCCTCCTCCTCCTCCTCCTCCTCCTCCTCTTTCTTCTTCTTCTTCTTCTTCTTCTTCTTCTTCTTCTTCTTCTTCTTCTTCTTCTTCTTCTTCTTCTTCTTCTTCTTCTTCTTCTCCTTCTTCTTCTTCTTCTTCTTCTCCTCCTCCTCCTCCTCCTCCTCCTTCTCAACCTCCTCCTGCTTCCTCCTTCTCCTCCTCATTCTCCTACCTCCTCCTCTTCCTCTTCTTCCTCTCCTCCTCGTCTTCCTCTCCTCTACTTCTTCTGCTAAATTTAAACCACTCTCTTCTTCTGCTAAATTTTAGTCACTGAAGTTAATTATTTTTGGATATTTTTATTATATAACCAAGTATATAATTATAATCCTTTAAAATGTTATGATCTTTAAAAATTGCTTCTTTTTTAAGACAGGGTCTCACTCATTAGCCCTGGCTCATCAGCAACTCGCAGTGATCCTCCTGCTTCAGTGCTAGCATTAGACAGGATCCATTATGCACAATTTTCTAATTATAATGTTTAAGTATCCAGATGGATTGCAATATGGCATTCACTTAGCTAAATGCTTTTGGAAAATAAGATGCAACTTCCAGTAGCTGTGGTCAACCCTGGTCTAGAAACTGACAAAGTTTGATCTAGTTTGTCAGGCATTTGCTTCTCTTCTACAGCTCTTCACATACCTGGAGATTTCAGTGGCCTCTGTAGCAGTGAACCACGGCCCTTTGATTTTCTACTGGTCCCTCTGCGGAGGACTCTCCAGGATGCCAACTGACCTGTTGCTCTGCTTCCTGTGGAATTTGCTTGTGCAGAGGTTGCCTCATGAAAGTCCCCCTGTCAGGTGACTGAGTCTTCTGGCTCAGCGCCTCTTGGATTTGATAAGTTTTATTTGGAAAATGATGTAGGAGCCACCATAGAATGAATGCATGCTTTGAACATGTGCACAGAAAGTGGACTGCAATGTGGATGATGGGTTGCATGTCCTCTTAGTCTGTGGTCTTGCTTCCGCATGCATTGGAGCCCTGAGGCATGAGCATTGGGCTTTCAGTGGCTGTTGGAATTTTAAATACATTCTACTGGAATGCCTGCAGACTTGTACCATCTCACTAGCTAAACTCCAGAATTAACTTGAAGATTGTCTAATGTCAAAGCTTGTCATTCTTGTAACTGCTCTAGAACTAGAAGAACATGGATCCACTTCATTCAGAGGCTTAATTTTTCCCCACCAAATGCTTGCTTCATGGAGCTCATGATCGTAAACCTGTATCTGCAGCTCCATCCTACTATGTTCTAAAAACCCTACTATGTTTTAAAAACCCTGAATTAATCTGATTGCTAAGCATACTGGACCTTGACATAACTGCATCCTTCTGAGTGATTGCCTCCAGCCCTTATTGCTATTCTGTGCCAAGCAGACATTTACACTGCTACCAGAAGCCTGTTCATGTCTCCCTGTCATGAAGGCTTCCTGACACTCTTAGGATTTGACTCAGTGTAATGTCAGATACTTTCTTTAGTTTTCTCACACAGTAACTGCTACAACATGTTTTGTTAATCAACTACAATATAAGGTAGATGGTATGACTTGCCCATTGTTTTTCTTTTAGACTGTAGGCTCTGGGAGTACAGTAGTAAGGAAAAGAGATTTGGTTTGTAGTAGCAATGACTAGAGAGACTAGAAATTTTTAAATAGAACATTATAACAAGACAAAGAATGTCCCACATGGGAACATAGCAACTAAAGAGTGGGATTTGGGATTGAGAAGGCTTCATTGAGGGCAAATACTTGAGCGAAGAGCCTGAAAGGTTCATGGAAGCAGTAACAGTGTGCGTTCTTGTATATCCCAATGCTCAGAGCACAGTAGTCACTCAACTAAAGCTCATAGGATAAATGGCCGACTGAGTGATCTAGTCTCTGCCAAAAGTAATTTGAGAACCTTATTAGAATTTAATTTCTGAAAACTCATCACAACAGCTTTAGGGTTCTATAATAGAGAAGTAAAATATAATGAATGCACACATGACACATGATCTTGAAAATCTTTTAAACTATACTTCCAACCCACCAATTAAAGGAAATTGTCTGGTTCTAGGTGAGTTGAAAGAATCTCCGGCCATGAAATTCTTTGGGACCTTACAAGGTACTTCTTCTTTGTTGATGATCAAAGTTCTCTGGTGTCAAGCTCTCTGTGAAGTATTTTTAACTGAAGGGAACTGTTTAACTCTGGGTTCCCATTTCTCAGAAGTCCTGAGCATCCAGTAATGTGGTATGAGGGAGTAGGTAGGAGGACTCAACTCTTTTCTCCAGCACAGAATGACTCTGGAGAGCCCTCTTAAGTGCAGAGCTCCCTCTGAAATGGGTTAAGGACTTTGTAGCAATGTTTTAGACAATCATTCTGCTGGACTGTCTCTCTTCTCTTCCTCCACGGTGAGTCTCCAACAGTATTCCCTCATAAGCTTCTCACATCTTACAACCTTGTTAAAAGTTGGATTCCCAATTAAGCTGACTTGAAGGAGGGTCTAAGGAAGTTTAATAAAGAGCGCCTTTTCCTGTATGAGTTCTCAGCGTATTTTAAAATAAGAACAAAGAATTTGAACACTAGGCTTTGATTCATGTCTGTCTCCCAGCCTTTTATGTGATGGGAGCTTGGTTCCTGTATGAAGTTAAGAAGTGACACAATATTTAAATGTGGAGCTTAGGGCCTGGAGAGGTGCATCACCACCTAACTGCTCTTGCAGAGGACCAAAGTACATTTCCCAACACCCATGTAGGGGAGCTCACAACCCCCAGTAATTCTAGATCCAGGGTATCCCTGTGTCTTAGTTAAGGTTCTACTGCTGTGAACAGACACCATGACCAATGCAAGTCTTATAAAGGACAACATTTAATTGGGGCTAGCTTACAGGTTCAGAGATTCAGTCCATTATCATCAAGGCAGGAGCATGGCAGCATCCAGGCTGGCATAGTGTAGGCAGAGCTGAGAGTTCTGCTAGCAGAATACTGACTTCCAGATGGCTAGGATGAAGGTTTTATAGCTTACACCCACAGTGACACACCTACTCCAACTAGGCCACGCTTACTCCAATAGGGTCACAACTTCTACTAGTGTCAGTCCCTGGACCGAGCATATACAAACCATCACACCAGGTCTTCTTCTGGTCACTGTGTGTACCTGTAATCATGTACACATACTCCATGCATATGTACATATGTACACATGCTCCCCATCACATACATGGACTTGCAGATAATTAAAAATAAAGTCCAAAGTTTTAAAAATGAGGTGGAACATAATGGGAGGTCTTTGGAAGTTGGAGGCCATTGAAGGGTTGATTCACTATTGAGAGATCTCCGCTAACTCCTGCCAGAGTGAATTGCTTTACAAGGATAAGATGTTCCCTCCCCATTCATTCTGGATTCTGGAGTTTGGTCTAGTTGGATATTTTTTAATTCTAAATTCCTTGCCATCATTAGGCCACTCACCAGGATGTGTCACAGTCGCCAGGATGTATCACAGTCAAGGGATAGGAGAGCAAGACGTGTTCAATTCCTAGACTCCCTGAGAGAATGTCAGGGTGAGAGTGAGGTTCAGACAGAGAGGTGGAGGAGGGGATTCAGGAAGGCTTTTTTCTCAGAAAGAGAGAGAGAGAGAGAGAGAGAGAGAGAGAGAGAGAGAGAGAGAGAGAGAGAGTGATCCCACACCAGAAGGAGTTATAGTTGCAAGCAGCAACCCCCTTAGCTCCAGCCATAGTGCAGAAACAAAACTGCCTCTGCTTACAGGAGCTGCAGTGGCCAGAATGGACTGGGCTGGGAGTCTGTCTCTGTAGGGTAGCTGATGTGCATTCTGCATTTGCCTTGTTGTAGATATTTTAGAAAGGCTTGGTAGAATTACCAACGGTCCTCTTAGGAATGAAAAGCAGAAAATCAGAGAGAATTTTTAGTACCCCTGTCTAAGGCTTCGGGAAGAATTCCTTTGATATCTGCTCTGTGCTGGACTGCTCAGATATGTCCAATGGAAACTGTTTCAATGGGAAATTGACACACTTACACATGTTCATTTGACTAAACAACCCTTGTTTTGTGCATATGCTAATTTATACATATACAGAAATATGAAGAAAGTAAAATTAATAAGAGACACTTCTTTTCTACCCATAAAATTTATTATACAAAAATGTTGTATCAAAGGAGAGTTTAAGAGACCATAAATCTGTTTTGTTAATGTTTTATCACTGCAGCATACTTTGTATTAGCACCATGAATATTCCACAAATATTAGTGCTAGTTTTGGGAAGTCTGGGAATTAAACTCAGGACATTCTGAATACTAGGTGTCCCGAACCCTCACTCACTGCTTGCTCTGATACTAAGGACATTTTAATGCTGTGTTGATATTCCTTTTCACTATCATTTATTTAGCTGATTTTTTTTCTACCAGTACTTAAAGTATTTCAATTTTTTAATATTGGAAGATACAGGCCAGAGAGATGGCTCAGTGGATAAGAGCCCTGACTGCTCTTATAGAGGACCTGGGTTCGATTCCCAGTACCCCCATAGCTGCTAACTATTGCTTAATTCTAGTTCCAAGGGATTCAACATTCTGCACTGGTTTCTGTATGTTCTGCACAAATGTGGCAAAACACCTTATGCGTAAAATAAAAATAAACATTTTTTTTTAAAAAAAATGGCAGATACATTAGTAAACAAAGAAAATGAAAGATTTTATTTGAAAGCTTCTAATGCCTTCCTTGTTTCCAGTGAAGCATTGGTGGAGTGGACCTTTAACTACACTCTGAAGGGTGAGTGAAGTCGGGTGTCATTTTCAGTGCACCCCGCACACATTTCACTCCGTACTGTGAGCACTGGTGAGTCCGTGAGCTTCACATCAGGTAGAGCATGGCATACATCTGTGTCCAGAAGGCTTGGAGTGTGAGTCTCATAGTGAGCACTTAAAAACTGTTGGTACCCCAATAGAGTTTACCGTGGTGAATGTGTGGTGACGGACAACTGTGGAGACAAGCTCCCTTTCTTCTTTGTGGAGCCTTCACAGAGAACTGGCTCCACTGGTGCAGAGGCAAATGCCTTCAGCTGCTGAATTTGGTCATAGATGGGCTCCTCCCTGCTTCCAGCCTTTCTTACAGATGTTGCTTAACGAAATTGTCTGTTCTTTTCTTTTTTTATTTTTTTTAGATAGATGACCCTGTAAATGAGGACCACAGGACAGGGTGAGACTATTGTTTCTGGTTGGTTCCTTGGGAGCACATCTACCCTCCCGGCCATTCACTTGAAACATTGGGTATGACAACTATCAAGCAACTGTGCCTAGGCTATATCGCGATAATGAGGTTATGAGACAACTGCTTCTTTTGGCTTCAAAAAACAACTCCCAAATAAACCCCAAGCTTGTTTATATTATGTGAAACTATGAACTCCTGTATATACATAAAAGGATAATATCATGGAAGAGAAAAATTAAACCTCGGAGATTGTATTGATGGCATCAGTAAGACCGAGAGTTAAAAAGAAAGAAAAGTAACAGAAACTTAAAGCAAGACAATCAAAAAGACTAGCTGCTCTTCCAGAAGACATTGGCTCATTTCCCAGCATCCACAGCAGCTCACAACAGTCTGTAACTCCGGTTCCAGGGCATCTGACACTCTCACACAGACATCAAAGTAGACCAAATATCAATGCGCAAAGAAAACCAAAACCAAAAACAAAAAACCAAAACAACAACAACAAACAAACAAACAAACAGATAAACAAAAAAACCCAAAAACAAAATACCCTTATAAATCATCATATTGGAATATGGTGAATATGGGGGTTAGAGAGATGGCTCAGAGGTTGTAAATACTGAATGCTTTTCAGAGGTCCTGAGTTCAATTCAGAGCAACCACATGGTGGCTCCTAATCATCTGTAAGAGCTGCCGCCCTCTTCTGATATTCGGGCTTACATGTAGATAAGACACTGTAAATAAAATAAATAAATATATTTTAAAATAAATGATGAATGTGCAAAGGTAGATAGGTGTACCAACAAAGACTGGATTGAAAAATCTAGAAAGAATATTCACATATTATATATTTATATAATGTATTATGTTTACAATATAAATCACCACCTAATCAATAACAATGAGGCCACTGCAGATAAGTGTGTGTTTGGGATAATTTTTTCAGTAATGACATAAATACAAAAAAAAAAGATTTGAGATAGGTAGACTTACATATGAACTATGTGTATAAGAAAACACAAGTATAGTTCACAACCTTGGGGAAGATGATGGTTCCTTTAAAAAGGAAACAAAATGAATGTCTTAGTCAGGGTTTCTATTTCTGCACAATCATGACCAAGAAATAAGTTGGGGAGGAAAGGATTTATTCAGCTTACACTTCCACATTGCTGTTGATCACCACAGGAAGTCAGGACTGGAACTCAAGCAGGTCAGGAAGCAGGAACTGATGCAGAGGCCACGGAGGGATGTTTCTTACTGGCTTGCTTTCCCTGGCTTGCTCAGCTTGCTTTCTTATAGAACCCAAGACTACCAGCCCAGGAATGGCACCACCCACAGGGACCCTCCCCCCTTGATCACTAATTGAGAAAATGCCCCACAGTTGGATCTCATGGGGGCACTTCCTCACCTGAAGCTCCTTTCTCTGTGATAACTCCAGCCTGTGTCAACTTGACACACAAAACCAGCCAGTACAATGAACTAATGAAAAACATGAAGATTGACAAATTATATAGTACTTCAATGACATTTTAAAAACCAAA